>CP080485.1:3122681-4322681 GCA_020844145.1 Sarcoptes scabiei
TCTTTGCCCATCACCTTAATCACCTTAATCATCTCTCTCTCTCTCTCTCTCTCTCTCTCTCTCTCTCTCTCTCTCTCTCTCTCTCTCTCTCTTAAGAAAGACATGTTGATGGCGAAAAAATAAACCAAATACAATGATGCTATCAAACGAAATGATTCTTATTAAATGATTAGAAGGATTGTTTTGTAAGGAGAGAAACAAAACAATGGTCATCACAAGAAAAAAAAAACAAAAAAGAGAAATATGGGATTCATATTTTGTAAAAAAAAAAACAATCCCTAATCATTCACAATCATTTCTTTGAAATCAAGAATTTTATCTTCATCCAAATGATGATTGGTTAGTTTCCTCAGCGGTATCACATCGACAAGAATGATTTAACTCACAACGGTAATCGATCATCAAGTTTTATCTTTTAAATTCAAATGAAATTCTAGTGTTCGATCGACCGATAACCGATTTCCATCGAATTATAATGACTACAAAGCTTTGGATAGATTCTGGTGATCAGTTTGGATTGGTACGAAATGCCACCCATTATGTTTGGGATTTGATGAAAAAGACTCGATTCTTTTTCTATCTGGCCAATCCATACGAGACAATGTTTCCGGATCTAAATGTTCCACGATATGCAGCCGAAGTAATCCTATTTTCTCTCCTCTTCTTTCCTAAGTAATCTCTCTCAATTTAATCATCGAATAGATGTTTCCGGTGTTTGTTTTGCTGGTAACCATCGAGAATATAATTCGATTTATTAGTGGGAAAAAACTTTCACGAATAAACGATTCGGTTGCATCTATTGGTGGGGCTATATTTCAAGATTGCTTTAGGTAAGATCGCCGTAGAAGTTTTATTGATTTTTCTTTCCAATCTGATCCCGCGATAAATTTGGAAATTTGAAAACACAGTTTGATTCTAATCCAGTTACACCTGAAATCCATGACATTTTACTTCGATTGCACAAAATTGATGAATTACATAATATCCATTAAACGATTGGATTGAGTGAAATCAAAATTATTCAAACAAACGAGTTTAATTTTATTTTTCAAAGACTGAAGGCCAAATTTTTTTGCTCACTTAATAATTTTTCTTTTTTTTATGAAAACATTGATTGATTAGCTTTTTTTCAAACACGATTTCGATTAGTTTGAAATTATTCTTAAGTGTTTTAGGAATTGTGCACTAAATCCTCCAAATTCATCTCTTTTCAGAGTTCATATTCGTTCCGTGGAGGTCATTTGTTATTGTTTGGTGTATAATCATTTTCGTTTGACCACATTGCCATGGAATAGTTTGAGCACTTGGTTCTATTGCTTTCTTCTGGTCGATCTCGGTTTCTATTGGGCCCATCGATTGGCACATGGTAAAAAATAATAGCAATCAATTTAAAACTTTCTAATGATTTGTTTTCAATGGTTTCTATATTTAGAGGTCAATTTCATCTGGGCTATTCATCAGGCTCATCACAGTGGCGAAGACTTTACGTTGTTTGCTGGAATACGACAAGCATTCTTTCAGCCATTGACCGCTTGGTATACCTATGTTTGGATGGGTTTAATAGGAATTCCACCACAAATTTTTCTAGCACACCTTCAATTAACTGAGCTGTATATGCTTTACATTCATACTGAAACGATAAAATCTTTAGGATTTTTGGAATATGTTTTCAATTGTCCCTCCCATCATCGTGTGCATCATGGTTGGTTTGCAATCGGATTGACTGGCAAAAATTTAATTCTTTGTTTAAATTTACAGCCCGAAATCGCAAATACATCGATAAAAATTATGGTGGTCTTTTTATTTTTTGGGATAGACTCTTTGGAACGTTCGAACAAGAAGATCCTAAAGATCCACCAATCTATGGTCTCGTGAAACCAGTCGAAAGCTATAATATTTTCTATCTTCAATTTCACTCTTTGGTAACCATGTTCAGACGGATAAAAGCAACAGATGGTCTACGCAACAAACTTGCCGTCGTTTTCAAAGGTCCTGGTTGGTCTCCGGGTAAACCTCGACTAGGTTATTATGATGATATTCCTCTGGTAATCTCATTATTATGTGAAAACTCAAGCTTAGAAAATTATTCTTTGCTAGATTGATGAGCCAGTGAGCTATTGGGACCCTGAAATTTCTGCTTGGAAAAAAATCTACGTTGTTTGGCACACTGCGATGATTTTAGCATTCTATCATTTTCTCACACTTCATTGCAATCGATTCTCGCAAATGATGATATTCATCGGTGTTATATCCCTTTTACTTTCGAATGAACACAATGGGACTCATCCTAGAAAATAAGGTGGGTAAAATTATTTTAAAAATGAATCATATAATGCTTTCTTGATTTTTCTGAATGCCATTTTGAATATAGAATCAACGCCTTTCGATACGAAATTATTCGTTGCATATTGTTCACATTCGTGGAACCCATTCTCTTTCTTCTCAGCGGTTTGAATGAAAAGATCCTCTGGAATGAGCCGGTCATTATGATTGTTCGTGGGACATTTTTTTGTTCATTCTGTCTTTCTCTTACTATGGAAATAGTCCTATTGGTAAGATGGTCAATACCTCGCATCAAATTATACCTCAAATCTCATAACGATTGAATAAAGTCTAAACGAAATTAAAAAAAATAAAAAATTCAAAATCATTCAAGGAAAAAATCGCAAATTTCAAATTTCGTGCCAAATTCTCAATGTTTTTAATTCCATCTAGTGTTGAGAATAACAGATCATCTTTAACAAATTTTTTATCCAAGAATGATGACTCAGAGAGAGAGAGAGAGAGAGAGAGAGAGAAAGTGTGTGGTGAAGAGAATGTTTTGTTTATTTCACACAAGGCTCAATGTTGACAATAGCGAAGAGAGAAGATTTAATGCAAAGCATTCCCAATGCTAAGGTAAGATATCGCAATAGGGTAGAAAAACGTTAATTTATGCTATTCGAGAGAACTGTTTGATTGAAATGCAATCATCCAACACTATCTATAAAAAATTAGTGATCGATCTTAACATAGTTTGATTCTCGACAAAGCAACAATCCAAAAGAGCAAAATTTCAAAGATGTGAAACCAGCTGAAAATTTTTCCAAGTCTAAATCCTAATGTATTGAATCTGGGAACAAAAAATGAAAAAATTATCTTCGGCAATTCTATTTGGTCTTATGATCAGTAAGTTTCTGTAATCAAATTTTTTCACTAAGATTTGAAAATTCTGTCTAATTTGATCTAATTTTTTTCGCCTAAACCATCATCATTTTGGATTCGCATTCGAAAACGAATCAGAATTAATCAACGCACATCTGAACGAGCAATGTCATTTCAACATGTGCCTAAAAAATCTAGTAATTCCTATCAAACACGCTTACTGTGATAGTGATAATTATTGTCGATGTGAAGAGGGATATGTTGCAGTAAATAATCATCATTGCGCTCAAATACAATACCCTGGTCATCCTTGCGAGCATGATGTAGTTTGTAAAGACGAAAACTCTTTCTGTAATCACGCCACTTATCATCATGTTTGCGAATGCAAAAAAAATCACCTTTATGATCCTCTTCAAAAGAAATGTGTTCCATGTCAGTATTCTATTTCTTTGATAAATCTCGCTCTGAGACTTTTATCTCATTTTTTCAATTTTAGACGTGAAAAAATCTAGAAAGTCAACCCCATTATTTCCTATGACTGCAATCATTCTAATCGCATGTATTGGGATCTTTTGCGGTTGTGGAATAATCTGTCATAATTTTCGGAGCCATCCAGAACTAAGCAACATGAACAATGCTATTCGCAATCGTAATCATAGATATCCTCGTCGACGATCGAATTCTGCATCCAGGCAGACTAATGACCATATCATCACAGCTGATTCTTCTGAGACAGCAGGACCATCATTGTTAAGAGCTGGAAGTCTTTCAGGTTCAAGTAAATTTGATTCCATAATCATTTATGATGAACCTCCTCCTAGATACGAAGATGCAATCAAAGGATATCCTGATGCTATCGTAATTGATTCAATTACGATCGCCTCTAATCAAACTGTAGCTGCCAAATCTTGATCTTTCCTGCACATTTTATCGTCAACTTAGTCAACTCGTTTCGAAACAAAAAAAATATAGCTATAAAAAATCATGCAATGATAAATTCTATTCAAATTTATTCTAATCATCACTATCGAAAAAACATTCTCATTTCTTTGTCATTCAACTTTTATCAATGTATCAAAAAGAAACAATTGTAAATTTCCCTAATGATATATGATACACATGATTCAGTTGATGATCTATCTATCACTTTGACATTCCATGAATTTCAAAGATCGATTCTATAAAAAACTGAAACACCGATTTACAATCGCTTGATAACATATTCTACCTGTAGGTAAAAAACATTTATATTTATTTTATACAAATAATCAATTATCCAAATATTCTGTCTCTTCTTTTTTGATCAGTTCTGTATTAATATAATCTCTTGTTCGATACTTTGATTTCAATTCAGATTGAGCTAAAATTATCCTATTTTTTTCAGATTTTAGACCTAAAATGCTATGAGACATTCTTCATTGTGTATGTCCGAAAGATGGCGGATACATTAGGGATTGAATTGATTTGATTTCAAGAAAAAAGCTATCGACCGGAAGTTTTAAAAACATTTCATCATAGATCAATAGCTATAATTACTGATGGGAATCAATCATATCTATTGGAATTATTTTGCTTGAATGCGAATGGATGTGGCAATAATTTAAATGGCCTAAAAAATTCTAGATTGAAAATGGAAGTTTCTCTGCTTGCACTCTTCGAGGTCGATCTAGATAAAGTTTGAAGAGATTTTAATTTTGTTTCCTGTCATCAACACCAAGATCAATAAACGATATAATCAAAAAGCTGAGATAAGAACTATCAACACAAACATTGTGAAGTTAGGTGCAACCATTAGGTGTAGATTCAAATGACGACAAAAACGCGATAATGATGGTTGAAAGTCTCTCTCTCTCTCTCTCTCTCAGAACTAAATTGAAATTGATTAAATTTTCATCACAATCCAATTGAACCGAACGGTGTTGCCTTTTTTCTAGACACTTTACAGCATTGTCCTTCCAATGAATCTCTCTCTCTCTCTCTCTCTTTCGCTGTGATGATCAGCTACAATTTTTGATAAAGAAATTTAATGAAAAAGAAAAAAAAAATATCTCGGAATTTGAACAGACGATGATGAAAATGGTGGCAACATATAATCAAAGATCTTGATTTTTCTGATGGTTGCGTTTTTCTCTTCTTTTGTAATTAAAGTTTTCATTCAAAATTCTCTAATCAAACGACGAACTAATGTAAACGAAAGAGTAGAGAAAAAAATCCAGAGATTAAACATCACCAAAAGCTAAAGTAATGAGTTTAAAAAGAGTTTAGCCAAAGAGAGAGAGAGAGAGAGAGAGAGAGAAGAGAAACGATCGATTTTAATCGAGAATAAATTCACAAAATTTCAAATCTTTTGATTGTGATGATAACAAAGACAAATCATTTGCATTAATTTGGATCGAGGTAGACTGTCTAGCATTCTGAGAGAGAGCATCAGAATAACAGCGAAAGCAATGAATATCCACTCATCTATTTCGTTCGATATTAAAGAGTGATGCAGGCGAAAAGTTGACGGTATTTAATGAAGGAAATAGGAAAGAAAAAAAAGGAAAGGTTTTTTTTTCGAGAGAAAGCGAAACTATCAAAAGGCAATTAAGCGTAATCTAATTGAAAATTCTTTGGCTATGCTCTTTCTCTCCGATATTAGAGATCAAAGCTATTCAGTTCGTTTATTTCAATCTGCACACAATCCATTTCCAAACGATAGATTTGGTTTCAGAGCAAAATGGAGAAAAGAATTATTCATCTCTATGTTTGATGATGTTGGTGTTGTTGTTGTTTCTAGAGAATACTCCCCTTTAATTCTTGATAATTTAAAACGGTAAACTTCACACTACTTAAGGAGGCTCTTATTCCATCACTTTTAACCCTTTCTGTGGAAAAAATTTTGTGACACATTAAAAAACAAACTTCGAATGGTTTGTTTTTCTTTTTTGAAATCTTTATTTTGAATAGCAAATGAAATTCAGCTAGACCAACCAACAAAATTAAGACCATCAATTTTCATTTGGTCTAAGAGAGACAGAGAGCTGAAGAAAAGAAAAAGAGACATTTAGCAATGCAAATGATGAGAGCCGTTGGAAAGTGTTTGAATGCTCGTTTTATTCTATATCACATCACACCTTTCGATTTATGGACCCATAAATCATCATCAATTCATTCAATCAACGGCGAGTATAGTGATTCGATTGGAATCAGGTCTAATCGAAAACAATAATAGGCTATGCTAGATTTTCGAAAGTTTGCTCGCATAATTTCGAGAAAGAAAAATACTGGAACTTATTTGAAACATTAAACAATAGATTGGATATTATATTTGCAATTGTTTTCTTTTTGTTTCAGATTTTATTCATCACACATCTTTCAAAAGCGTCTGGATTTTTGAGACAAAGTAAACATCCGTGCTAGAAATAATCAAATAGAGAATTCGTGCTATAAATCGATCGACTTTCAAAATTGATGTGCTTGTGCATTTCGAATGGCACCTTACCATCACCATCAATCGCAATAAACTATATTTCTTGCGAACTAAACGAAGAAAAAATCAATTGCAATCAAACCAAGGTGTTGTTTACTCGTCCAAATTCTCGGATCAAACAATCAAAAGAAAGCGAAAGCAAAACTTTTAGTAGAGGTTAGTGGTGTGATTGCCTCTAATATAATGACAATCCGTTACGGAGATGTTGGAAGGCGGAAGATGAATTTTTCTATTCTACTCAATCCATTCAATGCTTCATCATTTTTAATATTATCGATAATATTTTTTCGAAACAATCGTTTCGATGACGATATTTTCGACAGATAATTACACATTAGATCTCTTCCCTTGAAGTGATTTAATTGAAATCATTCTAAAGGTTAAGAGGTAAGCAAGCGGGGGGAAGAATGTCGAGATTTATGGCTCTCATTTAGAGCTTTGGGAATTTTTTCTGCATCAAACCACTCAATCAATAGCGATCGCTTTTGTTTGAAGCACCTGATTTACACCTGGTGATCGTTGATGAAAACTATTCACACACATACACACATACTTATTTACATTCAAGAAGAGACAATTGAATCTGGCTAGAATTTCTTGAAATTATTAGACCATAATGAAATATTTTCCCTCATCAAAATCGAAAAAATGCAAATGCTATCTGAATAAATTGCCTCTTCTCTTCCTCATTATGTACTATTGTTGTTGATGTTGATGTTGATGGCGATTACTAATGAAACAAAAGAAATTATAATCCTAGTTGATTATACGTACACCGATGACGATGATGAGAGCTGATGAAGATGAAGACAGAGGGAGAGAGAGAGAGAGAGGGATAGATGTGAAAAGGTTGAATCAATCAATCTCAAAGCGGAGAGACGAGGGCACAAAGGGGACTAGAGTTAAACATTGACTGAATAAAATTCTGCGGATATTAATGGTAGTATCGAAATTAATCTTTTTATTGCAAGATTTGCACAATAAACGAAAAGCAAACGATATTAAAAGGATAAATTCTAATTAAATTCTAGATTCGCTTTCAAACGATTTGTTTTGATGGAGAGAGAAGAGATGTGAGAGAGTAACAGAGAAACCTAGATTCTTTTTTCCCTCTGATAAGAAATAACATTCAATTTTGTTTCGCTGAGAAAATATCTCTAGGTATCTAATCCTTTTCTTTTGAAGGAATTTCGTAATGAATCTCAATGTTTCTCATACGTTATCAGATTGAATCAAATCATTCTAATTAGAGTGGAAACGCGGTATTCAATGAGTCAGAGAGAGAGAGACCGAATTGACCTAATCGATCTGTGTGTATCACAGTCACCAGATAGACCTCAATAATGTGGAATTCTCTTGCGAACTTTCGCTATGGAACAAATAGAAATGCTGGAAACATTTTGATTGAACGAAACCGATGATAAGAAAATTTGTTAGAGAATTTTTTTCAATCAGAAAATAGAACCTACACTACACATCATCAATTCAAATAGCTTTGATTGGGAGAAAAAAAAAAAGTTTAATCAATAAAATCAGCATCAAAATTTGGTTATAGTTTGGTATTCAATGCGTTCCCAGCTCGAATTATTCAATCGCTCGAAGGTGTGTGAGTTTCAAAAATTTTTTCGATTCTCTTCAGTCATTGAACGCACATTTGAGGTACGAGTATATTGGGAATTCGGGAATTAATTCGGTTGAATCGTCGTATGAAAAGTTTGACTAGATCTGGCACAAAAAATCATCAAAATCTGATATTTTTTTTTTTTTGCCGACCAAAAGTAAGAAACTTTTTGCCTTTCTTCTTACAAATAAATTTTGATTAGGCTTATTTGGAATCAAAGCAGAAGGAGAGAAGAAGAATTTATTGTCGAATCAATGCGAATATAGGAATTCATTGAGAGCTCTCTGTTTTTGCTTTTTTTTTTTTGATGAGCTAATTTTTTCTTGTAACAAAATTTTTAAAAATTAAGTTAGCTATGAAATCAAGAAATCTCGATTCTATAATCTAAGCCTTTTGAAGATGTTTTTGTTACAGAGAACGTAACAAATCAAATTGAACCATTTCGAGAGGAATAGTTTAACTAAGGTTTATCAAATCAAATATTGCTATTAATTCGATTTAATCTAATAAAAATAACAAAGTTAGTTTCTATGAATAGTTTCTAGACAAACTGCTTCTAACCAAAGATTAGATTTACTTTTCTTCTGCGCTTCGATCTTGCGTTTTCGTTCCTCTTTGGCGTCTCGCAATGATTGAATGATTTTTTCTGACGAATGAAGAGAATTTGGGAGGTAATCACTAAGGAACCTGAGAGTTCATTCGAGAACAATAAAAACAGATGCTTTCCCGATCTTTCGATTGGAATTTTTTTTTTCGCAGTGAAAAGAAACCGAACGAGACTGCAGTGATGAGAACAAAAATTAAAAATTGATCCAATATTCAGAATCAAAGCTATTTTCTTCATATCTTCTCTATTGGTCTGTGTGTGTGTTTGTGTTAGATTAAGCAACAAAGGTGGAAAGAACAAAAAAAAAAGAATGAATCAATTTTTTTTTTGATTTAGTTGGTCCAATTTAATCAGAAGAACAAAATTGAGGCACCAATCGAATTATTCTTAATGACTTTACTGTTTTCCAATTTTTCCCACTCCTATCATCCTTCTTCAAAAACTTCTGTAGTTTAGTTCAATTTCAGTACCAAAAAAGCATATTTTATTTGTATTCGTAGAAAGAAAGAAAGAAAAAGAGAGAGAGAGAGAGAGAGAGAGAGATATTTGCAACAAATTAAAGATTTTGATTTATGATTGATTGAGGCGGGATCCAAAATGTAAGACCGATTGGCGTTCCAAGTTAACTTAATGATGTCGGTAGAGATGATGATGATGATGATGGTGAGTGGAATCGAAAAAATTTTGTACCATTCCAAGCCATATTGATATTATTCAATAGGAGAGAAGCGAACTTTCATACAAATTCTCATTTTGTTTTTCGTTAAAGTTTCATTTCATTTCATTGATCGTCGGTGAAGTAAAAAAAAAGGTCGTCGTATTGATTGGCGTTAGTCCAAAATGCAATCAGCAATCAAATTCAATTGCGAATGAAAGTTTTCGATTTCGATTTTAGGGTACCAAGGGAGAGAGAGAATCAATCGATTTTTCGAAAGTATTAATTTACGTTCATCTTCTACTCTTTCCTTGATTGTTACCTATGGTGCCAAGAATGATAGTTATGGGCTCTTTCTTTTTCTATCTCTTAAGTTCAGTCTTATCACAAACTAAATACGGACCATAGATTTTTTCTTTCAATCGAGAATGAGATGAAAGTTTTAATGAAGCATCGTGTGATGACTGAATCCAATTCTTTAGCAATCACACTGTAACAAACATACACATAAAATGAAACACCTCTCTTCCTATCCCTCTCTTCTTTCAATTCCCCTTTTTTTACTTCAAAAAAAAAGCTGAACACTGTCCTACAGTTTGTGCTGTTAAGATTCCAAATGAATTAATTCGAACTGCAAAGTGAAGCTACAAACTATCTGATTTGTTAATGATGATGAAGATGGCTAAACTAGAGATTCTAGAGCACTACTAAAGATTGATTTAAATTTTTTCTAGAGTCGCTTTCACTGCTATCTGCTAACTGCAATGGAAACGGAAAGGCGCAAAAAGTAAGTCGTTAATTTCCAGTTGTTTCCGAATCACTAATCTAGAAGGATAGAATACTGGTAGGCAATGAATTCAAGGCTTAAATTTAATAGCTATGAAGAAGAAGATGAGAAATTTTGATTTCTATTTTCATTCTATTCATTGCAATCTAGTTTTCGAAACTAAAAGATAAGAACTTAATTGACATGAACTGATTTGAAGTCAGCTGGCTAGGATTAGTGAAGAGAGGGGAGAGGAAGGGAGAGAGAAAATGAAACTCTGGCATAACGAAAACAACATTGTTCGCGAACGGAAGAATAACAACAATAAAGAATGCTGTGTATGAAACAAACCGAATCTAAACTAAACAAATGGTGACAAAAGTTTTCGGAAGTGATTAGATTTTAGTCGCTCACCAATCATCACCATCATCGTCACCACCTTCATCATCATCGAAATCATTACTGTTTTCATTACTCTTCTGATAATCACTAGGACTAGATTGGTCTAGAAGCTAGACCTGTGAGCAATAGAAACTTTTTACCGGTCCGACTGCACTGGACTACGTAGTTCGATCAGATTAGAACCAAAGACCATAATTCAATAGCTGAAAAGGAGAATTCATACCAATGAGGTCAGTTTGTTATTCTTCATTAATGATGGTGGTATTAGTGAATAATGAAAATGTTAATAATAATCATCGTAATAATAATAATAATCGTCTAGAGTTTGGTTCATATGTTCATCGAAATCGGCCTTGCTTTCGATCAAACAGATTTTCATTTTCTCTAGTTCGTTCTAAATGAAAATAACTTAGATTCGGTGACTTATGAATCGATGATCGAATAATCTGTACTAGATGAAAACAGAATGATTCTCAATCAAATCTGAACGACAGGTTCGAGAAAGAAAAAGAGAAAAAAGAACGAACTGAAATAAATTGAATCAGCAGTTTTTAAGAAGAAAGAATAGGCAAATTTATATCCCACAATCAAATGTCACTTGGGACATTCGATCATTCGGCTGCAGTGTGAATTTTTTCGATTCTCCAATTCGATTGATGAAGATGATGGGTCAGTTTATTGAGAAAGAGAGAGAGAGGCCAAAAAAGGTGATGAATTGGATGGATTCTATTGTGAAAGTAGAAGGTAGAAGGATCAATAAACTTCAAGAATTCTTTTCTAGAATATTCGTTTTTACCTAAAACAAAGATAGAGATGAAGAGACGCATTTGATTAAATCATTTGATTTACATACTCTCTCTCTCTCTCTCTCTCTCTCTCTCTCTCTCTCTCTCTCTCTCTCTCTCTCTCTCTCTCAATAGGTACGCCTTTTCTGTTCTACTTATTGATTTATTCTGAAATTTCCGGTGATGAATTTCAATTACTTTTGTGTTTTTCCACTCTTCACATCGTCAACCTTGCCATTCTATTCATTTCAAATATTCCATTGTTATTATTATTACTGTTACTGCTGCTTTGCGATTTATTTCAAAGCAACATTTGTCAACTTTCATTTTGATGTTATTTTTTTGATCAAAAATAAACAAACAAAAGAAAAAATTCAATAGAGAAGAATTTCGAATGCAAAACGAACAAAGACGCGAGAGAGAATTGATGAAATTCGGTAAGATTTGATTTGAATTTGGCGGAGATTTCTTTGAAAACCAAACGATCTTTGGATGAAATCTATGATGAGAGTTCATAGAATTAATTCAACAAAACAAAATCCTCGAAGAGAGAGAGAGAGAGAGAGAGAGAGAGAGAGGAATAGGAACAAATCAAAATCAATCTGAATCATAGGTTTATTCCTTTCGTGGGTGTGTCTGATTCCCTATAAAGAGTCATTAAAGAAAACAATAGTCAATCGAAATGAATATTATAGTCTCGACAATATTGTTGCGTGTGAGAATCAAATCAATGAGATGGAGAATAGCTAAATTAGAATTTATCGAAAGAATTCTCGAACGATTCTCTACGTGGCTAAAAAGATCTAACTGAAAGATCATCGATGCTTCTCGAGATGTTTATGTTAATCTTGATTTGTTAGAAGTTAATTATTGAATTTTTTCTAATCTAAATTCATTTAAATCTCACTATTTGGAGAAGATGATTGACTTGCTTGCATCGCATATTCTTTCGTGTATTCATATTTAATCTATTCCGAAAAGAATCCGAACAATGAAGCAAAGAATAGAATTGAATCGAGTGAGAGACATCAAACAAATCATTTAAAACAACAAAAACAAATGCAATCCAAAAATAGATCGCACACAACTATGATTATGATGAATCAAAAAGTGAAACGAAGTTTAAGTTATTAAATTTTTAGCGATAAATATGATTAATTTGAAATACAAATAAAAGATTTCGTGATGAAGATATCTAACTCTCAATTCGAAATTCCGTTTCCATCCGTTTTTCATAGGATTAGGTAGATCATTGAACTTTGCTTCAGTGTTTGGTCAGTGTTTGAAGTCTGAATGAACTCGTACGAACTGGCTTTTATCGAACAAGAATTGTTTAATAAGAATTTCTCTTTATAATTTTTGATCTATTCCATCGGCAGTAATTAATTATCGATTTGTCTAAATCTTGGGGTTAAAAAAAAAAGTTAATGATTGTGTTTCCTTGCATAAGAGACATGGATATTCGCCTTAAGCTTATTTCTGTTTTTCATTGATGAACATTGATCTGACGAATGTTAACACCAAACGATTAACTCGATGCTTGTGTTTGAATACTAAACCGCTGCTTTTAGCGGAGCAAAGAAGCGAAGAAGCGTTAAGAGCGGAATTTTTTTCGAAATATAAGAGTCCATTTAAGATTCTAAATTTAGATTTCATCATCGTAGTGTTTCTCTCAACAGACAACAAAAACTTCTACTGTGGCGAAGACGACGAGGTGATGAAGAAGGATTCGAAATCAATGATTCATTAAGGTATTTCTACTATTCAAAGAAAAAGAAAGAAAAAGAGAATTATCGAAGAAGAGAAACAAAACTTCTTTGTCTCTCGAAAATTTCTCTCTAGAATATCATTAGACATTTGATTTGAAAACCCCAAATTTGCTCAGTATGCATCTATAGGAGAACGAGAGTGAGGCAATCAATTTTTAAGAATCTTCACCGGCTGAAATTCTCCTAGTTTAGATTTATCTAATCTCTGCTTGTCTTTGATCCATTCTCTGTCCTTGGCTACCTTTGCCGATAGATGGCTCATTTAGAGTCGAATTCGAAGCAATTTTTCCTCTTCGCAAAAGTTTTGGTTTCTCCTCAGACTGAATTCCTACCTACCTGAAGCCAGGCAAAAACACACACACTCACTTAACTAGAAAATATTTTTTTAAAATCTCAAACCAGTTTTGATTTCGAATCACAAACAATGAAAGAGAGCAGAATATAGGTGTGTGTGTGTGTGTGTGTGTGATGATCATTTATTGATCGTTACCTTTTCGAAGAGAAGGGATTCCTATCATTTTAATTATCCAGCTCAGAAACAAAAAAAAAGTGGGAAGGTGGAATTCATCGAAGAGGAATTGTGTACCGTAAGCGAACTAAAATAGATTCCTCAGCAAGCTCTTAGCCATCCATTTAGGTGTAGGCCTCTTCATTAAAGCTCTCTTATCATTGAATGGAGAGATAGAAAAAATTCGAGAAAAATCTACTGAAAGAATCTCGACCTAAGCGAAACACAACTCGAACGGTTTGTCTGTTGCTATCAATTCTGAATGCTCTCTTTTTTTTCGTTTAATTCAGATCGAATTTTGATTTGGCATTGATCCACACATAGGTGTGTTGATTTTTTCAAATGAAAGCTAAAAAGAGAAAGAGTGAACTAGAAAGAGAGAGAGAGAGAGAGAGAATAACAAAAGTTTCCAGATCTAAGGTAGAGAAACACGATTCTTTGAATTGAAAAATTGCCAATTAAACGAATGCTAATTTGTGAACCATTCAATTTGAGCATTGTTTTCGCCAATCACACAATCATACGATTGAGGATCCAAATTCTTCAAACGATCCCTGATGAACATAAGTGAAACACACAAACAACACACATCAAACATTTTAAGATCGGCAATAATTAAATAAACTTTTAATCGAAGATTTTTGATCAAAGTTTCGAGAGAACATTTCATTCTGGGAAACTTCCATTCGCACTTCGCCCCCATCATCCATATCCCTATCTGCATATCATAATCGAATTTCGAACGATAATTTTCAAAAGATTTGAAACAAAAAAAAATCGAATCTTATCTGTTGTTTGAAAAAGAAATCGATTGATTATGGCAATAACGACCACAACAGGTTCATTACATTCTATTATCATCGCCGCTCTTATCTCTCTCTCTCTCTCTCTCTCTCCCTCCTGGCTGAAAAAATTCAAAATTCATAACGGTGTTTGTTGCGCCTCTTTTTTTTTTGTAAACAAAGATTCGAAAGTAAAATAATGAAACAAAGAAGTGAGTGAGAGGAATTTCATTTCTCTCTCTCTCACTCTCTCTCTCACTCTTGCATAAGGTGATTGGAGGTTTTTTTTTAAATTCAATTTTACGAATACTTGTGTTCACTGAACACCGAATATTTCTCTCTCTCTCTCTCTCTCTCTCTCTCTGTTTATCATTCATTAATCGTTTCATTAGAATAGTGTTAGTTTGAAAAGAGCCAACAAACAAACCTTATCCATCGCACTAAGGTTTGCTTCGATCATAGCGCTTTTTTGGTGATGGTGATGATCAGCACCGTCATTTTTCGATGATGATTTTTGATTTGGGCAAAGGATACTCCTCCTATTTATTGTTTCGTTTTCTCTCCCTCTCTCTCTCGATCGCTTTCCTTCTGTCCTGTTTCGCTTTGGATTAATTTTTTTTGTGTTTGTGCTTTTTTTTCGGTTAAACTTTCGCTTGATTATGTCTTCCAGGATGGATATGTTTTGGGTGATGATTGAACGGTGCTCTTCTTTTTTTTCTCTCTCTCTCTCTCGATGCATCAATTCGCAGTGATTGATTAGTGATCTACAATTAGTCAACAGTGATGAATAATTTTGTTCTCTCACATCGAATCGAATCTCACAACAATCTCTAATATTAGAAATTATTCATCAGGGAATTGATCTTGGCTCATTGCTTTTCTTAGAGCTACAAGAATGGATCTATCGGAGTGAATTCATTGAAACATATCTCAAAAAACAATTCCTAAATCGATGAGAATCACCTTACGATCCTTAATTAATTTCTTCCAATTTATAATTCTTCTTCCCCTCTCAATAAAACGAAACGATTGTTTTGATATGCAACAATCAAGTGCAATGATGATTTGGTTAACAAAACTTACAATCTAGATCTCCGAACATTCAAACGACAATTTCAGAATCGCAATTGTCTCAATTGTCGCTATTCTCATCGCAATCACCGACTACGACGGCATCGATCATCAAACTATCAATCTCCACAATAATGCGCTGATGTTGCAGTGAGAAGAGAAGGTTGGATCAATACCTACTACCAAACAATCGCGTCCTCTACCAACCTCACCAAGATTATCTTATTTGATCGAAGAAAAGGAAAAGCATTATATAGCGAAAACTATCAGACCATTGAACGATCTTGTTGCAGAAATAATCGTCTTCTTTTTCACCATCTTGCACTTCACTTTCGTTGCAATCCTTCTTCACTTCTTTTTTGTCTTCAATTTTGTTTGCTATGTTGCTGTTGTCTTTCGTTGTTTGCACCTTCGAAATTCTTCACGGTACCATCTCTCTTCCTCTCCCTCATTGTTGCTCTGTCACTTCTTCTGAATCGAGATGACACAACATCGCAACATATCTCTTCTACTACAGCCATCTCTCTCAATTGTTGCTGTGTTCCAACGAAGAATGGAAGCGGCGAACGATGTTCTACTTCTTACCTAGTAGGTGAGAAATGAAATGAACTACTTTGCTCTCTCCTCTCTGTGTTTCGAAATTGAAGCAATTCGAAATTCGTTTTTTATTTTTGAATTTTTTTTTTTTTTAATTATTCATTCTTGGAACGTTATTTTCATTCGATTGGATTTGGAATCTTTTCGAACGATTTTTCTTACCTTTGCACTATTTTTTTTTGTTGCATCTCATCAAAACTCAATGAGATTTTTTGATCAAACTGTTGCTACGTCCATCGATTTGCTTGTTGATGTTTGTGTGTGTGTGTGTGTGTGTGTGTGTGTCTACTCCCATCGCTAACTTTCTTTGCCGATTCATTCTCCTCCTCTTTCTCATCATTATCTTGCCAGGTAAGATTGGTGACTGTTCGATGAACAATCAAATGAACAATCAATCAAACTTTTTTTGATTCACCGAGACGTGTTTTTTTAAAGAGCAAAAATTTTCTTGATTGATATTTTTTGAATCTTTGGATATTTTATAGTGTTTTTGTCTCGGATTGAATTATGTTTCCTTCGCTCCTACAATGTCTTAGATGCCCCATCGATCATTAGTGCAATGTTCTTGTTTGTTCGGTCTAGCGTCTAATTCTATGATCTAGTGAAACATCTCATATCTAAGGTGCTTTTGGTTCTGTTTATGTGTCCAGGTGTTTCTTGTTGTTTGTTTTTACATCAATGATGATCAATCATCGATGCGAATGGTGATGATGGCTGAAATCGATTCGGATTTCGATCGGAAAACATCTCCGATAGCATCATCATTGCCGAATTCTATCAACAAAACGAAATCCTCATTAAATAAATCGTTACAATTGTTATCATCTGAATTGTTATCATCATCGCAAACTCTCTCTCAACAAGCCTCATTATCATCATCATCACCTTCAATGAGAACATTTAGAACATTTTCGAAGCATTGCGCACGTCGAAAGCAAGCTAATCCTCGGCGTAAACAACAAGGTAGGATACAGAGTTTTATTATTATTTTGGTACAACTTTAAACTATGAATAGAAATCAAAAAGCAATACTAATCAATCTAAAACAATCACACAGAGCTTAAATTTGAAGAAACGATAAACATCATCAAATTTATCAATCAATACTGATCTAATCTATTTGAATCGTCTTCAAACTCTTTTCAATACCTCTTTCTCGATGAATAGGCGAGATATCGTTTGATCAATAAAGTTTCATGATGATCGCTCTCGCTTTTTTTATCGAAAATATTCTTGATTTCGCTCAAAAATATACTCGAAATTTCGTACGTTGATTTACATTGATTAAAGTATTCAATATTTTAAATGCGGTTAATTGATTGCAATAAGCATAGCTTCTTATTCAGAACAAAATCATTTTTTAATCGTTTTTGATTAGTGTCTCATCTCTTTCTCTCGATTGTTTCGAATCGATTGATTAATTTCTCTTTTTCGTCGATTAATATCGTCGTTTTTCTCTTGATTATATTTTTTTTTTTATTTCGTATCTCCTCTTTTCACACCACAATCCTTTTCCTTGATGATGTGTGATTGGGGTTCGAAAAAAAAAAACAAAAGTTAATTGACCTTTTCTTGCATTGATTTGCTAACCAAAACCAACCATTTGATCTGCCACTGATAGAAAGATAGTTTTTCATCATCATCTTGCTAAATTTTCATCAACGATTTCGATAATGATTTTTCTAATTCTTTAAAATTATTAGAATTTCACTGCTATTCCAAGTTTTTCACATCTCTGAAAATCGTACGACTCGGAACGATTAGAATGGTACCTAAATTATTGTCAAGTTTAGGTTTAGTTCGGTTGAGAGGAAAACACTTACGCTAGATTGCTTCTTGATTATTAGCACAGAAGGCAATGAAGTTTTTTCTCTAAGTAAAACGAAAATATTCCAGTTATTTTCGTATGTTTGGATCAACAACAACAACAACATCACAATCATCATCGTTTCGATCGAATTTGTTCAAATATACGTATGCTTGCAGAGGATAACCGTAAATTTCAGGGAACGTTCGAACCCAATAGTTCGAATGGTCGACAGTTTGATCGATTCTCGGTCGATAATGCATTCATTGCTAATAAATAGTGCTAAAATAATAATAATAGTTATTGCATTAGCAAGAGTAATAGGTGATCAACTTCGATTTGATCGCCGCTGGCACATCGTTAAGTCCGACGCTTTTGTTTTCGGATTTTTTTTCAGCTCATCTATTTCGTTTTCATTCTTATTCCTAATAGTTTATCCTATGACGACCTTTATTTCCCGATTTTGATGATGTTTGCGATGTCTCGATAATGATGGAAACCACTCGAATCTGAAACGTTCTCTGTGTTGCAAATTCGAATCGGTGTGAGTCACCTTTGTGTTACTTTCACTTAGGTCCATCTTCTCTAAATCTGTCGTGTGCCTTATTTCTCGATCTATCTATTATTTTGCTTTTAAAGGTCGCACGTGCCGTCCAGGTGGGAAATCCCCGACATAACGGTTTCTTTTCTTTTATTTTATTTCTCTCTTTTTATTCTCACCGATAATTCATTTGATTTTTCCCGTTTCTTGTGTGTGTGTGTGTGTGTGAGCAAGCATACACCCGAATACATCACATTGAAATCAGCATCATATTGTTTGATTAATTCATTCCGTTATTCAATCGATCTAATCTAGACTGGTGAACTTTTATTTCTCGTTCAAGCTTTGATACCGATTTGGTTCAAGTCGACTGTTATCTAGAGATTGTCTAGGTCCCGGTGATTTTAATCATATTCGGATGAGATTTTTAAACGTTTGATGTGAGATGAGAACTCACGTAAAAAGGTGTTCGCTTTCTCCGTTGTGTAGTTTTCCATTCACTTTCGATATCCTCACAACCATCAAACTAATACCCAGAATAGGTTTCAGCAATAGAGAGTAGAAATCCTGAACAAACTTCGCTGATAAAATCGTTCTGCTTTCAATAGCTCTGATTTCTATTCAACAACCTTTTGCATCGAAAGTTTTTTTTATAGCTATCCATGTGTATCCGAGTTGTTGAATAGCATTCAATCGTATGAAATGAACAGTAATTCAAACTATCAAAAACTCAGGTAAATGTTTGAATAGATGCAATCTGCTTCTCTTTACTGAGATTGATTCGAAAAACAATGATTGAGATCAAATCTTTTTCCCAAATGTCCCAAAGTTTCAGATCGAGATCAGAACAGACTCAAAGTGAGCGACTTTATTCGGTTATTGTTTGATCAATCCGATACCTTATCTTCTTGAACAAAATATTTTCGTTGAACAAAAACTCAATCTAAACTCAAAGATCTCATCTGTTTTAGTCTTTTGATTTCATTCTCAAAATTCAAGAGGAAAAGTTTTAATAATTTCGAATTCAACCTAGCTATTAGGTTCGTTTGTTCGTTCGCTCGTTCTCGTTATTAATTTCATCTAATTATTTTCTATGCTTATCTGTTTCGAAAAACTCTTAAGCTTCTATTCGCATTTGATATGTTCGAAAATGTTGAGATGTTCACCTCTTTCTCTCTTGACTGACTAAATTAGATGATTAATGAAATCGTTTTTTTTTTCATTCTCAAAAAGCTGTACCTAAGTGCATTCACATTGTCATCATTAATTTTAATTCTCGATCAGACGACATTGAAGTTTTTTCTCGATTCTCTTTATCTCTAATTAGAATCTAAATTACATTACATTCACTTAATTCAATCTATTTTATATTCTTGATAAAGGTGTATACGTTGTGTGAGATATTCTTTATTTCGATAATTTCTTTCTTTGCAATAAAGAGAGTTATTCTCTCGAAGATTGAATGATGATTGCCTAGTGATGAAAACTTTAGATTCCAGAAAGGTGTGATGGCGCAATCAATCAATGAATTTTATTCATCGAGTTTCGTTGATTTCGATGTATTCTGAAGTAAAGAAGACTATGACTATGGATCTTCTCGAGAAGAAGAAGAAGAAGACTAGAATGAAATACCGAATGAGAATTCGAATGATCTTTCTCAATCGAAACTAAGATGAAATCTAATGTTTTATTCGAAAATAATTCTTATTTTGTGTTTGAATGTGGAATCATAAAAAATTGATAATCTCAATCAATCATTTCCATTCGCTCTTCATCCGATCCAATCGCAAACCTTCGCTCCTGGATCGATCTTTTTTTTTTGGTTGAAAACCTGTTTATTTTTATCTGTCCGAAATATACTTTCACAATCTAATGCCCCAACGAAGAGTTCATTCTTCAAAATAGCATCAAATAGCAGCGATAAATTCTATATAATTTTGAAAGTATTGAAACCTTTCCAATTATTTATTCGAATTTATTTCCGTAAATCGATTTTTTACCTTTAGATCGATTAATCTTGATTAATAATTAAATGCAATCATCGTTCTTGAGATAATGTCAATATTGATCTATACGCTCTTCTGCAATGTAAATAATTCGCTTAGAGATTTCCTATCTCTCTCTCTCTCTCTCTCTCTTTACTTATTTTCTACCGGTGAAAATTTTTCTTCTAGAATCGATTCATCAAAATTCATTAACTTTTTCTACTAGATTTCTATTCGGAATGGATCTACTTTTCATCAATGAAAGCATTCGTATTGCGAGGTTAGATGATTTTTTTTTCATCTAGAAGCTATAGACGAAATCGAATTTTTATCGAGCCTAATGAACCCAAAAGCTTTTGGTTCGAAATAAAGCATACAATATAAACGAATGAGTGAAGGGGAAAATTCAAAGTTACCGAACCTACAGAATCTCTAGGGTTTTTTCTAGCATATAATTCGAATGCAAGCAAAAAAAACTTTGATGGATCAAGGTATTACCTATAAGTTTGTCTCTTTTGTCTTGATATTGAAGCTAATCAACTACCACATCACCATCATCATTAGTCTTCACAAGAGTGAATTAGTCTCGGAAAAAATTGCAACCGATCAAATAAGAATCTCGCAGAAAATTCATCCATCGTATTTATTTATTTACTTTTTACAATGGCAAAAACCGGTGATGATGATGCTGATGGATACATCACGAAAATAGATAACAAATAAAAAACTACTCAAGAAAAAAATCCTCGAATCTAGACGGAATTTTCTTTCCCGTTCGCTACCTTACCATAGGGAATTCCTCTTTAACGCTTCTTCTACATTTGGTTTCATTAGTAGAATTTCTCAAAAAAAAAAAAATCAAATATTTCCGAATTCCAACTAAATTGGCTGAAATTCTAGGCATCACACAGACACGCACGCACCTTCTTCGCTCAGGTCTTAGCTCTCTCTCTCTCTCTCTCTCTCTCTCTCTCTCTCTCTCTCTCTCTCTCTCTCTCTCTCTCTCTCTCTCTCTCTCTGATTTTCTTTTTTTCTCTTACGTTTCGGATTTGTTTGATTGTTCAAGAAATTGTCGTTATCACTGATGTGGTCTCAAAATCAAGCATAAATCGTGTTTGTATGGCTGCAATGATTGTTTTGTCATTAACCAAAGTCCTTCGATCAAAAACTTCAGATTCAGATGTTTGTCTCTTCAAATTTTTAAAAATATTTAAAAAACAAGAAGACAACATCAAATGGAAAAGAGAAAAATCGAATTACCGAACTCGAAATTTGCCGAATTGACTCCTTTTCTTACTACGAACAAACAGCATTCATACTCGAAATTGAGAAGCTATTTGAGGTTTGAATTAATTGATTCGCTGTCATCTTTCATCTTAACTAAAAAAAAAAAGAAAAATCGAGGTGATCGATTATGATGGAAATATCATCGATGATGCTGAGCCGATAAACAAATTGATGCAAAGATGATTAATTGCTTCCAAAAACAAATCTTATTTGGAGTCTCTTCTTTTTTTTTCTCCAAACTTATCTCAATTCTTGCGCAGAGAGAGAGATTTCGTTGAGGATTTGATTTTTTTGCACGATTTCTTTCTCCAAATCGTAATCGTTTTGCTGGATTGTGTCGGCAAAATATGAAATATTCAAATCATTCGAATTCAAATTCTGTACGCGCAAAAAATAATTCTTAACCTCTCGTAGTTCGATGAGCAATTGTTTAGGCTCACTCTTCGATTTGAATATTCTGGAACCGAGATAGAAAAATTCATTCATCTGTGTGTGTGTGTGTGTGTGTGCGAGTGTCATTGATCAGTCTTTATCAATTTTATGATGTCTAGAACGCAACTGATTTATATTCGAGAGAGAGAGAGAGAGAGAGAGAGAGAGAGAGAGAGAGAGAGTGATTCAATTCAAATTCAAATACGTGTGTAGAGTGTGGCGGAAGGATTATAATCGGAGCGATAGAATCCACCGTATGTTGCCGTGCATCGACTGAATATTGTTTGTTCCAAATGATTTTCTTTTTTTTTCAGAAGCATACGTGATCAGTCAGGTGTGACTGAATCCTATGAATTTTTAGATTTTTTTTCTTTTTCGTATTAAATTTAAATCTATGAATGCGATAAGCAGCATCTTTTTTTTCGTATTCCGATCGATATTGTTATTGGAGTAATGTTAATGGTCGTCCATTCAATTATTCTCTAGGACTGTGATGTTTTGTTCGTTCAGAAATCTTTTCAATGAATTTATTCATCTGGTATTTAGAGAAATGGAGTACAAAAGAATGAACGTGAGGCCAACCACAACTCTATCCTTTTGGCCATAATTATTGCCTAATTTACCTTGTTTAACATTGATTGAGGAGGATCGATAATAAATTATAGCTTTGCTTGATTTTGTTGTCATTCATTCATTCATTCATCTAGGCTAGCTCTGAAGTTGAGCAATTTAATCGAGATGATGCACTGAGAAAGTGAAAAATTAATTGAAAGTGGAAAACATTATATACAATCTCATTCTTGATGGACATTTCATCATCGAGACGTGAGAGAATGACCATCTTTGATTCGATTCGCTTCTTTTCTAACATATTGATTGAGTTCGAATGATTTTATTGTGATCATTATCATCTTTTACAATACGCCAGAGCAAGATGGAACATTAATGTCCTTAGGCTATCTAACTCCACAAATGAGCATCATCACAATCAAATTACCTTTGTTTAATGCTGATGTTGATGCGATCTCTCACGCTCTCTCTTTCTTTGCTTTGATCCTTTTTCAACTATTTGTAAACGTGCCCATGCATCTTTATTTTTTTGTTTCTTTCCAAAACATCATCTAATAATATGTGTGAGTGTTTGTTGATTATTATTATTACTTACTTTTTATTTATGGATCATTGCGGTGATACTTTTTCCTCTTGTTTTAGTTGTTGCTGTTTCACTTTCTAGTGTGATTCAATTAAGGTTAGATTCCATGTCTCCTACTTATATTCTCTCTCTCTCTTCCTAAATAAGATGTTTGATTCTTGTTCCATCCTTGCCTGCCTCTGTGAATGTTTCATCGAGTTTGAGAAGTTCAATCGTCCAATTGATTGAATCTAATGGGTGTCCATTAGGTTTCAATCTAACAAGCCACACACACACGGACGGACAGTACATCGTTTGAAGATTCTGCTTTCTCTTTTTTGCCAAAGATGTCAACATAGATATGAGATAAAGATGGGAAAAACTTAGGTTCGTTCTCTCTTCTCTACATCATCTTTCATCATCAATGAACCCTGGCACATCAATTTAGATCTAGCGATCCTGGTTTTGTGTTTGTTAGCTCTTTGGTTTGGCTCGTTACAGAACGTAGCGAAAAAAACATCTAATCGAATATGGAGAAATCCATTACCATATATTTATCCTGAATTCTTTTCGTAATCGATGAACGAATAAATGAATGAAAATGTAATTTTGTAACGGTGTTTTATCAAAAGAAAGAAGAAAGTTTTCTCTTTTCCATCTTGATCGCCGATCGATGGCCATTCACATCAATATGATTTAGAGATCAAGAATGATTGTTCGAAATCGTAGATTTTCAATAAAAATCATGAATCGAATATATTTTCTAGAAAATCCTTCATCATCATCAAATCTAGATATTATTATTGTTATTATTAGCATCATCGTGGAAGAGAGAAAAATATCACAAATGTTTGTTTTCGATGAAAAATTCTTCATCGATTTGCTGCTGTTTTACTTTTTATTTTCTCTCTCTCTCTCTCTATCTCTCTCGCCTACTATTTCTTCGGGCTATTGATTCATTTACTTTTACTTAGTTTTCATTATTTTTCTCAAAAAAAAAAAGTATTCCTCATTCTCTTTTTAGATCTGGTGATAGATTGTTTACACTGAGGCCTGAGAGAGAGAGAGAGAGAGAGAGAGAGAACGTTCTCAATCACTAATCAAACTTTTTTCTTTCCTAGTTGGTTCGGAACATTAAAGACAGACAAACACATCTATCAACCTAGAAACTAGGCCTTAGATTATTCGATTGGTTTGTTTAGATGCAGCAACTGTTTCACCTTCATCTAGAAGAATTTTCTTCGAAATCTCTCAGATTCGAGCAGAAAAGCTAGCTTTCAAATCCCTTCTCTCTCTCTCTCCTTTCTCTTTGCCTCCAATTTTGTTGAACCTCGATGACGCCTGGTCCTTTTCGAATTCTAGTTCACTCTCTCGGAATTTCGAAATTAAGTTTGCAAAAATTATAATCATCGCCACCATCATCAGCATTATTTTTATTGGAAATAACTTTTGAAATAGAAATTATTACACTTTAGTTTCCTAGCTTCTCTATTTGCGAATGATTGCAAAAGGCATTTTATTGACAGTTTATTGGTAATCGATACCGAAGCAAAAAATTAAATTAATCGCACATACTGAGAAATAAAACACTAGAACACTATTGGGGCACACTAGGAGAGAGTGGTGAAAAAATGATCGTTCCGATTGAGGTAATGATGATTTGGACTTTAATGCGAATGGAACTCTTTCGATTTTTTATTTTCGCTCGCGAATTCGCCCATTGATTCGAGCGATCCGAAAACGAATTTAGAAAAAAAATAATAAAAAAACTTGCATCGAAATAAGAACAGATTCAATTGTGCAATCGAAGAACTTTCTGGAAGTCAAAACATCAAAAGTGTTACAACAAGAATTCCAGGATAGTTAATGGTCTCAATGTTTCGAGTTTGTTCGCTCAGAGAGAGAGAGAGAGAGAGAGAGAGTAGTGCTAGGTAGAAGAAAAGTAGAAATTTCGCCAAAATAGAGAAATTCTATAGGTGTGTATGGTTCGAAGAGAGAATTTTGTGCATATACATTCGAGATATCGATTATTATTCGAAAAAAAATATAACTTTTGACTAAAATTTCAACTGAAAACAGTGAACAAAAATCATTGATCTTTGAAATTTTTGAGGAGAAAAGATTAATTTACTTTAGAAATTTAATTTTTTTTGCAATTTTTACTGCCATCGCTTCTTAAAACTTTGGATGTTCAAATTGTTATTGGATTTTTTTTTAAAATCAATTCATTGGAATGAATTCTTTCTCAAAAATCAATACAAAAAATATAATAATCATTCTATGTTAAATTATAGACAAAAAAAAACTCCATGGAAAAATTATTATTTCGAATCCAATCCGGAGATTTAATTTTGAAAATTTCCAAGAAAAAATCTCATTCCAGAATTCATTGAGATCCATTCATCGATTAATATTTTGAAAACAAAAATAGTACTTGACACAGAAAAGAGAAAAAAAGATTCATCTCTATGATAATACGATTCTGATCGAATAACCGAAACACTTTTTAGTACTCTCTCTCTCTATTTTATAACTTTGCTATGATCTGAATCCTTTTCTACCTGAGTTATAAGTCTGAATAAAGAAATCTCGACTAAAAGTTTCTCATTGAGTTGAAAAAAAGAATCATCAAAACAGTGTGTGCGAACCGAAATACTCTGTTCTTTTCCCACCACCGAAAAAAAGAGATGAACAGTCCATAACGGTTTAATTTTATTTTCCTTTCGTTGTTACTGCTGTTCATCTTCATCCAAAGACACACATCATCATTAGTATTGTTTTTCAAACTTTATCGTTTGTATTACAATCGATGCCAAAAATTTCGGATCTAAAAGACGAAAAAAGAGAGCGTGTGTGTGTGTGTGTGTGTGTGTTTGTATGACTTTTATCAAAATATCGGATCGGTTCATAATTACAAAATTTAGGGTACGAAGGGCACCTAAATGAAACCATTTCACCGTTTCATCCTCACCGTCATCAACATTATCATCGAACATCATTGATGTTGACGATGATGATGATGCTGATGATGCAGAGAAAGAGACTTTGCACATATAAATGTATTGTTGGTGTGATATCATTACTCTCAGGAAGAAGATGGGTGAAATCCTTCTCGTTCGCACACACACCTCGCGACACACCGGTGTGACAAACACCGTCGCTTGTGATCTTTTCAATTTCCTTCACTGTTTCCTCATTTCTGCTGTTCGTTCGAGTATATCACATATTAATCCGTTGCCGAAAAAATTTCGTTTTCTCTCTCTTTTTCTTAACTGAATCCACATCCAATAACTCATAAACAATAGATAATGGATATCTAGTTTTAACTTAGAGAGATATTGTTATCATTATAACAGCTTTTTAATCTTGTCTTCTTCTTCGATGTTGTTGAACGCTACTGGAACCTGAAGCTCGAGACTAATTATCGAATGATGATGTTGACGATGAAATCGTTAATGCTTTTATCTTCGGATTTTACTTTGAAAATGTTCTTCATTATTAAATTCCGGTGTTTAGCTGTTTGCTTTCTAGCTAACAAACATTAGTGCGCTTCTGTGGAGTAGGAAAAATTGTTATGAACAAAAAAGAACAAAGTGATAGCTTTGAAATTAGAGATGCAAAGAAAAGAGAATGGAAAGGAAGAGATGTTTCATCCATCCATCATCGCTAGAAATGTTTGTCTACCTCTATTTCCTTTAGTCTTTATTGTTAGCTACCTTTTCATATGAAAACATCATCATCGATGCTGTTCCGGTTTGATGTTGTTGTTGGCGTTTGGCAACTGGCCATATCTTTTTTTGTCATAAAAAAATCGAGAACATTATCGGTTTACATGTTTTTAAGCTGTTGTATATCTTACTGTTTGTTGTCGTTGAATACGTTTAGCTTTCAGCTCTTTTCTCAAGCAAATTTCGGTTTGATTTCTGTGCTACCTAGAATAATAGTGTAGTACTTCCGTAATTTTATTGAACGAAAAAAAAAGATTTCTCAAATCTTTTTGCAGATTTCGATTCTACCTCGACAGCAAGTTTTATATTGTTCTTGTAGTTAGTTTATCATCGATATTTTTGTCTTTTTTGAATAATGATCGTCTGTTTAATTTTAAATGCTATGTTATTGTTCAATATCCGATCATTTTGGATATGTTTATATCACTTCGATAACCGATTTCATTGTTTGCGATCAATGCCAGAGTTTTTTTTCTCGAACGTTTCTTTCTGAGGGATAAGGGGTGAAACTGTCTGATGAAACAATCTCACAATCAATGTTTTCTCCCTATTCGAACGCAATCGAATCAGATATCTCTCTGCTCTATTCACCTGGTTTGTTAGCATCCATCATTATTAACTCTTTCTCTTTCGGCATCTCTCTGATCTATCCGATTCGAAGTAGAAACAATCGGATAATTGTTTCGACGATTTCATCACACATTTCAAAATCATCAAACAAAATTAAACAAGGTTAAATTGATATCAATGTTAGTCCCATCTACACGTCTACAAAGCCGTCGATGATGAATCCATATGGATTCGGTTTCTGTTTGATTTGTCATTGAGGCGAACAAAAAAAACCAAACTCATTGAAAACTCTTGATTTGATCGAAAACAAAAATTTTCGGATAAGTTTTTTTCGTCAGACGATTCCATCAAATATAACTATCAGGAATGGCGTTTCCACCATTCTCTTTTGCATTTTCGCCCCTTCCATTTCAGTCTCTGTTTTTTTTTTTTTGTTTAATATCGTTTTTTTTATTCTCAGTTTTTGAAAATGATTTCATGGTGAATAAAAAGAAAAAAGAGCGAAAATATTTGATGTTTCAGTGTTAATGAAAAATGAATTTGGACAAAATGTTCGGCTATGAAGTTGATCGTTTTGATTGCTTTCATTTATGCCATAGAGCTTTTGGTTTGGCTTCAATTTCATTGCTTCTCATAGAGTGTTGTTTCTGTTCAAAATCGAGGTGAATAATCGAAAACAATCATTAATTTTGATTCTGACCGAACATCTCTTGATTCATTCTGGCCTTTGCGTTTAGCTCAGGTGTGATCGATCAAGTTTCTTTCGAAATCGACCGAGCAGAGTAGAACATTCCTACGTTTTTTTTCCTTTAAAACAAAAGTAAATAGCCAATTAAAACAATTGTGGATTGAATGAGAGGTTAGTTGGAGATCAAATACTATCAACAAGGGAACATTAAGGATAGAAAAAAACGAATGGGAAAATTTTTCATCCAATTTCGAAACCTATCTAGAGGTTTCAAAACACTAGATAAATAAGCTAGAGACACGCAGATCCCTAGTGAATTTTCAAAACATCACTACACGAAGAGAAGTATCGCACTTTTGATGGCTGTTGGTCTTTTGCAACTTCGTCGAATGCTAGACGATCAAGATCTGTAAAGAGCATTTTTATTGTTTATTCAGTAAGACTCGAAAGATCTAGATTTTTAAGAATAGTTTTTTTTGCTGAATTTTCATAACACTTTCGATGCAAAAAATTCCGAATAGATCTTTCTTGGTCCCTACAAAACATTGAATAACTCACTCTCTACGGACATTTTTGGTTTTTTTTTCGTAACACTCAACGATGATAATGATAATCATCTTTAGCGATTTTTCTCATCAACCCGAGAAACGTAAATAATTTTGGTTTTTGATTGCTCGATTCTGACTAATATTCTCTCTCTCTCTCTCTCTCTCTCTCTCTCTCTCTCTCTCTCACATACACACTCTCACATTTCTATGGCTTTTTATTAGCATCGTCATTATCATTGCCGTTCGCTGTTGTTGTTACCTGTCCTCAAGAGACTATTTCCATCATTTCTTTTATCGCCATCCGTTCGAATCTAGATTTTCAATTCTATCGGCTGATGAGCAATTAAATCCGTTATGGCTACGTTCTTTTTTGGATTGGTTTCAGTTTCGATTCCATTCAATTTCATTCATTTTTTTTTCATTTTCTCTTGTCTTTTTTTTCTTTGGTCAGTCGTAGGACAGTATTGTACCGAAAAAACACCGAAATTAGATAAAAAAAAAGTGAGGCAAAGATTCTATTTGGAATGTGATTCTATTCGGAATCTGAACTATTGTAGCTATAAATAGGAAAAGAAGAATGAATCGCACAATTCAAATGGCAAAAGATAGAGATTATTGTCGATGAAAATTTTTAGCTGCCGATCATAAGGATGAAGATGGCAATGGAGAGTGATGATGATTGATGTTGCAACGAAAAGAGTTGACTTTAGATTCTTTTTTCTCGCTTTCTGACTTTCGCTCTTTCTCTCTCTCTCTCTCTCTCTCTCTCTCTCTCTCTCTCTCTCTCTCTCTCTCTCTCTCTCTCTCTCTCTCTCTCTCTCTCTCTCTAATTGAATTTTCTATCCGAAAGAAATTGATTTTTTTCAACTAAAACATATCGATCAATTTTGGTTCACTCTCTTTCATATCTTGGTTGCAAAACGAAACTCGACAATAACAAATTCAATTGTTTGTTTGCTTGTAGACCAATGGATTCTTCTCCTAGTGTGTCGTTGTCCGTTTGTATGTATGTTCAGATGTCGTCTTGTCTTTTCTCTTCTCTTGTTCATTTTTAGTATAAAAGATTTTTTTATAATTGTTCTATTGATTTGTGTTCAAAAATGATGATGCTTAACGATGAAGAATTACGTTTCTTTGATTAGTGATGATCATTGATCACTCAGGATTGCGAGGAAATTATCCGTATCTCTAAGCAAAGAAAAACGGACCAAAGAAAATCGATTAGACGAGAAGCGAAATTTATTTCGATTAAAGCAATGTGAAACATACGCAGTGTTCCAAATGCTGTTCATTTGATTCAATATTTCGATCGGCTTTGTTCTCGGACACACTTTAGACATCACTCAAAATGATCAGATATCAGTCCCTATCTGTGATTAATTTCGATATGTCCGATCGTTTTCAATTCATCTTGACATATCGTTTGAGAAAAAAAACGCAAATTTTGCAGTGCTTTAGGATTTTTTTAAAATTTTTCTGAATTTATTCTCGCCTGTAACGTGTATCTATTTTTCTCTATCTAGTTTAAAGTCGATTAACTCTTGTCTCAATTAGTTTCAAAAGTCAAAACTATACAGCCACCATTTATTCTCGTTGAAAAATGCCACCGCTTGAAAGAAATGAAAAGTCATAATTTTTTTTTCAATAAATTGAATGATTTTTATAATTCAATTTATCGAACGTGTATATCATTCACGTCGATTAGAGCATTTATATTAATATGAGTATTATCGCCAGTGATGACAGAAAGAATAAAAAAAACTCGAATGAAACCTTGTGGATGATATGATAATTGTACGTGAGAAATATGAAATGGATTGAGATCGGTTTGTTGCCGTTCGCTTGTCCGTTTATTGCATCGATGATTGAATGGATGATGATGATGAGAAAAGCTGAAAAGCCTAAACAGAAACAGAACAGGACAAGCTAGAAAAGTTTTCAAAAACAAATTCAAGCAACCAGTATAAGATCAACCGATTCTTAACATGAAGAGTATCATTGATATTATCATAATTGTATCCAACAAACGAATTGTCATCGATTCTCATCACATAAGGGCAGAGATATTTTTCACCATTTTATCGATCGATTTTCACCATTCTTTCTCCAGATACCATACAATAATTTGGTAATTCGTTTGGACTCTCCGATCAATTCTCGGGGACGGAAAGAGAATCACAAGTTCAAAGAATACCACTCTCTCTTTTCCTCTTATTGATTAGAAGATGTGATTGCTAGTATTCATTTAATAATTATCATATTTGTTATTTTTTCCGTTTCTTCTTTGTCCCAGCTTCTTGTTGTCCCATTGAACTCTTAAGAGTTGTTGTTTTTAAGCGAACCAATTTGATTGCGTAACCTTATGGTAGATTCGTTGTCCTTACTGCGTTTATTATATTCAATTAAATTATGCGAATGCTTAGAATGGATGCTTCATTTTGTGCTTGTGTGTGTATCATTCGATGCGTCATCATAAATTGCCGTTTGGTCTTTTTCTGTAGATGGGTGGCATTTCGAAGACACATCAATGCAACAAAAATCAAAATTGTTGTCTTCTTTCTTCGTTTCTTGTCGGGTTTTTTTTTGCTTTTTATTCGATCAATTTTTTTCCTCTTCCGTTACTTTATCGAAATCTCAATAATCGAAAGACTAAAAATGAAAAATATTCTTGCTAGTCCTATTCATCTCGCATGATGATAATGAGAGCTACTCTCTCTCTCTCTCTTTGCTGTCCTTGTTCCAGAAAATGATTCGCTAGATGAAAATTAATTGCCTAACAAATTAAATTAATCCACGATTTAGAGGAAATGATTTCTCTCTCTCCCACTCTCTCTCTCTCTTTCTTTCTTTTTCGCTTTCAAGATGATCATGATGACTATTGTGATGTTTGTTGATGATGATGACGATCCATTTGGTCCGAGGAATAAGTCGCTCTCTTCCCACTCTACATGTTTGTCATTTTTTTAGATTCAAATTTCGATGTGATGACTTTTTGATTCCTTCTTGGTCTTTATTGTTGTTTTTCTTTCCCGAAACACACATTAAACAATCTTCAGCACATCGTCATATATTTTTTGCAGATATGATCTATTCGTTGCTCAATTAGACCACCGACTCGCAAGATTCAATTAGATTTGCTCACTCTGTATACATTGCACCACGTGAATCGATCCGTTTTCTCCGATTTTTTGACGAACAAGAACATTATAGATGTCATCGAATTTGGTTGGGTTCACGAACAAAAATCTCTTTTTAGACTGTCCTTACTCTGTTGTCTCGTTTAGATGATTCTTAGGGCCCTAGCTGTCTGATTTGGTAATCATTGTCATTTTTTATCACTTCACATTTCATATCTATTTTAGCATTGAAAATTCACGGAAAATTAGAAATTAGATGCAAACATTTTGATTTGATGGAAAAAATTTGAATTTCCTTGTCAACAAGGAAAGCAAAAGAGGGTCTCTAGAGAAGAATCATTCTTTCCCCAACTGTTTTTTTTGATCATTCTATTCGACAAATATTTCCGTGCATTATGTCTCTTTGACCTCGATCTGATCAATCTATTTACTCGAGCTGCTTGAGAATTTCGAATTTGTTTATTCTCTTTCATGACTCTTCCTACTGGTCAATCAAACAGAAATAAGAGCGATTTGTCAATATAGATATTATAGAGAGTAGACAAGACTCATCCTGTAGAGTGGTTTTGATTGAGAATACAGACCCACGAAGTTTGATATGTTTTTCTTGTGATAAGAAAAAAAAGTAACCTCTCAAACCTGTTGTGGAATAGTCTCTCAGTAGATTGCGAGGTGTTCTTTTCGTCTTCATTTCTCTTTCTTCATTTCATTATCGATTCAAATCGATAAGCATTGAGAGAGTGTGCGGACCCTCGAATGAAACCAAGAAGAATATGAATGAAATCTACCAGAATAGTTGCTTGTCAATAAATGTCTTTTCATTGTATTCATAGCAATAATAATAATGAAATGGAACAAAATGAAATTCTTTTAGATCATCGTGACGTAATGTCAGGATAAAAACAAATTCGATTATAGGATTTTATTTCGTCATTTGTTTTCTCTTACAATTTTTTCTCGATCTTTGAACATTTTAAACCATAATAGCTGAATGCTTGAGGTCGAGAAGAGAGCAAAAACTGAGCTGTCCATTTCTCTCTCTCTCTCTCTCTCTCTCTCTCTCTCTCTCTCTTGCTCTTCTTCGGTTGTGGTCAAGCGTGTGAGATATACGAAAAAATGTTTGAAATTTGATAAAATAAATCTTCCCTTGTGAACGAAAGAGCAATGACAATGCAATGAGCAATCTAGTGGCCTAGCCATTGCTAGCTCTTTGCTCTGATTAGTTATTCTCTTCTTACAGGGATAAATTGTCTCGAATCAAAATGGGCATAGTTTCATATTTTTTTCTGCTGTTTCTAATCGAAGCCAAGAGGTTCTTCTCTTTTCTAACGATTCGTTATCGACCATCGTCATCATTTGGAATGTTTGTTATCGCCCATGCTTTCTCACTCAATTCTCCCCCGAATATAATGACAATTTAATGAGAAAAAAATGATTTGAACATTTGAGGTTATCAAGGTAAATGATTGATTTTGAATCATCATTTTTATTGTAGGTGGGTGTGTTGAGATCTCATATCTCAGGACTGTTCCTTGATATCATTTGAGTCAATGGAAAAAAACTAGTTTTGGCAAGGTCAATATTGACATGTTCATTTTTTGGCTCTAATTGATTTGTCTGTGAACTCTGTACGATTTTCTCCCTCTGTGTTTCCTCTATCAATTTCAAGTGACTGAAATAAGAAATTGATATTGCATTTATATTCTTCTCTAGCTTAGCTTCGATTAGTTCGCTAGCTTATCTTGAGTTTGCTCTCGTCTAATATTTGTTTTTTAATCTTAGAACTAGATATGAACGTTTTTGTGATTTGAAATTTGATTCTTTCTTCCGTCCGGACATTGATTTCATAGGGATTTTAACAATATATTCTTATATAAAAATCTAATCTATGATGAAATTATGATCCTTTGTGAGCTAGATCATAATCTATTAAATATGGAAAATATTCGTTTCTTTTCAAGTGAATTATTATTGAATCGATATAATCATTTTGGATTTGAAAAATAATAGGAATTTTAATCTCAATGCCATAACTATCTTGTATCGTTGCCTTTAAGAGAAGATTATGAATCCATCTTAAGTTTTTCTTAATTCTCTAAATCTGATTATGAGCGCATAACGTAATCGTTCTGTTTAGAACGAAGAAGAAAAAATTGATATTTTTAACGAGTCAACCTGATCAGAATCTAAATCCAAAACTATCCGATTGCTTACAAAATATATCGCGATGCTCTTCTGTTTCGAGAAACCACTGCCGAAATCTATCCAATCTACGGTCTATCTATTCTCCACACGTACACCTTTTAAATTTTTTTTCAATTTGAATTTTATTTTTTGGCTTAGAGATTTCCAGAAACTCTAAATGATTCTGTCCTCTTTTCTTTTCGATTATCTTCAGTGTATCTTCTGCTATGTTTTTTTTCTACGAATCGTTTCTCTCAAGAATCCTTGGCATTGATGGAAGAAATTATTATCATCGATTGTTTGTAAACACTGATTATTTCGAGATATTCGAGCCTTTCGCTGAAATATATGATTTTTTTTCTACTTCAACAGTCTCATCGTCTTATATGATCCGCAGACACATTTTTTCATTTATTGTTTTAAGAATAATTTTTATTTATTACTAATATTGGAACACTGGAATCGATGATTGCTATGAAAATATGATTTCGATGATCTTTGAATGATTAAAAGCTATTAGAGATCAAGAAAAATATAATGGATATAAAAAAATATATCTCTCTTCTGTCTATAACTTTGGTTCTAGCTTCTGGTTTTGCAACTGAAACTGAAACTTTGGTTTATTTCCTTTCTTTCGGTGAAAATCCATACACTCTACTTTTTGTTCACTCTAATTCGTCATTTTGGACTGACGTTTCTATCTTTTTGCACAAAGACACACATGAATTGCAATTGATCCTTGAAATCTTTGCTGAGCAGTAAGCTCTGATCTCCGTTATGATTTATTTCCCCTGGAACGCATTTATATTTGGTGAAAATTTTATCGAAAATTCCATTCAAAAAAAAAAAAATTGAGGAATGAAGATTGAGTGATTGGGCGGCATATCTATCTTTGCAACTAAGAAATGCTTCCATGCAAATGAAGATGAATGAGATTCGAATGATTGCTGTGATAAAACTTGAAACTTTAGAATGTGAATTTTTTTCATTTTTTCTTCCCTCACACATAGATTATCATTCCTTTGAAATTCATCGCTTTCTCCTATTCTCCTATCAATTTTGTTCAACTTCTTTTCCTTAGTAATTTCTTGAATAGTGGTTCTAGGAACCATAGATCTATGTTTAATTGGTACATATTCGGATTCAATTTGATTTTTTTTAGATTCTTCAAAATTTAATTTGAATTAGGTTTGCTTCTTACACTATCACCATTGCTTAAGAACCATTTTGAAGTGAATCGGTCACATTGATTAACATTGATGAATGCTCTTTCATTACTTTTTCGAAATGCTTTGGATTTAGAAAGGAGAATGATAATTCATTTAAAGGTTAAATAATTACTGGTTACTCCTCTTCCTATCAATCCAGCCCAGGGTGTTTCAATTTTATTCGCTCGAGATCTTTTTTTTTTTAAATTTAGTTTACAGTACCTATATTCATACTGTTCGAATGGATGCTTCTTTTGTTCTTATGAGAGAAATATTTATTCTAGCTTCATTGCTTCTGGCTTCAAATGTTGTCCGATGTGAATGTGAAGACCTTATGCCATATTAGATCTTTATTTCTAGGTCCGATTCGATTATGAAAGCTAATATCTGTTGAGAATATGATTATTATCGCACTGAATCTTGTGTGTTACCTCTCGAAAATTCAAATTCTTTTTTTACTATAAATAGGAGAGTGTAACCGCTGCTATCGGACAATTAATCCATGAATGATTGATTGCCTAATTCCATCATCTTATCTTTCAAATTTATATGTTTCTATCTCGATAGTTATTCGCTCTAATCGATCATAATTGCAATTTATTTTTATATTCTTAATTTACACAACAGCTTGCGTGTTTCATTCAATTTATTTTATCAATTATGTAATCAAATATCAAATCAATAATCTATCAAATCATTAGAATACACCGTTTGTAATAGATATAATAGATTGCTTCGTAGATGGAATTCATTATACATCTAGTTGTTTGACGATTTCTTTGAGGAAACAATAGCGATAAACATAAGACGAAGAGCAATATAAACAAAATCAAAGGTGTCCCTATCTACCTCAACGAGAGCACACACAGACACACACCTGGTCTACCTGGTTGGCTGTGTTATAATCGTTAGTCTGGGCTGGTTTTATTCTCATCATCAATCTTGAAACTATATAGTGATGGCCGTTGTTTTGGGCAGGTTGCTGTCTTCCAATGATCAGAACAACTCAAATTGGTACTTCTTGATTCGTTTGACTGCCAATCTCTTTTGCTCTAGAGAATAATTTATATTCAATGACATCTATACCTTCTAGTTCTATAGAATTTCATCATTCAAGAATTCGATTCTTTTCATTCACCATCTCTGTTTACCTTTTTTTTACTAGTAACATCTAGATTTTTCTTTCATTCAGTTGAAGAACTTAGTGACGTTCTTGTTTCGATTCTAGTGCATTGCTTTTGATATAAGGTAAATTGACCTGAACGGTGTCCGCTATACACTGATTAAACATCACTCTCGTTTTATCGCAGCACATTTCACCCATTTTATTTACAGAATAAATATTTTATTCTGAACTATTCTTTGTATTCTCTATTACGAAATCAAAATCACTATCTTGCTTTGCTCTCTGTCTTCTCCTCATTTTGTCCCTTCGTTCGATAATGGTTTCATGCTTAATTTGTTTCTATCAATTTACTTCCATTCTCGAACACAATCTTTTCGGATCATTTGAATAGATTCGATTCAATCGGAAGCAAAAAAAACCGATTGTTTTTCGTTTCTCTCGTTTCCCTCACCATCACATCCGATGTGTATTCCAAAACGCATAAATCGTTCGGATTCTATTTATTAGGCTTTGGATTACCTTTTCTGTCTCATCAATCCATTGTTGTCAAACATCGCTTCATCTTTTTCTCTAGTAATTCGTTGTTGTGTTTCTAACCAAATGCTTCTCGATGTGATCGTTCAATCTGTGATCAGAAAATTGTATGAAATCGATCTACTGAGCAACCAAACAAAATCTTTAGTGTTTTTGTTTTCGTTCTACGCCTAAGGGAAAATGGCGATTGAAGAGCGAAAACAAATTCTGTACTTAGAGCTTTTTTATTATCGGATTTAGAAATGTAATGCGTTTTGAATCCGAATGATTATTTGATCTCTTTGGATCAAATACATTCAAACTATCTCGATCTTTTAGCCGAAAGCATTTGATTGGGAAAATTTACGCGTTTCTCTTCGCATCGGGATTAATGATACGAAACCAAACAAAGATTGATCCAAAGATTGCACCTGATCATACCGTACGTACATTTCATTTATTTTCTCTATCTTTGCTATTAGATTGTATTGTTTATAATTGGATTCTTCACCCATTATCATTCTTCTACTCATATCCATTTAGATTGATCCAGGAACCTATCCATTCTATTATTGAATAGATTGAACGGTAGCAGCCTGTACAAACAGGTTGAGAGCATTAGTTTCTATGCGGTTAAATTATACGAAATATTAACAATAACGATGATGGCCATAGTAATAATAGTGAAATGAATTGCTTACCGTTGAGACGAATTTTTTTCTCTTCTCTTATAACTTCAGTAGACGTGTGCATCACTTGTGTATGTGTTTTTGTATGTTTCACTAGATGAATGCTTCAGATTTCAATCAGAAACGTGACCATTTAGCATCATAATGGACATCTGTGTTCCTGGAAAAAGATTCGCTCAAAGGTGTAAAGTTTTTTTCCAATATTTTGGCTATTCCGAATTCGGTTTTATCTTACGTTTTCTCTCTCTCTCTCTCTCTCTCTCTGCTTTTTAATTCGACAGAATCGTTTCGATCTAGATCGATCTAATTCTGAGGCCCTGTGGTCCGATCCAATCAGATACGATCTTTTGCTCCTGCTGATAAATGCGTTCCCTCTTTGCCTCCATCATCAATACCCTAATGCTTCAAACAAACGAAAATAATATCAAAATAAATAGAGCTGAATTGTGGTGTGAAAGCGATTTACTTATTTGGTTTTTCTCATACTTTTTATCCTCCGGTAAAGGTAGAAAATTTCTCATCTATGCTAGGGGGAAAGAGAGCAAGAAAGTAAGAGTAAGATTTTCTAAAAGATTCTGGATCAAATTTTGTTTGTTTAGTCACCGAAAAAAAACTGAGAGCTATTGGAACAGATGTGTTTCGATCGTATTGTTTCTGGATCAATTTTTTTTCTCTCCTTCATCTGACGTTTTGATGGAGAGGGTTGTTATTCATTACCAAAGTTTCTAATACCGACTACAACAGCAATCGATGATGACGGTGATTCGATTGGTATCCACATCGTTATTCGACTTGATATTCAAAACAATCAATACACAGTTTCATTCTCTCATTCGTTTACGTTTGTTTATATTAATTCGATTGAAATCTTTTCAATTCTCTCTTTTGAAATCTGTCAAGAATCAATTTTCTTCGATTCTTTTCGATCAAAAGTTTTACATTATGCGATCAAAAGGATGGCTATTGGTTGTTTGTCTGAAATTTAATCCGCATGAATCATCGAATCTTGAAACTCATTTCTAATCCATTTTGACAATCATTGAATCGCTAACGAAATCTCCCCTAAGAATGTCTCTCTTAATCTATCAAAACCATTGGATACCTTTTGAGCTACAATCATAATCGAATAAATGAGACTAAAAATTATAAAAATTTTCCCTTTAGATTTGATATGTTTGACGTTTGATATTTGCTCGCTACGCTAGCTATTTGATTTCGCTCTCTAAGCATCAAAGGAGATATCTAGCTATGATTTTTTCGGACAAAAATCTTATTTTCGATTTCGAACATTTAAAACTAATTAATTTAACTTCTCTCTAGATTCTAATTAAAGAAAATCTTTCTGTCTCGTTTCGTTGAAATCGAATCAAATCAAAAAATTTATTTTTATCCATCTCCACCAATGCTCTTCTTTTCAAATTGGTTCAATTTTGAAGCGAAGAACTTTCCCTAATCTCTTCCATCGCCTTTTTTTCGAATCTGTTTATATTTTTATCAAAAAATGTGAAGTTTCTCTCCCTTACTAAATTTGAATCGAGAGAAATAATAACAAACCACTAGCCATCGATGATTTTTTTTGATGGAATAATAATAATAATAATACCGATGAATTTAAAAACGTTTGAATTTACATTTCGAATATTTTTTTTCTGGTTTTTTTTTTATTTCTCTTACTTTTTCCGCTTGTTTTTGATTATGTTGATGATAATGTCGAAAAGGTTCGCTGTGTTCTGCTTTCGAACTCGATGTCAATGAACAAAGAATATCAAAATCACTCATTGAAGCTATTTTGGATTTGAGTGAAACATAAATAAATTGATTGCTTATACTTTTGCGTGTCTGGTGTTTTGAGAAGAATCATTGCCTATGAATGGTGATGGAACAAAGAAAAAATCCGAAATTTTCTTTAAACTAATTACTCTTCTTTGCGAATTTCGATTTGTGAGAAATCACAAGTGAAAGATTTTGTTTCTATTCTCTCTTCAAATCAAAGAAGAAAGATGATATCATCAAACACTAATGGCATATTTTGGACATTCTTCCATTGATCTCCCTTCTTTCTCCCTCATTTTCTTATTCGAATCACCGTTTCTGGTTTTTTAATTGCAATGAGAACTTTTAATAACCAGAAGAATATTTGGAAAATTCAGTATGTGTGTGTGTGACCTAGGTGTCTGAAAAAAATATGTTATTGCGAAGAAAGAAATTTAACGTGTTTTGAAAGTTTTCTAACGTTTCTCTGCTTTCACTAGTCTACTTCTCTTTTACACAGATATTCTCTCTTATAGAAACTGGGAATCCAAGCGATCAGTTTTCATTTTTTTTTATCTGCTAAAATTTATTTATTCTATTGAATAAGGAAAAGGACAAGACTTTATCTCGAATCGAATTCAAAGAGATGAGTTTACTCTCTTTTCTGATGAGTTCAACAATTAGAATGCCATTGCTTGAGGAATGAACCTACACCGTAACCTAAACCTAGACTCAAACCACCAGACACACCCTTAACACTCAACATGTGTGTGTGCGTTCGCTTTGTTTATTTATTTTCTCTACAAGCCTATATTTTGCTAGAAATCAATTTGGATAAACTACCGTTGAATGTAGCCAATCATTAATCGATGATTGCAAGATGTTTTCGAGTGATCGAAAAACAAAATGAGACAGATAAATTAGTTTATGAGTTTATGCGTTAGGAGATTCTTTTAGAAAAGAAAAAATTCATTTAGATCAGCGGTGTATTTAGACTGAGATCAGCTCAATCTAATGATTGGTGTGTTTTGTGTTTCAATCCATTTATCTCTGATTCGAGATTAGCTCTAAATATGGACTGTTTGTATTATAAACAATTCCTTTAATATGGCATCAAGACCAAAACAGACACAAGCGATTGCTGCTGATTTTTGGATGTTATTTTTTGCTAATTTCTTTATGAGAGAGAGAGAGACTCGGTCTCATCGCATCTGGTCGAGAATTACGGACAAGAGGTTGAGAGCAAAAGTGAATCTGAAATTTAAGCGATTAAAGATTGACCCTAGAACTTAGGAGCAGAATTGAAGCAAACTAAATCGTAGGTTTTTCTTGTTTTCTTTTTTTCTTTTTTCATCATTTTACTATAATAAACAGTCAAAGAAAATGCATTGGAGATATTTCGAGAGAAGTGTTTTCGTTAGCCAAAGCATTCAAGGATATTTTTTAGGTTTCCTTTTCAACAGTTCGACGACGCTGATGATGATGATGATGATGATGATGATCATTAATTAAACTTTCACTAGATCAAATCTTTTTCTGGTGAGAGAAGTCTAGATTTTTTGCTCTATGGCAAAAAAAAAATTCAAATCACCGACAAGCACAAGAGAAATGGATTCGAAATGTATTTTGGATCAATAATAGTGTCTCGATAGAGAGCTTGTCAGAAATGATCGAGACCAAAAATTTTTTTCTTCGTCTCTGCCATCTCCTACTTTTTTTCGATTTAGTTCGAATTTTTTTACCATAAGAATTATCACCGAATAAAACAGGTCTCGCTCAATCTCTCTTTAGTAATATATAAAAGTTGAGATATCATTGTCATTGTCTGGCTGTTTTATTATCAAGCTATGATTGAGAATTTAATGCTAATCGAATTTTTAAGCTTTCCACCGTAAATTAAAAACAAAACGGAACACATGTACGTTTTGTAAGAAAAAGTTCATCCATATTGAGATGATCAGGTCAGAGCAAAGATTTGGCTAGAGTATGTGTGTTTGCAAGAAGGTTTCGATGGTTCATTTCAATGAATAGATGAGAGTATCCCTAGAATGTGTACACTTCTTCACTCACCTTATCCTTTGAGTAAGTTTCTTTCGTTGATTCTAATTTTGACTGTTAAACCTTGTGTTTGTCGAATCCGAAATCATCGGTGTGTTCGGATAGTGGGAGTGACGATTCGTAATGCTATCAAAGACAATTTTTTTCCTCAATTCATTAGACGAAGACAAATAAACAAAAAAAAATCGCATAAACACACACATGTAATCCAGATGTTTTTGTGATTTAATTTGCCATCATTTCCATTTGAAGTTTGCGTTTGCTTCAAGTTTCTCTCTCTCTCTCTCTCTCTCTCTCTCTCTCTCTCCCTTTTTAGTATTTTTCTCATCGTTTCGTTGAGATGCTTGTAGACGTATGATTCGAATTGATCGTAATCATCTTGCATCCATCATTGGATGTCTCGATTGAGATTTTTCTCGATATAAATTGCTGACTGACTTATTTTCGTTGATCGAAACGGACTGAAGATGAGAGACTGTCTTCAGCACAGTTAATCTCAATGGCCATCACCGGCAACATCATCCTCATCATCCTATCATCAGTAACGGTGGGCGAGTGATGAGATACATCACCATCATTGCTAGATGGATGTGGAGAAAATTCAGACTAAATTTCTTTTTCAGTTTCAAATTGTTCGTTTCGATCAAAAACAAAAATCTGATTGAAATTTATGATTAGATTTAGGTCTGTCTTCTATCTTCATCTTCATCCTGTATTTCAATGTTTCTTTCCTAGATCTTTTTTCCTTCGGTACAGTCAAACACGATGTCTTATCGGTGATGAGATTCTATTTATTTATTTGATTTTCCATAGTATTTTTATGCTCTACGTACTAAATTTAGAATTACCATATTGGATTCGAGGTCGAGGATTTATACAAACGAACGGCATGATGAGGCTAATAAAAACATTCATCGGTGAATGATAGAAACCGTCATACCGATTCCACGATGAAATCTTCTGCTAGAAACACAAAGATTTTCTATTCAATCGGACTGTTCTGGTCGTTAGACTTGATTCCTTATACAAACACACCCACTTGAACTTGCTCGCACAGCCGATCATGACTTTATTATCTCATGAATCTTTCATTTGTAAATTAGAATCGAATTCACTCATTCTAATCATCACTATAATGATTTTGATTCATCTTGGATCATTCTTATCTATGATTCATCAAAAATCTAATCCTTCTAAAAATAAAACAATCTTGAATGTAGAAGCGATAGATGCGAATCCAAATTTCAAGTTCACAAATGATCCGAGATATGCAACAAACAGAGGAAGAGCCGAAATGCATCACTATTTCTCTCTCTCTCTTCATAGATTCTCTATTCTTTTTGTTTTTGTCTTTTTCGATCACATCCTCTCTATCATTTTGTTTAGATTTGGATCAGAGAAGAATATATCTCATTAGATGGTATCTTTTCAATTAAGTTGCCATCACCATTATTATTTGTTTGACTGTCAAAGCAAGCTGGTCGAATCAAATGATTCTTATTCTTTTCCAATCTCCATCTTCTCTTAGCCAATTAATGATTATTATTCTTTGTGAATTTTACGTTAATGTGAGTTAATGTGATCTCGTATTTTTTTTGTCCGTTTCGATTCGAATCTAAACATTCACTATATTAATAATGCACTGATTAAAATTATCCTAATTTATATTATGGTCTTATTGAAACAGTTTAACAGAAATTAAGAAGCGAAACTAGTCAAGATTTGATTTGGTTTCGGTCTCTAATTAAATCCAGACAAAAGATTCAATCAGGTAGCTCGCATAAGATTATCAATAATTAGAAGTTGTCTTTCGAAGGTGTGTCACTGTTTTCAAAAGTGGCATCTTTGAATGACGCCAAACGATTTAAGATTGAAAAAAACGCGAAATTGTTTTTCGCTACCGACAATTAATTAGAGTCTAGTTCTCATTCTAACCTTACTGGTTTGATCTTGTAGCTTTTTTTGTTTTCCTTTGTGAAAGTTAGTCTCTTAATTTCGAGAATAAAATAAAAGCCATTCTGTCGGATTCTTTATTGATTCTGGTCCCAGAAGACCTAGTGGGAAAAGCTTAGCTCTCGTTTGATTGTTCTAGTTTCAAGTGTTTTGAAAGTGAAATAGACAAAGCGAAAGCCAAAGAATACAGTCATTTTTCAATTCGTTGAATGTCGATTCAGAGAAATGACCGAACCAGATTAGGTCCAGCGATTATTATAATCGTTATATTTCATTATCGTTTATTTTCGAAGCAATTAATTTGCCAGATAGTCTGGTAAACTTTCGCAACAATTCTGGAAGATTCATTTATGAAAGGTGTGTGTGTGTGTGTGTTTGTGTGTTTGTGATCAGATTCGAATAGAATATCGAAAGAGGTTTTGAGATGCTAGTGCACACCGTTAATTTCAGAGCAGAAATATTGATGAGATCGGAGTGAAAGAAAAAATATTTCTTCTCTCCACCTCGATTTGGTCCTTTTTTAGATTTGAGTTTGTTGTTTAAGCAATTATCGTTTTTCTTTTCTGTGATGATGATTAATTTTTAAGCTTCTTAAAGAGAATGTAATGTCTGTCTAGCTTACGATGTTTGAACACAAAGACGAAATGTTTTGTAAAAATCTTCTCTTTCTAATCCATTCATTTGTTTGACGTTTCTGTTTCAGCACCGATTCTTCCTCAATACTCAACTGCATCGATTTCATTCACCTTGATTTACTTGCAATGTCTTCAATATTTTTTTTTTTTTGCACTGCATTGCATTCTTAACACAAATACCGAATTAAATCGACAAGATTCCTTGCGATAATAGACGATCGAATTGTTTGCTTTACCGCTCGATTCCTATTCTATTTGTTTGTTTAATAATTTATCTATAACTTCCAGCCATCGGAAACGATAGAGAAGGAGAGAGAGAGAGAGAGAGATAAAATACCAAGTCTTTTTCCTCGGATGAATCGGATCAAGCTGGATAATAATTATTTGTTTAGATTTTTTTTCAAAGAATCTATTGATTGGGTATGCATTAGATGTCAGAATCATTACATTAGGCCACTGGTGTGTGTCACACTAGATCTTGAAGGTGTCTGATTTTATTCAAAATACAACGAATTTTTTGCAAAAATATTTTTTCTAATCTAATCCAAAAAAAACTTACCGTCAGACTACTTGATTTATCGGAGATTCAAAAATTAGCAATGCTAAATTGACCAATTTTGATGTCTGATAACATTGGTAAAAGCAGAGAGATAAGAGTTTGTCGACAAAAAAAAACAAAATCAAATGGAAGACCTAGAAATCGATGGGGACAGGAAATTCTAATTTAATCACAAATAAATAAATTGATAAAATTCCATCATTTTCTTCTTATTATTCTTTTCTCTGTATTGTCATTTGTTTCGATTCGAAAACGACACTGGAATGACCATTTTTCATTCATCTTCTCTCCAATTTTTTCCTATCTTTCTGTTTCTTTTGGATCTATGCTCTATTGTATGTTTGTATCGTTTGTCGTTATCTTACTCTTCTCTCGCTTTATTTGCTATAATTTTTATTGGTGGTACCTAAAAGATAAAATATAATCTCCACTATTATATCAAAGCTCGGTGCAATAATCGTTTTCGAAATCGAACGAGCAAAAAATCGCGACCAAACGATTCTTGCTCTCTTCTTCCTATCTCGATTCCCTATCGAGAGAAAAGAAACGATTGACTATTGAATGATGAGACATACCATCATCATCATCATCGTTCCGATCCAACGGTATAGATCGAAGCATCAATTCGAGACCGATTCTGGCTTATCGTTCCAAACGAACCATATCAAACGGTGTTTTACGGTTAGAAAAAATCGTCAACGTTTTTAGTATCGAAAAATATCAAAGGTGTGTGAATATGTAGGTTCAAGCTTGGGACTCTCGGTTCCCCTGATGATTCGCGGTATTTTCTCCGTTTCCGTTCCAACATTCATTGTTTCCCTCTTCAACAATAGTCATTATTATTCTCTATTATTATTGCTTATCGTTTGTGTGTTTTGTTTGAAAGTAATTGATGATACTCTTCTCTATCGGATGGAATTTATCTATTGTACGGTATTAAAACTATTTGGAAAAAAACGAGTGGTTTCGTTCGGTATTTTATATTAGCTTGTCTTATTTGTCTAGAATCTCAATCATTCATTCATTTTTCCCCCTCTTTTTTCCAACAATATTATCTACGGTGAATTGTGTATGGTGTGCAAGAACAGAATTTGTTTGGATCAGACAGCGAAAATCAAAAAACTAGAAAAGGAAAAACAGTGTTTCAGACCAAAAACAAAGCAAAGATGAGAAAAACAAGGAAAGGTATTTTTCTCCTAGTCTCCAAGTCTCTTGATAGTTTTTTCAATTAAATCTCGCTTTTTCGATAGAATTAAATTCCAAGCGAAAACAAAAACAATTTGTTTCTTTGCGATCATTTGTTTTACTCCCAATCCAGATGGATTTGGAAAGAGCTAGAATCTAAAGGAAAAAAAACTAGACCATTGTAGCCTGAAAAATCAAAAGACTTAGATCGAAAGATAGAAAAAAGACACAGAAAAAGGGGTTAAGATTTGAGAGGTATGTGACGGAAAAGGAAAAAATAATCAAAAAATTTTCTAAGTCGATCGCAATGAATCACTACACGAGAAAACAATCAATCGTGTTTGATTTGTCAAATTGATGATCGGATTGCATACACTATCTTCCGATGTTTGAGAATGGAATCAAAACGAAATGGTGTATGGATCCACCTACACACCCACTTTGAAGCGAGCAATCAATCTTTTACCTATCGTTTTTTTCGTATCTCTAATTTTTCGAATCATTTATTTGATCCTGGTTGTAGAATGTTGAGAATGATGATGAAAATTTAAATTTTCCCATCTTCAAGAATGATGAATGTGTATTGTGCGTGAATTGGATGTCTACTAGACAAGCAAGCAAGTTGGACCGTCTATTTTTGGATTTGAAATTTTGGAGATTTCCAATATTCTCTCCAAACAACCAAGATTCCAATTCCTTATGTTGATAAAAGGTTCCACTATTTTTCGATTCTCTCTCTCTCTCTTTTATTTTCAATACTTTCAAGTCTTTCCTCTTTGATTGATGTATCGATGTTCGATCAAATCTCTTTCTTTGATATTAAGCTTATTGATATGCAATAAGTTTGGAATGATTGGCTTCCCCGGGCGTTGCTATCCATTGCCATTTCTTCCGCAAACTTCACTGTTTTCGGATCAATAATCAGAAGAAAAATCAGATCTAAAAAACAGGAATAGATCCTAGAAATCAAGAAATGGAGGTAAATCTTTATGCCGAAAATGAGACGATAGACAAGAGCTATTTTTATAATTTCAAAAGTTAATACTTTGCACATTGACTGAATTTCAAAATAATTTTTTTGTTTCGTTTGGAACCCCGATAGCAATGGTAGGTTTCGTTTGCCCGAAAAATACTTTTGGATAAAAAATGCTCTAATGAATGAAGGACATTGCATTCGAAAACTGTTTTATACTCATTGCATTGTGTGGGACATCAAAGCGTCTGCGATCAGCGAAGCGCTAGCTTCTTTCTCCATCCATCTCTCTGATTGAATAGAATCGAATGATGCGATCCATTTCTCTTGGTCTTGAGACTGAAAATTCTAAATTGACTTTTAATATTTAATCTGTTTTAATCTTATTTTGTCTCTCTCATTCGTTTCATAACCTTTTTCGATATTTTTTTCTTTTGATTCACATTATTATTGCCGCCTGATCGACGCCAAAATTCCGATTCGTTTTACTATTACTAAGCCGATATAATTCTTATAATCATTGCTGTTGTTGTGATTGTTTGTCTCGCACAACCTGTAGTTCAAAGTATATTTAATAAATTTTTTTTCTTTCACTAGATTGAATCACGTAGAGAATGATGTCGATGCCGGCTCTTCATCATCGACAACAGTCCATTTCTCCTACTCCTAACCATCTACTTCGCAACCAATAACGTCCGAGTATTTTTTTTTTTTTTTTTTTTTTTTTTTTTTTTGATTGTTTGCGTTTTTGGTAGGTTTGAATGAAATGAACTATAATTTATTCTTATCATGGAATACGCAAAGAGAGATGAGAATTTTTGAAAAGATTTTCTCTCATTTTTTCACCTTAGCTTCCAATTCAAGATCTAATATTGAATCTCGAAATTTCAAGTGAGAGAGAGAGAGAGAGAGAGAGAGGGAGACAATAAATTAAAATCGAAGAGAATTTTTAGAATTTTTATTCACGGATCAAATGATTACTGACATTGCTTTTTTCTCTTCTTATATTACCGTTGACCATCGTTCGGAAGCAAACGATGCGTTTTATATAATTTTCATTTTTTTTTCTTGTCCCATATAATCCAGGACCTAGATAATCGTGGTCCCTAGAACTAATGAAAGTTTTTCATTTCTATTCAATTGAATTCGATGTGCGTGTGTATGATGTTCTATTCGATCCATTTCTTTTAATCGCTTACCATTACAATCATCAATGTCATTCGTTTTTTTTCTTTTTTTTTTCTTTTTTTTTTTTGAAAAAAAAAATTCGCTTTGGAATTTTAATTTGAAATTTTTTCGCTCTACTATTCTAAATTGTTGTGATGTGATGAAAACTGAAAATCCATTGTTGTCCAGAGGTATAGTTGTTTATTTCTCTCATTGTTATCATTCTCGTTGTCCTCTTCATTATTTTAATGATTATTACTGTCAACGGCAGCAACGGTATCTCAATGAAAAACCATTCTATATAACATCTACGTTTTAGATGTTACATCATTGACAAGGTGTTTTTTTTTCTTTTCCGGTTTGATTTTATCCAATTCAAAGACGACAACGATTGAATGAGATTATGGCAGAATCGATCGAGAAAGACCGAAGAGAATCGAGGAAAAATTGTTGGATTTTTTCATCTATAACCTCATTCTAGCCTAGCTCCATCATTACATCAAAGTGATGAAATGATTAAAAAAATGAGAAAATCTTTTCAAATTTTGTTGTCACACACACACACACACACACACACACACACACACACACACATCATCGCTAGATGTGAAGGTTAGTTGGAACTATTTGAGCGAAAAAAGTGAAAATTTTCACCACCTTCACAGACCATCGCTCCTATGAATTATTCATTATCAATTCAAACAAGGAACATACACAATCCACTCGATTTGAAGGACGAAAAGCCTAGAAGAATCTTCTTCTCGAACATTTTCAATGTTTGATCTAAATTATCATCATCACTTTCATAATCTTTCAATCTCATTCTATTGTTTCGAACAATCTAGAATGATAAACGAGAAATCCAAACACACATTCGTCTAATTTTTGATTCGAAATGAACATTTCGATTCGGTTTAAATCAAAAGTTTCTCGCATCGAATCGAATCTTATCTTCTCTTTTTGATCATAATGATTACCTATCTTTCACAATTTTTAGTATTACTCACAATCAGTTTCATACCGTCCATGTTGATCGTCATTTTTGCATTTCGTTCTATTCGAAAAGAGCTAAAATCAAGCATCGCAATAGGTTTTTGCCACAATAATCATCTAGATATCTCCATCCTAGATGATCTAAACTCTAGACAATCTTGAATAAATGCTTTGAATAGATCAATCAATGATTCGTTTATAGCATTGAGTTATCCCCATTTGCAAAATATTGTATGAATAATTAGTGTCCACTTTAACAAGCAGACATTGAATTTCAAAATCTTTGTTAAAGCTCTCGTTTATGGTCTGATAAATTACGGTGAGAGAGATTGAAAAGATTTGAAGATTATTAAAAAAAAATTTAACTTTTCAAACATTGAGTATCGAAGAAAAATGACCGATCTTGATTCCACAATTAATTATAATTCACTTTTACTTGTATTGGATTGCATTCAACTCGTACGCTCACATACAGATCATTAAAGAGTAAGCTACGAGATTTATTAATTTATTGGGATCAAAATCATTTCGATTTGAAGCGAAAATGTTTCAGCACAATAAACACCAATCATTTAAATATTGAAACAAGTGGACCAAAATGATGGTGGACTATAGTTGAGAAATTTTCCCATTTTTTCTCCATCCTGACTGTCGAGGCTATTTTCTTCGATATAAATTTTGACGACGATGATGATGATGATGATAACTACGTCTAGTGATGCGATGATGATCTGGACTATTTTTGTTTTTTTTTTTCACACTTCTGATTCCTTTCATTTTCTTTGTTGTTTCATCGATTTTAATTGCCTTTTTTCTTGATACTTTTGTTTTTTTCTTCATTAAACAATCTGCTATTATTTTAATTCTTTTTCTCTCCCTCTACTCGTCTCTTGTAGAACTTAATTTTCTCCAGAATGATTCTTGATATACAGATTCCTTAGACATTAGGGTAGGAAATCAAGAGATTGAATGAGAGAATCAACTTAAAAAACGATTTTATTCTCTATGCCAGAGTATAGTCGCACTTGAAATGTCCACAAAGTGAAAAACATGACATCGAATTCTGGCGAGAGCGTAGTGAAAAAAAGGCACTGAACCGCCCAGTCAGTGTTGTTCGGTCGGAGAGAGGAGTTTTCCCAGTTTTGCTGTTCTTTTTCATTTATTTGTTTCACTTTTTTCGATTCTCATTGTTCAATGAAGGACGGTGGTGGATGATGGACAGAGAGAGAGAGAGAGAGAGAGAGAGAGAGATAGGAAAGAAATAGTTATTTTTTCACACCAGCATCGAAAAAAAGTTATAATCATTATAATTATCATCATCATCTTCACCAAGACTAACTACATCGGTCTTATTACACCAAGCACAAACCCATCTACTATCGTATTATGCGTGAGTGGACATAGAAAACTTTTCTATAGACTAGAATAGCTTGCTTCAGCGGGTCGTAAAGACCTAGAACGACGAATACGATGATGATGACATCCTTTTTTTTTCTTTAAACATTTGCAGGGTTATTTAGATCCGATTTGGACCATACACCGCTGTTGGAATGATCCCATATCATTAGCGCTATAATTGAGATTATTTAGCTTCCTTTTTCTTCCATATAATCGTTACGATCCATGCTCTTTGAATCGATGGCTTGTTGATGGTGAACACAATCTTCATCATCGTTCGGACACCTTTTTTAATTTTCTTTTTACAATCTTTGAAAAATGTTATCTCTTTGCTTTCTATGATTGAATGGAGAGAGAATATTTGCCCTTATAGCTATCTTGCTCGCATTCGACTGTATTTGACATTAACATACATTTTTAGTCCCCTTAAAAAAAAGTACAGGACCCTATTATTTGATTTCATTCATTTAGGTATCAATTTTTTTCTTCCTTATCGCTGAGAGATTGTCAAATTGATTTCCCTTTTCATGGTCGAGGCGATGATGATGGTGTGGTGTGTGGATGATGATTTTTTATCATTCAACTATCATCATCAACAACTTTGTTTTGCCTTATAGACCCAGACACACACACACACACACACACACAGACATTTGATTTTATTTAAATTGTTCGAAACTATTGAGAAAAAAAAATGAAAACCCCTCAGATTATATGCACATGGTGTTGAAAACATTAAATAATTAATTATTACTTTCGAAAATTTGCTCACTTTTTTTCTTTTACTCTATTTCTCTCTCCCTCTCTTCGATAGAGATCAACTTTTATCAATCTGAATAGTGAAACAGCTTTCAAGGCCTGGTTGGTTGTTGTTATAGTTTGAAGAAAAGATAAGCAGATACAATAATTAACAGAACGAATGATTTTTTTCTCTATCTGGTTCTTCCACACACACACACACACCACACATACACACACACATTTATGCATATTTCATCGTTTTAGGTTTTTTTATTCAGCTAATTTAGATAGATAATCTATCGGTTTCTGTTTACACTCTTCTTTTCCCTCTTCGTCCTTTCCTTGTTGAATTTTAAATTTTTTAGCTAAACTTCACCTAAAATGCCTTGTTTGAAGCCTAAAATGTCTAAAATTTTTGACCATTATGGGCTAAAAAAATATTCTCGAAAGAATTGTTTCGACCAATACAAAGAGCATCGTGGAACATTTTTGCTCAATCCGCACATGCCAGCCACCTTTGTTGGATTGGAAATGTTTCGAGGGAATTAGTAAAAATAATTATAACTTCTCAGTATTGACGGATCACTCCTATTTTTTTGTGATTCTTGTCATCGAAAACTGAATCTTGTAGGATAGAGGGATGAGCAATTTGAATTGCACATATCTTGCCCGAAAATCATAGATAGCTTCACATTATTCCAAAGAAATATTGTCTCACTTTGTCTACGAAATTTTTTTGATATTTGATTCTTCGTAAAAAAAATAAATAAATAAATTCAATTTTTAGTCGATCAATTTATTGTTTTCCATTTCTCAATCACATTGTCATCATTTCGAAGTATTGTGCGATTAATAATTTTGTTAGCAGCGAAAACGTACGATGAAAAGTGGAAGAAAGAAAAGAAGATCGAAAAAATAGAGATTGAAATTAGAGTTTCTTCTTTCGATTTTTTTTTCACATCTCTTTTCGGATGCAATTTAAATCTGATACCTTTAATTGGTTTGATTCCATCACCCCCGCCACCAACACTTGGATAATTTCAATGTGTTTTTTTTTGTTTCGATTCTATTGGATCCGAAGTGGTTTTCAAAAAAAAAAAGTGAGATGATTCCATTTGGTAAACCGAAACGGTTTTGGTCTGGTAACAATAATGATTATCATTATGATGATGCTGATTATGATGATAATACTAATAATGATAATGATATTGGTGGCTTAGGTGAATGATCAAGAAAGAGAAAGAGAACGAAAATTCTCTCATTGTTTCCATTTCTTTCTTTCCAATAGCTAATTGAATATTGAATATTTATTACAATGGCTTTTTGCATTCACTTTTTTCGTTTTCACAAATTTCCAATGAAAGTGATATCGGTAATGATGACAGTGAAAATAATAATATTAACTAAATTGATGAATCAAAAAAATGAAACGGTGTATTCGTTTTCGCGGTGTTGTTGGTGTGTTGGTGTGTGTATATGTGTGTGTGTGCGCTGATATTGCAACGGTCTGGAATCACAAACAATCACATGTCTAAACGATATAAAATGATGATGGAAGAAAATGAAACCATAAAGTTTTAGGTGATTCATTTTGTATGCAACAAGATATGATCAATTTTGTTATCAAATTCAATTGCTTCTCTCTCTCTCTCTCTCTCTCTCTCTCTCTCTCGCTTTCTCTGTCACTCTGTTTCGCTTTACGTTTTCATTCTAGGCCCAGATTTATGAAATCGATAATGATTATGATGATGCTGTGATCGAGATGGTGTTGGGGAATGTTGAAATTCATTCAACACAATAAAACATAGTGATATGAGGCGATGATTTTGTGTGGGGAAAAATATTGTAAAAAATATCGGTGTGATATTACAATCTATTTCGTTGGTGAAGCTAAACTGCTTCTGATGATCATTTGATAAATTTCTTCACTAGTGTTATTACTTAACTTCACACCATTCTCCCTATCTATCTTTGTGGTTTTCTTTTTGAAACCAATTCGATCCCTAATTTATTCACTTTGAACTAAAATGCCTGATTTTGGTTGCAAAATGATTTTATTTTGGAAAATTTTGGATTGTTTTCAATCATGAAATAAGCCGTTCTATTGAAATTTTTTTTTTAAATTTCTTGAGGAAACTTTCCAATTTCGATTCCATTTCTCTACCTTCTTTCTTGTTTGTATCGCTCGTATCAATTATTGATTAACCGCTTATTCAATCGTTGAAAAAACAGTCTCTCGATTGACAGCAACCTTTATTGAATAATTAATGATTGAGGTTAAAATGTAAAATCTATTTAAAATTGGATCAAAATAATCAATATTTAATAATTGATTCGGATTAACGTTTCGTCGATTTTTAAGCGATTTATTTTCTCCACTCAACAAGTATTTGATCTTTGTTATTCCATCAATCTTGATGAATTCAATCTCTTTGACTTCGATTTTGGTGTCCGTAGATAATTTTATTTGATAAATCTCTCAAAGTATGGATTGTTCTTTTTTTTCCTCAATCCCAGAAACGATCAAGAAGAGCCATGTGTTTTGTCCCTTTGCGTGTTGATCCAGACAAGAAATTATGTGAAACTCTAATAAGTTGAATTTTTAGGACGTTTGAGTATTAATAACTGAGCAGAGTTCTTTGAAGCAAGTTGTCTGTAGTTATAACATTTATTATTACTCGTACACTTCTAAAATGTCAACTTATTAGTGTTCCACTGTAGAAGCTTTTATTTCCTCAGCGAACACATCCGCAGGAGCGGAAAAACTCAATAAAGAATAAAATATCTACTCATTGCTAATTTCCTGTTCGAGATTGTTTCAATAGTATTGAAATCTCGAGTAGCTCGAGATGAAGATGATCGCTATGATCCAATCATCAATTTTTTTTCGTCCAATATGGAACGACATCATTGGTCCATGACCGATTTTTCTCTTCGTCTCTCAAACATTTGATGTAATACAATCAATAATTTCGTTCGAAAAAATTCTTTCTCATTTAGATCTCATAGATGAACATCGGAAAATGTTATAAACTAAAACGATTAAGAGGGAGCTATTAATGATGGCATCGAATTCAAAAAAAGATAATAATCAGAAAAAAAATGCAAAAATTTCATATCGAAAGAGAATCTCATCCATCGAGAAGTCCATCGAATTAAACCCTTCATTTCTCTTCGCTCAATAGTTATGTAAAAAAGTAGGAATAAATCAATAAATTGAATGATCGGATGGATTGAGATGGAGCAAAAAAAATCCAATATCGAATCCGGCCCATCTATTTATCTCGATGTTTGATTTGTTTTTTTTTTTTTTTGGTTTTTTCTCGCTTCATTCAATAGCTTCGCTTTCCTTGATCTATGATGATCTTCATCACTTCGAATAATTTGTTACGAAAATATCTGATTTTTAATTTTTATATAAGAATTTTTCTGATCCACACTTGGACTGGTTTTTTTACTTGTTGTAACAAACTGATCAAAAATATAAATTGGAAAGTTGGCAATGTTTGTGTTACGTTAGGCTACTAAAGAGATGTTTGCAGTGCTAATGTGTGATGGTGTTGCGAACATACAAATGAAAAAATTCATCATTGAAATCAAAATAAAAAGTTTCGAAAGAAAAATAATCTAATATTTTTCATTTCGCATATATTTGCTTTTAATTCAATTGTTCTTCTTTTTCTTAGATTTCCATCGTCTTTTCTGATTCTCTATGATGAGATGAGATTCTAGTAGCGAAAAAGAAACACACAGATAGATCCAAGAAAAAGAGTCGTTAGAATTTCTTTTGAGATCTAAAATTTTCCTCACCTCTCGAACAAACAAATTGAATGTATTTGTGGATCGAATCGAATAACCCTAGTGTTATTCATCATCATACACACTTGACATTTAATTCGTTTCGATTGATTGTTTGCGAATTTCGAGCTACGAATTTGTTTTACGAATCTGAATCACTCAAAGCTAAAATTTTTGGGAGATGTGAAAGATTTCGTGAATTCAAATATTAGTATTCGTTATGGATAGACGTGGAGAAGAAAGGAGAGATTGAGAGAGAATTTTGTTTCTAGCTATGATCAGATTTCTCAGAGATATTCTAGTATTCCATCAATTTGAATTCCGAATCGAATTCTTTGTGAATCCACTTCTGTTCTCAACAATCATTCCAATCTAAGTGATGATATAAAGAATTATCTTTCAACGGTGAAAAAATTATGGACCAAAGCAGAACCAATTTCTCCATCGTCGTCACCCTACTCTTTTCGATTCAATTCGATCCGATCGGATTCTGTAGAAAATCAAAACCAAAAAAAAAGAAAAAACATTTCTAAATCAATTTTGGTGAATTTCGGTGATGTGTTTGTTTGTTCAAAAAACCAACCAATCAACTTCCAAAATGAAAAAACAATGAGAAATAAACGTGAAAAACACAGAGAAAAAAAAGAGAGAGACAATAGAGGAAAAACTTTTAAAGAAATTTAATCAATCTAATGTCGGTGAATGCTGACGGTGATGTGCGGCCTTTGTGAGTGTTTGTGTTTCTGTCTTGATCCGAGGTTTTGGTGTTCGATTTAATCTTCCAACTATTTCATCTTTTAACTAGATTCACTTTGTTTCGATCATTCTAGTTTTGTTTGGTTGATTTCAAGCGTGTAAAGATTCCGAATTCCACCCCTGAACTTTTTTTTTTTTCTTTGGAAATCATCATCATTTTCGATTTCTTTCGATCTTTTTTTCTCGAGCTTTTCTACTTCTAATTTTTGAGTTGGAACAAAAATTTGTTCGATTTTTTCATGACTCTCATTCTCTTCAACTTGAATTCTACAAAAATAGAACAATTCTTGGTTTAAAGTTGATTGGAACAAATGGGAGCGAAATATAAAGAGAAAGAGAGAGACTCTCTAAAAAAATCTAGGCGACACATTCTCTTCTAAATCGTCATCTCTTCGACTTTGATTACCTCAAAACCTTCCTTTGTGTGTGTGTGTGTGTGTGTGTGTGTGTGTGTTTGGGCTATATTCTTCTTGATTTTTTCGTTGCAATAATTTCATTCATGATTTCCGATTTCAATTCCGCTCAATTTCCTTTCTTATCAGTAGACTTATTCTCTCTCTCTCTCTCTCTCTCTCTCTCTCTCTCTTTGGTTCTATCGATTCTATTCTTTCTTTCGATTTCGAAGTCTATCTAATTGATTTGATTCTATTCAAAACTCACTCATTCACTTCATTCATTTGGTTCAATCAAATAAGGTATAATTTATTGTCTCTAGATCATTATTCAATGATGTCGTTGATTGCGTAACACACGGAAGATCGGAAAGAACACTAAGAGAAAGAACATAGAGATAGAACGAGAGAGATGACTTTAATTAGTTTTTTGTTCGATATAATAGTCATTGTCAATATAATAGATTGATGAGAATAATACTAATAATAAAATTTTTTCTTTTCTCTTTATTATCGAACCGAAAAATTTTGTTCCCAACGAATAGTCTTTTCGTTACACTTTGATTTTGACTAATTTTTTTTTTTCACAATCGCAAACAATTTCGAGAGTTCCATTCATTAGTGATCGTTTGGGAGAATTTTTGTTCCTTACTGTTCCAAACACTATTCTACCGTTAGAGTAACGGTGACAACGTTCCACGACAATAGTGATGATAAAAACATCCTCTAAATGATCAAGAAATGAATGGATACGGAACGAATGAGCTCTTTTGTGTATGAGTGTTGTTTTCACCGTTTGTTTCCTTCGAGAAAGGCAGAGTGAGAGAGAAAATTCTAGGCCCTAAAAATGTATGATTGCAAAATTGATTTCTATTCTCCTATGACAAACGGGAAAAAAACGAAATGATCTAGTTTTCGATCCTTTTTTTTCCTAGTTCCAGGTCCAAATCTGTCATTCAAAAGTTGAAACAATTTTTTTAATGGATCTCACAACGCTTCTTCGTTTCTATTTTACTCTTTTTTTTTATTGTTTTGTTTTTTCTCTGAGAAGAGCTACGTTTCTCGATTATTATTATTATTATTATTACTTTCTATCTTTAACGGTGGCGATTCTCCTAGTGAAACATTTTTTCTCTCTACTTTGTACTTTTTTCTAGATTTGTTTCAAAATCAGAATTGCAATTTAGATTTCGTTGTTGATAGTTTGTTTGATTGTTTTTTTTTTTTTTTGCTGTGATTTCAATTCCAAATAAAAGATTGTAACATTCCAAGCGTTCCGCTGTGAGATAATCGGTCAACGTTTCCGCATCCATCCAATCTTTATGTTGGCCAAAAAGACGAGATGAGACAAACACAATCAAAAACGGTGTTATAAAAACCTACAAAGGTTCTAGTATTTCAGATTTTTTTCCTTCGTTCACAAGGTTATACCGATCGGCTCTTTCTTCTTTTATTGTCATCCCATCTTTTAGCCAACGTCATCATCGTAAATCGGATCCCAGTGTATAACAGACATTTGACGCATTTTTCTCATTATCTAAATGGAATCTCGTTTTGAATTTTTTTCTGTTCTCTTATATTGGGATTAAATCGCTTTAAATCTTTGCATCATAGCTTTATGAACACCGGTGTTCGATTCGTACGAGTGTGATGAATTCTCAATCATGATTTGTAATCAAAATTTATTGCATCTAATTTGAACCTGGTTCCTAACCTGCCCCTAATTTCATTTCTCCAGAATTTATACGATTGAATCAATAAACGCTCGAAATTTTCTACAAGAATTATCACTGAATAATAAGATCAATTTCAATTTAGGAATTCTACTAACTAGGAATAGTCAAAGAAAACTTTATTCTTGTTTTTATCGATTTTCCAATCCAATCAAGGAATCCAATAACACATTCAGTTTTACTTTATTGATTTTATTAACATTTAAATGAATTGATCGTTATCTTTCCAATTCATACACCTGGATCCATTTATCAACGATCCGTTTGGACCATTCATTGGTCCATTTTAACTCTTGAAAATTGAATGGAATATAATTTGATAGAATACATTCTCTCAAATCAAACTAGAATGGAATTCGTAATTTCACTTTGTTCGTTTCTGATTAATTCTCATCAAATGCCATTGATATAAATGCTTGTGTATTCAATCGATGAGAATTCAATTCAATGAAAAAGTATGAAAACGATCTCACAGAATATTCCAGAGATTTGTGTAGATTTAGCATCGGAAAATCGAGACAACTCAATCATAAATCTACCCTCTCCCCCCCCCTCTTTTTCCTAAATTATTAACTCTCAGTTTATCCGACTCTTGGACCTGAATTATTTTGTTCTCGATCTCATTTTACCGAAATAATGCAATTAGTTTTGATTTTCTCCTCACAATGTTCCTCATAGTTTTGCTCATCTTTTGTTTATTTAGCAGTTTTTTTTTTTGTTTCGATGCTTTGCAACCTAAGATTGCATTGTGGCATTTCGAACAATTCTCAGCATTTAGGATGGTCGATTTGTCTGATAGATAGATTTAGAGCGAAAATCGTTGGACTCTAATGATATAATGGCAGAAAAAACTGACAGAAGATCACAACAAGTTTTGACTACTTAGTGCCTGAAATAATAGTGGTGGTAACGTTTTCTCCCTTGGACAAAAATTGAATCGCTTTTAATTAAAGTGAATCGATCCTAATGAAATGACCAGTATTTAGATGATCATCTCGAACACACACAACACTTGATATATAAGCTACGGTGATTGATGTCTTCCAATGCCAATTCTAAATCTCTTTCTCTTCGTTTAGCTTTTGATAATCAGAAAAAAGACTCGAATTGTAGCCGTGACCGAGACAGAAGATGAAGTTTATGTGGAGAAGATGAAACAAATCAGCCAAAGAGAAAGTGAGAGAGAGAGAGAGAGAGAGAGAGAGAGAGAGAGAGAGAGAGAGAGAGAGAGAGAGAGATGGCCACTTAACTAAATTAGACCTTGATATATTTTTAGAAAATTCGTTTTGCATCAAATTTTTCATTCTTCACTTTATGGATATGAATGGATCCTCTGGTTCGAGAGCCAAGAATAAATACATATGAATAAATTTCATCAAAACATTTTATCTGATGGCTTAATGGTTTTGAATTGTTATTCTTCGCTTTCACAAACGCAATCACATCAACACGTGTTCCAGTGAATAAAAAAAAAAGTTTATATTTAGCTTTCTCTTACGATCTAATTCTTTTATACCAAAACTGAAAATTAAACAGTCAAAATTAGAGTTTTCCTGAATTTCGCTTTCGGATCTCTCATTTTTTCTAGGCAATTGTCTTTCGATTTTGTAATTTATTCGATTCGGAAATCTCTAAGAGACAATACTCATTATATGGAAAAAGTAGATCGTTTTGAATGAGGATTTAAAGTATGAGAATTCACATTTTCCCAACCGCCTTCAATCTCAATGACCATCAATGATGAATTCGTTGCATGCGATTAAAATGATCAAACAAATCAAAGAATAAGAATCGATTATTGAGATTATTATCATCTCTGATGTTTTCTCAACGTTTCGAGATGAAATGAGGAGATGGAAATAACCCTAATTGAAAACTGACCGATCCAAATCGATAGCCCATCTGCATTTTGCCACTGTTTCTTTTTTGCATGCTAACTAATCAATTAACTAACAAACTAGCAGTAATAATAATACTAATAATAATCACCATCGCTGTCTCTAGAGACATTCTTAAGAACAAAGTGTAGAGAGAAAAGATTCACTAATTTTTTTTTACTCCGCTCTCTAAAAGGACTTATGTTCTGTTTTGTCAACTGATTTTTTTGATCTCTCTCTCTCTCTCTCTCTCTCTTAATCTTCATCTTCTTCTCTGATTCCCTGATCGTATTGTTATGTTGTTTTGTTGTTCGATGTATTTCAATGTTTGTTTGTCTGTGTGTATGTGTGTGTGTGTATGTATGCATGTATTTTCGGAAACATCAAACGAAACGCATCAGTTGTTTTTAGATCGTGTCCTGCTATCCTATGGTCCGTTTCTTCCGTAAGTTCTAGTCTTCTTGTTGTCTGTTAGAAAAGCATTCTGAAAACCTAATGTCGCCGAAGTTATTCCTTGGTCATGATGAAAAGGATAATGATGATGATGGTCTCGTTTTGAATAAAATCGACAACAACAGCCGTTTCTGTTCCTTTTTTATTTCTCTTTTGTTGGCTTTTGATTTCGAATTCTACTTTAGAATTTCTTTTGTTTACCATCATCATCATTTTCTTTCATTCATTTTGGTCATGAAGATTTAAAATCAAAAGCAATGAATTAAGTCGTCGAACGTTTGCTCATTTTTTACTCTCAAACAAATCGTATCCATCATTGATCGTATTGTTTTGCTTTCTTTCTGGTTCGATTCCGTTGTTTACTCATTCCAATCTGATTTAGATTTGTGCCATTGACAGGTAAACAAAGAGAATCTCGTTAGATCGTCCGGACCCAGGCACTATTGCCGCATTTTTCTTCTGTCCATTCTTACCATTCCATTCTCTTGCTTTTGAATTTATTCAGCTTTTTTCGTTTCTCTTGATTCATTTCCGTACCGACGAGACGGTTTCTCTTGTACATCGTTTGTCATATCCGGTCAAGTTTTATTTCTCTTTTCTATCGGAACTTTTTTTCTCGATACGTTTTGGTTGCCTTGAATCATTGAATGGCACACACGATTGATGCCTCGTATGAGGATGATTATGATCATCCTTCATTCTCGATTCTTTCATCATCACACTACCCTTCATATCTATTTGGATGTTTCCCTTCTCTCCATCTTATTTCATCTTGATTTGCTTCACAAATGATGCTCATCAACTTTTTTTTGCTTCAATGCTTCGTGTGTGTATTGTGTGTGTGTGTGTTTGTTGTGTGCTGATTTATTATGTATGACATAGAATCATATTATTTATTCGAAGAATAATTTCTCTGTTCTTCTCTTGGAACGTTCAAAGGAGATGTAGATTTGGAACACAAACGAGTACACCAACGATAGCAAACAAAATGACATCATATAACATAAGTGGTGATTTGTGTGGTTATTATTATTACTATCTTCTCGAAAATAGAGGATAGTGGGAGAGAAATAGAGCAAACAATATTTAATAAGCGAAATTTAGCTTTTAAATGAATTATTCTTTTTTTTTGTATATGTCCTTTCTTACTTTGTACTCTCCCTCTCTCTCTCTCTCTCTCTCTTGTGATCGATGAAAGGATTCGGTTCAAGGATGCCAAGTCATATTGTTGACATCTCATCAAAACGATTGACCATCATTTTTTTAGATAACATCACCATCATCTTTTATTATTGTCGTTTCTTTATGACAAAAAATCCATTTTGGATGCATCGTTGATTTCGATCTAGCTTTTTTCTTTTCGTCTTTTTTTTTTTTTTTGCTGAAAACCTAAAGAATAAGAAAATTAATGAATGGATGAAGATGGACACAACAAACAGACATCCACACCCATATATCCGTAATCATCAACATCGACAACTGCTATCTATTTTAACTTTTAGATGGATTGTCATTTCTTTTTTTTTTTGCTTTTTTTCTCTCTCGGACCAAGAATTGTTTTGATTCTCCTCTCCTCTCTGTATGTTTAATAATGCTTTGATTGATTTAGCTTGAAATCCTTTACGGAGATATCCAACCGAGCCGAACAGAATCGAAGGGGGACTAGGGCCTGATAGAAGTGCTAAAGAAAATAGAAATCTAGATCACTATCTACATCACCATCATCATCATCATCATCATTCTCATCAAGATGATTCATTTACTTGAATTAATGATTACGGTTTTGCACTCATCCGACCTTGTTTCGATTTGGAAAAAAAGCCATTGAGTTATCGATGGAAATATATCAGAACAAAACGATGATGATGAGATGAAATCCCTTCGAAAAAATCAAATCGAAAAAACTATAGTAGACATAGAAGATAAAGAATAGGGATAAAAAAAATTTTCACCAGCATTATTAGTTCAGGAAGATTGAGAGTGAGATAGAGAGAGAGAGAGATAGGAGCATCAAAGAGAATGACGATCGAATGAATGAATCAAAACATCACCATCATCATCAACATTATCATTAACTTGACAAAATTCGTTTCAGTTGAAAAGAAAGAATCCTAATCAGAAACAAAGCGAATGATCTTGGTTTTTGAATAGATCAAAATCAATAGTTTTGAAAGAAGTTGATGATTTTTGGATCGATCCACACAAAATGCTTTAATTCGATTGATTCGTCGATGTTCCGGTTTCACTCATCAATTTCTTTGATGATCTCTCTCTCTCTCTCTCTCTCTCTCTCTCTCTCTCTCTCTCTCTCTCTCCGTCTTCATTCTCAAATAATGGTCTCGTTGATTAGCTTTTTTGCTCTTGATTTTATTCCATCTGATTCGACTGCTGGGTCCGATTTGATCCGATCTGATCGGAAAAAATTTTTGATCGATTCTTGTCATGTTGTTGTTGATCTTATTCTCAACAATCCAATAAATTACGATTGTCTTGATTTTTTTTATTTTTCCTATCGATACGGAACGATAATAAAAATGTCACGTTGCTATGCGTTTTTTTTTTGGTTGCGGACAAAGATAGAAGATAATTTTCAGCGTTCATCGATGAATAATGAAGATGGATCTCTAGCCTTTTCGACTAATATACAAAAGAGAGAGAGAGAGAGAGAGATATGTAGTAATTTGAAATATTTATTTCCTTTGATTATTATCTATCCATCTTTGAAACTATTTGTTTTGATAGGACCAAAACACACTCTCTAGAAAATTTTGTTGCATCGGCGAGATAAATTACGTGATTATTTCTTATGATGATGGTGTTCTTGTAGCATTTATTCAGAAATTAATTATGCTAATAAATCATTGAAAATGATTTTCGAAGATTTCAGCATACCAAAATTGATTGCAGTCTAATTTTTGTTGACTAAATTAAAATTGAAATGTTTTCAAAAAAAAAAAAAATCGAAAGATTCAAATCATTTTGAATAATCTCGATGTCCATCGCAATATGCACTGATGGCGTAATCAATGAAATCTTCGGGTCAAATCGATTCATAAGTGTTCGAGTGTGGTCGAAGCATATTTCCATTTGTTTTTATTAATATTCTATTTGTTGGGCTGGCATTCACTCAACACTAGGGTCTTGTGACTTGTCTTTTTCCAAAAAAGATGAGTTTTGCATAACAAATGGCACGAGTGGTTTCAATCGACAAATGCTCTTCTCAAACTTGAGAACCTAAATGAGATTCTGATGCAAAAAAAAACTGAATGATTTCTCTCCGAAAACTGGATTTAGAAGCCTAAAAAAGAACATTCAATCATCTCGTTTACTTCTCTGGTTCGCACGTCTATTTGTTGACAGTAAAAATTTTGGTTTCAACTGAATTCTTTACCAATTTTACTCTATCTCTTTACTAATTGATTCGAATCAAATATTGAAAACGATTCTTTGCAATCACATTTCTTCTACTAGACTACTTGCATATCAATAGCTAGATTCACTCAGAAAGCTTGTCCCTCCCAGCATCCATGCACTTTCGTATTCTCAAGAGATCATTTGTTTTCAATAGGTAATGTGATGTTATGCTGTCGCTCTTCTCTACTGATTGCTGTTATTTTTCTAGGTCCTAGGATTATTTTCATCAGCCTTTTTATCGCCTTGATCTTTCTCTAATTTTGAGTTTTCGTTTTCAAAATCGATGATCTTCATCGCTTTTCTTCTCGAATTCAACCTTGATTTAGTATGAAAAGTAATACTTTCCAATCGAAACAATTAGCTCGATTCCGAGATCTCTTCTCTATTTTCTACCTATTGTTTTCATTTCCATCCTAGTGATCCATTTGCTATTATTTGCTTTTACCATAATGTTTATTGATATAATTAATTTCATTATTGTCAAACTCAATATTAAGATTCGATCAAAAACGAAAGTGAAATTTCATTTCGCTCTCTCTCTCTCTCTGTCTCTGTGTGTGTGTGTATTGAATTGTGATATTTTTAGATATCTGCAATTATTATTGTTTGATTCGATCGAATTATCTAGCTTTCTATGCGGAGAGATTTTCGATTAAATCAAGCACGTTTCCTTTCAATATTTAAACTTCTGATTCTTTCTCTCGCTACTTATCTTCTCTGGTTTTAGTGTGTGTGTGTGTGTGTGTGTGTGTTTTCCTGTGCCAAACTTCATTGTCACTAATTTTTTTCCCAACAATTTTGAATTATTAGTCTAAGAAGAAATAGTCGAAGGCATCTTGATATTATCGTGTCTAGGAAACTAAGATACTAAAAGTATCGTAGAAAAAGATTTAGAGAGAGAGAGAGAGAGAGAGAGAGAGAGAGAGTTTGGATCATCGGCGACAAATTTCAACGAATTGACTATCTAGCACCGACAATCACGTTTCTATAAGGTTTTTTTTGTCTCTGATAACGGTATCTTTCGAATTATCCTTGGCAGATAGTCAAAGATACGATGGACCATTTCTTGCACTCTTTTTTCTTCCCTTTTCTTCTCTCTATCGGTCATCCTGGGTTTGAATGGTAGTGAAGATTACAAAAGCTACAATTTTCTTAATTATGCTGGTAACAGCATTTTTTCCAATCCTATTGGTGTTTGTTTTCATTTTTTCCTATTTCTCTTCTTGGTGGGACGAAGCTTTGATGAGGTCTAATCTAGGATGATTACCACCTGAATAGACACAAGCTGATGATGATGAAATACGGTTCGATCATCTAATTCACCATCATTTCTATCATTGGATCAGATTTGATCAAATCGATCGAATTGGTAGAGCAAAAGCAAAAAATTCAGCCAGCTCGACAGTAACACCAAGCAACGATGTGTGTGTGTTTGTTTAGATTGTCGATGTTTAGAAAATTCTTTCTCGCTTTTTTTTTTCTTCTTAGGTCCGAATTATTATTATCGTGTAGCTCAAACACTAATCTACTTTAAGCCTAGTTGCGCCAACATAGAATAAATGTTTTTATTCCTTTTCTTTTCCTCTTTCCTTCACCAGTTCTATCTATCATACATACATTTCTAATTCGCTGGGTATTTTTCTCGGCTTCATTTTTCGGCAAAAACTTTCTATCAAAAATAAATCTACAAATCGATGAGTTCACATTTCACGTGAGAAGAGCAATAGAGATGATGATCGGAAGAAAAAATCCATTTCAATTTTATTCTATTGACAAGATCCATTTTGGTCCGTTTGTGCATTGATGTAGATGATTTGAATTTTGAAACAAAAAAAAAAGTTTTTTTTCCTGTCTAGTTTGGGTTCTAGATGCTGATAATGATTGCGGTTTGACCGAACGTTCAATGGCTTCTATCTCTAATTAAACTTTGTACTTTTGGCTATTAATGCAGCAAGGTTTACTTTTATTCTTCATTCTGCATCAGAATTTCGTCTTTCGCCCGAACATTCGTTGTCTTACTATCTGTTTTCCGTTTAATAATGGGCTTGAATTTTTCCTAGCAATTCCAAAACTAACAATAAGAGTGATTGAGAATTGAGTTGAAAAACTGAGCGAACTCTTTTATATGATATATCAATAGCTCGATGGTGTCCGAGAACGTTAAACCTCATCGATTCGAATTCACCTACCTAACAGTGATAATTCTCAACTCGTATGGATGATCGTATACTGAGTTCTTCTGCTCTACTTAAGGTCCGATTTGTCCGGTGATTTAGTTTTTTTACTTCGATGTAATATCGCTAATTATCGTGATGAGGGTAGAGGCTGTCGGTAATTGCGATATTAGCCAACCGTTCCATCGCCACCATTAAGATCATTTTCATCAATCAGCAAAAATCTAACGAATTAGCAAAAAAAAAAAAAAATAATGGCTGGCGATTGTAATTTGTTCCCACTATAGCATCATAATCACCACATTGGTTGAATGTTGCTGTTTCGATTTGATTCAATAGATCTACTTGTCATAGATCCATCTAATAGGTTTCCATCTCTTGAAATCGAAACTCTTCTAAGAGGAGCAAAACTTTCAGGCATTTTGATTCACAAAGATCTTGAAAGAAATCATGTGCTCTAATCCTGAATCCACCTAGACAAAGATTCCTTTCAATAGATCGATTTTCGCTAATAGAATTGATTGTTGAAAAATGTATGTTTAGTTGTTTGTTTTTATGAAAAAAAAAAAATACTATTTCATTTTTACGAGATCGATTACGATAGCAAAGACGCTCTGCAATGGTGAGAACACTCGCGAGTAATCCAAACATGAATTAATCTATAATTATCAAATCACACTGCATCCACAGAACCAGTAAAAACGACTTTAAATGGATAGAAAAAAAAATTTTTTTGAATCTCAAGAAATTGAAGTATTCAGCCATCATCTGCTGACAAAGAAAACGAAAACATCTTTATTGAATAAATGTGGTTTTCAAAACCAAAACGTAACATCATAATCATCGTTGTTGTTAGATTGATTATTAACACTAGTAATAATATTAGTATTATCATACAATGAAAATATTTTGAATTCAATTATTAACAAAGATTTTTACTTCTTGAATCTAAGGCAAGCATGATTAAGATTGGCTTCCAGATTATTATTATTTCCCACTATTGTTACTATAAGTTTTGACATTGTTTATATCCGCAAAGGATTTTGGTTTATGGGTGGTGAGATTGTGATTCACTAGTAGAGAATTTTTTCCACATCTCTTCACAATGATAATTTGAGCATCTGTGTGTGTGTGTTCAAATTGAATTTATTTCGAGAAAATGAAAACAAAGATTTCATTGATATGATGAAATTGAATCTCTGAAAAAAAATATTAAAATGCAATGAGATAAGAAAAAAAAAGAATTTAATTCGAGAGGGAATCTCGAAGGAAGAAAATGATAAGAACTAGGCACTACGATATCTAACAGTGAACCAAACAGGCTGAATTTTTTGAATGAAAAAGAATCAAAAGCATTAAGAATTGAAGATTGAACAATTTGACACTAATCTAATTAATGTTTTGTATGTGTGTCTGGGTGTGGTGATCGGTTGGATTCGATGCTCTTTTCTAAATTCGGTTGGATCGGTGTTATGGGTTCGAATTCACTTTAATACTGGACGAGAACAGAGTCCAGTATAGAGCGAAAAAATTCTTTCAACAACTTTGAATAGATTCTCAAATAGATTGATTCTGTTTAATGATTTTGATTGTTATGTTCACTTCTATCGTCCTTAGTGATGTGATGTGATTATGGGAAAAATGTAAAGTTCCAAAGGGATTGTAAGCTGTTCGATTGCGGCAGGTTTCAGATCGTTTGTCATTCCTTCTTTTTTAGATCGAACTACATTTTTCTCATTAGATTTTCATTTCATTTTTATTGTTTTTTCCTACTTTGTTTTCGAAATAAAAAAAAAATCCGCTAGACAATCTACACAGTTGTTGACATGAACACCAACACCAACACCAACACCATTAATGATGGTAAACTTTAATACAATGTTGGTGGTTTTGTGTGATTCGATTTGGTTTCGACAGCATTCACATAGTCAACTCATTCCGATTACTATTGAGATTACTTTTACTATTATTATTATTATTATTACCATGAAGAACTTTGGAATTCGATTCTCTTCAATTTTTATTTCCATCGGATAGTGTTTCGAGTGTTTCATGTCGAAATGAAATGAAGAAGAAATCAATGGTACTCAGGTGCTGTTGTCAAACTCGAATCAAATTTAAACTTAGAACTTGGAAGGGGCATCAGCGTGTTCGAATCTCTTAATTCTTTCTCTTCAAACGACTGATAACCCCTCTTTGTTTTTACCTAGATTATTTTCAATGTTTTTTTCTCTTGAATCTCTCAAAAGATTATTGGCGTGCGCCACATTTGAACACAAAAAAATAAAATAAGATGTAGCTTGTGTTGGATTTTCGGCCCAGAACACAAATCTTATCAAATTTGTTTTTCTCTCTTTTTTTCACTAGGTTGGTTTGTCTCTTTAAGAATATCAATGGATTTTATTCGATCCCATTCTTCTTTATGTTCGAGATGCGTCCGCTATCAATAGGAATATAGTCCCTATTTGTAGGAACAACATTTCTCTTCATCATTTTTTTTTCTCTTGGAACAAGTTCTATCGGATTTGTTTATGTCATTAGCTTATTTATCATCGCTTGTTTCGTATCAGAATGGGCGTTATTCTTAATTATGATTATTTCTCTCAATTTCAATAGAATCATGGGGTATAAAGATTCGAAGGAACAGTCGAAAAAAATTTTTTCACATCAATGTGTCCATGGGATCATGATTTTTTTCGTCCAAATGTTGTTCACATCGTTCGAAAACGAAAAATATTCACCTGTCAAAAGCACTGGACATCATTGGAGATATTCCAATCCTAGTGGAAAGTGAGACAAAAATAGAGAGTGCCTAGATCATTGAAGCAATAATACTCAATCAAACGACAATCCGGTAACGATTCGGTTCATTAAATACCAATTCTTTAATGCTATTCTCGCGAACGATCTCCAAAAGTGATTATGTTAATGTCCAGTTCTTGCTCGATATTTTTCCCCTCTCTTAACTATCGAGAGCAAATCTTTGATAAGATCTTCTGCATTATCTTCTCAATCAAACGGAATCACATTCAAAACATTCATCAACAAATATCATTGGTATAGTTTGCAAATCGAACAAAAAAGAGAAGAAAACACCAAGTTTCTCTGCCTCCTACCTTTCATTTTAACTGGTCTTTTTCCACTGTCTATTTACTCTACTCGATCGAATCTTGTTTGTGTTTCTAATGATGAAGGCAATGGAGAAACGCATTCTTGGAAACCGTTGCCGCACCGTTTCAAAATGTTTGGAATTTTTCCTATTCTCGCTATTCAATATCCGATAGGAAATTATCATTACCGTATGCGTTTGCGTTTTTTAGGTGACCGATGTCGGTCTCTATCATTATTGTTCCACTCTTATCTCGATTCTCGATTCGATGAATGATAATATCCGTCTTTAATGCTCTTTCCCTCTCGATGTCCGTTTATCGATTTCTAGATGTTAGCGCCTTTTTCGGGTTTTTTTTTCTTAGCTCAAAGAAAAAATAATAAGGGCTGTCTCTCTCATCAGTTAACAGTGATCTTCTTATTTAAATGTGAGCATTTTGATTCTCAGACGTCTTCGCCAATCTCCTTCTCTACCCTCTTCCTAATGCTCTATTGTGATGTGCTATAACACCGTTTAATCGAATATTTCATCATCAAATTAATCTGATTATTTCTTTTTCCCATCCAGAGACAGATATTTGCATTTGAGTTTGGTTAACGATTAGATTATTCTTGATTGTTTAATAGATTTTTTACGTCTTTACACCGACAGCCATGGGCTCACACATTGTTGCAAATGATTTCCTATGTTGGTTCACTCTTGTAGAATCGAAAATCTTTGGACATAAATTCACCTTCTTTTTCGCTTTCCCCTTCATGCTCGTCTAGGTATTAGCTAGGGTTTAGATTAGAATTTATCGTTAAAAAGTGAGAAATGGAATAATTCAGGTCTTTTATTTTAGATTAGAGCAAAACGATTATATAGAGAGAACCAGAGATCAAAAAAAAAAAAAAAAAAAATAAACGGACACGGAGATAAATTATACGGTCTTTACTTTTAATCATTCGCATTACTTATCCTCACTTATTCGAACTCGTTTTCTCCCCTTTACTTTCATTGGCTCTCATTTTTTCTTCTATATTTGGCCTCGATCGATTGGAACTTGAATCAATCACTGATTCGAAATTCTTTCGATCTTATTCAATTTGATTTTTCTTTCTTTGGACCATCGTCACCGATTCGACACCATTATTAATTCACTCTTTCTTCTAGAGCATCGATTTCGATCGAAAATAATTCTTTTCTATTGCTATTATTGTTTTTTCCTCTTTCTACTGTATAAATTATTCCAATTTGATTATTTCTGTGCTAGCATGTTATTTCTCAATGATTTCGTTGATGGAAGAGAATGGACATGCATTGATCCAACACGATCATTCTTGTCGTCGTCGATTGGATCCGTAAGCTTTGTCCATCGATATTTGAATATGATGTTTGTCTTCGTTTCTAGTCTTATAATTGTAATAGTTTCTTCATTGGTATTGTTTGCGAGCAAACATTCAAACGGGATCGGTTACCGACCAATCAAGAGAGAATCGATATGTTTGACTTCTCTAAGGTAGAGGATGTTGACTGTCATCCAGCATATTCCGGCGCTTGTGTTCTGAATGACAGGAAGAGAGCGCAGGAAAGAATCTATTTTGAATCGATGAAATTATGTTTTGAGCCGGTATTTTCTCATTTATTCCTCCACATCGTGGCCAACGAACAATCTTATCCTGCTACATAAAATAAATCTATTCACCTATGAGCGTAGAAAAATGCTCTTTTTCGCATCATCATCTAATTGATTTGAGCTACGATGAATGAATGAAATCTAGATAAGCTATGGGGAAAGAATGACTGGAATCTTGAGTGCACGGCGGCCATCGGTTACACCTGTCAGAGCCACATGTGCCATTCTATATTCGAAAGAATATTTGAATTTCTTTTACAGAATTTTTTTACTCAATCTTAGCTCAGACCTTTTTGGACTAACTCGATAGCTTAAAAAACTATGCTATCATCATCATCATCATCATCATTGATCATTCCATTCGTCCTCTCATTGTTCTCACTTTTTTTGTTCTCAGGATTGAAGAAAGCTAAAAAAAATGCGTACTCAAGCAATCTTTTTACGAGATTGAGATTGCCTATTGCATTTTTAGTCTCAATTTTAATATAATAATAAAATAATAATAATAAAAATGATAATAAATGGAGCAAAGTTATTTCTAACTTCAATTGTTTTTTTCTCGCTCGTTACTTTTCCATAGAAAAAAGCTAAAAATTTCAACGATACCAATATTACATTTCTATTGCCTCGTTAATCATAACAAAATCACATTGGGAGATGAAAGGTAATATTTAGCTTATGATGCTGTTTGATGATACAGGAGCTTGTTCGGACTAATGCCGATTTTGGAACAAGTCAAATCTTCCTGCAACCTAATTATTATCCTCATCTTTGTAGTTCTTGGCATTGACGGTGCTTATTTTTTTGTGTTCTCAATTCGATCTCATCTAAGTGTGTGTGTGTCGATCACAAAGAAAATGGAGAGAGAACAAGAATACTAAAAAGTAGTTGGTATAAAGTTTGAAACTTTGGTTCGCTCAAGTTTTATTTCACGAACCAAACCAATAATCGATTAGATTAAATCGAACACGTTTAGCATCGTTCGTTCTCTCTCTCTCTCTCTCTCTCTCTCTCTCTCTCTCTCTCTCTCTCTGTTTTGCTAGTTGTGTTTCTAGTTTTTTTTTTTTGTTGAATCCTAGCTACAAACATCGATGATGATGATGATGATGATGATAACAATGGTATGTTATTTAAAAAAAAAAAAGATCGACTTATTTTTACATTGCAAACATGAAATGTTCAACATAACTGACTACTTCTAGCTACCGAACATGATTTTCATTGACTGATTTTGAGAGGCGAAGGGATGGATGGATACCATCGGTAGTTACCAAATTTTTTTTTTTGTATTTTTATAACTTTTCTCGATGATTTTGTTTAGGTAAGATTTTTTTTTTTTTGGTACCAACACACGCATTCGAAATAAGATTATGGAATAGTCTAGGTTTTATTGTTTCTGAAGCACAATCGATGGAACACTAGCGAACAAGAAAAATGTTCATTGATTACAGAGCAACAACTTTGTAACTACTGATTGTATTATTATCTCTATTTTCTTGATCACAACGGCAAAGGCTGATTATTAAGAGGCTGTGCCAAAAAAATTCGTTTTGCTCTATTATTATTTCTAGACGATCAGGAATTTTTTTCAAATCGATCCATTCTTATGGTCTTCTATTCTTCTCACTCCTCAAACAAACGTTTTCATTTTTTTCATAAGATAGAGGTCTCTAGTCTGAGTTCTAGGATCGAAATCATAATTTTTTTCTTAAAAAGCCACCCTTGAAGGATACACGATCGAATTAACATCTATCTATTAGATGATTCACCTGCTAAATTTGTTTCAGCCGTTTCTAGATTGATTCATTCCTTCTGCATTTCAGATTGTAACTGTTTGTACTGTTACTGTTCAATAATGATGATGATCAAACCATCAATCAATGCATTTAACTCGATTCAAACGTTTTAACGTCCATCAGAACCCATTTCTCTCGTGAGTTGGTTGCTTGATGCGTGAACCGATGTTACAAATATTAAATTGAATGATCTAAAACATTCTGTTCACCATCGCTTTATCCCAGCGGTACTAAAAAAGCAAGAACACGATCCCCTCCCTTCGCTGTCTGAATACAAAATGTTGACATTCCATTGATCCACATTTAAATCAAACATTAATTGAACGGCATCAAACCACCAGATCAAAAGTCTAAAATTTTTGGTCATCCGAGATCACCACAATTATACTATGTGAGTATGATATACGATACCTGGATGAAAAAAAAAATGAAAAAACCGATAAATCGAAATGCCGAACTGGTATCGTTTTCTTTCTCTTTTGTTCCTTGTGCAAATCTATGCCACAGAGATGGATTTACTAAAGTGGACAAGACACACGTTGAATCCTTTGAACATAGAGATCTATTTTCGATAGCGATCTCCTCTGGACTTTTCTATGATAATGATGGTGGTGGTGATGGCGATTGAACAAAATCGAAACACATCACACTGTGATTTACGTTTAGTTAGACTTTCAGATGGAAAGTTTTAATCAGTGATCATCGCAGTGGTATGTGTATGTGTTTTCTTTGGTACATTACACTAATGGATCTAGTGATGGTTTACTTTATTCTACCACCTATTGTGCCGTATGATGATTCTCTGGGTTCGGGATGTTGATGATGGAGAAGATCATCATAATCAATGTGATGATGAATCTCAATTTTTTCCCTCTTCTGGGTCTCAGTGAAATTCATATGCTTTTGATTTCGGAGTTCCAGATTAATTCTTTAGAAACATTCAAAAACATTTGAAGCTTATGGTTCTCTCTCTCTCTCTCCGAGAAGGTAGACCAAACCGATTGGCGGTAGATCATTTAATGTGTCTATCTATCTCAGTTTGCTTGAAAATATCAGAGACTCGTTTGTTCGCTAAGCTATCAATGTGAAGGTGGCCATCATCTATTTTTTGTTAGCTTCAAATTCAACAACATCCGAATCATTACCGTTATACACACCGACAAAGTTTACGCTTCATCTCTAAACTTGCGTTTTAGATGCCAGATGAAGATGTCCTCTCTGCTCTGCATGTTGCTCTCTCTCTGCCTCTCTCGCGGTGTATTTCTATGGTCTCGATTCTTTGAATGAATTTTTATTCTCTGATTGCCGACCGTCTTTTTATTTTTCTTTCTCGTTCGTTTCTTCATCAATTTGGTTCGGTTAGCTACATATCAGAAACTGTGGAGAGAGAAAATAGAAAAGAAAAGAAATTGAATGAATGTTTTCGGTGTGTTTATAGTTTATGAGGCATAAGTAATCGAAAGCGACAATATACCATTCATCTGGTTGGGTGTCTGTTTGTGTGGACTACCATCCTGGATAGTTCTTATTTTTGCTCAAAAGTTCTTAACTCAAAAAAAAAACAAAAAAGAACAGAATTGAAATGTTTGGATAGAGGATGGAGGAGAAAAAACATTAAATGCATCTTCATCTCCACCGCCATCACTATTATTATTCTTACTTATTTCCATCATTCATAGAATTTTTGTTTTTGTTTTCGATTCCATTCATCTTCGAATTCATTTTTGATCGCGTTCGTCTAGTCAATCATTCTTATGTTCCTGGTTACTTTCACTCAGGTTTCTCTCTCTCTCTCTCTCTCTTTGTTCGGCGTGTCTTTCTTGTTTCTAATGTGAAAATATCAAGTGAAGCATATAGGGAATGAAAGTGGAACAAAAAGTTCAGTTTTGGCCACACAAAAATGGATTGGTGGAGATTTTTCTTTTTTTGCTCGAAAGAAATAGAAATCCAGAGAAGATGTACAGAAAGAATTAGAAATGAGATGTTGAATCTAAAGTTTTTATTAACAAGTAACGATTTTAAGTAATATCAAGGATATGAAAATGATGAGTTGATGTTGATGATGAGAGACAAGCGAAAAGAATGAGAATGAGAAAGTCAACTTTTTCTGACATTTTTCCTCTTCCCTTCTCTCTTCTCGTCTCATTTTGGTTCAGTATCCTTACTGATCACCGCGCGATTGTTATTATTCTTATTATTGCTGCCCTCATCATCTTCATCATCGGAATTTTACTATTTCTCTCTCTCTCTCTCTCGTTTTCTCTTTGATTTTATTCAAATCGGAAGTCCATCAGTAGTCATCAAACTTTTGTGAGGAAAGGTTTCTCAATGAATATTCGAATTCTTATTATTAAAGAACCAGCAGCAGTAGCATCAGCATCATCATTTGTTCTTCAATATCTTTGATATGCTCAATATCATTCTCATTTTTATTTATTTCAATTCTACTCGTTTAGAATTATTTTTTGTGTCTTCCACTTCTTCTCATTTCGCTCAAAGTATTTGTTTTGCTTTTAATCCTCTTTTTTCTCTTTGTCCATCTTTATTATTATTATTATTATTATTTTGTTTTTCCATCGAAATTTTCATTGCATGATTATATTCTCAGAATCCAATAGACAAAACACACACATACCAACATTAGCATTAGATGAATGATCCTAACATTGTTGTATCTATTATATCCGCTATCATCGATTCGAATTGAAGTGAATCCCAGTAATATAAAGTGAATGAGTGATGATTTTGCTTTTATGGATGTTGATGTTGTTGTTGTTTTCGGTACACCGACGATAATGGTGGTGGTCATCTTTTGATCAATCTTTCGGTGAGTTACTGACAATAGAAATATGAAAGAGAGAGAGAGAGAGAGAGAGAGAGAGAGAGAGAGAGAGAGAGAGAGAGAGAGAGAGAGAGATACTCATCACCGTTGAATATCTGAAGAGTTTTATATCTTAATATTCATGATTTGATCTATGCTCATTCATCAATCCAATAATAAATGTGTGACGAGAGAAAGCGAGAGAGAAAGAGGAGGACTAAATGGATGATCTGAATTTCGATGGTTCGCTTACGATCCGAAAACTATTCCGAATTCGGATCAAATCAGGTCTCAGTGAAAGAACATCATCGACAAAAACCGTTAGATTTTCATATGAATTCTTTGCAGCGAAACAAATCTCTCTCTCTCTCTCTCTCTCTCTCTCTTGATGTTGATCTCAATCATCAGTGATGTTCAATGATCTAGTTTTTTTGCATTTCTCTGCAAAGATTTCTCTGGTCTTCAATCATAGTTGATGATTTCCGATCACAAAAATCATCACTAAATAAAAAGGACCCTCTCACATAGAAAATCCGAAGAGAATAACTGAATACGGATACAAATATAATGGAAAAGGAAGAACTCAGCTCAAAAAAAAACAGCTCATAGAAGAGAGAGAGAGAGAGAAGAAAAATAGCTCTGATTTATAAGTTTGAAGTTTTTTTTAGCTGTCGGAATTGAATGAAAAGGAATATCGTAAAGGATCCATTCATTTTTCTGGTTGTTGTTGATGTTTTTGTTATTCTTTTGATTCATCCAACCAAACAACATCCATGCAACTCTACATCTCTTCAACTATGGTGGAAGCTTACAGAAACCAATATTTTTTTGATGGTCTAGGCACATTCATAGCCCTAGTAGCCGAATCGTATCGCAACGAACTGTTCGAATCCTAGAAGAGGAAGATTCACACACACACACACACACACAATGATATCGCTATCGAATGAGAAAACAAAAAAATCGGCAATGTTCCAGAAAAAAATATCTATTGGCTACGATTGAACTTAATGACTTTGGCTCATCCATCTATCTATCTATCTTTTTTTATTTTATTTATTCCGATCCTATCTATCGATTGATTTTTTCCTGTCATTTTGTTCCTTTCGCACAAATCACAAAACCGGACCGGGAAGGTTTGCCTTCTTTGCTTGTCTTTGAAACTTTCTTGCTCTTCTTTATTATTTTTATTTTTATTTATTTGTCAACTTCATTGCGAATGAATGATCACAATTGCTTCGATATCATTATATTTTTCTCTGATTACGATTTATAACAATATATTATTGCATCGATTCTGGTGATTGATTCTTGTTTCGTTTCCCTTCATTATGATCATCTTACTATTCTTTTTCTTCTTGGTATCCCTTTTTCTCTCCTCTCAGAGTTCTTTTCTCTTCCTTATTCTTTATCTCTATTTAGGCTATTTCATTTTTCATGAGGAACAAAGAGACAAATGGAAAACTCTTCATTTCATTTGAAAGAAAAAAGAATAATATAGCATCGATAGGGAATGAATTCGGCTTATGTGCATCCTTGTACATGTCTCAGTGTGTTTAATCTTACTAGATCCATGCAATCAGAAAATGAAAAAACACGAAATCAAAGCAGATTCAATGCTTTTTGTTTTCCACTTGTTTTGGCTCTTAAAATCTTACCGGTTAGATACAACGGCTCTGCTCAGACTAATGTATGCAGATTGCAGTGACTCGAGATTATTTCTCTATTTTGTTAGATGTTTATCATTGCAACTACTAATGCTTTCCAGAAGAATTCCTCTATAGCTATGGATACAAACAACAACACTATTCTTTACTTACCTGTTCATTTTACCTGCATCGAAGGTGGGGTCTAGAATATCAAGCTTCAACCAGTTTTTTATAGTATCACCTATTTTTCTCTCTATTTGCTGCATTTTTTTTCTTCTCTTTAAACGCCTTGCAAACTGGCTATGTTCTCGTCATACACCTATCATTTTGAATTCTCTCTCTCTCTCTCTCTCTCTCTCTTTATTATTTTAGAGTTTAGCCAAAGGCTTTTGTAGCATTATAGGATCATAGAAAGTGATGATGATAATGATATGGCGTCATGGCATCATATAAATGCACTGTAAAAAGTTGAAAACTCTACAATCAAATTTTTATTTTCTCGGACTCAATTAGGGACGATGTATTGGATAGTCAGAGTTGTCGACTGGTCACGAATTCCACCATAAATGAATTCTCCTTTCTGTACCCTATTCGTTGTTAATATGCTTCTTTGTTTTGACAGCTTCTATGCATTCACAATGAATCCTACTATTATGAACCCGTGCGAGGAAAATGATCATTTTGCAAGCAGCTAGTTTAATATGATTTTTTTTCTTTTAATTCAGCAAGATTCCATATCTCCCGTGCTCAACACACGCTACCTCTCACAAACGAAATGCGATCATATCTGAATGTAATGACCATCTTTTTCATTTGTCAGTGTGTGTGTGTATGTGTGTGATGTTTCAACAGGCCTTTGAATGACGATTCAATTTTATCTAAATTGCAGAGAAAACCAGAAACTCTTTGTCCTACACAGCATATTCAGATAATGATTAGTATCATCAAAATTAATTAGTAATTTTTGTGGCAAAAATTATTTAGATTTCTTCATAGACCAATTGAGGTTCAATAAAAAGTTGACGATGATTGCTGATGATTTTCGTCTATCTTTCAAACTATTTCTGCTGACATTTGTTCTGTGACCTATGCTGGCATGATGAATGAGAAATCCTTTTCATTTTTCATTTTTCATTTCCATCACAGAATCCAATGAGATAAGTTAATTCCCGATCCTATATGACTTAGTTCTGAGGAGTATTCTCTTCGACCTTACTTCTCGGTATTGTGACACTTAGTTGATTCCGTTTCTCTTCATTCCATGCATATTTGAAACTTTTGAGTGTTTTTTTTGTTTTGAATGAAAAATGAGTTCACGAGAATTTGAGAAATTCATTCAAATCTTTTGGTCCTGAAAATCATACAATAACAAGTTAATCATTCATATGAATAATATTGTGAATTGTTTTGGCTTTTTTTATTCTTCTTATTCTTAGACTCATACAAGATCTTAAATGAGATTTCATTCCTCATTCGTATTTGATCCATATTGTTCCAACTTATACTGAATTAATCCATTACTGAAACCTTTTCTTTTCAGCGAATTTTCTGGTATGACAACATCAAAACAATTTAACTATCTGATTATCATCTAGGTTTCTCTTTGTTATGGACCTAAAGATAGATTAAACGTTCCACAATTCTGTTCATTTGGAAATTCTGATTTTGAATTTGGACAATTTTTGCCACAAGAGAAATAATCAGTCTTAGTGAAGAATAAATTTTGTTTCATTAAAATGAAGATTGAATTTTTTTGTTTCGATTCTTTTGGCTAATCTTATCTATGGTCTCTGAGTGAGAATTAAAAAAAAATGGATTCTTAATGACTTTCTCGCTTTCTAAGTCGAGTGAGTCTTTGAAAAATGACTTCGAGACTTTCAAACGATTTTGCAAAAACAAAAGCTTCGGTTCTGAGAATTCAAAAATTTCTCTTTATTGGAACGAAATTGAAGAAAAAAATTTGTTGATGAGCTGTATCGAATTCACTAGATCTATAGTTTCGGTGTTTATTGTGCTTAACCGAATAAGCTAGTGAGAATAAACTTCATTTTTTTAGAATTCAAAAGAAGAGAGAAAGCAAATGATTGTATTTTGTTGACTAACTCATAATTATCTTCGACACAATGAATTCATTCACATAAAATGACAGAATTGTTATTTTTTTTTCATTGAAAAGAATCATAAAGCAAGATGTTATGATGGAAGAATAATAATGACAGATAAAATTCACTCGATTTAGTTTGAGTTTAGAAATTAATGCTCGCAATCCTTTCGATTCTTTTTTGGTTTGTTTCCGTAGTGGTCTACGTCGTTCTTAGTCTCCATTGAATCTGCATCGGTTTCGAAAAGAAGATATCGGAAAAAATCTGAGACAAAATTGTCTTCAATCTTCTAAGTGAATCCAACCTTGAAACAATAATTTTCTCCAAACTCTCCGTGCTTTCTCGATCGTTCCGATCTCCGTTCAGCAGTCTTATCTGAACGAAATCTAGAACAGATTCTTAAAATTATTTTAATTAGTCATTTACTTCAATAATTAATTGTAGCAAGAAATATCGTTGATTTCAAATGATATTTCAAGTGTTTCTACTTATTGTTTCTACTTTGAGATTTGTTTTTTCGCACTAAAATCAGCTAACTTCATCATAATAATCGCTCCCTCTATCCTCTTCGATTCTATTTCTTTCGGCGAGAGAGAGAGAGAGAGAGAGAGAGAGAGAGAGAGAGAGAGAGAATTACATTCGATTTGATCGCATAGTAAGAACTAAAATTAGTCTATTTTTTCTCCATTGTTATCTGTCTTGATCTCCATCACTCCGATCGATGACATTAGTTTGATTAAAACTAATTAAAGCCTTGCTGAAACGAGGTGAGGAGAATCTGAACTAGCTGAAAGCTTTTCCTTTTTTTTCTTCCCTTTCATCTCGATCATTATCTATTTTACTTTTGGAAATTTTTTTCCTCAACTCTTGTGTCGTTTTTAAAGCAATTGGTGCTTTATTAACAGTTGTAATGATCCGAGATGAAGATGCTGACTTTTTGAGTTTTTTCCTCATTTCAATCCCTTGTTCTCTCTCTCTCTCTCTCTCTCTCTCTCTCTCTCTCTCTCTCTCTCTCTCTCTCTCTCTCTCTCCACTTATTGAATATTGAATTGTCGTTTGATTTTTTTTTTTTTGCTTATTGTTGTTGCTGCTTAATTTTGTCAATGAAAGCATTTTTGAATCAAAACGATCCATTTCTTAGCGTTAAGTATCGGAGAGAAGATTGAAGATGGAGGGCGAAAAGAGTATTCAATCAAATTATCTAATTTAATACAAACAATTTAGTTAATTGTGTAATCTCTTCGAATCAATTACATTCGCTTTGTTTTTTTTTCGATACTAGCTACAAATATAGTGTTTTTATTGAATTAAAATTGTCTGTGTGGATTGCTATCGAAGCCTACTCTTTCTCAGCCTAGTTCTAACTCCTCACATTGTTCTTGATTCAATTTGATCGGAGATTTTTGCACTGTTATCATTCCTCCCCCATCAGTCTCCATAATCTTCTTCGATATTCTGAACTAACTTTATAACTTGTCTTCGATGACATTTTTCATCGACTTCTAACCTTAGTAGTAATTATCAATTTCAATTTCTTCTTTTTACCAATGTTAGCTTTCGTTTCTAAGGCTGTTCTAAGATTTGAAAACAAAAATGTGTTACACTTGGACTTGAACTCACTGATAGAACCAAAAAAGTAATAATAATAATGGTGATGATTCCGAAAAATCGATGGACATTTGTGTCAGAATGATACGCGAAGAGTTGGAATAAGATTCATCGATCGTTGGGACGTGGACTTTGATAAGAAAGAAAGCAACTTTCCATCAATAATCATCACCATAATGAGCATTTTTCTCTCTCTCTCTCTCTCTCTCTCTCTCTCTCCAATATAATTAAGCTTTAATTATTGAATCAATTTTTCCCGAAATAAAAGTGTCGGACTAGTATCCACATTCATTGTGAAACATTTTGGCAATATTTTTTTTGTCGGATAAATTTCGATCGCAAAAGATGCTGATGCTTATGAGCAGTGCTTCCTGAATTTCACAGAACAAAAGACTCTTTTTTGACCCATGTTCCGGTGTTTCCTTTGCTCAAAAACGGGAGTCTTGAACCTACCCGGAGTAAAGTATCCCAAGTTTGAGAAGCTCTGCTTATGAAGATGATTGTGCGATGGTGACTTCTCGATATAATTAACTTTGAAGCTAATTGGATCGATATCTCTTTGTTTTCCTTTCTAAAATGCTCAGTCACTGATCTCGAAACTCTTAGAAATCGTTTTAACGCGTGGACCCCCGATTTGTGATCGCTCACACAACCATACTCAGAATAGTGCTTTTCTGTAATGTTTCCTTCTCTGCTAAACAAACTATTTACAATTGATTGTAGTCGCCGCTGTAGATTTCGAAGATTTTTCTAAAGCAGAAAGAGAAATTTAATTTGATTTCGGATTTTTCGCGCTTTCTCCAAGCTTTTTGGTTGCTCCATTCTTAGCTACTATTATCCTTTGGCATCATTTTTAGACTGAAATTTCTCTTTCTTCTCATCTCGATCGATATTTTTTTCTCGCTGAATTCAAAATTTCTTTCCATTCAAACGAATCGCCTTCGCAAATGATGCTGATATTTTAATTCTATCTCTGAATTTCAATCAAGCCAATGTCTTCATGTCCATTCATAGAGCTCTAATTTGGACAAATGGTCTAAAAGTTAAATGAGAAAATTGTCCGGACCCATCCGATCATAATTAGGACCAGAATGAATCTAGTCATCTCAGTCCATAGAAGGGGATTCGAACAAGTACAAATAAAAATTATGTTCGGACCATAAAACAATGAGCTATGGATCGATAGAATTAGCAGTTATTAATTACTATTCGTTGAATAATATCTTAATGATAGGGTATCAGATCAACAACACTCCCAACGATGACAAAAACAACAAAAAAAATCACCTCAACAATCAATTTTTTTATTCGATTCAGGATCGAATCTTTGATTTTTGATTTTTTTCGCACCATAAGACCAAACAAAAATTATCACTGATTCAGCTTATATGTCATCTCCATCGTCTTCGTTTATTCATTTTTTCCTTCATCTCTCACTCGCTTTTTTTTTGAAAGTTTTCGCTTCGGTGAGGAGTTTAAACCAATCGAACAATCATTTTGGCATTTGAAAAGAAATCGATAGCTCTAGCTTTCGATTTCGATTCCATTTACTCTGCTCTATTCTTCTTCCGTTTATGATTTTCATTCTGTTTGATTCGGATTCTATTATTTCGATCCATAATCATTCATTGTTCATTCATTTCATTGATTCATTATTATTTTTATTATTATTATTATTATAACTATTGTTATTATCATTATCGTTTGTGTTTTGGAATTTTCTGCTTCTGTTGTCCGAAGCATTCCGTAGCGAGAAAAAAAAACAAAATACTTTTCTCGTCCCATTGTTTGTTCGTTAGATTCATTCATTTATATTCTCTCTCTTCTATCTCTCTCTCTCTCCCTCTCTCTCTCTCTCTTCTCACCAAACTTCTTACAAACTCATCAAATTTATTGTCGGTCGAATGACAATAATTTCTTTTCGTTTCGCTCTAAGATTAAGTTATTCCATCTCTTCTCTTGTTCTTGCTCTCGATTCTATTTGTTACTTTTTTTGTGGAACCTAGTTTCATTTTTCTTCAGTTACAATTTTTTGGATTTCCTTTTGGCAAAGTATGTTTGAAGTCTTCTTTTGTGCGACTCTCGAAGACACCGTTTGGTAGAGATAAATTAGCTTGTTCGCTTTTCTGTCGAGACAAAAAAAAAGTTGACTCGAATCTCAACGGTGGGTGTGGAACCAGTGGAAGAAGTTCTTTTTTCACAAGAAAGTTATTCGAGATTTTTATTCAGCCCATTCATACAGTGACTATTTCATTCGTTGAATAATTTTAACTGTTTTTTCATCAATTTGAAATTTTCGAATTGAAAATTCGACAATTGAATTGAAAAACAGAACTTTACTAGCCTCTTGGCTTATATTTTGGACCAAAATCTGGTTCTTTCTATTATATCAGATTTGAGACAGCTACACTAAGATCAAAGATTCTTATTTTTGGCTGTAGATTAAACTCAGTTTTAAATCTTTCACTCGATCTACCAGTCTACAGATGCGATCGTTTTAGAATAGAAATAATCTGTTACTTTCAAGCTACTTGATCATAATCTTATATTATCTCGTACAATCTTTGAAAGGATTAATTGATTTATTTGATTCAATCAAGAGATGGGTTAATTCGAGCGAATCAATTATAAATCTTGATATTGATTCCAATTCGATACGGACTAAACGCCCACATCATTCATTCGTGAGATTCCAAATGTACAAATCTATTCATTTTTTCGTACCAGATATCATTGTTCCATTCTTGATGCAGCGATATTTTCCTGATGCGAATCTATTCGATCATTATGAGAAGGTAGTGAAAATGAATAGATCGCTTGTATTCTTTCACAGTGAACTCAAACATACCTAGTGTGTTAGATAATTGCACAATTTTTTCACAATCTCACTTCAAGCTTCCTCTCCGCTTCTTCTTATTGCTAAGCCAATATTGCATTAGATGGAAATCATCATTACTATTTGTATTATTCCTACGAAAAAATGGTCATTTCCATTTGAAGCTGTTATTTTTTTTTCTTTGGATAGAAAGAGAAAAAGAGGGCATCTAGAATTTCGTAAATGATCGCTTTAACTCTCACAAATTCATTTGACTATGTTGCTTGGATGATCAACCTACAATCGTACAGTATTCGCCCTCTCACTCTCTCTCTCTCTCCTCATCGTAGAAATTCTATCTCCAATTTACTTTACTTCTTTCTTGAGAGATTTTGGAGCAGCTGGCTGGTCATCACTAATCGTCCAAGATTAATGTGCGAGATTAATTGAATCTTGTAGTGCATAATGTATTTTTTTTTCTTTTTCTCCTTCGTTGTTCCATTTTATCTCATCTTTCTTTTATCGGACCATAGCATCGAAATGAACAGTGTGTATGTTAAACAAAACTAATAATAATAATAATAATGATGATGATGATGAACAAAAACAACACCAGTATCAAATTGAAATGGAGAAAAGAAAAGTCAGTCTGAGATTTTTCGGTTTGATTTCACACACGCACAAACACACTAGTCAAGGAACGATCTAATCATTTGTCCATTTTGGAAAAAAAACTAACAACTACGATGGCCTTCATTCGGTATCTTTCCAAGATATCTCCACACACATCATAAAGATCAACTTTTTCGAAGAAAAACCGAAGAAAAGCTAGTGTTCGCCAAGGGGCATCAACAGGAACAGGAAGAATCCTGATTCAGTGATATTATTGTTATTTTTTTTGCCCCAAATCAGATTAATGACTTTGATTTTCTTATTCTTTTTTCCTCCTCTCTCTCTCTCTCTCTTGGTGAATCTTTACCGAATCAAATAGTTGTTTTTCTCATCTGTTCGATTTCATTTTTTTTTCTTCGAGACTTTAACAGAAGTAGAGAGAAGGGGCGAACAAAGCAGTTTTTTATGGTTAGCGAACTAAAACAATCCTCATCGCTCTTTAATCAGCTATATTTTTCTCTCACATGGCCTCTCTATCTAAACATCTCTCAATCACACCGTTCTTTGTTCTATCCTTTCGCATTCTCATAGCAATGATGATGAGATTTGGACGAAGATAAGAGATTCCGAAGAGATTCTCTTAGATCCCCAGATTGTTCAGAGCGCATTGTGTTCAATTTTGTGTTGTATAAGATGTCTCACAAATAATCTACCGAAACATAGATCCGGATTGATTAGCAAAAATCTGTGGAGAGTGATTCTATCTATCTTTTCAGTTCAGTTCATCTTAATTAATCTCCGAGCGGAAAAAACGATGTTTTCTAATTCATTCTGAATGAAAGCGACACATAAAATAAGATTTCGAATGGGTTTAGATTCTTAAATCTTCTAAGATTCGAAGGTGGAACTATTGTGAATTCTCGAAAAGATTTGAATCCAATTGATTCTCATTGAATAAAATTAAAAATAGCCAAAGCTTTTGTTATCCTCATATTACAAATTCGCTCTTATTTCTATCGAGACCAAAATGATTCAAAACGAATAGATATCGAAACCGTAACTGAAACAAATCAGAAAGGAAGTGTGATAGAAAAAGAAAAATTGATTGCCCAGCAATCTTAAGGGAGAGAGAGAGAGAGAGAGAGCGAGGGAGAATCATCAAGAAAAAAGAAAAAATCGAATAGCAAACGATGCAAACAATATTAGCTTGAATGAATTCGAACAAAAAAAAAATGAAAAATTTTTGAAAAAAAACAAAATTCAATCTGATCCTATGCATTCGGAAGAGAAGAAATCAGAAACGGAGAAAATAAAATTCAAAATTCTTAGATATAGTATCCGAGATAAATTCTATATCTGACAATTTTGACACACAAAGAATCTTTAATGTGTTCTACGGATTCACTGAAGAGAGAAGAGAATGAAAAAAAAAAAATTCAATTCTTTTTCTCTCCCTCTCTTTCGTCCCCTGTTTTGTTTATTTCGCTTTTGGATTTTTAAGATTGATTTCGTCACCGATTTCGGTCCTCCACACTGTTCTAATCATCACAGAACGAGTATTGTGTAGAATGTGCTTTTTCCAATGATGATCTCTATTGCAATCATTAACACTCTGACATAGCTATATGCTCTCGTTCCTCATATCACTTTCAATCGACTAATTCTGTCGATTATGATTGTGTTGTTTTTTTTTATATATTTTTCTCTGAACTTTTTGACTGGATGACATAGAATGCATTCAAATCATTGTGTTGCAAAACGAAGCGATGATTGTGTGTGTGTGTGTGTGTGTGTGTTTGTAGACCTTGTACAAATGACTACCGTTTCTATTCTCTGTAATTTTGGATTCCATTTTGATTGTTTGTTGCCTCATGTGCCTAGTGTGTGTGTTTGATATTAATCGAAAGTAATCAAATCTGATTGGTTAGATATTGATTTCAAAAAAAAAAAAAAAACTGGAGAGCAAAATTTTTTTTCCTTCACGAATGTCGCGAATCACACGAAGTTTGAAAAACGGTGTTGATTGTTTTTTTTTTTTTGGCTATTCCTTTTTTTTTTTTTTTTTTTTTTTTTTTTTTTTGATTTCTCTCCTTTCGGATAGATGATGATTTGATTAAATTCCATTCCATTGTTCAAAAGTGTGATGCAACAAACAAAAAATAAACAAAGACCCGGATCGTAGAGAAGTTCGATGCTCGTTGATCTAGAATGAAGATGTGGATGGGGTGTTAAAGTTATTATGATGATTCGATGGACCGTTGAGTCTCCAAGACGGAAAAAATATGTCAATCGCACACACACATCGAAATGTGTCAAAAATCAACAAACAATTCGTTTCTGTTTTTCACAGAAAATAAATCCAATATCTAAAAGTTGTATCTCTGGCTTTCGATTGATTTTGTTGAGGGTGTGTGTGTGTGTGTGTGTGTGTGTGTGAGTGTGTTAATTCACCTAGAATATTTTAATTTAGAATTTCGAAATTTTAAATTTTGCTTCTATTCAAGTTCGAGTTATATTCACTTGCAGTAGGGAGAAAGGACCCTACCATTCTCTACCCTTTTGTTTTTTGTCGGATGATGAGATTTCTGCAGAACGAAATTCCTTTTAAAATTGAAATGATTTATTAGATCGTTTTGCGGGATCGATCTTTCTCCTCTCTCTTTGTATCGCGAACGATTCGGCTCGAATGAAGAACCAAGTTTTCGATTCTGATTGTTAGACAAATTTGATTAAAACAATTTCGCTTGCGGAATTGCGATGATCTTTAATCCTGGGATCTTTTTTTTTTTTTTTATTTTTTTTTAGCAATCAAAAAAAATCAAAACATCAACAATAACAATGATTTGTACATGAAAAATTAATTCGAGTTTAATTTAATTAAATTTTCTATCGAAAAATTCTTAATCGATTCTTATCGAGGAATAAGATCCTCTTCTCCTCTCTCTCTCTCTCTTCCCGAAAATCATCATGAGAGAAGATAGTGATGCGGAAGACATACACACACAAGACTATCAATAATAATTAAGATCTAGATGATTGTTATTATTGTCATTAGTTTGTTCCAAGCAAAATTTTCATATCGACGGAAAAAAAAGTGATGAGAGCGTAAAGGATTGCCAGTAAAAATTATTGAATGCGTTCTTAACAGCGTTCGAAAATGCAAAAACACCATTCTCAATCGAAATTCTATGCATTGAACGCAAAACTTTCAAAGTTTTCGAATCGATTTCAATTTTCATCTACAATTTATTACGATTATGATTATTAAATTTAAAAGGAAATAAATCCATTCATAAGGCGATTCTTGGTAGAATTATGAAAACGAAAAAAAAAACCAAATGGAACAATTTTTTTTTTGCTCTGTTCCGGGAACGTAATCGATGGCTCATCGAACCAGCAACATTCTAGAGAAGCTATTTGTTTCTTTCTGAACCATTCGAGACGGATTTTTCTTTCATTTCAAAAAAAAAAAAAAATATCTATTGTTGCAAGGATAGCAATAAATCCTGGGAGAAGGAGAAAAAGGAAGTATAGAATCATTCGAAATCATCAAGAGATCTTTCAATGAAATGTCATAATGATGATGGTTGGCTGGAAAATAGATTGATTTTCTCGATTCGAGTCTCGCTCCATCATTACTCTCAGAAAAACAATCATCACATAATATCATTTTCGATGATTAGGATGATGATGATGATGATGATGATAGAGAGATGAGCAATCGCATCGTCCAATTAGACAACTGACTCTTGCGAATTCTTTTGATTTCTCTCTCTCTCTCTCTCTCTCTCTCTCTCTCTCTCTCTCTCTTTCACTCTAGATTAGAAAAAAAAGTATTACTTCTAGATTTTGAAACCTTTATTTTTGTTAATTTTCATTTGTTTTATATTTCTCTCTATCTTTTCCTCGAACAAGATTATTGAAGTGAATCATTTCTCGTGGAAAACGAATCTTGCGATTTGCTACCACACGATTTAAACAATAAAGATCATCTCTTATTTTAATAGCGAAACGAATTGCACAATTCATTTCTTTTCTTTCATTCGTGTGAATCCATAAAAAAAAGAAAATTTCCTATTTTACCGAATCTTTATGAAAAATATTAAAAAAAAATCCAAGTTATTAGCCATAAGTGAAATATAGAAACGAGAAAAGGATGTAGCAATGTCTAACCTCAACTCTAATTTTTCTTTTGGTAAATTTCGAGCATTTTTCATATTCATCTCTAACATCATTGTCTAATTCATAGCAAAGAATTGAAATGAAATCAATTGTTTGAAACGATTTCCGTTTTGTTTCAGTGGCTTGTGTGCTATGTGTTTCATTTTTTTCTTTTCGAATTTCAAAACTTTTAAGCTTATTTTATTTTATTTTATTTTTTTTATCGAATCACTGCAAATTCACCACAACCATCTTCATCTTCATCATTGTAAACGAAGCTGTCGTCAACATCGACAATATTATTCCGATCGAGAGTAGAATTGTAATAACGAAAAAATTGATGATGATGATGATGGTGATGATGATGTTTCAGTTCAATAATTGTTGTTGTTGAGAGGAATATAAAAAAAAAGAGAAAAGAAGGAAGATGAATAGATGTTTCTCTCTAGGTCTCTCTTTTTTGCTCTCAGTAAGTCAATCATCATTCTTCAACGAGAGATTTTTTTTTCTGCTATTCGGTTTGTTTCTCTCTGATTTTTTTTTGTTAGAAAAAAACAGGAACATAGATTGCGATCGAAGACAATTCAAATTCGCTTTCTCTCTCTCTCTCTCTCTCTCTCTCTCTCTCACCACCCCATCTGATTCTTTAAGTTAATTTTTTTCAGAGTCAATTACCGTTTTTGCTTTTGGAAAAAAAAGATCTTCTCTTCGTTTGTTAAATGGCAATAATTTTTAATCAATGACTTTGGAACACTGAGAAATAGAATGAAATAGAGAGAAGTCGATTGGCTATTTTTTTTATGGTAGATTCGTTTCTCACATTGATATTTGGCACAAATTAGAACCTATTCTATGAGAATTGTTATTATTAAGTAATCTGATTTATCAATCAATTATGCAAATTCTCATTGGTTCTCTCTCTCTCTCTCTCTCTCTCTGTGTGTGTGTGTGTTTCTCAACTTCCGAATAGGCTCGAATCAATGTAGATTATCAACTTAATTGATAGGTCTAATTCTATGTTCAATCTATTGGAGAAAATGTATCATTTCCTCTACAAATCAAATGCTTTCGAATAAATGATCGCTTTGAATCAAATTAAATTGATCTGAACTTCGAAGTCAAAAGGGTTGATGCCGTATTGTTGTTGTTCAGCAATTTGTTTCAGCGATAAATAACCAATATGTATCAGATCTTTTTCATCTCTCTCGATGTGAATGATTTTCGTGTTCATCCATGATCGATTCGATTGTTGAGAACGATTGGCATACTCTTCACATAGACTAGCATTTGATTCCATTTCCAATTTTTTCCATTTCACACCCTGACTCTTAGCAAAAAAACCTACTGTAATTAGCGAAATCAATTCATTCAATCTCGCTTGTGTTTGCGAAATATGAATCGAAATGCACTTTAATGGCAGTTATTAGCTTCGCAATAGAACGATTTAGAAACGCTCCAAAAGAAATCCAAAATGTTCTAATACAAACTTTTAAATTGATTATGATAATTTTCATTCATTTAAATTTTGATTATTTCATCGCCATAATTAATGAATTCATTCCGTAACATTCTGTCGTCGATTGTTGTTGTCGTGGATCGTTCAAATGACGGTGTATGTCAAAGGTTAGTCTAGCAGTTCTTGAGATTTTTTCTCTCCTCTTCATCATCTATTAATATGAATCAATTATATTTAATCATTTAAAAACGGTTTCCAAATGTCATTCATTAATATTTGATGATGATGATGGTGGTGGTATAATATGTGCTACATACACGGTGTAGAGAAATCTCGCACCAAAGACTCTGTGGCATAGACACAATGAAATGATGGGTCGTTTCGCGAGAGAAAAAGACACATCACCGATTAGATTTGACGATTGCCAACCAGAGTAAAAAAAATCATTAACACTTCGCTCTTGTGGATATTATTAGCTTTTTCTCTCTCTCTCTCTCTCTCTCTATTGAATGGTGAAAAAAATATGAAGTTAGAAGAAAAAAAATCATTCCTCTAAATGAGTTCAATGTGTTTCGAGCTTTGTCTCTTCTTTAATTAGCAAAACATTTGCTGTTCTTTTCTACGGTGTCACTATTCAGTCTTCGTTCTTTTTTCTAGGGGATTTGTTTGCTGCTGAAGAGGGGCGGACGAAAAATTAAACACACATTTGTTCTCGTAGCGATAGAAGAATACACCTCTTAAATAATATTTGATATGATGGCTAGACTAAAATGTTTAACCTTTGTGATCGATCAAGAAGATATGGCGACCGATTTTACTTTTCTAATCCTTGGGCTAAGATGTTGAATTTTTGTTTTTTTTTCTCAAAAAACTCATCTAAGCTTACACTTCTAGAAGTAATTAAATTTTCGTTTATAAATTAGTCCATCCGATCGAATCATCAACCTTTGATCGTTTTCGATTTCGTTTGTAGAGCTTATCTAGAACTTTATATTCTAAGGTTAGATGACGAATTTCTAGCATGTGTTTCATTGCATGTGTCTAGATTTCAATTACAACACATTTGCATCGACAACCATCGAAAGAGAAATAGCGCAATCGATTATTCTAATTTAAAACGCAATCCTTTCGGTCACAATTAGAGATGTTATAACAAAGGTGTGTTTGTGCGATGTCTAGCACTAACCACCATTCTGATTGTCGCATACTGGAGGAAAAAAAATTCATATCTCTCTTTTCTTCTTCAATGATCGCGCGCGTCTAATCGCAAGCGCATTTTAAATCCAAGCTCTAATTCAATCATCGAATTGTCGGTGAATTTATTCGTTTTTTAATTCTTCGAACCTTCTCTCTCTCTCTCTTCCCGTTTGGTTTATTTCTCGCGATATGTCCTCTCTTTCTGGTTCTCTCTTTTGTGCTTATCTCAATCGGTGTGTTTCATACCGTGTGTCTATCTTTGTATCTTTCATTACTCTCGCAACAGAATGATGCAAAGAGAGAGAGAGAGAGAGAGCGAAGAGTATTCATTGATAGAATAGTTTAGATTCTAGCTTTTTTCTCTCTGTTTCTCGTTTCTGTGTTCCATTCTCTTGGTGTGCGTTGTTTGTTGTGCCACACACCATAGGTCCGCTAATACTATACACACCAACACTTATCATTTAGTGTTTTGAACTAATCCTGGTTGGCCAACAGACTAACACACACACACACACACACACAGAAGACAACCTAAGTTATTGAAGAGAGAAATAAGAGTTTACTAACGAAAAAAAATGAGAATTAGATTTGGAATAGAACCTTTGAGAGTGAAGATAAAGATAAACTTCTCTCTCTCTTCTCTAATTCTTCTTCTCTTCCTTGGTCTGGTTTTATTTCTCTCTTTCTGAATTTTCATTTCCATCTGCGATCATTGATCGGTTCTCGCATAAAATAATTGCGAAAACGCGAATCGATGACGATGAGATGATGTGAGAAAAACTGAATCGCCATTCAGTCAGTCAGCGAATACAACCATGTGTGGTGAAATATCAACAAATTCTATCGAATGTCTTTGTTGTCGTGTTTTCCTAGGTGCAAGATTCCAACTATGGGATGCGAATCAATCGCAATGAGAATTATTTTTTTTCTTTTCTGATCGATATTTTGCTCTCACCAATTCGCATTAGGTCTTAATGACATTTCACCTTTATCTTTTTCGATGTTACATCATCATTTGTTTTCGTTCTTGATGTTCGATGAAGCAATTATTTGTGCACTGGAATATACTTGTTTGTTAGCTCCGATTCTATTGTTGTTTTCATTTCTCTCATTAAAAATCATATTCCGATCTCTAATCAGAATATGATTCAAGATACTCCTACTCTTTCCAAAAGTATCGCGTACCTTTTTTCAAGTGCGAATCAAATCCAAAAACAAAATTTAAAAATGAATTTTTTCTAATTAAAATTTTTCGAACTGATATTTTTTTCATCGCTCTCATGACTCTCTCATAGAATTCTAATTTGATTGATTTGTAATCGATTATTCTTCACACCTTTCTTAATTCATCTCGATGTAATGCTCGAACCAATCTATCCGTACGTTTCGGAAAAAAGTTCCTTCAATGATGTGCTTCGATATCCAAAACGTAAGCGTAGTTTTTCTTCTCTTTCTCCATACCCGTTGGTGTAATCATTTCCTTTTACTCTAAAGAAAGAGAGAATGAATGGACATTGAAACGCTTTTAAATTTAGAAATAAAGAATCAACTAAGCGCTTTTGAATCAATTTGTATTTATTACCATTCTTTTTTTTTCGTATTCTTTTTGTTTGTGGGAATAATTAGTGGAATTCGAAAGAAGAATGTCAAATGAAGACGAAGCAATGAATGTTCTGAATGAATTCGTTGACCGTAATGAACCGCCATCAAAACTACCACAGCGACCATCATCAAGATCATCATCTTCATCTTCATTATTGAATTCATCGTTGCCATCTGACGGTCGTGAAAAATCATCGAAAGAATTGAATCCGAAAAAATTTTCCATCGACCCAGACGACGATGATGATTATGATGATGAAGATGATGATGATGATGTTAGTCCAAATCGATTCGTCAGAAATCACCGAATGAATGGAGATGGATCGAAGCTCGAAGCAGATATTAAAAATGATGAATCGATGCTCAATGATGCTGACACTGACGCTAATAATAATAATAGTAATAGTGACAAAACTAATCTAGTCATCAACAACAATAGTCCTGTTGGATCCTTTTATCAGAATGATTCCGATTCAATTGGAAACGATTGTGCAACAATAATCAAAGATGATGTTGGTGATGTTTGCGGTATCGATGAACATATTCTAACCAATGAGAATCGCTTCCGAAATTCAAATACACACCGTATTCAATCACTAAAGAATAGTAGGAGATTCTTGTTGAAGAAATCCTTTCAAGCTAAATGTGATCCAATCGATGCCCTTAACGATGATAATCAGATCAAAGGTTAGTTTTGTTCTCATTCTGTGATGTACCGTTTCTCAAAGAAGTTAAAGTTCAAAGTGATTTATCTGATTTATTTTTAATGATGTTGATCTCAATTTGATTTCGGATCTTATTTAGGATCTTACTCTTCGTAGAATAGATAGAATTATGAATGAGAGTTTAACTCTTTGCCTAGGACTATCCGATTGTTAGAACGAATTGTCGAATGAGAATAGTTCCGTTCCATCGATTATATTTCTTCGATGATTCGGTAATGATGAATTGATTATTGGCAAAAGAATCACAATAGAATAGCTAGAACATCAACGATATTTTGAATCGAAAAATCGAAAATACCATTCTTACAATTCCGAGTATAAGAGAACTTTCGTTACTCTCTCTCTCTCCCCTTGTGACTAACAAAGAGTTAAATAAATAAAAATCCAGCAAAGGAACAAATAATATTCACCGGGAAAAAATGGATGTGATTCTTGTTTTTTCTCTCTTTGAAATTATGAATACATTTAACTGTAGCCCCAAAATAAATTCTAGATCGAATTCGAATCGGAAGATTCTGTAGAAGATTTGGGAGCAGAACAAAAACAACTCGACGATAATTTACCCTCTCTCCTTTCTTGCTCTGAATATCATTCTAAACGATAATAATGGTCCCAAATCTTTCAAAAACCATCCGAGAAAAAAGTTAATTCTGGTAAAAAAAATAAAACTCTCATTCATTTCATGTTTCAGTCATCATCATAATAATACAATAATAATAATAATAATAATGATGATGATGATGGAACGATTCTATGGAGATGACGATGATCATCATCATAATCATTAACTTTTTCTTTCACTATTCTATCATCGACTGAGGTGTTCCAAGGCTACATACAATCGAAAATGTAGAAATGTAGAAGATGATGGAGCTTTTTTCGACAAAAAAGAGAGAAATTCAACGTTTTTTCATCTTTTTCGTTCCGATTTCGATTCGATCCATTCACTTTTTATTCCGCTCGATGTTTCTCGAGAACTCGTATCTCATTCCGAATCGTATTCTTCATCACAAAGAGCTAAACTCAAGAAAAACTTTGCAATACTCTAAATCGGTTTCGATGCACCTATTCCGATGCTTAAAACATCATTACGGTGTTTCCTTTGGTTTATCTTGTCGAGAAAATAAAAGAATCTCGCCCAAAAAAAAAAGATTAGCTTCGGAAAATGGTGTAGATCTAGGTCTCTCAATTTGGCAATCAGAATGGATGGAAAAAAAATTCCAAAATAATAGTTTCGAGTTCTGTTTTTTCTCGTTTTGATGGTTGTTGCTCTTCAAATTGATTGAAGAAGCTCTCGAATTCTCTTGTTTTCATATTGGTTTTGATCCATTTTCAACCTTCGACTCTCTCTCACCATCCATCGTTCGAAAGGTTCGGTAGTGCGTCTTTCTCTGCTCCAATATTACTTTACCATTATGAAAGTATTGATTTTTTTCGAAGCTCAAAATCATTTCATAATGTTGATCGACATCATCAGCATCATCACTCCAACTATGATTTTTCGACGATTATATTGATGCCGATCATTTTGATCGAAGCTTTTTCTGCTGTCTTTTTTTTCTCTTTGATTTAGATCGATCCTTTTTTCACTCTCTATCTCTCTCTAGATCAGTTTCCTCATTGGATAGAATCATCAGCACATTTATCTAATCTACCTTTTTTTTTTTTGTTTCTGAATTCTCTGCGTTTTTTACCTTTTCAAACTTATCGCTTTAGAAGATTGGGAAGAGAGAAACTCTATGTGTAATTCGAGATCATTTTTTCTCGATCATTTTGAATTATAATTTAATTTATGTGAATCTAAGTGAATGGATCCTAGAGAGAGAGAGAGAGAGAGAGAGAGAGAGAGAGAGAGAGAGAGAGAGAGACAAAAAAAATGAATCTCCAATGATTTGCACACACACACACACGTGCAAATCATTTCGATCCCTCTCTCCCTACCGAATGGATATGTTTAGTGCTTTACGTTTTGTTCTCTCTTCTCTATCGATTATCTTCACTCCGTTCTAGAATCTAATCTAAGACAGATGTCTAAGTTTTAGCTCTTTCTAGATTCATTTTTATCTCTGCCGATGCGTTATCGTAGAAAATTCTTCTCCACCGTTACTGCACTCAGGTGTCTAGCTATTACCTCTCCACTCTATTCGAATTGTTTTTTCGTCGTATCTTCTTATCGATCCTTAGATTTAATATCATCATTTTATCGTCTACAATACCACTCTTTGTTGCACTTAGTAGTAAATCGATAAAGAAAAAAAGAGAAAGAGAGAGGGAATCGTTTGTAATATTAACCCGTTCATTTTGATTCGACACGATTCTTTGCTCTTTTAAAAGTTCTCCATTCTTATATGCAAAGAAACATCATCCGTACGAATTCTTAATCGTTTGCTTGCAATCCACTGCTCGTTTTCCATTAGGAATTGTCTGAAACATTTTTTTTGTTTATTCGAATTATCTATCGAATGAAGTAGCAAAAAAAACCAAATTTTAATGAGACAATAATGCGTGTGCATCCACCTTTTTTTTCATTTGGAATCCAAACTGCTTGGAATGATGTTCAAACATGTCAAGCCAAATGTGTGCCTCGATTATTAAAATACCGAATTTCGAAAATTTCTAGCATTAAGAATAGCATTAATAGGATTCTTTCTGGAAGAAATTGAGCATTTTAAACTGTCTAAGTTGAATCCTATGATTTTGAGTGGGTTGCTGGCAGAGTTATTGGATGATGGTTTTGAGGAAAAAAAAGAGTTTAAAACAAAAGTTTAGACAACAATTCTTTTTTACTCGTTCTACCTATTTAAATCTAGATTCCTTACCTATGTCAATCAATGAAATCGTTTAATGAGATGCCCTCTTTGATTCGTTTTTCTTTCGTTTCTTTTCAATCCTCCACTCTCTCTGTGAAATCGTGTTCTTTATTTTCGAAGAACACCTTGAGAATAATCAAAAATTTGCCTATTGCAAACTTCTAGATTTATCTCAATCAGATTAAACTAGATTTTATCTAATCTATTGTTTTTCAATAGAAATTGAATTCAATCTCTTCGATCTTAATGTCGATCTCTTCAATTAGTTTCTTGTGTAAATTTTACCTTCTTTAATCTGATAACTTTTCTTTGATTGATTCAGATATTCGATATTCTCTAATCTCTATTCTATTTCTTCTTTACTCTTTGTAGACTTGTCCTCATCATCTTCCTTGTTCTCATCTTCGTCATTAGAGAATCCCGATATTCATCGAAAAACGGAACAGTCAAACAAATTGATTCCGGAAAACATAATCGAATCAGTGATCGAAGACGACGATGATCATCACCGAAACAGTTCATCGATCGATTATTCCAATGAAGAAGATGGCGACGACATAGATAATGCACAGAAACATTTCGAAAATAAATCGATAAAACAAAACAATAAGAATAAATTTAATGATAACAAGATCATCGATGATGATGATCAAGATGGTGATGAAGATGATATTGATGTCGATGGTGATATAGAGACGGATATCGAGGGAGATGAACAAAATGTTGAGAAATCTATTTTCGTTGGTGGTCGCCCTATTCAAATCGAAAAAAATGAAGAAGATGACACTATCGGTGATGATGATGACGATGACGATGAAGATGATGGATTTGTTTCCTCAAAATCATCATTAACTACTGTGACTAGCACAAGCATCACAAGTCTAGAGAATCATCCACGTCAACCATTAGATTCTATACCGGTGGAGACTGTTCTAAACGAACAAACGTTTGAAAAGGGCCGAATTGATGCGAAACCATATTTTATGCATTGTGCCAATTCAAATGGTATTTCTTCTGTACCAGCAGCAGTTGTAGCGACAGTAGAAGAAACAGACTCGTCAACATCGATTTCAACAACACCGAAAACGATATTTCTTTCCACTGCTAATTCTCTATCGAAGCGTTCCTCATCTAACCCAAACCAAAACGGGAAATCATCACAACGAAACTCAGCCTTCTCAAAAGGTAGGTTTTTTCAATTTTTAATTTTGTCTCCTTTTTTGCGAACGAACAAAGAGGAAATTCATAATTTGTTTCCCCCTAAAACTTGCACACATCTTCCGGACAAATTAATGTCTATTTTTTTTTGGGATTTCTCTGGTCTCATTTCTCATTGTGAATTTTCGATGTCTCTTTTCTGGTTTGATTATTATATTCATTCAAAGAGCCACCACCAATTGTTTTGCATTTTTTTCCTTATACTCGTTTAATTTCATCATCATTAAAAAAATGGATCGATTTCATTTTGTCCTACGTGAAACATGTTAACACAATCGCTAGATACCGAAATTGATTTTAACTTTGAAACATCAACCCATTATTATGGTTGGTACCTTTCATCATCATCATTAAATCGCGGTGTTTCGAAAAAAATAACTTTGAAATTTAAATTTTTTTCCATTTTTTTATTTGTCTCTCTCTCTCTCTCTCTCTCTCTCTCTCTCTGATACGGTCCATTGTTAATATGTGTGTGTTTATCTGCGTTTTATGGCCAAACTCTTTGTCTTCACTCATTCTAAGAACTTTTATTCTCGCTATCTTTTCTGTTCTGTTCATTGTTCCTTTCCAAAAAAAAATCGGCTTTCTAGGTCAGCCTTGAGGCTTTTTCATCTTTTTTTTTCACAACACGGACATCTAATTTGTTTCATTCGTACGATTCTTTGTATTCTAATCGTTTTCAGACATAAAAAATGGTACAATTCTATTGTGAAACTATTAACAAGTTTTAAGGAAAAGGACTCTTTCATTATCGCATTGAAATTTTTCGACCATTTTCGAATTATTTCGAATATTAGAATCTATATTTCGAAAAATTAATATCCATGGAACTTATCTTTTTGCTATTAAAAATTTTTGTTTTTGCATTGATCTAAAATATCGAATTCTTTCTTCACTTTACCTATCAAATATCTGCCACTATCAATCTTAGGGAAAAGGAATTTTTTTTTCACTAAGCAATAAGCTGCAGAATCCTTGAAGTATTCTTTAATTCATCATTCCTAATTCATTCTTTTTTCGCTTCACTTGAACACTCGAATCAATACGATCACCTTCCAAACTTATATCTTCAGTCTAAGTGTTTTATTTTTCAGTCTCCATACTCTTATTTTAATTTTCCAAGCTGTCAGCATCATAAAACATCGGTCGATCAAATTGATTGTTTTTGTTTTCTAAGAGATGAGATGTACGGCTTGTCAGGGGAACCTGAAAAAAACTAAACGACAAAAGACGCATATCTATCTTCATCTCAAATGGAAAATGGAACAAAAACAACGAGAATCTCATTTTAAAGAAACAAATGTTTCGAATTGTCGATTGCTACCAAAATTTTTGTTGAGGGCAATCGTTGAACCTTGTGGTCTAAATAGAAATGACCATTATATCGTTTCGCTAGACTGTGATGCTTAGGTCAGCTTTTTTTCATCGCTACTGTCCAATGATCTTTCATTATGATCATACCTAAACGAATCAACATAAACGATGAATCATTTTTTCCTTTCGAGACTCTAATATTTGCTGTAATCGTGGACCAGGAAAATTTCAGCAAAGCATTCTAGACTCTTAGGTGGATGAATAGTCAAGGGGACATAGGGCAATCTATTTTCATTCGCCAAAAATTTGCAAAAAGTTTTGAATAATCTTCTCTTCCTCTTCAATGCAAACTAGTTCGATAATTAGATTTTAAATTTCTGACTCTTCTCGCTGAGAACAAAAAAAATAGAGAAAATGCGAAACAATGCTGATAAAAAGAAAAAATTTAATTCGATTCAATTCCATCCGAATCAAATCATCATCCGTTTGTTGTAATCTATTTTTGATGTAATTCATTTTGATTTGAAACCCTTTTAGGAGAAACAACGACCAAGGTAAAAAGAGAGAGAGAGAGAGAGAGAGAGAGAGGGAGAGATGAAAATTCGTTAGGTTTTTTTCGGTGCTTTGAAAAATGAAATTTCATCAAACATATTACCGTTGAATTTTTTTGATAAACTTTTCTTTTCGGTATATTTCTTCTCGAAGAGATGATAATGATGATTGGAGAGAGCGAATTGCACGCACACAACACACCTCTTTGGAAATTTACTTTATAAAATTCACTTTCTTCTCCCGTCTCTCTCTCTCTCTCTCTCTCTCTCTCTCTCTCTCTCTCTCACTCTCTCTCTCTCTCTCTCTCTCTCTCTTCTCTCTCTCTCTTGATATGATAATGATGATTTTCGATTTTGAAGTTCTGGAATTTTGTCTTATTCACTTTGTAAAATACTTTATTCATTTTGCTTTATTGTGTTTTTCTTTCATTTTCATTAAATGAGTATTTGATCTTAGAATTGGAAATGTTTTCGTAAGAGCTAAACGATCTACAATAGCGAAAATGTGTAGCTCGATTGTGGAATAGTCTATCTCACTCTGTGAAACTTCATTCTCGTCACTTTTTTTCACTTTTCTTAAGAGAGTTCGCCTTTGAAAGGGAAAGAGTTGATGAATATTCCATTCACAAAACTCCCATCTTACCTCTCAACTCTTTTCGAGATCCCTTTTTGTTTCCATTGTGTTACCACTTTGATATTTCTGCTAAATCGCCAATTTTTATTTTAGAAAAAAAAAGATTGGAAAAAATTAATTCATAGTTCCATTAGTCTCAGGTGTAGATACTCTCACCTTGCTGCTGCTCTACTAATGGATTTTGAATTGATTTTCTTTTGCATCGCTTCTTTTGCTTTCCCTTTCTAGAAGATAAGAATTAAATTGATATCGTTCGATTCGATTTCGAAGTGTAGGAAAAAAAATTGGACCAAATTTCCTTATTCCATCGGTCCTCATTCACCTGTTACAATGTTTGTCGAAGTTTTCAAGAGAGAGAGAGAGAGAGAGAGTAGCTTCAAATCGGAAGGAATTGCATCATTTCAGTGAAATCCTCAACTAGTTTTTAGCTATTGCATTGTGCAATATTCCACTTTGGATGACGAATCAAGATCGTTGAAATAAAGTAATGACGAGTTTCTCGGAGCTTAGGTTTTTTTTTTTGGAAAAATAAATAAAGGAATGATGCAGAGGGAAAGTGAATTCAAATCGGAACGGATGAGGCTCTTTTCTCGATCATTTTAGTTAGATAATGCTAAGAATAGATGAGTCTCTATTCTACTCTATCGAATGGTGTCCTTGCCCGGCCAGAACGCTAATTTGAACTTGGAGAGTTGTTGTGTGTGCTGTTGTATGTGCCAAGATGATTCTGTACTTGATGGAACGATGAAACGTTTCATTTTTCGATCACTCGCTTTTTCCCTATCTCTCTCCAATTTTTTATTTGTTTCACTAAGATTTCTTCCAGATCGGATCTCCTTATTTTACATTGTTGTTTCAAGAATTTTTTTTTCTCTTCTTCCAAACTGTTTTAGGTTCCAAGTCACGTTTAGTTCATCACTTTATCACACTGATTTAATAGGAACCTAAAATCAAAATGAATAGATATAAAAGATAAAGCAATGCATAGATGCTCCCTTCATCTTCATCTTCATCTTCGACAACGACAATAGCGATAATAATAATAGTAATGAGACTTCAAACGGTTCGCGGAATGAATGTTTTCGAGATGAAAAAATCGAAGTACTTTTGTTAAATTTTCTTAATATTTTTATAATTCTCCTCTTCTCTATGCCTCCTCTATTGCACAGAGGATCTATACAACGATGAAATTCTAATAAAAATGAAACATTGAATTATTGAAACAAGTATCTTTCAATCAAAATACCTAGAGAATGTTTGTGAATATTATGATGATCACTAGTATTGTATTTATTTCTGATTTTTACCTCAAACCCAAAGTCCAGGGAGAATCTTCTTACCTTTTGCTATTATTTATTGATTTTACCATCAACAATGAATTTCTTCGGTTGTAGATCTATCCGATCGATCAATTGATCGATTTTAGATCGAATGATGAAACGCTTTCGACACATTTAGATATTCTCCAAGCATTCAATGTGATTCTTTGAGGTATAGATTTGATAGTTTTTCCAGAATTCTCTGCAATAGAATTGGATTTGAATCGTAATAATCTCATCTTAAAAATATCGATTGAATAGGGGCCGTAACTTTCGACTCAAAATAAAAGAAAAAAAAAAAATACAAAAAAGGTAATCTTGATCGAACCAAATTTAGTTATTGGTTGAATTTAGGGCTACGGTCTTTCCGACTTTTCGAAGATAAAAAAGTGCCAAAATAAGTATAATAAAATAAAACCCGAAAGAGAGATGTACGTGAGTGCTCCATTCATTCTTCTCTAGATTTAGCTGACTTTTTTTTACTCACTCTCTCTCTCTCTCTCTCTCTCTCTCTCTCTCTCTCTCTCTCTCTCTCTCTCTCTCTCTCTCTCTCTCTCTCTCTCTCTCTCTCTTTGGTCCAATTTTTAACGCTCTTAATTTCCACCTTGATGGGATCAGATCTTTTTGAGGCTGTAAATGACAAGATTTTTCTCCTCAAGTTTTATGGCATCAAATAAGTTTAGTTTCACTAGATTCTCTAGCTCTGTTTGATCTAATTCCAAATCGATTGATTTGGTTTCTCTGTCCAGAGACGAGAATTCTAATCAGAGGTCTTTAGACTGAAGCTCGTTAGATTTTTTGTAGTTTAGAGAGAGAGAGAGATGGAGCTATTCCAATTTAAGTTTTAGGACTGTTGATTATGATGCTAACGTCTTATTGCTCTTCCTAGAGCTGTTCTAGATTCTAGAGGTGTGTCAAATATTTCTTTAATGATAGATTCTCTTTTTTGAATGATTATTCACATAATTGTATGTAGTTGTCTCGACTCTCTCTCTCTCTCTCTCTCTCTCTCTATCCTCAGTACCATCATCAATAGAATTAAAAAAAATCGTCGAATTTTCTTGAATCTTCACTATTTTCAATCATAAATGTAGGTGTTTATGTAACGATTCTTAAATTCCGGTCGAAAGCAAACGTGTACTTCAATAAAAATATTTTAGAACGAGTGTAACTTTTATTTTTTTTTTTTCATTCTTCAAAATTAAATTTTAATATTCTTGTCACTTTCGCACTTTTTCTGTTTTTCCTTTAAATTATTATTGCTTTTGTATCTTCTTTTCTCATTGTGGTTTGATTAGTTTTATTTGAAGAAAAACTTAGTAACTTTCGCACTAAGACTCAGATCATAATCTAATTCTAATTTCATCTGATTTTCAACTGTTCTAGCTCTGCCAACAATGTTGATGATCATTCACGATACACAGACCAAAGAAAGTTTCATTTTGGTTTGAATGTCCTGTGGATAGCCAATTCACTTTCCAATGTTTGTTCCAACGTTTTCAATCTCTAGTACCTGGGATTAAAATTTTCTGGTTCTTCAGTGGAAACTCTCCACCAGAAAGTTTTACCTCAAAATAACACTATCATGATGGTCTTCTAATGATTAGTCTCAGAGTTTTTATCAGGCCTAGGATTATATATGCCTCCAACATTGTACCTATTTCGAATCTAATTAGAGACACTGTTTTTCTCTCGCTTCAACTGAGAGTTTATCCTTCATTTCATTGGTAATATAATATTCCAAGAATCGAAATTCTCGTTAAATGCTGGCATCGATCTAAGATTCTAAGATTGAGCATTGATTAAATAGTAGGAATTTATGTCTGAGATAAAGAAACCGTACCCGAAGTGAATACAATATCCAATTTATCTCCATCATTCAGTGCCCTTTTTTGAAAAATTCAAAATATGGACTCCAAACGACAGAAAAAAATCAAAATCTGATTCAATCTTCATAACGAATCGATCAATCATTGTCTAGTGTCATTTTTTATCCGTTCCTGAAACAATCAGAGAATATCAAAACGATAGAGAGAGAGAGAGAGAGAGAGATGATGCCTCACGGGCATAATCGATGATGACGATTCTTGTGAGCTAAACCATTTATACCGTTTATCATTCCTAATGAGATCTGTCTCTCTCTCTCTCTCTCTCTCTCTATTTCCCTTTCTTTCTCTTCCTCTTTTCTAGCATCAAATATTGGATTAGTATCCATAATCTTTCATAACGAAATTTCGTTCGTCGGTTTGTCCTTTCGTTGCTTTGCGTTGATTGATAATTCGCTATATTTGTCATAAATTATCCATTGTACTCTCAATAGGAACTGTCACACACCTTCGATTCAATTTTATGGGTGTTTTTATTGGCAATTCATTGTTTTGGATCACTTCTAGATCGATAAAGTTGTTCAGATTGTAATCTTCTTCCTCTCATGCTTTATTTGTCAATCTTCCAGATTGATTGTCGGTGAATGGTTTTGTATATTATTACTTTTTTATTGTTTGAATTTTCATTTTGATTCACTTCTTTCGAAAACCATTCATTATATCCTTTCAGAATTCACTGTTCACTTTTCGATTCTCTGCTCTTTTTAGATGTTTTGAATCGGAGCTCGTATTCATCAGAAAAAATCGAAACTGGATCCTCGAGGCTATTGACAAATTCACTATCGAAGCCACAATTTGGATCCGATTTAGACGTTTAGCGGACTCTTTTTCACCTTCTTTTAGCCCATTCCTGGCAGAATGCCGAATAAAGATGATAATGAAAACTAGGAATCTACCATCAAAGATTATTGACACGCACATTCACACACGCACACACTAGAATACTCGTTTCTATTAATTATAGCCCAAGTGTATGTGTGAATGTGTCTAGATTCTCTCATTTAAATTTTTCTTTTCTTTGAATGAAATTTTTGTAGATTCTAAACCTTCGAGAGTATATTTTCTTTCTAGTCTTCTTTCGCATTTTCAGTTTCGATATAATTTTGAGCCAGAATCAATTCTGATTGATTGATATCCGAGTAAGGTTTTGATTGTTTATTCCATTCCTCTCTCTCTCTCTCTTCATCCGGTTCATTGGTTATTGCCATTTTTCTTTCTCATTGAGAGCTTTTCTCTCATTGCTCTTTCTTTACATTATTGTTATCTAGTGACAAAAATAAAAGGGCTTAAGCGATGTGGTGGATTGTTTGCACGGTTGTTTGTTTGTGTGTTCTGATGGAAAAAACAGAGAATAAAGGGTACATATAAAGAACAATAATACCCGTAGACAAATTTTTTTCGCTCTAGTTTGAGTTCATCGAGCCCAGATCTTCATCGAACGTTTCGGTGCATTTATTCAGAGATCCGTTTCCATTCATCGAGTTTCGATAATTTTGATGTGTCAATAATCAAAGATGAAAATTTACGTTTGATCAATAATAATCAATGATTCAAATTATTGATAATTTTATCAATGTATAAGATTCTAAAAACTTATCTTCACTTTAGAAGAAAAATTCAAATTCATTTGTAATTAAGCGAGGTATTTACTCCTTTCTTCTTCTTCACATCTGAAAAAAAATTCTTTCATTTTGAGCAACAAAAGGGTTTGGAAATTATTAACACCATTCCTTACCAATTCTTTATCATTTTGGAAGATAAAGACCAAAATATATTGTTTGGAAAAAAGAGCCTGAAATTTCCTCCTCGTATAGATTTCTGTGGTTATTTATTTGTATTCATTTACGCAACCAAAGAGAAAAAATCTAGATAAGATAGATGGCGAATGAAAGAACACACCTCAATGAATCTCTCTCTAGTTAACGCTATGTCTTCGGAGGATTTTGTACAATCAAAAGAGCATATACCTTGATGTGATGTTCATTTCGCTTGCATCATACTAGCGTCTTCATTACTATTCATTTTACTTTTCTATTAAAGTCACGGAACGTTTCGATTCTAGCCAATAGAAAAATGAGATGAAGAGATGAAAAAATGCACAAAAAAAACGATAAAAAATGATCGATTTCTATCCATCGAGCAGAGAGAGAGAGAGAGAGAGAGAGAGAAGAAATAACAAAGAATATATTCTTCACCGATTGTAAAGCTATTATTATCTTTCGAAAAGTTCTTTGTTGTCTTGAGATTCTAGAATTTTGTTTCGGTCTATCTTTTTTTTACTGGTGCTTGGTTTTGGTCCAGAAGGGGAAGGGAAGGAAGAATTCTCTGCTCATTCAGGTCGTAGAGACTCGTCTCTTTGCAATTTGTATGTTCGTTACGAAAAGGTGTACCAATATCGTTTTGTTATATGTTTACTTTTATTTCTTTGGAATTTAGCTTCAAAATCATCGTTCATTTTCTTTTCTTTCTTTTTCCTTCTCCTTTCATCATCATCTCATCATCATTGTTTAAGGTTGAAGATGGATGATGATACTTACGATTTCAATATCAATTCTAAAGAATGTTGATGTTGGACAGAGCGAAAGAGCTTGAAACTGTCAATTGATATTCGAGCAAAGATCGTCCCATTTTGAGCCAAAATAATAAAAAAAAAATTATTCATTCCTTCTTTCCTTCCAAGCTACAGAGAGAGAGAGAGAGAAGAAATTCTTCTACCATGCCATTCTTGCCTATCATTTTCATTTCGAATTTCCATTTTCATTCGCCGACGACATTGTTTGCTTCTGGTGTGTCGTTGACAACCGACCGAAATAAACTCTTGTTTGCGTTTCGAAATTAAACGCGCTGTGATAGAATCTCTTCAATATTCGGTTTTGAGATGCAAAACAATCGAGAAGGGAAGCCACCTAGGACTCGCACACAAATAAAAGGATCAATGATTGAAGAATAATTAAGAAATTTTTCAAGTTTCGTTTTTTTTTTGAAGAACATTTTTGCATTCTCGAACGCTTGAATTCCTTTTGCGGAGAGAAAGGGCTGAATTTCTCTTTTTTCCTCTTTCTCTCTATTCGATTGCAGGTATCCTAGTTATTCTAGGGAGGCATTCAATCAATTGAAACAAGAACAAGAGATAGAGATGGAAACTATTGAATGTCATTTTTAGCGAACACTTCTCTTCCTCATCTGATTATTATATCTAAAGCTCATTCATTCGTCTAGGAATTCTTTCAATTCATTCAATTTTATAAGAGAGAATAAACCTAATGAAAATCTAAATTGAATGTATTTTTACAGAGAATTTCGTTTGATGACAAAATCACTAATAGATAGTTTTGATAAATTTTATATTCTCATCAGCTGAATCATCAGCAGTACCTCTTTAAGAAATGAAATTTTATTATTTCAAAAATATTCTTTTTTGTAGATATCTTTTATTGGAGAATCATTCGATTCGGAGTGATTAATTTGATTGATGGCCAAAATCAGTTTCATATTTCAGATCTCTCAATCGCCCTCTTCCATCGTCTTTGAAATTTAGATGCAATAATTTTTGGATTCCATTTCCAAATTCTTTTTTCAATTTAATTTTTGATTTATTGCATCAGAGATTTTCCCTTCATTTCTTTCTTTAGCCTATGGTTCAATCCAAGCTATTTGTGATGATGGTGATGGTGATGATCACCTTATTCTTGGTGGCTGGATATATTTCGATCTGACTGAATTGAATCATCAAAGCTATCTTTGAGTTCCATATCAATCTAATTCGAAATGATCCATGAATGATTATTGAAGTATGAGCTTTAATGGCCATAAATTTTTGTTTCTCAATTTGATCAATGTTTTGATCAATTTATAATGGATAGTAATGGATGAATCACAATGGACCGATGTAAAACAAGCGATTTCGCTGTCCAAGATCAGCTTGAAAATATGTTCAATGATTTATCTCTAGTTTCTATTCGCTTCGATGATCTTTTCTGAAGTTTTTGTCCGACTAACATTGATGATCGCTTTCGATTCATCCCTTTATCGACCAGAAATAAAAACGATGAAACTTGCGACGAAATGAAGAAGTACTATATCTTTCTTATAATTTCTTTCAATTTTTTTGTTGGCTTTTGATTCTCTTGTGCTTTTTTCATTGGCTATCTAGATAATGTTTATATGACAGTTTTTTTTGTTTTTTCTTTTTTCTTGATCGGATCATGACATTTATATTCCTATTGGATTGTTCTGTGTGTTTGGAACATGGATTTTTATCGCCCATTTTTTTAGAGTTGAGAAATGTTATACCCAATCTACTCTTTAGTATCCTTTCATAAAGTATCAGTTCTGGTTTTGGCAGATCCCATTCCATCGAACCTAGAGCCGCATAGAAAACTAGAGAAAATCAAACAAAACACAGAGATGTGCACCAACGCAAACACAAATTGCACACCAAATGGATACGTCATCATCATACTACACACCTTCAAATTAATGTTCCAAAATAAATGAACCAAATGATGGTGATGATTAGGTTTGTGTTTTGCTATGCTTCTTAGCCCAAAATTGACCAAATTAAACTGGAAAAATTAGCCAGTGATCAGTGGTAACGATTGTTAGCTGTTGCTGTATCCAATCAACCCAACCAATCATCCACAATTATTTGTCATTCACGAATAATTTAGGTGTGCGTTTGGGAGTGTGTTGGACCTAGTATGTTAGACTTCTACTTGAAGTATTCAGACATTATTTTGTTTTTTCTCTTTTCTTCTTGTCGAGGATTATTCGCTTGATTTGTTTGTTGTTAGAAAAAGAAAGAATCATTCTCATTTTGGAGAATTTTCTTTCGGTCTTCCTACAGAAATGTTGTTGCAGATTTTTGGTAAAAACGATACAGAAGATTTCATCGACATAACTTTATCCTTGGATAAATTATCCATTCAATCAACGAATCATCGTCGTCATTACCGTTTTGATTGATTTCTCGATTCTCAAATTCAAAATCTAATTGATTCTTTCAATAAGAATGCACTAGGTAACACAACTGATGCACGTTTCTTTCTCTTCTAATCGCCGCTTCAAATGTATCATTTGTTTCGAGTTATTCTTTTTTGATTTATTTGAAGATCTAAATTAACAAAACCATCCCCCACCATCAACGCCTATATATCGTCGAGAGAAAGAGAGAGAGAGAGAGAGAGAGAGAGAGAGAGAGAGAGAGCGACCAATAGGCAATAATTTGTCGGTGATGCAATTTTTATTCAATTTACTTCAATTAGATCTAATTGAACTTCTCTCTCTCTCTCTATCCGTTGCTATCCTTGTCATCTCGAATAGTCATCATCAAACGAACGATAATGATCAATCTACGATCAATATGATCATCTTTATTCAAAAAAGACCAACAAAAAATCCAATCGATAGGAGTAGTAGGTGTCACGAGTCTTCACAAATAGCATTCAGTTTCCTCATTTCATTTTCTTTGTCTATTTGGGACACGTAGGCTTTTCTGCGATTCGGTTCGCTTCTGGAATAAATTCATTTCATTTGTACCGCGATCAGACTATCATCATCATCGTCCTCGTTTGGTAACAAATCCAACATCACAAATTTTCTGTTTTTTTCTATTTTACTTGTTTCTTTTATTTTAGTTCCGTTTTTCTCCATCTTCTCCTCGACAACAATCGTTTTCTCGTTCTGTTTTATTAGTCTAATTCGGTCAATTAATCTATCTTGACTACTCTAATTCATTCTAATTTCCGTTTTGAAGCTCAAATTATTACAAATTCAATTTGTATTCGGTCCTTTCGGTTGGTTTGTTTTTCACTCCACTTCGCTAGCCGAATCAAATCGAACAAACGGTATCTTTTCTCTCTCCTTTCTAAATAATCGCTCTAATTTCGCATACATCACACACACAGACACCAACGGTAGTTCTTGATCAAAAATTAAACTTGCTCTGGTTTCTTCTTCACAAGATCTACTAAACAACGAGCATTGCACAAAAAATCCATTGGTTGATTCGCATGACAATTAAGCATCAGTTCAGCGGGACAAGGAGGAAAATTGTTCAATTGAGCACCTAGAGCAGAATGAGAGGAAAAACGTTGGTCGAACGATGGTCATGTTGATTTTGATTATTGGTTTTAATTGAAACACATTCATACTTATCCATGTGTGGACAAAAAAACTTTTTCTTATTATAAGAACTTGCTAAGTCAATGAAATCTACTGAATAAAAAAAAGTTGATCGATCTCGATTCAAGATTGCCTAGAGCAGCGGTACTGAATAAGCAAAAACGTGATCCTCTCTTTGCACTCTCTGAACAAAAGATTTCTTCGTTCAGCCTGTGCGTTGCTCGAACACGAAATGTTAGGTAATCTTTTATTCAGAATCTCTGGCCTAGAGTTACCTCATCGAAATCTTTCAAATCCGATCCGAGTGAAAGTTATTTATTAAAATTTATTAATTATTTTAAGGCTGCTATAATCTCACAGCCTTTTGCCGCTGTTGCTGGTTCTGAGTTTAAGAGCATTCGTTTTGGGTAATTTTTTTTTAAACCCGACAATCTTGATCATATGAGAACTGTTACGATTATATTTGTCAAACTCAATAATTCTTATTAAATTAAATTTTTTGGGTCCAAATAATTTTCGTTTTTCTGGAGCCACAGATCTGCATCATCATGTGCTGCTGACCAAAATTCAACAATCTTTTTGTTCTGTTCTTTCTTTTCTTCTCACTCATTTAATTAAAGACTAATTTATTTCCATTTAATTCGATTTGAATCGATCATTCTCATTGTTCACTTAGATGAGATCCATTTCGTCCCATTTATCGCTTTCTTTTATCTCTCATCCTCTTTGCAGATGAGTACCAGGTGCTGCATTGTTTCAGAGCAATTTGAAATTGATCGCTAGACATATTATTTTCATATAGAGAGCATTTCATCTCCAGCATCATCAAAATCAGCTATTGTTATTGACATCTATTTTCCATTGCAAAGAGAATACTTGAAGAATTGAGAATAATTTCAATAGGGTCAGTCTGGTAATTTTCATAAAGAAATTTCGATCGAAAGTGTCCGACTAAGCTTCCAGAATATGCCTATTCGAAATGTATTATGATAGTGACTGCCAAACTGAAATAAAGAAAAAACTCTTTATTTACCGAAATGCTCCGTTCTTTGACTTTGGTCTAAACTAATAAATGAAAGTAGAAGAAAATAATGGGACAAAGTGTGAAAGAGAGAGAGAGAGAGAGAGAGAGAGAGAGAGAGAGAGAGAGAGAGAGAGAGAAATGAATTGAATATGCAAACTATCTTACGCATCAATGATAGCGGTCAATTGTGTCGCTGATTCTTTTATTCTCATTGTTTTGGTTATTATTATTATCATTGTCATTATAATGATCATAATCAACAACGTCCATAGCAGCTTTATTTTTCCACATTGAATTCATCATTCTTTTCAACCGATCCATATCGTCACCGACAAAAACACATTCTGAGAATCAAATGGGATCTTTAGATTATAGTTTTTCTTATAAAATTAATATTGGGAATTCTAGCAAAGACGAGTGATATAGAATAGAATTCAAACCAAAAGAAATGAAGAAACCATGGAGAATAGGAAACACCTACCTATGATAGTTTTTTCCGTGCTGTAGACAGCTCTTCGACCGAATTATTTATTATTTTTCCCCTCTTCCATCTACGACCACCTTTGCTTGGAGAAAATTGAAGCTTTTTCTCTTTCACTTCAAAATGAATAGAATAGAATGAAAATGCAATCCAATAATATCCCTAAAATCTGGAATCGATTTCACTTGAACTAGTGATGCTCATAATTCACGTTTTTTAAACGAATCTGTCTATTTCAAACGATGGTCCATTTCACCTTCTTATTCATTCCATATTTTCTGGATTTTCGCGCGCGTCGAAAATTTTTATTGCAGTATTCAAATTGATTTTTAAATAATCATACCTAAGATATTGTCATTTTCTATCGTATGAACCAGAAATAATCTCTAAACTGTCATCAACACGTGTGCCGCTTTCCGTTCGATTCATTCGGATCAGTTCTGAATTGTGAAATACGATCATCGAGAATGATTGATTTACCTTAACGTATGAGTTGAATTAGTTGAACAAAGATTGAACGGAAATAGCCGTTTGCAATTTCTTGAACTCGATATTTAATAATTAATAATCAATGCTGAAATGAATTAAATAGATTAATTTTTGAGATGTATGATGCTTTTTTTAGACATTGAAGTCTCGAAATTTTTATTCTTTGAATATTATTCTGACAAAAAAATATAATCTTTATTGCATTTCGATTTGTTCCGGTTGTTACGCATGATGATGCTCGAGATTCAAAACATCGCATTTTTTCATCTCATCCTTCTGCTAAATGCTAGATAAGTAATAAAGACGAATAGTTCCTATTCTTAGTCATCTTTCAATTCTTTTATCTGGTTTTAAGATCTAGCTTATGAATTGAAATCGAGAATCATCCCCATACTAGTGATTTTGACCGAAAGAAAGCAAAGCTTTTCTTAGGGATCAAACTTGAACAACTAGATCACTCTCTCTCTCTCTCCAAAGATTTGGATTCGTTTACTCGTTTATGGTAGATCGTTTTTACAATCTACGAAAAATGAAGAGATTTTTTGTTTCTTTTTTGAAAAAAAAGAGAAACTTTTCAAAAGCTACTTGAATAATTACCAAATGACTGGCAATAATAATTATCATCAAGATGATGTTTCCTTTTCAAAATTTTTTTTCCATTCATTCCAAAATCCGATAAGGAATGAAAAAAAATATTGCCATTCAAAAAGAAACTAATAGATTCAAAATCAGAAATCTTACTTTTTTTTTGAAAAAATTCTTGTGTAACACGCGGAAAAAATTAGTATCGGAATGATTAGAAAAACACTGTGTGTTTTGGTGCTGATAATTCTAAAAATTGATTTGTGATGACGATTTAGTGCTACACTCTTTCTAGGTCTCTATCATAATTGCTACCGTAGCAGTATTCTTTGTTTTTAAATGCGAAAAACAAAATTTGTTCATTCTTCTAAATCAAAATCTTAACAAAAAAAGGGAATCGATTTTTGAATAGAAATGAGAATAAAAATCCACAACGAATACAATTTCTCAATTCAGATCCATTAAAATTGCTAGATTTTTTTTCAAAGCTTATCTTGCGATTCTTTCTCAAATGTTTTCATTTAATTTAGTTGAATTTTGTTTGATTCGATTAGAATGTTGATTATGGCGAGAATGGAAGACGTTGGAGTAATAAATCTTTTAGATTTTTCTTCAAACTATTCACTGCCGTTTCATATTCGTTCTATTTTCTCTGTTTTTTCATTGTTTTTTTCCTGAATCGAATTGAAGCGATCTGTAATCGATTTCAATAAATCAGTCATTTTGAATTGAAAATTCTTCAAGTTCTTTCGCAAACTATCACACACAAACCTACATCAGCTTATTTTTTATTGAAAATTATTCATCAAATTTTGTTCGTTTGTATTTTTATTGCTCGTATCTCTGATGGAGGTTTCGGAACAAGAGAGAGAGAGAGAGAGAGAGAGAGAGAGAGAGAGAGAGAGAGAGAGAGAGAGAGAGGACTAGAATTTCTCTTATTTTCGCAATTTTAGGATCTAGTAAAAAAAGCCAAGAATAATTGGAAATAATTTGACAGTTTGAATTATGAACTGTTGATTTGAATTCTCCAAACAAATACAAATCGGAATTCGTTCTCAATGTTCGCTGTAAAATTCACGAATTTCATAATGGAATTCACTGCGATGAGTTCGATTCCATTTTTCACAAGTTTCCATATTCAATCGTTTTGAGTTTGTTTGTGATCTTTCTCAGAATAATTTTTTATCGAAATCGATATTTATTGAGAATAGACTAGAATTGGTGCAAGAAATTGATGGAGGTCTTTTTTTTCAACATTGATGAATTATTCTCTCCCTTGATATTTCCATCACTAACTTCGCAACATTAGAGATGAATGAGATGAAATTCCTCTAAGATATAGAAGCTCGCTTTATTCAACCTGGTTTTATCTCTGCCTCTAATGATTTATTTCAATTTGGACTAATTTTTCTTATTTTCTGTCTTTCTCTCTTTTGTTTGGGAAATGATACGAAAAATAGGGGAACACAAATCGGATGTAGCACGCTGTTCGCATTGTGGTAAACTGTTTCGTGGACCAAAATCTTCTGTCTCGTTGCAAGAGCACATTACCAACATTCATGTGGCTGTGGCACCAATCTCTGCAAAATACTCTCCTTCGATCAAAATTTCATCACCATCGAAAGCCTTGATATCTAAATCGAAACTATCGACGATCTCTAAGCCTTCTTTAGACGAAGTGGTGGATGGTGATCTACAGCCAACAGCATCATTCACCTGTGAAAGATGTTCGATCAATTTTTTCGATAGACAAGAATTCGATCGCCATCAAATTATTCATCTTGAAGTCAATATCAATCAAAACAATAAATCTGCACATGTAAATTATTAACTGAAATTCTCGCCTCAATACTGAAATTGAAATATTTTTTTTCTCTGAAACTACATTCAAATCATAGAATGCCGATGAAAATGGCCAAGTTTTACGCAAATTCAAATGCCAAGAATGTTTCAAAGCATTCAAATTCAAGGTGAAAAATTGTTCAATCGAACTTCAATGGCAAATCGGGCTAATTCTTGTTGTTGTTGTTTACTTCCTCTGTCTCTTTTGAATTTTAGCATCATCTGAAAGAACACATACGTATACATAGCGGTGAGAAACCGTTCGAATGTGCTAATTGTGGGAAACGATTTTCGCATTCTGGATCTTATTCTTCTCATATGACTAGCAAAAAGTGCCTAATTGTTAATCTGAAAGTAAGTTTTGATTTTCAATTAAATCAGTTTTGTTTCTAACAAATTCGATTTCTTTTCTCTCTCTCTCTCTCTCTTTTTCTCTGTTCTATTCTCCTAACATTGCTTGTTTCGTTTTAATTTTTGCTCTCATCGCTCTTCACAATTATTGTTGCTGTGGTTTTGATTTTTAATTATTTAATAACTTTTTTTATTGGATTTTCCTCAAACAATTAAAATTCGAAAATTTGCTACCTTTTGTTCGAAAACGAAACGGTGAACAAACAAAATACTAACAAAGGTACGAAAAACTGACCAAATGCGTGGAACTCGTTCGAATCATCGTTCATCTTCATCAAACCACAATAATCTCCACCATCATCCACAAACAAATGGTGTCAATCCGATTCAACTGAAAAATGGTGGCCTGATTGATCCATGTCTTGGAATCGGTGGTAATATTGGTGGTGGTGCTGTAGCTGGTGGCCTTCATAATTCTTTAATTGATGCTGAAAAAAATTTATCGTTTCTGAATTCAGTTTTGAATCCAGAACAACATCTCAAACCTATACCCTTCAATTCATTCAATGATACGACAACCACAGCAGCCGCCGCCAATTATTTTGCTCAGAATGGATTTCATTCACAATTGATTGGTTTGAACACCTTATTCAATCATCTTAATCCTCAAACAAATTTAGATGCTATAAATTATCTTCTTGAATCACAAATGCTCGATCCGAAATCGCTTGATAATAAATCGAATTTTCTCGGTACATTGCCGAATTATTTTCTCAACGGTTCCGGCGTCAATATTGGAGAAATGAATGGAGACGAGTTTGAAAAACAATTCAAAAAAGGCATCCTCGATCACACAAATATTTTGTCCATTCGGCAATTATTGCAAATGGCTCAAGCTGCTTCCCTTCCCAAAACTGATCTTAACATTGCTGCTCATCTAACATCTTTAGCTGATGAACAAAATCTATCTAACTCGTTTCTGAATCTATCGAAAATGACCCAATTCAATTCGCCTTCTAAATGCGATATTGATAATTTGGAGAAAATTTGCGATTTGAAAAAACCCTCATCATCACCGAAAATTGCTCATCATCTCTACAATGTTCGAAATGGACAATGTCTAGCCAATGAGTTCAATGGTCGAATCAATGAGATTAATAATAATCACAGCAAAGAAAGCGATGATGAAGAATCGCAACGAGATTCATCCTCAATGGATGATGAAATGCTGATAACAGATGGAAAAAAAGTACGAGTGAGATCGGTTCTAAGCGAAGAGACTTTGAGAATCCTTCGAGCTCAATATGCAATCAATCCACGTCCGAAAAAACAAGAAATACATCGTCTAGCTGAACAAGTGAATTATTCGCCTCGAGTAGTACAAGTTTGGTTCCAAAATATGAGGTAAGCAGTTTTCGTTTTATTCTCTCTGTTTGAATCCATTTCGATTGGAACAGTTGCACATTTTTAGTGACTTTTTGTAAGCGAATATTAGTTTCCAATCTAATGCTTGAAATTTTTTTCATTACACTCTTTGCACTGGAAAATCCACATTGATCCAATTTGTATGAAATTTTCTCAATTCTTATCGCACTATTCACGACAATCATTGCTCAAACGGAAATCTAAATTCATTGTAGAGCTCGAGATAGACGTTTAGGAAGACCTGTTCAAAGCATGAATGAATCTAACAATGTCACAACACCAACGCCTTCATCCAATCTCAATCCCAATGGATTGAATTACTCGTTATCTTCGACGGACCAAGCACGACAACGACAAACCTCTTCACCTTTGACTAATCACACGAACCAAACAGCATCGCTAGTTACTCCAACATCCGAACAATTGATTTCAGTTGCACATTCCGCATCGAATATTATAGTGCCATCAATGACAGTCAGTGGTTCTTTACCTCAACCATTGACATCATCATTCGCATCATTGAAAATATCACCATTTGTTGTTCCACCTTCACAATCCGCATTAGGACTGTTTGAACAATCCAACAAACCTATCCATTCGATGCTGAATAATGTTTCACCGAATTCCTATTCAACATCGTCTTCATCGACACTATCACCATCGGCACCAAATCACAATCATAGAGAGCTGAATGATTCCATCAATGATAATAATAATAGTTTAACTCAAAAACCATCACCAATTTCACCATCTCAATCATTGTTTGCTTCAGCGAATATTGATCCTGTGAAAGCAGCAAGCAATGATTTTCTTTCAGTCAATCTATTCGATCACTCCATTAAAAATCATTGCGATTCCAATAATAAAACGATTTCATCACATCATGATGAACCTCTAGATCTTTCATTCAAATCGAAATCGGACGATATCAACGAGTATGGCTCATTATCTTCGCATCAGATCAGAGATTCTTCGCCATTTTCAAGCTCTGAAGTTTTGAATCTCAGTCTCAAATCTAAAAATTGTTTCGAAGATGAATCGATTCAAGCGAGCGATTGTGAAAACAAAACCAATGAAACCGTCCAGTCGAATTTCTCCTTGAAATTGCTTAGACAGCAACAACAACGACACGAATCTGGTCCTGTTCAAGATTCGGTCCTTAGTAGTGATCTTGATCCAATCAATACTAATAGATCCGTTTCGATAGCGGACAATGGAACCAGAATTTCAACACGGACTACCATCCAAGGTCGTTTCCGTGGCCGGAAACGTATCTTTCCGGAAATAGATATGAATAATTCTAACGATTCTAATAACAATCGAATTCTTCAAAATGGAAACGATTTGAAAGAGTCAGTATCGAAACAGAAAACACCTCGTCTATCGTTATCTAAAAAAGAATCAAAGTCGATTAATACAGGAAGTAATAGTAATGTTAGCAATGCTGGTTTATTTAGCAATCAAAGTTCACCAGATCCTAACAATCAACTAACGGAAGGTGTTTTTACTTGTGATCAATGTGATAAAACATTCAGTAAACAAAGCTCATTGGCTCGACACAAATATGAACATTCAGGTTGGTGTTACTCTAATAAATAATAAATTTATTCATCGGCGATTTATTCAATAATTTTACAGGTCAAAGGCCGCACAAATGTGATGTATGCAATAAAGCGTTCAAGCATAAGCATCATTTGACTGAACATAAGCGTTTGCATAGCGGTGAAAAGGTAATTTATGAAACATTCCTTTATTTGGAGCATTTTCGAATGAATCATTTCTCTAATTTTTTTCAACTTCTCTCTCACGATAGCCTTTTCAGTGCACTAAATGTTTGAAACGATTCTCGCATTCTGGATCATATAGTCAGCATATGAATCATAGATATTCATATTGTAAACCTTATCGAGAATAGAGTGGAAATATATTCTTGAATTTTTGAAATGTTTTTTTAAAGCAAAGCCCTCATAATTCAAGTTCCGATAGAATAGCTTTCGTTTGTCATTCTCTTAATCATTTTTTCGTACAGAGAGATCGCCTCTGATGGAACTTCCGTAATTAATCTCTCTGTCTTTATTTCATTCATTTTTTGTCTTCTGTCCAATGTATTTGTTTAATCTATTGTTGAAAATCGATTCGGGTTTTTTTGATCTGAAACAAATTTGAAACGAATTAAAAGAAAATTGGAAACCTTTTGTGCCATAATTGCAAAAAAAAAGAACTAAAATATTGTAGCCAAAACATTATTCAAAGCAAAACATATACAGATCTTCACATTTCTACACTGAATACATCTTTAAAATGCTAAATCAAACCAAATTGGGTTTTTGATTTCATCCGAAAAGAAATTTTTGTGTTTCTCAATTGAGATCTTTTTTTTTATTTTTGTTTGAATGATATTTACTCTCTTTATTCTCTTAATGGATTAATTGATCCGATGTCTAATGCTGAAATGGAAAATTATCCAATCATTTGTTTTCTGTTTAATCTCTTATTTCTCACCCAGTCTCAACAAATATGAGGATGAGAAAATTTTTAGAAATTCTTATAAAAATGAAAATATTAAGAGAAAATGAGAAAACTGGTTGATCACACACCCTACACTCTCACAGCCAAAAAACCTCCAAAAATTTTGTCTTCTCAAACATAAAATTTTACCATTGTTATCTGATTTTGTTCTATTACTATGAGTGTAGAACTAGTCTTTTTTGTCTTTGGATTTTCATAATTCTCTCTCTCTCTCTCTCTCTAATTGTATCAATCTCATCAGATATTGGATTCTTATATTTTCTCTCTCTCTCTCTCTCTCTCTCTCTCTCTTATTTCTAATTCTCTCTGCTTGTAATTTTTTAACAACTTGTTGTTTGAAGAGTTGAAATATTATTATCTGAGGACAAAATAAAATTCCAAAAATACTTCTGTCATACCTCATTGTTTCTGGATCGTGGAAGTGTGCCATCTTAATTGAAATTCACAGAAGAAATAACGGCCTGTAAGGGAAACTCAAAGAAAATAAAGAATTTTCGATGGAAAAAATCACCGAAAGAATCAAGAAATCAATAATTTTGGAAAAGGATTCGATAAATAACAATGAGAATCAAACTTTCTTTATCAATATTTCTTCTATGCTGGGGATGTCTGCAATGATTTCTCTAATTATAATATTATATAATCATTAAAAAATTTTGAAATATAGAATTTTTCAATCATTGAAGTGAATTTTTTTTTATCTAAATTTAGATTCTCTTTCTTTCTCGTCTCATCTATCTATATCTTTCTCTCTATTTATTGAAATTGTAATACAATCAAGCTCATACTTAATAAATGATATAATTTTAAGCAACCAATTCTAGACAATTTTTCTCGATAGAACTTTTTAGGTTAGGGATAGAAAGTATTTGTGGTAATCCGGCTCTAAAAAATTTCAGCTTAGAGAATAATCTGCCATCTATTAAAAGCACGACTCATTAATTTATAGAGTTTAAAATTCTTTGCATTGCAATGATCGATCGACGGTTTTGATCGATATCAAAGAAAGTAAAAAGTTATGATGCACCTTCTGGAGAATCTGCAACGATTTTAGGATCCAGCTAATAGCAAACCTGGTATTGCCATACCAATCTGCAATAACTCGGCCAGCGATGTCGAAACTCTTTTGAAACAAAAAAAAAAAAACGGCCCAGGAAGGTAGTTTCGACAAAGCTAGGCTAGACTACAGACTTATTTTAGCAATTGAGCAATTCACTTCGTTAGTCAGGAATTTCTTGACCAACGAATTCAGTTTTTTTACTTTCTAGTAATCTTGAAGAAATTTGATAAATCTAAACCATTTAATAAGAGTATGCAGTTTATTCGTTTGAAGTTTTCGATCCAACAATAGTATACATGAAATGATTTTTAAAATGAATTCAAATTTGAATATTCGCATCATTCACAAAATAAATCATCCTCTAGATTCTAGAGATTAAATGGATTATCCGCAATTCTAAAATTTCAATCGTATTAGTAAAATTAATTTTTCAAACCCAAAATCTGGCTAGTTTCATTTATGATTATGATTTGTAGCTATGAGGCGATTAATAATTTTTTTGAAGTATTTCTATAAGAATTTTGTACTATAAAGAACAAGTTTTGTTTATAATCACCGGTTGTTGGTAATACACTCAAAAAATCAGAGGTTTTTGAACCAGTCGTCACCACAACTCATATCGGCGAGACTCCTTTGTTAAAGAAGATTTTTTGAGCCATGCCATGCAAAAATGGAGTGCTAAGCGTGCCACACACCTTTTGAAGTTTTAGAACCTCTTGCCATAATTCTTGATTATTGATGAGATCATACGAGAGATGAGAATCAGTGCTAATTCAGTGTCGATCTTGGCCGCAATCAGAGATTAAGATCGGATAGCGTTCCTTATTTAATCTTCAATTTTCATTAGGCTAATATAGCAAAGACTGTGGAATTTTTTCCGATAAACTGGCATTTTTCTCTGTATCAAATCCAGCTTTACGTAGGATCAATGCAAGAAACGATTGTTTACGATTCGAATTTCTAATGAAACAACTCGTACGATTGCGATATTTATTAATATCTTTTATTCTTGCAGAAGAAAACGTCGATGAATATTGCTTTTTGACGCTGTTTGATTCGTTTTGCATTTGACTGATTTTATTTTGAATTATTGGAATCGGAATCGGATGTATTGGCAAAGAAGATGACAGCAGAGATTGATTTTCTGAATCAAAATTATTACTTGAATAATTTTCACTCGATGATGCTGTTCCCAAATTGATTTTGATATCAGAGTTTTGATGTTGAAATTTGATTCCTTGTTTCATTGATTGACAGACAGCACAGTTTTTCGAACAGCTATAATCATCATTATCATTCGAAATCATCAAATTCCTCTCAAGACAAGGATTTCTAGCATTGTATGGCTGTAATGGCAGACTAAGTTCTGGTTGATCATTTTTTCTTGAATTATTTTCATTATTAATGTTCTTATGGTGTCCTATGATGGAATTTGAAAATTTTGCTTCATTTTTTGTCCAGTCTGGCTCAATTGTACTATTGAGACAGTCATCACGCCGAAAATGTTGATTTGATTGAAGCCGATGATTTTGAAAAAGCATGGAATTTCCAAATTCATTTATATAGCAATCGTTCAATTTGTTTTCTTTTTCATTCAAAGTATCTAATTGATTTAATTTTCTTAAAATTGAAATCTTAAGAATATCTTCCTGGGATTGATTCATTGCATTTTTTCTATGCAAATGCTCTTTCAAAATTCTCATTGCACGACAATTAGATGCTTCCAACTTGAATCTTCGCCATAAAATCGGTAGTTCATGCATTCGTTCCTCGATACATGATGCGGTCAATCTGGCTTCAGGATCATTATCCCAACATTCGCTGATCGTTTCTTTTAATAATCTAATTGCATGATTAGTATCTTTCCAGATATCAGGGAATAATGGACGAGCTTTATGTCGACAAACTAGAGATTTCATTTGTTCGAAAGTCGGCTCAACGCAAAGTTCATGTTCAAAAGGTAATTTATATCGCAATGCATCGATTCCTTGATACAAATCAACACAACGAGTTGCGATCTCCCAAAAGATCAATCCGAGAGCGTAAATATCAGCTTGTTTCAATGAGCATTCTAGTTGTCGCAGATTGATTGTATTATCTAAAATTTCAGGAGCAAGATAACGAATAGATTTGAGCCTATTCGAAACGGTAGCCGAGTTCGTTCCCGATAAAAAAGGTACCGCTGATTGAAAGTCACATATCATACAAGTCTCACCATCTGCTTTGATCACAATATTTGAAGAACAAAGATCACAATGTGCAATGCTTGGTTTGACCCTGGATTCGTTGCGAAATTCTGTGTGTAAAAAAGCTAGACCTTGCGCCAATGAATCATAAATTTTGCACATTTTTGACCAATCAAAAGTGTTGGCTTTCAGAAAGGATTGCAACGATCCATTTTGGCCATATTCGATTATGAAACATCGTTCTATAGGAATATTTTCGTCGAAACGATCAATATTAGTATAGAATTTCGGCAAGCTTGGATGTCTCATCAAAGGTAATGAATAGATTCGTAACTCATTACACCAATCATCTGGATCAGATTCATTTAATATTTTAACAAGAACGTGCGAATCATTGAAGTGCCCTTTCCAAATCGAACTAGATTTCCCTCTTTTCATATCTTCTATCAGGGTCAAATTCCCTTTTGTTGTTTTGGAATAATCTTTCGATGTTCCATCTTTGATGGACTTTTCTATTCCACTCATCGTCGATTCGATTAAATGTATGGAATCAAATGATCGGCTAGCTTTTTTGGTTGATGAGTTTGATTTGGATTGTTCAAGGCTATTCAAATTAATATGAATTGCTCGAAAAAATTTCATAACGACAACCATAGACAAGAGAAAAGTGATGATAAGCAAAAAATACGTTGTCATCGAGTTGTAGTGATCGAAATCAGAATTTGAAAGTCGAGATCTGAAATCTGAAATTATTCACGAAAAATCTAGATCGAAATGAAAAATATTGTTAAAGTTCTATTACCTATATATTTTATCGACTGATCAAAGCCAATCGATTCTGATAGATTTAGAAAAATATTTTCTGGAGAATTGCATAAATCTTTGAGACAACAACATGTAAAATTATTTTGATATGAAGAAGTTAATGTTATTTGACAAGAATTTGAATAAAGATGACAAATAGGTTGATGACCAACAGAGTTTTTCGTAACGCACCCTTCAAAAAAAAGCAGGAGAATAATAATTATTCGTAGAAATTAATATTTAAAATTAATCAGTAAATCAAATACCATAATCCAAAGGTTCAACCAATCGCTTTAGCAAATGAAGTTGCTCTACAGAAAGACTTCCGATCGAGCTTATTTTGATGAAACAATGTGTTTCACATTGTATTAATTTTGATTGATTCGATCGACTCAATTTGAATAACGTTGATTTCAAAGATTGTTCTTCAATAATTGATCGCTCATCAGATATTTTCAAAGTTTCTGGGAATTTCGAATCGATAAAAGCAGTTCTATCTTTTATTAAACATTTTAGAGCTAAATATTCTGCATGAAAAATAAAGACCGAATTGAAGATGAAAATCTAGCAAAAATTCATTTGATTTACCTTGAAAGCGATTAAACAATAGAAAGATGAGAAATGAAAATTTGAAAAACATTGTTTGATTTCACCAATCATAGTCAGTCCAGAATTATATTTCTTCTTCCGAAAAAATTCAGAATCAGCATTCACAAAAATGAAGCATCAATGAAAGGTCAGGTTTATTCGTAGAATTTTTAATCTAATACAGAATAGATAGATAATTAGATTTTAAAAATCATTAATTATTGAGGGAAATTTGAGCTTTGAAATTAATAATAAATTATTAAAAATAATTTTATCACTAAAATTTGAACAAAATCATTAAAAACCTTAGATATACCCAAACTTTTGTCTAGAATTTGTTTACTGAAATCTTTTTTCCCATAAAATATTAGTTGAGAACTGAGATTTTTAAGACCAAAAAAAAAAAAAAAAATTACTTAAATAAAGATCAATTAGATAAAAAAGCCAGAAGATGAGCTCTATCATTCGAACTTTGTTCGAAGCATAAAGGAGTAGGTCTTAAAGTATTCTAAAGAATCAGTAAGATTTGGTTCGCAACTTAAGTCTTTAGACTAGACTCAAGATGGAGAAATTCCATACATCTTGATGCAAAGAAATGTCTTCGATTAGTGAGATTGAAATCGTTTGACAATGCTTTGTCATCGAATGATGTTTTTCATTGGAAATTAATATCAATCTCATAACTGATTCATTAGAAGAATACAATAATATGAACCGATTATTGTCGAGAATCTTTGCTAGGAAATATTTGCGATATTTTGCTAAATATTGATTGATAAAGTAAATCAATCTATCGCCAAGCTAATGTCAAACTGAAATTGAAATTGTAAGAAAGTGACATTATTAAATGTTGAGAGTTAATGTGAAATACTGGATAACAAATAATAATTTTCATCGATGACACTGTTCCATAGGTGTTAGTGTAAGATTTGGACTCTTTTGATAATTTCCGTGATGCTTTTGTCTGTTAATAATGGGCATAAAATATTTAAAATTCTGCTCATTTCGAATTTCTGGGTAAAGGCACACGCAGACACAACATAAAATCTAAATGCAGAATGTGCAGACTAAAGAAATTGATGCTACACTAAGTTGTGCTAGACGAGACAACTTTAGGATCTAGACCTAAAAGATTATGTTTAGATATCATTTCTCTCTCTCTCTCTCTCTCTCTCTTCTATTCATTCAAAAAACTGGGAAAAAATGGTTGTCGACTGATTGTCTGCTTTTCTCGATCTGTCTTTCTCTATGCATTTGATTGAATGAATGTGTTTCATCTCTCTGTTGTGAGAATATATTAGATAATAACGATGCTAAAGAAAACACGGCTAAATATAATATCTCAAAATCCATGGTCATACGAAATCGCACAGTCACACCGAATCTAGTGAGATTGTTCTAGCAATGACGATTATGTGTATGCATCCGATGCGTGGTGTTTGATGATTCTCTCGTAGACCATAATAATCAAAACGAAGACGAGAATGATGGATACATTTCTTAGAGATTGAATGGTCGATTGATTGTTTAAGAAAAAGAATTATATTTATAAATGAACTCCAATCAAATTGAACTAATGAGATAAATTGTCAATAAAAGAACGATTCTTCTTTACAAAAACCAATAGACGAAAAAAAAAATTCTATGGTTTAATGATCTCAATAACTATCGGTTTCTCTAGTGTGGTCATTGCTTATCGGAAAATCTCTTTCTAAAGATAATAGAATTTTCGCCTTTAAATATTCTGAGATTTTTGTAGAGTTTATATAGCAGCACTGAGAATCGAACGTGAGATTCTATTATTAGTGTCTGTTTTAATCTATGATTTGCTTAGAACTCTTCAAGTGAATTCCAATAGAAGGTATAGAAATCTGCTTTTCAACTTATTTCATCTCTATCGCTGCGAATCTCCTACATTAGCCTCATGATTTCATTTGCTCGCTGATTTTTTGTGAATATCTAATTAGTTTCGATACAAAAAGAATGAAGAGAAAAGAGCCAAGGTTATTCCAAGAGATGTTCACTAGAATGGAAAGATGTAAAACAAACAGTACCTGTATTGTACGGTTTTTAAATACAGTCAGAAACATATCGAACACTTATAGCCTAACAAAACATCAATAAACAGAAATAATTAAAATATAAAGAATCGTAAATAGTAATCAGAATAGTAGAATCAGTAAATAGATCGAGACTGTAAAATGCTGACACCAACCTGGTTCATCATCATACTCGGTGGTGATCTTTCATCTTTTCATTCTGAACTGGCTATGAAGAATAGTTGTTTAAAGATTATTTGAACGGTGATTACATTCGTGGATAGTTTTATTTCGGAATCATTCAAAGATTTGTTTAGATAAAATTTTCGATTGAATGAAATGAGATTGAACTTTTTCAATTCGATTTTCACAACCAAACTGATTGAAAGCTTCAAGCTTATTTAATGATCAGAATTTTTGCACACACACATTGGATGCAAGCGAATCAAAAAATACACTCAAAAAAGATGCTTTCTCCTCTCACCGTTGTTGTGCAACTAAGAGAACTGTAATCGAATAGACATAGACTAAGACATAGTCATTCAACCAGACAACCGATCGGCTGAAACTCAAATAAAATAATCAAAAGCGCCCGCGCCTTCAAAAAAATTATCATCTAAACTTACACTGAGGACAACCAGACAGACGACTATTATGCGATCACCACTTCACCAATTTTCATTCTCTTATAATCAAAGCCTCATACTCTCTAAAGAGAGAAAAAAAAATCCAGACGATAGACGAGACAGACTAAACCGGTAGGATTCTCTTCTTTTTGGGTTTTCAAGGACCCAAACAAATCATATTGGATAAGCTAGAATGGTTGGTTCATAAATAGGCCAGCCACTATGTCTGCATCTAGATTGGTTGTTGACGCTCTCTCGTTCTCTCTACAATGCTTCTTTATTCTAGCTAATGAATTTAGTCGAAGTGAAAGAGAAAGATGAAGAGGGATCCTAATAAGAGTGATATCATTCACTGAGCTAATTTAGAATTCTGGAGAAATTAAAAGACAATAAAGCTTTGATATATAATTCGAGAATACTGTATAGATCGAAGGACGCGTGTGGAAAATTTTGATGGCTACATTCTATTAGATTCTCTTGGGTTATTTTTTCAACAAATTTGCTACATAGAAAAAGAATTTTAATTTCGAGTAAGAAACTAGGCATTAGAACCAACATGAACAGCTATACAAGAATTATTAAATGTATCTTCCATTGGTTTATGTTTCTTTTTATCAAAGAACGGAGATTCTGTCAGTGATGACTGAGGCTTTGTCGCTGATATCTCAAGAGAATTGTGTGCAAAATTAAACATCACATCCTCGCTTCCAATGATGGCAATATAGTTCGCCATAGTTTTGCAAAAGGAAATTATTAGCATCGTAACGATACTTAAACAAAAATGAGTGAGTTTTTTGAATCGAAATTTTTGTCTCGGAATCGAATCGAATAAAATTTATGCTAAATTTAGATGAGTCTAAAATATCTAGAATGATGAGGAATCAAACAATCGATCTTTCAGTATCGACTAGTCTCGAATATAGTTGATATATCGATGGAGAAATTTTTCAATTTGATATGATTGAACGGTGACCTCTAGAATGACAAATCGAATCCAAATCTATTCCTAGAATCCAAGGATTCAGTTATTAGCACTTTTAATAGTAAAGAGTTCATTTGTTTCATGTTTCGACAATTTAGAAGCGATGTTCCGCAAAAACAATTTGAACGATGCAAGGATTCAGAATGAAATCCAGAAAGATCAAGAGAGAGAGAGAGAGAGAGATTACTGAAAAAATCTGAAAATTATGGTACATTGAACCACAAATGTAATTTAACCGAAGGCAGCTAGTATCTAGCACAAGTTAGAATATGATGATGTAATTGATTGCTCGAGAAAAACTTTTAATGGGGAAAAAGTTCTTTTCTTTTCTAACTCTTTTTCTCAAGAAATCCAAACAACATAATGCTTTTATGAGATTAGAATCATTTTATTCTAAGCTACTCTTAGGCTTCATTGATAGTCGAGAAAATGAATTTACATTTATTTCACTGGTTGCTTTCATTCTACAAAGCGAAGCAAACATTTACATTTAATCATTTAACAATGGTGATCATCATCACACACCTTGATGGATCGAATTTGGATCTAAGTTTCTTTTTTCCACTTTTACAATTGTAATCTGAATGATCTGTTAAGTTGACAATATAGCCTAATAGTGATCGCTATCGACAAACAAACGTACAGCGGAATTTTGGATAAAAAGAATTTTACATTTAAACTGCATCAAAATTTTTCGCTCCGATTGCATAATAGATTGTGTGGTTGACAATAAAATGAATCGAGTTAGCGACACAATGAAATAGCATCAGCATCAATCGATTCATTAATCGAAAATGTACTCTCTCTCTCTCTCTCTCTCTCTCTTTCTCTCTTTTATTCGATTACAAGTACCGAAAGGATTATGAGATTTGTTAAAAAAATGCACTACAGCAAGGAGAATAATAATTATTGGTTGTGGCAATAATGGTCAGAATCTCTTGTTTTACTCTCGATGTTCTCCTCTTCAATCAATCCGAGATAAAGTTCACAATTCAAATACAATGCATACAACGAGAGAGAAAGAGGAAGAGAGAGATTCATTCTCACAAACAAACAAATATTTCAATCCGTCGAGTGATCTCGAAGCAACAATGAACTAAAGGGTGTAGCATCTTAATTATTCTCAACATTCATCATTGAGAAAAAAATCAATGTTGGAAATTATTTTGAAGATTTAAAACAGAGAATTGAATACTTTCAATGTTTGGCGAGTACCAGTTGTAATAATTTTTCATCAAGATAATAATTACCAACTATGCTTTTTTGATAGTAATTAGGCATTAGCATTGGTGAGGAAGGTGATGATGATGTAGTAGTTCATTTGAGGTTTGTTCCATTCCATCCATTGGAAGACTTCATCAATTTTCACGTCTAAATCCATTAAACAGCGAGCGAGACGAACAGAAAAGAATTATTCTTTTTGGAATTTTAATGCTCCTTGTTGAGTTGAAATCAATCGATTGCAAATCTGAATTGGAAGCCAGAAATAATAATTCGAAGTTAAGAATCTGACTGAATATGCTCGTTTGATTAAATCTTTAAATTTTCATTTTTTATTCCCGTCTCACTTTGAAGGAATTATCGTTAATGAAAAATTTAATTTTAGAAAAGAGATAGAAATTTTTGGTCGAAATCAATTCCATTGTTATTGGTCTGGTAGATTTATAATAGAAGAGACTTCCAAAGATTTGTATCACAAAAGATATAGAATCGCAATGATGATTTCTGATGGAATAAGTCAAGAAGAGAATTCAATAGAGACAGAGATAAGTGAAGAGGAGAATCACTAACGAAAATAGCTAGGGTTCGTATCCGCCACTTCTTCAAAGCTATTATCGTCGAATGAGAGCAGAAACTTAGTCTTGAGTATGATATGATTGTGAAGGAAATCAATGAAATCGCATATGTTAATCCTTAAAAATTTATAATAGCTTCGATTTCCATTCAATTTCTTTAAATTGTTTCTCTTCTTATTCCGAGGAGTTACAAAAAGAGCAATCAATTCTCAATCATTTGGCGAATTTTTTCTTGAAGAATACGATTTCCGCTTTGAATACATTTCGACATAATATATCTCAATGCTTCGAAATCTTTTGCGTCTTGAGCAAATTTAGCTGCATCATCTAAATTTCTTTATTTTTTTCAAACAAAAAAAGGGGTAGGAGGAAGAAAGAGAAAAACGGAAAGGCGAACAAATTAAAACATAGAATCGAAAACAAAAACAAAAAGCAAGAACGGAAAATCTATTTCATAAATAATTCATCGTTTTAAATGTGTTTTCTTATCTCTCTTTTTCTCGAAATCGTTTGAGAATTATCTCACTCAAAAATTCTGTCATAAGAATTTATGGGTTTGATGTACGCAATCATTCAGATGGGAAATAGACAAAAAGGAAATGAAACGAACAAAATTGTTAAATCATAACTCACCCGACTTTAATAAAATATTTGATTTTATTCTCATCTCGAATTCGAGGTAAATATTTTTGCGCTTCATAACGATTGTTGAATTGAATACAAACATCGACGAATGGCTATGAATGGAAAGCGAAACGATTATAAATAGAAATAGTAAAATTAAAAAAAATGAAAGTATGGACGAAATTGTGGAAAGAAAAATAGACCCAGATAATTACCTCATAACCGATGGGCGATTTTTTACCTTTCGATAGCTGCTCTATCTCTTGCCATTCACTCATTTCGGCCATCGTCAACAATCTTTGGTGATAGTAACGCTTCTCTGAAATTTTGAACTCTTTCTTCAACTCTTCACAAAGTTTAATTTCATGATTTTTAAGCAAGCATGCCAACGTTTGTTGCAAAGAGAGATCAAAAAATTTTATTCCAACAAATTTGCTTTCCAAACGTAGCTGATATTTCAAAAGCCTACAATATTCATCAATATGTTGGCTTAAAAAATTGTTTCGAGACCGTTTGAATTTATCCATCGCTGTTGTTATCAATGTAATCTTATTCTTTCGATAATTCTTAGTCGATTGATCTTGATCATTTTGTTCGCTTTCAAGCTCAATCGATTGTTCCAGATAGCTGAAACCCTCCGATATGTGATCAGTTTCTTGTATGTAGATATTTCGTAATTGTTCTCTATCATCTTGTCTGCAATACTATAAGATCGTTTGAATATTTTGATGTTTGAATTAAGATCACAGAAATTAAACCATTTTTTTCATTGTGGAATAAAACTTACTTTTTGATAAAGATTGTATGCGATTGGAAAATCTCGTAGACCTAGATAAAATTGATCGTTTGTTTGGATCTTTTTGAAGCTTAGAACAACCATATGTATTAGATTGGTATTACCACTTTCGATTGCTCTTTGTAAAGCTCTACGATATTCTTTAAGTTTTAATAGAAGAGGAACTTGTTCAGTTGCTTTCAATTCAAGATCTAAAAGCTTGATTGCTAGATTTTTACGTCCATATTCAATTGCTTTGTTTGCAATTTCCGCAAACGATACACCAGATTTCGGTTGAATTTTTCTGGATATTCTAGCAGCAACCTCCTCTTCATCAATGTTTGGCTGACGAATTTTAAAGAAAGCCCATTTGGTGAGAATTTTGATCATACCATCTTCGGGAACGATCTGTAGGAATTGAGCGATTCTTAAGGCCAACAAGAAATGTCGTCGTTCAATAAGACGATCGATAATGACATTTATATTTATTCTTTCTAATTGATTGTAAGTCAACGGTATGCCCACATCGGGGTTTCTCAAAGCATTTAGAATTCGTAATCGTTGGCAAACTCTGTAAAAACTATCCGAATCACAGTTTTTGGCAAAGCATTTACCGAATGTCGAAGCTCGGAGTAAAAGTTTTTGTGTGGAAATATCAAATTCATGACAAGCAGCCTTCAGGCAAGCATTCACAGCATATTCCATTTCATTTTTTTCCTCAATCAATCTGATATAATCATCAACTTTATGATTTTCTTGTTCAAACAATCGACTAGCTTCAAGAAGATTCGCTCCACTAGACCAGGAACCAATTTTGAAAATTTCGACGGCAGACTCATCTACTTTTGTTATCAATTCTTGAAAATCACTGTCAATCACTCGTATGCAATCGATTTCTTGGATCATATGAACGTTGCCATAAGTTGGATATTTTAGCCAATTTTTTTCATTATCAACGAAAAAAATCAAATTCGTCCAATGACAAGCGACCGCATCTTTACCACACCAAGTTAGTTGTTTCGGTTTAATTTTACTTTCGGTAGAGAAAACACTCATACAATTGGGTAAATTAGAATCACAGTTTGCGATGAATAATTTACCGGTCTCTGTGAAAAAAGCGATCCGACTATAATCGAATGAAACCGCCATGGCAGTGATAAATTCATCGAATGACTCTCCAAAAGGATTGATGTTTATTAGGCCTAAATCTTGAGACCGTAGAATAGTAAGCTCTTTGTCATGTGAAACAATCAACCTAGTATCAATATCATAAGTTAAAATTTCCCAACAAGTCGGAGGTTCTTTCATCAACGGTATCTCTGCCAATCTCCTCAATTTGATATCGTAGAGATTATTGCAGAGAAAGAAACTTAAGGAGGTTGTGAGCAAAGCTATACCAGTCCGATCATCATTCTTATAAATTTTGCATTCGATTAATTTCGAATCTCTAATTTCTTGGTCCAAAGTCAAAGTACTATTGTGCTGCCCAAACATATCGTAGAGACTGATAAAGCCGTTTGAGAGAACACAGATGAATTCTTCCCGATGTGACCAACCAATTTGAATGATATCTTCAGAGATCGAAAATTCGGATAATAACTCCCCGAATGCTGAATAAATTCGAACGTTTTGCTGATGTGACTTGACTTGTGAATGAATCTTCTTCACCAAAGCTTATTATTAAAGTAGAAATCAATTAAATCATTGCATAAAGACCTCGAACGAATTCAAATCAACATGCTCACCGATCGGCCCACCGTAGTTGGCTGATGAAATGTAAAATTCATTCAAATCGATTTCGCCACCCCATAGCATCGAACATATTTCGAATTTTTTGAATATTGTTTCACCCAAATAGTTCCAATTCGATGTAAACAAAGACATCTTTGGAATTGTGTTACTAAATTTATAATTAATCGAAGAGATTTACCTGGAATAAAACTTCTGAAGAAATTTCCCAAGTAAACTCTATCCAGGGCAAACACCTGCTATCAGAGAAATTTTCTTATAAATAATTGGTTTCTCCAGGATTCAAATTGAAATTTGAAAAGCATTGAATTCAAGGAATTCTTATAAATCATAAGGCCTAAAAAACATCTAATTTTTATTGATAGTACTATAAGTTTTAGATTTGAATCGAATTCGATGCTGATGACAATCAATTAGATGCTTGTAAGTTTCTAAGACATGTATTTAAAACTTGAGTAAAATGAGTTTATAAGAGCCTAGATGAGATTTGAGCTGAAAATGGGCGTTATGTAAAGATGAATACATTTGGTAGATATGATATGGACAAAAAATAAGACATTCAAGATATTAAATCTTTGAAATATTCATGATCCAAAGCTTGTCGAGCACTTATCCTTTTAGATGGATTAAAAATTAGCATTTTCTGTCGTTCAAAAAGATTATAAATTAATCAGAATGCAAATCAGTGCAAATTATACCTCAAAAAGCTGTTTTCCATCATCACAAACATCTTTGATGACTAATTTCAAATCTCTCTTCCGAAAATTCGCGAAATTATTAAATCGAAGTGAATGATCATCAGGCCAATCAGATGGATCAGGTGATCCAATTAGATCAAATATTTTGAAAAGTTGGTCGTTTTCGGATTGTCCAGGAAATAAAGGTTTTTTATTGTAAAGTTCAGCAAAAATACACCCACAACTCCAAACATCCACCGAGCTGGAATAGCTCGATTGCAAAAGAACTTCTGGAGCTCTATACCAAAGAGTTACTACAACGGCAGTTAATGGTTGAGTTTGTTTGTAGATTCTAGCTAGACCAAAATCAGCAAGTTTCACTTGCCCTTTATTGGTGACTAAAATGTTGGCAGGCTTCAAATCACGATGAACTATTCGATTTGAATGAAGAAAATCTACACCTGTTAAAATTTGAAACATTAAATCTTTGATGTTATCCAAACTCAATCCAGGTGATGGACATCTTTGCAAATAAGTCGATAAATCTTGATCGACATGTTCTAACACCAAGAACAGATTGAATTGTTTTTCGAAATTCCGTCCATGACAGATATCGAGTAATCTGATAATAAAAACAAAAAATTAGAGACATTTTGTGACAAATTGAACCGCAAAAGAGCACCTGACAACGTTTGGATGATCGAAACTTTGTAATTGTTTCAAAACGGATATCTCGCGAAGTATGCTGATCGGTACACCAATCTCGGTTAATGGGATTCGAATCTTTTTCAAAGCGACAAATTGTCCTTCGTTGTTCAAATCTCTTGCTTTGTAGACCATACCATAAGCACCAGATCCTATCAAAGCAATTTTTTCATAGTTGCTAGACTGATGATACGAAATAGATGCAAAGTTCAAATGAATTCGAATCTAGATAAATCGATTCACATCCTTACATTAGGATCACTTGATGAGCTCACATCATTGGAATCTTCTTGTGACAATAAAAATTCATTATTCTGACTGGACATTTTCTAAATTATTATTCTTAATCTTTGAATCTAGACCGAAAATTAGTCAAACCGTTCGTTTCATCAATGAAAGGTAAACTCAATGAATCGAATCAATTGGAAGTTTAAGTGGAATTTGATCAACAAGTCATTCATAGTTCCATGAGATAGACAAAATGAACCGAACCGGAGAGCAGAGAAGCACAATTTGATGAAGGAATATGAATATTTAGGTTACCTAATTATAAAATGGAATGAACTTATTGGCCTTTTATAATAAATTACACGGATACCGTGGAATGTCCAAATAGGCTAGCTCTCCTTTTCGTATCACTTTCACCTTCAATCAATCTCACATATGCACACGTGGACTCAATCATTTCGCAATGAGCAGAAATTTGGAATTAACAAGAATTTGAAATTAATTTTTTTCGGGATTCCAGCTTTTAATATATGCACATAAGATTTTCTTTCCAAACTGATTTAGTGTTTTTCTATGAAAAGAATTTGCAGTTTTACAATATTTATACTATGTATCACTTGTTGATTATGAACAGTAATAGATTTCGCGTTCAATCGTTTCGGGTGGGATTTTTTAAAATAATTTTCATGTTGAGAAGAATGAGCCCAAATATATATGAAAGAATGAAATTTATACAGTTTTTTTTGAATAATTTTACTTGATATATGAGAAATATTATTCATGTGATGCTTTCCAATATTGAATTGCTCAAATTCACATCGATAGTTTTAACGAAATCCGTTGTAAAAAGACATTTAGGCTCCATCAACGGATCATTATCATCGTTAGATTGATGTTCTTTACTGCCTTTCGGAAATTCGTCTAGACATTGTCGATTATTTTTGAGGAAATCTAATAATTGGCCTTGATTATATTCATAAAAATGTCTCTCAATTTGATTGTCTTCGTAATAATTTTTGAGGTGATTGTTATATATATTATCACTGTCTTCTTCGAAATGTCTTGCATTGAATTCCATCGTTTCGCGATCGCTGTGGTAATTTTCCGATCCGAATAGGGGTTTCAACTGTATACTACAATGAGAAACATTTGATTAATTTCTATTCGAAAGAAAAAGAACTTTAAATTTACATTTCTTCGGAGTCAGAATCATCGTCATCTACAATATCACCGTTTCTAGCAATCCTTAACCTGTCCAAAATTATTCTTAAATTATAATGAAAATTAGCTTTACTAAATTAACTTTAATATTAATCTGGTCTGATTTTTACCTTCCTCCTCTACCGATACGGCGCCTAAAATAACCTGTGAAATAATCGGGATAGCATTCTTGTAAATTTATTTTCAATTTCTCATTATTGAGGCCTTCTGATGATTCCCATTGCCAACCGGATAGTTTTTCTAGAGGGGCATGATAAAAGCAACCTTTTTTTCTCTTGAATGAAAAAATTCCATCAGGGTTATCAGCATCATCATCGATATTATTGATGTGATTGTTCTGGTAAACAACATCGTTCGAATTATCATCTTCAGAAGTTAGAAAGTCTTCATTGAACTCATTGACAGTTCTGCTAGGCAATTCGTTTTTCTGTCTTTTCGTTCTTCTTTTTCTTATGATGCCATCATCAATCTTTTTTTCATAAATTTCGATTATTTTATTATTTTTAATAGAAAATCAAGTAAAATACTTTTGATTTATTTAATTTATTCAGAGGTTCTTTGCGTGATGCTGACGTTAGCTCGTGATATAGACAACCATCGAAATCTTTCGCTTTGTACCTAATGTAGAAAAAATTTTGAGTTCATTTTTTTCGAGTGATGCTTTCACTAAACTATACCTTGTATCCCATATTTCTAAATCAACTTTTAAAATTTCACGTTTTGTTATATCTCTTCGCCGCACTAAAGAGAGAATATTGCTGTGTCATAAACAAGAAAATTAATATTATTTAGAGAGAATATAAACGCATTATAGAATAACATACCGTATGCTGTCGAAGTCTTTCCTCAATTTTAACATTTTTTCATAAGAATGTTCATCATTCTTCCTATTTTTCCTCGTTTGCATTTTTTCCGTTCTTCGTCTGAAAGCAATGTAAGGATTATTTCCTGAGATTCCATCTCTTTTCTCTGTCTTGACAGATGGTATCAGAGATTTTTTAACGCCTAATTTTTTATTTAACCAATAGTCATAAACAGATATTTGAACACTCTCATCTACACCTCTCAACAGAGGTTTGGCTTCGGGTAATTCAATAACTTTATGTACAGCAGAGTTTTTTTCCAAACATTCGATCATTTCTTCAAATTTGGTATCAGAAATATTCAACAATGGCTTCATTTGGATTAGCCATTCCTCATCTTCAGAATCGATATCATATTCAGGTTGTTCTTGTTCGAACAAAGATAATTGTATATGGATTAATTGCCTGGGCATTGTGAAATTCGCGGTATATAATTGATCATAATGTTCATTTTCTACAATGTAAACTTCAGGCGTAGGTATCACATGATCAATGGTTCGCCCATAGGCCTGTTGTGCTGAAATAGCTCTTTGCAGATGATGTTCCTTGACAATGAAATTTAATGACAATTTTATCCTAGATTATCAATTTAGCTTACACATTCTTCCTCTTTTTCCATTCCGGTAGGCATTCTGGGTACACCACGAATGATCGATGACAGTTCCGCGGTATCTGGAACATCATCTGTACGAAATATTTGCATCGGTTTAGAATTATCCAATGCCCGCGCCCTGAACGATAACTTGGACATTTTGTGAAAATTTTCGATGATAATTTACAGAAATGAATTGCTTATTATACAAATGAAAATTATAATTGAGAAAAAATTGCGGCGGCTAAATAAATTGATCGTTATCGATCAACCATTTAGATGATGGTGAAGGTAATTTTTTTCAATGATGAAAGTTAGGTTAGAGAGAGAGAGAGATTTTCAATCCCAAACAATACTCAACAAAATACACGCACAACAAAAGGCCACATTGTGCTCAAATATGGCGCATCGAACAGTGGCGGTGCATATGAGTGTGGAGAGACGTGCTCGTTCTTTTCTTCCACTCCTCACTTATGAAAAATAAATTTACGCCATCTATTTGTTTCAGAATTCGGAATGAATTTTTCTCATGAAAAATACCGGGTCCAATGATTGTTTACATTAAAAAATTGGAATTCGGATAATTTTTTTTTGAATGGATCGAACAGTTGTTCTGTAAGCAATCATCTAAAGTTAATAACCGCATTGACAATCATCGGAAAAAATAGAATCCGATCTATTAGAATAAATACATGAGAGTTGTTTTAGAACTTAATGGTAAACAAATCAAATTTAGAGAAAAATAAAACGGTTTGAATTATGTATGATTCATTTCATTAACAGACGCTTTGGTTGAATGGATGCTCTTCAAGATCAATAAAATTTGAACCTCATCTTTGATGATCTTTTTATCAATTTTTTTGTCCGTTTTCATTTTACGTATTTTATCACCTTGTTGAGAGATTAAAGCCTCTATTTCGGATAATGATTTTGATCTCAATTCGTTTTTCAATTTTGATTCCATCTCTTTTTTTGGATCACTTCCGAATTGTTCGCGGAATTTTTTGATTTGATCGATAGTGATTTGCTTGAAAATTATTTCAGGCTGATGAAAAGTTTTTGCTGTTATGCATTTGAAAATAAATTCATTCAAAACACACAAACCTTGTTAATTTTGTGATTTTCGGGCAAAATACGAGTGAAATTATTATTTTTTGGTAGAACATTACATTTGTAATCGATTTGCGATTGAATTTGTTTGCTTGTTTCCGGCATATACGGCTCTATGAGAATGGAAAGCAATAAACACAGATTCGTTGACAAGCTTATAACACTGATTGCTCGATTTCTATTAAAAGGAAATGAAATTCGATTATATTTTCATCTTTTGGAGAATCAACATTAAAACTTACTTGGTTGCTTCATCTTTGATCAATTTCCAAGGTTTTTCTGATTGTAAGTATTGATTTCCTAGACGACTTATGTTTAAAATGGCTTTAATACCATCACGAAGTTTGAGATTTTCCATCAAATCGATATAATATTGCAATTCACGATTGATTTTTGCTAACAATTTAAAATCATCATCATTCAGTTGAATGTGTCCGACAGTAGAATCAAAGGAGTTAGAAAGAAAGCTTAGTGTTCGATTAATGTAGTTGCCAAGATTGTTTAATAGTTCAGAATTGTTTTTGGCCATAAAATCATCCCAGTCGAAATTGGTATCTTGGTTCTCAGGACGAATGTAAAGCAAATAGAAGCGCCAAATATCTGCTGGGATGCCGGTGTTTTTAGCTGATTCTCCGAAAACACCTGTCCCACGACTTTTGGAAAATTTACTATCTTCATAATTCAAATATTCCGTAGCAGAAATATTCGTACACATTGTCCACTTATCATTTGAAGCTAATTGGGTGCTTGGAAAAATTATTGAATGAAATGCTACGTTATCTTTGCCTAGAAAATGATAGAGTTCGACATTTTCTGGATTTTTCCACCACTTTTCCCAATCAGGACAGATGCTCGCTGTTATGGAAACGTATCCAATCGGTGCATCGAACCAAACATAGAATACTTTATCTTTGTAGCCTTCTAATGGAACAGGAATACCCCATTTCAAATCTCTAGTGATACATCTTGCTTTCAAGCCCTCTTTGAGCCAGGAATTAGTAATGACTTTAGCAGTTTGTGACCAGTTATTTTCCACACTCAGTTTAGATTCAAGCCATTTTTCCAATTTCGGTTGAATCTTAGGTAGATCTAGGAAAAGATGTTTTGAAGTGCGTTTTACAGGTGATTTCGAGCACGTTTTGCATCGAGGATTTTTCAACTCTATAGCATTGATCAGCTTACTACATCTATCACACTGATCTCCCCGTGCATCTTCATAATCACAAAACGGACAAACACCTTCAACGAATCGATCTGCAAGAAATTTTTGACAATTCTCACAGAAAAGCTGTTCGATTTCTTCTTCAAGAATGAAACCATTCTCATAAGTCTTTTTAAAAATTTCTTGGACAATTCTAGTTTGAATCTCAGTTGACGTACGGCCGAACTCATCGAATTCAATGTTGAACCATTTGTAAACGTTTGAATGGACTTGATGGTATTTATCACAAATTTCTCGAGGGGACATATTTTCTTCAGCAGCTTTATTTTCTGTAGCAGTCCCATATTCATCGGTACCACAAACATAAAGAACATTTGCACCACGAAGCCGACAAAATCTAGCGAAAACATCGGCACTCAATGTACAACCGATGATGTTGCCTAAATGAGGTTCGTTGTTGACATAAGGTAGTGCGCTAGCAATTAAAATGTTGCGAGTATCTTCTCTTGGAATCAAATTTATTCTCGCGGAACGATCGACCCAAAATTTCAATCCAGATCTATTGAATTCTAATTTCGCTTTCGAAATTTCTTCTTCACTTATTGTGCTCGACATAACTATGGAATCTTATGTTAGAACTTGGGATAAAAGAATCAAAGAAATTCTTCAATATATTTGATGAAATATTCTGAAATAAATAACCTTGCGAAAACCTCGAATAATTTTAATCGAGACCTACTCCTAGAATAATGTAAAGACTTCGAAATAAGGTCATTCCAGAATTTAGGTCACTCAATTTTTTCATTAATATTCTGATCTTTGAAAAAAGGCATTAATAATCAAAGCATCAAAGAACAACGTTGACGAAAAACAGTACAATTAATTCACCAAACAAAATCGTCAAGTAATATGAAGCTTAATGTTGGAAATTTTCATACTGAACCAAGCAATTATGGAATCTTCAAAATGAGACACGTTTCCTAATTCGGCAACAATTTTCCATCAAATTGATTCAATTTCGGACCACTATTGTAACAATAGTGGAATTTAGTTAGATTTTATTACGAGAGAAAACAATATCAATCCAAAATTAAAATCTTTGATCAACAAATTTAAGATTTAAATCTAATCTTCTTGATTTATTTTCCCTCTTTTCCTCCATAAAATTATGCACTTCTACCGATCAAAAGATGCCGAATATATTTTTCAATTACTAATTATATAAATTCGAGAGGGAAATCGTGGTTGAAAGAAAGTCCATTGAATGATAAATCTTTTTTTCTGTATGAAAAATGACAGGTTTCTATCAATTCAATTTTTCGACTCAAATCATCTGTCCAGAGTAATTGAGAAAGGCAACCGAAGCCAACTAATTTGAATTAGCTTGATCAATGCTGGATGTGAAAGCTAGGATAATCTAATGCGCTTCTATTCGGAATTGAGCTGAATTAAATCACATATCTTCAAATCTTCCCATCTAATTTCTAGCTGAATGATGACATTTCCATATTCCAATATGACACCGTTGGATATCATTGATGATGAAGATTTGTCCGAGACGGAATTTTTAAAAAATTCCATTGCAACTCATACCAAATATGGTAGCACCACTAATTGTGATCACGGATCACAAAATCTTCGTTTTATAACACATTACGTAGAGCCTAATGATACGTTTCAAGGTTTATCATTGAAATATGGCTGTAAAGTAAGTTAGAATTTTGATTCTTTGAACCATTTCGAACGTTTCAAACTTTTTTTTCTTGAAATTAAGATTGAAAACATCAAAAAATATAATAAATTATATTCCGATGATAATAATCATCTACGATCAAGATTCTCCATTGTTATTCCAATCGAGATCAAGTCGAAGATTCAATTCGACTCAGATATATCATCATCGCACTCTTCTCAGTCTAGTCTGGAACCTTGCAGTTATCAAACCAAAGGGAACAGTCATCTCAATGATGAGGCTATCGATAACATTAGCAATCATTGTAAAAAATCCAATCTAAATTCTCAAAGTTTCGATATAATCCAAAGTGATAAATTGGATCGCCATAAAAATATTCTGATTTCGAGCAAATCATCAAGTCTCGGTGAGAATCAATGCTCTGATTGCACTAAATCGATTGAATCAGTTAGTGAATTTCTTTTAAGAATCGATAGTTCAATCGCTCGTACCAAAAATCAAGTGGAGAATTTTTCAAAAAAAGTTGCTGATAATTCTTTAGAAGATGAGCTAAATAGAATCAACCCTAGAAAATTCAATCCACCTAAATTAATCGATTGCGATCAAAAACTTTTTACGAGCAATTCATCTCGAACAATCTTTGAGAATGGTACTTTAAGTAGAAGCAAGAAGATTGAATCGTCTTTAAAACGTTTGAAAAAATCTCAAGGGGAGATTTTCGAGTTGTGATCTTTTGTCAATTCTTTACTCATTTCATAAATTTTTTTGTCCCTAATCCTCTTTGATTTCGTCCGTTTAATTTGTTGATTTTTGTGTTTTTGTTTGCTCTTACTAGTAATCTTATCTCTTGATTTATTCATTTAAATCATTGTGCAAAAAAAGTGATTGATCTAATTTAATATTTAATTTGAAATTTAAAGTGTAACAAAATTGAACGTAAAACAAAATAAAATAATTTCAAAGACATTCCTAAGGATTTAATCACAATTGTTTAGTAACAAAACGATCCAATTTTAAATCTATCTCGTTGAATGAACTCAGTATTTGTGATAAAAAGTCCAATAACGGTGGATTGCGTAGAAACGATTCTTGTTCATAGTGAGTCTGAAGAAGATGTGGCCTAAGCATCAGTTTGAAATAGAATGGTATCAATTTATGATCTCTAATGATTGAAAAAATAGAAATTCACTTGATTATGATCAATTTAAAATAATTCAAACCTCAATGAAATCAAAAGAAATAATTCAAACTTCAAATCTTTCCCATAAGTATCAGCTTTGTCAGTGATCGAATCTATCAAATTGATGAATGAAAAAATTTCGTTTCGATCAGATTTTCTAACATCTTCATTTCCAGTATTCAGTGCGGCTATCATAAGCTTGAGTTCACATTGAACGCGTAGAAGATAATCCCATAGAAATGTTCTCCTACGAAACGATCGATGATTTCTGAAACCATAGTAAAAAATTTGCATCAAAATCCATAAAAATTTGTTTTGTCCAAACAATAGACTGAATATATTAATGTTTGTATGCGGTTGAAAACTTTTTTGACGCGCTAATTTTGAGATCGCTGACGTTGAGTTGCTGTAATTTGATTGAAATTTCTCACCAGATTTGTCGCTCTGCTTGTATAAAACAAATGAAAAGGAGAAAGGTTTTAGAATGAGATAATATCGGATTCTAAAGTTTTGTTTTGACATTATCCAATACTACCGTTTTTTGATTTCGTGGAATTTCATTCATTTTGTTGCGGATTTTTTCATTGAAACAAAATTTCATGATGTGATTGATACTTTCGCTAAGCATACACTTTAAATCTTCAACGCTTAATTTATCATCTTTGGAGAATGTGTCAGGGCTATTATTATTTGTACTTCGAGACCAATTTCGACCGATAGAAGAGCTTCTTTTGTATGATGATTGTTTAATATGATCATTAATTGATCCTTGAACAAGTTCACCAAGTAGTAAACGTTCAATTGATCCATCATCCATATTCTTTCCAAGCCATTTGTTACATTCGAATTTGTACAAACCATTGGTGACATCGTTGCGAAGAATACATCTATCGATAAAAATTTTTTGACCGATTTTGATTGTTATCGACAAAGTAAAAATATGTCCGAAATTTTTGTGTTTAAATTGTATATGATTTGAATCGATTAGAATCGGATCGACAGTCTGATTTGATGATCCATTGATCGAAACGTGTCCTTGGAAATTCGATGGGGAAACAATCACGAAAGAGTAGGGTAATTCGCTTGTGGTGAATGTGTAAGTGAAACAATTTAAATCTACCGCATTAAGAGTGAGTAAATGAGTTAGAAATTGTTCTCGTTCATCTTCACACCTAAGAAATGCATATCGCTTGTAAAGAGATTGCAGCAGATCTTGGTTGTAAAGCAACGTGCGTAGATGTTTGCTTAACAATTTTCGTTCTATAGATAATCTGATAAATGCACGACTTTTGCCTATGTCTGTTTTTATCTCTTTCATTTCATCTATCGACTTATAATCATAGAACAATGTTGTTGGTATTGATTTGAATATTAATGACGTTGATAATGAGGCGCGAGAATTAGATGAGTTATGGTCCAATGATAGCTGTGAAAGAGAATCAATTCTTTTTTTCAAGGATATCCAACTAGAACTTTGATTTTGATCTTCTTGATTTGGTGAATTGATCATATCCTTTATTTGAATGGAGTTGTTATTTATTTCGTTTCGCGAAGATTCGAAATAGGCTTTTAAATGAGACCAGAACAAACATTTATTTGCAGAAGCAACACTATTGCTTGTATTTTCATCGTAATCGAAGGATCTTGCGTGCGACCAAATTCGTTCGATTAGATCGCATAAAGCTGTTATCAAAATGTTATCTTCTTGACTAACTTGAGGACTAGAATTTTTGAGAGTACCAATTTCATCTGTGCCCATTTTGGCCAATAGTATGCGTTTGGTTTTTATTTTGACTTCTTTAAGCAATGTCTCAACCACTTTCCAATTCGTTGGAGCTGTCATAATCGATGGTGATTGATGCTTACAGGGTGATCCATTCACTTGAATTTTCGATTGAAACGAATTTTTTAACGGAGTAACAATTTGAACTTTTTTCTTAAACGGGGACGATGGAATGGCTACAGTTTGAGATTTAGCTGAATCCTCAAGCTCGACTAGATTGATGATTTGAGCGTTATTGAAGCGCGCTTCAATTAAACTTTGCCAATGATCGACCGAATCTGTCTGATCATAATGATTGTCATCGATTAAAAAATTATCATACAGACTTGGTTCATTGGCGCTTTCAATTTTTTGCCTCTTTAAAATATTTTTTCCGGCTTCATCGATGAATGAGGTAAACATTTGAGTCTCAGAAAAGTTTTGCAAAAAGGATCTCATCGACTGCGGTTGATCTGATAGATATGAGACAGAATCGAATTTAATTTGCTCCTAGGTCACACGAAAAAGATAATCAAACACAATTATTGTGAAAATCATCAGATAGATTTCCTGACTTACTTTTGATAAACCAACGATAATGTATTGTTGATATTTGTTGAGAATATATTTTGAAAGACAGTTGTAGAAGAAGACTCTAACCATTTGATTCAATTTGATTTCGCTGAGCGATGAGTTTTGCTCTTGTTGAAGACGATCATCATCATCATTTTGGTCAAAAAATTTGTATTGCTGCACTAATTTCGAGACTTGTTCCAATGAATCATTTTGAGAAAGCGAACCACAATCAGTTTCTGAAGCGAAGAGTGTGTTTAGATCATTCCGCAGTTCTTCGATGAACGGTGGAAAGATGAAACTATTCGGATCAATGTTTAGTTTGAGTTTTTTATCATCACAATCAAACCAACAAGCGATCTTGCTTGGTTTGATGAAATTTCGAAGTCTTGAATTGATGCCCATGATAAAAGGTGTAGGAGCTTCGAGATAATGGAGGCCTAGTTTTGTTGGCAATATTGGCACATATACATGTTGCCATTTGAATGGGTTCAACAATGTAATCAACGACTCAGAAATCAACATTAAATTATAGTAGGAATCACTGCAAATTAAAACTTGCTGCTCGTTTAGAGCACAACTGAATAAAAGAAGAAATTCATCTAAAGTGATCACATTTGAAAAAAGATGTCGAAAGCTATAATCGAACAAAGAGAAGATATTTAGTGGACGGAATATGAAAACCTTCCCAATCGTTTTCATTTTTTCTTCCTTCATTTCGATTACTTTTGTAATATTAGCTGAGTTATTGGTCGATTTTTGGTCTAAGACCATGTTCAAGCCTGAATGCCACAAAGAAAATGAGTTACTAGATGAGTGAAAAAAATGAGACTAACTTTTTATTTCAGGTAAATTTATTATGATGAATTTTCCTTTAGGAGGTAGACGAATATTGACTAAACATCGCAACCATCTAGGATTGCATCCACCTTTCACACACCATTCGAGAAGTTTTTTCAATTGGTTCACCAATGGTCTGATGGTGACAGCTACTAATGCTCTAGATATGTAAACTGTTCTATGCTCATCACTCATAATGTCGGCATTCGTTTTCGCTAATTGTTTCAATCCGAAAATTAAACTTCCGCCATATATTCTTTGACCATTTTGAACAGTTATCACAAACGGATGAAACGTTTGCTCTATTGGATCAGTTTTCATGAATGGGCCATCGGGCATAGCCAATAAAGCCAAAGAATTATCATCGACGAAAGGACAATCTTCGATTTTGAGACTTATATTTATTTTGCCGTCTATTGTTCCATCGAGAATGGTGATTTGTGAGAACATTTTCAATCTCTCGGATCTATAGAAATAGAATAAAATACTAAATTAGTTAGATACAAAATCAACCAAACATTCGGTCACTTTTGTTTTAATCGTCTTGATGGCGTCGATGGTGTTGAATAATCAAAACTATTTGATACGATTGAGTTTGAGGTATCCATTTGGATTGTTAGTCCTAGATGAACAAAATCAATTGATTCAATTTCGCGATCACATAATGTTACGATGATTAGTGTTTGTCGCAACAATCACAACAACGCATTATTGAGAGTAAATTAAAAGATGAAGAAAATTGTTTTCTGGAAAAAACATTGATTTGTTGCTTTTCCTTTAGAAAACAGACAATAGCAATCATTCGACAAGGTTTTATTGCAAAAACTTTCACTTTTGTTCATTTCGTTCGATAAATGCGTGTTTTCATTTTCGAATATTTTTTAAATTAGTTTTGCGAAAGTTCGAAAGAGTCCTAAGAGAAAGAGAGAGAGAGAGAGAGAGGAGAAAGTAAGATTTAGATACTGGAGAACAGCCGAAGAGAAGAAAGAGGAGAGAGAGAGCGAGAGAGAGAGAGAAAGACAATGATGGATACCATCGCTAAGACTGGAATCTTTCAGATAGAAAATATGCATTTGTTAGCGATCCATAACATTGGCTGTGGCTAAAGATATCTTCGGTTCTATTTTTCCGCATGAAACACAATGCAAATTTTGGTGCAAATTACTTGAAACCATGGTTACTCAATTTCGAATGCGATTTGGAACAGCTTTGAAATCTGTTCTCAAAAAATTCAATATCTAATCTACCAATCCGTGTTTGGTAATAATCCAGACCAAAATTTCAATCTAGATGGATTCATTTGATTCGATGTCTATAAAATCGATGTCCAGTCGACCATTAACATCACAAAGTATGGTCAGCACTGGATTGATTGCTCCAAAGTCTGCCCGAGGTAAAACTGCTTTGCGACGACAAATTCAAGATAAAAGCTATTTCATCGGTTTGATACGGATGAAGATAAACGAATTGAACATGGAAAATCATTCTTTGGCTAAAGAATGCGAGATCATGGCCAAAGAGGAAGCTAGGATTGGAGTCTATCGACAAAAAGCGGAAACATTAGCTAGAGATTTAAAAAATCTCACGACAGATTTATTGACTTATAATGAATATGTGGATCGTTCAAGAATCGATGAGCAATTGAGCTCGATCAAGGAGGAAACTAATGAATTGAAACACGAAAACGAAGCCATTATTGTCAATGTAAGAATTTTAAAAACTTTATTGAGCTAGTTATTCATTTATTCCTTAATTATAAATAGCTCGAAAATGATTACACAAAACTTCGAGAACTAGAAAGCACCTGGAAAGCTAACGATAACAAATTGAATGAATATAACAAAATAATCGCTTCGATCAAAAATCGATTCAACGAGGCCCAGATTGTTGAATTCAATATGGCACAAACGATGAATAATGATTTAAGCAAAGACTGTCATTTGCTTGAACAAGAAATCGGTCTTTGGAGAGCCAGAAAAAATGCTTTAGAAGAGACTATAATCAAAGAGGGAAATCTAGTGAAGATAGAGCTAATTAAAGCTTTCACAAAGCTTCATAGTTTAGAGAAGCAAAAAAATAAATTATTAAATTCGAATGATTCCGAAGAGAATGAACGCAAAAATTTGCTCGCTCAAGTGAAACGGGACAACAATTACATTGATAGCGTTCAGACCAAAATAAATGCATCCAAAAATAATCTAGCGGAGGTAGAGAGTGAGATCGAATTCTATCAGGATGGTGACAAATGGTCCAAATTTTCCAATCTCAAGCAACAAGAAGGTAAATTCTCTGAGTTCATGAACGAATATCATCAAGAGAAACAATCCTTATTGAATCAAACCGAAACAATCAACAATGAAATCACCGATACAGCTAATAAGCTTTCAAGATTTCTAAAATATCTGAATGGAATAAAACAGATTCGTGATGACGAGATAGGTGTGCATGATGTTCCAAGCAAAATGATCATACAGAAACGACAGCTAGAGCTGGAAATCAATCGATCGATGCAGCTCAAAGAGAAATCGGATGCAACGCAAAATCTTTTGACCGAAAAGATCGCAAAGCTGAAAGAGGATACCAAAATGTATTCTAATATCGATCAGATGAAATCCAAAATGGAGAACAAATTAATCAGATTAAAACAATCGATCGAGGAACACAAACGATTAATTGCCGAGTTGAAATCAGTCAATGATAATCTCAATCAACAATTCAGTGCGGTTCAAACGAAGCTAGAGAAAGATGAGGGTTATCAGAAAATATTATCGTTAGAGGAACAACTTGCTTCAATTCTTAAAATAAATGTCGAGCTTCAGGAAAGCGATAACAGTGAGATGATAAACGAGATCAAAGCATCGGTTTTGGATACAGTCAAGAAATATAATCAAAGTTTGATTGGATTTTAAAACATTTTGTTTCAGAACGAAAAAAATATAAAGAAAAACATTTAATTTTATTAAAAATCATTTTTTGAATTATATCATTAATCTTTAATTATTTCTTCGTTTTTGTAGTAGTTTTTTCTTTTTTCGGTGCACCCTTTTCACCTGGTCCTGCTTTCTTAGATCTTTGAGCTTTGTATTCTTTGTATCTTCGAAGTTTGATGCCTAGTAGTTTGGTTGCTTTTTCCACCTCTTTAGCGTCCACTTTTTCTCCAGATTTTCTTCGTCTTAACAATAATTTTGCTCGCTGTCTGCGTAGATTGTTAGCTCTAGTTTGACTCTTTAAAACTGGATAGTATGGATTCAATCTTCGCATTACTAATGGATTCTTCAAGGGATTTCTTTTCACTGTTCTGCGAACGACTCTGGTTCTGTGGATAAATTTAGGAGAAATCAGAATTAAATTCTACTCTTAAAATCCTAATTTCATTGCACAGTAGTATGAGTAATCAGATTCGTAGGAAATTGAAACAATCATCTGATCATAGCCCAATGGTTACATCAGCAAATCTTTGAAATGCTATTGAAATGAGAAAGAGTACGCACATTTTAGGTCGAAGAACGCTTTGAATTTCTTGACATTTGAGCAAACGAGAAAGATCGGTGTTTGCCATTTTCGGTTGTGGCAAAGTGTAATTTCGTTTCAATTTTGATTCAGCTTTCCAAGTTCCATAAATTTCGTCTAACTTACGGAATGCGCTTTCAGTCCAAATGATAAATCGACCGACATGACCACCAGGAGCTAAACGCAACAGATTCAATTTCTCTACGTTCATCAATTCAAGACCAGGAATATTGCGAAAAGCTCTGGTTAATCCACTATCATTTCCATAAACAATTACTGGTCCGAGACGTTGAACACGTCTCCGATTACGCATTTTGCCTTTACCAGCTCGATAATGTTTGGATCGATATACCCGTTCGATATCTTTCCATGCATTGATTTTTTTGAGAAACTCAACCGCTTGCTTAGTTTTAGTCATTTCTTGGACTTTATCAGACACTACTAGAGGGAATTCTGGAACCTCGTTGATCACATGACCTTTACTCATTACGATAGCAGGGACACCAGAAGCGGCGATGGCTGACACGACAGCATAACGACGTTGATTCCGGTTTACTTTTCGATGCCAACGTCTCCACACTCGTATGGGACCAAACATTCGACCCCCACGGCACATGTTACCGAAAGCACCTTGGCCAGAACGATGAGTACCACCACCACGTACACGCGGAATACGAGCTACAGCCCGGCCGGTACCCCAAGATTCGGCACTAGTCTGATGCCCTAATTAGATTAAAAAACGAAATATTGTAGATTAATCATGATAAATTTTGATTATGAATAAACATAATAGATTGTAATCAGGAATTTTTGGGTTGATCATAGTTTTTCATAAACACGGACCAAAAGTTTTCATCACATGATTATTTTGGTTAGGCATCGAAATTAAACACAAACAAAAAGATTCTTACCAGCTTCTTTCGAAACAGCATGAGCTTGACGACGATTTTTTCTGATATTAGTATGAACATAGTTAACAATGTCGGTACGAATTGGAGCTCGAAAAACTGCTGGCAATTTCACTGTTGCTCCAGTGCTCTCATTTTGTTCATTGTAAACAGAAATCAAGGGCCTATAAGCCGCTGTTGCCTGCAAAAACGGTGTGATAGTAAACGAAATTTAGTCAGAATTACGAAAAATCAGATGAAAAAATAGATAAATTACCATTTCGTTATTTCAATATGTTTCAAAGCAATACGAAAACAGAGAAGAGATCTATGATGATGACTGTGAACAGGAAGAAGTGTACTACACGCACACGAGAATTTTCAACACTGAAAGAAAAGAAAAGGAAACGGTCAACGAGCGACAGCTAGCGTTGATCGGATTGAAAAAAATTCTCCTAGAAAGTTTTCTGATCAAGCTCTTAATTCTTAGAATATTTCTCTAATTGATTTTTTTAAAGTAGATGGAAATCATCATATAATAATTGTTGTTATTCTCTTGGACAAAACATTGCAAATCAAGTTTGATTTGAATAAAAACTTTAATTTTTACAATAAATATCTCACTGAGACAATAATAAAAGCTTTTTCGATAGAAAAAAAATATTATGAACATAGAGGAAAGAGAAATAAAGGAAGTGGAGAGAGCGAGTGTCAAGTATGAGATCGTTTCTACTACCCATCCCAAGAATGAGTGTCTAAACAAAGGTCTTTGTGTTGCTATGGAAGTGAAGAAGGTCGTAGAAAAAAAATTAAAAATTAATGCGAAGATGAAATGAATCCATCAATCTGAAATTATTTAGCAAAAATTTAAGTAGAAAAAAACTCAATTAGATTGATTAAATACATCAAAATGGTATTATAAAACACTAGAAAAAAACAATCGAAATTTTGTAATCGAAAATGGCAGAGAAATGAGCAAATTTGCAATCAAAACATAATCTAGTTAAGTATTTTACGAGTAAACGGAAGAAATTTACATTAATTTTGATATTAGCTTTGATCCAATCAAGTTTTCGGATCAACTAGAGAAAAAATTCCAAAAAAGTTGTAAAGATCACACATCCAAAAATAATTGAAAACGATATTTTTTTCCCGATTTCATTGCTCTTAAAGATGGAAATCGTTCATTTGTTAACATGATTAGGTTTCATGGCGTTCAAATCTTTCATTAGATTGTCTAGATTTGCCATTTCTTGATGAAGATCATCAGCATTAAAGCTTGCCTATCTTGAGAAAAAAACTAAGTATTAGAAAGGAATCGAATATATTTGAATAACAAACCGAGATGGAATTATCATCAGAGAAATTAGTCACTGATTTGCAATTACTGGCCAACGTTGAGCTACTTCCTCCGCAAGAGGAGTTATTAAGATTGTTAGTGGTTGTCAGTAGAAATTTCTTGCTTGGACTAGTCAAAGCAGTAAGAGCACCTAGAAATTATATGAAAATGAATGTAAATTTATAAAATAATGCTAAACTATAACTTACTATTGTAAATAGAATTAGCATGTGCGCTATTTTGAATTGTAGCCAACGTTACTAATGACGGAAGAGGCGGTGGTGGTGTTGGCACTCCAAAACTTTTTAGTGCTGAATGGTTTGCTTTCGGACGATTGTTTGACAAATAGATAGAAGTGTTGGGTGGACTTGTAGAACTATTAGTGATGTTCGTGTTTGTTGAAGAATTGGTTAGAACAGTATTGTTAGAGATCACTGAATGAGGGGATGATGAATTTCCCGAGGACATATAAGAGGAATTATTGAAACTATTGATACCAGAAGATCCACCACCATTATGTAGATTGCCCATACTTTCTTGATGGATGTTACCTATAGCAATGTGAGCGGTTGAACCGGAAACCGGATCATACAAATGTAAATTTGTTGTTTGATTAAAAGCCAAGTCTGTAGAATCCAACGAATCAATATGCGCCATATTGAATTGTGTTTTGGGATATAGAGGCCTTGATAGTGCGGTCGATGGCTCCAAATTAATCATTCCATTCATAATAGAATGGTCAATACAGCCAGGAGCTTTCGGTCTAATCGAAGTGGATCTTCTCATTGTTGCCATGCCCATATTGTCCATGATTGGAGAAGATGGACTTTTGTTAATGTCATCATAGAGCGAAGCGTTCACACCATACGTCGAATTGGTTTTTTTGATTTTGGCAAATGAATTTTCAGTGCTACTGTTATTAGTATTATTGTTATTTGCTCTTCCGACACCGCAGGCTGATTCGTTATCGTTTGATTTTTCCATTAATTTCATTTCAACTTGATCATTATGATGGATCCAAAGATCCGGTGGTTTTAATTCTCTTGTATTATTCAAACGAGAATTCGTATTCTTGCCATGCTGATGATTGGTTGCTGTGGCCAAATATCCTTTACGATTTTTCAAATTTTTCGAATTACTTTTCTGTTTCAAAAAGATAGTTAGTAAAACGATAAAAGCGATGAAACCAAAAACACCAGCGATCAAAACAATCAAAACGAAAAGACTAATTGATATATTGGCTGTTTGGAGAATGAGAACAAGAAAACAACATCTATTAGAATGGATTCGATCTAATAACATCATCATCATCACTTACCATCGCTAGGGTTTAGATTGAAATTTTGATTGTTTCTTGCTTCATTGACCGTCTTAGCCAACGACACTAATCAATTAACGATTGATGAAGATTGGAAACATAGAGAATAAAAGGAAAAAAGATAGAATTAAAAATCATCATTATCTTTCAAGTATGGAATTTGAAACGATATTTTTTTTCTTAGAATTGATCATTCTTGCTGTTCGAATCAATGGATCAAAAAGTGTTACGCAATTCGAATGGTTCAAGGGAGGTAAATAAGCAATCAAAGAATATCCTCAGTAATCATTAATAATGTATTACAATGATTATCTCTGATGAATTCGCGAAACTTGTTCTGCCTTTTTGTTCTTTATGACTCTCTCTTTCTGTCTGTATCTCTCTCTCTTTCTCAAATTGGTCTTATTCTCATTAAATTAACATTAAAAATTAAAACTAAATCAATTCTTGAAACACTTAATCGATTTTTCGGGATAGATCGAAATCGATGAGTACAAGAATCTGGAGTCAATGAGCTTTGAATAATCGTAGTCTCAATTATCTAATAGCTACAGTCATTAATGTAAAAAAATTGAACAAAATAGAATTCTTCTTTTTTTTTTACTAAAAATTTCTGTCTCAAAATTGCTTGAAGCTTCATAATAAGAGTTAAGTAAGCGAATCTTTATATATTAAAACGAGTGATTGTGTAGAGAATATGAAGAATTTTCATATTTTATTTCGATTTTTTGAAACGAAATCCACATTAATAGTTGAAATCGAACACAATCTTAACTGAGAGAAAGATGAACATTGAAAACTATGTGATGATTTTCAAAGGTTAGATACCATATCCGATGGTTAGATGTACTAGATAGATAATTTTTATACACAGAATAAAACCATTACTCAAATTTTCTCCAACAAAGGCAATTTTCATTCAATTCTAGAGATGATTAATTAACTCGAATTTTTTTTTTTATAAACTCAAACTATGCAATTTTTTCGGGAAACACTAACCTGGTAACGTTCGGAATGTGATTTCAGACGACAATGGCCCATAACCTTTGCTGTTTCTAGCCTGTATCTTGAAATAATAAATCGATGATGGTTGCAATCCATTCAATATTGCATTCAGTTTGGCACCAACAATCACTTTAACAATCCAGTCACGGTCTTCTAGGGTGTTGTCTGTTGTATAGAATATGATATAGCCCGTGATCTGTCCATTCGGTTGTTTTGGTGGTTGCCAATGCAAATTAATGGTGGTCGGATCATCATTATCGGAAGCGACAACGGTCAAATCTCTTGGAGGTGTCGATGGTACAGCTTCAAGAGTTGAATTTAATGCAGTCATACTCCAAGTACTATTTCTTTTGTTTTTAATTACTTTCACGGAGAATTCATATTGAGTGTTGGGTTTGAGATCTTCGATCAAACAATTTAATTTAGTTGTGTTCAAATATCGATAACGTGGAGAATTTGAATGAAAACTATTAGTGAATCGCACTAAATACCAACGATTATCGTTGAGAAATTGAAGATGATGGCTAGGTGGTGATTGTGATGGATCAGGATTCGAATCACTCCATTCCAGCGCTATTGTTTCGGAAGAAAGAGCAGTAGCTTTGAGACCGATCGGAGGTAACATCACTATGTTTTGATCAAGACTGGTGTCCATGGTCACTTTAACACTATCATACACTGGCTGACCTTCGCCTCTCAAATTGTTGGCGCGTAAAGTGATGACATATTCAGATGAAACACTAACATTAGGGATTACGAAAGATTGTTGATCTCCTTCAATCACTTGAGTGTATCGATCTGGTATTCCTTCGCCCCATCCTATCGTATAACCTCGAACCATAATGTTTCGATTTTTTGGTGGTGCCCATGTGACAATGATTGTATTCCCTTCAACTTTGGCACGTAAAGAACTAGGTTTATCAGGAACTTGTGTTTCATCCAAATCCTTTGCTAAAGTTTCCGCTACGAACCATTCAGTGAATGGCCCAGTTTCGTTATTGAATATGGCAGCTAATTTAATATTGTAAACAGTTGATCGCTCTAAATTTTTAAGCTCATGATGATGAATGGATGGACTTAAATTGATTGTTTCTTGTTTTTTGTTTCCTTTAGATCTGAATCGTAGTTTAAAACCAGAAACTGGCTCATATGGAGGCTTCCAATGGATCGATATGGTATCAGTACTTAATGCTCTAAGTGTAACATTATGTGGTTTGTTAAGGAAAGGTTTATCGAAAAAATCGAAATCCATCTCATCGGTTGCGAAGCTTGAATCGAGATCTAGAAACGGAAAGGAACAAAAAAAACAAATTAGTTTCATTTTCACAGTAAAGATCAATGTAGATAACAAAAAGCTAAAAGAAGAGAGAGAGAGAGAGAGAGAGAGAGAGAGAGAGAGAGAAGGGATAATTTTCTCTAATTCCTATGTCTTCGATTCATCAGAGAATGGAAAAAATTGACTCAGCTAAAATAATAAATTAGATTCCGTCCGCTTGAGCTTCATTATTTGTGAGACAGCTTTTATTCAAATGAGATCACACCGATTCACTCGCCTTCCATCTCACCCCATCCGAAGCAAATTTAGATTCTTTCAAAACAATGGAAAGCTAATGAATGGAGATAAAGTTGAAAAAAACAGAATAATCGATACAAACGCTATACACGATTGATATAGTGGAGAGAGAGAGAGAGAGAGACAACAGGCAAAGATATTAAATGCATAGAATCTTGGTTCGAGAGATACTTTGCTAAAAAAGCAATGATAAATGATATTCCCAGATAGAATAAAATCCGAAACACAGTGAAACACAAAATTAACTACCGGCCGATTTCTTCACATGGACTGATACGAATTTTGAGAACAACAAAACATACAATCGAATCTAAAAAAAAGAGAATAGCTGTTCTCTCTGAAATTTCTAAATTCTTTAGGTGTAGAAGCAATTAATTATTTCATGGGACCGAATGATCAAAAAACCATTTTCTAATCATTGAAATTTCTGATTTTATAATTTCTGATCATTGAAAAATATTCGACTTTTCATCTGGACTAGATTCTTCTAGCTAATTTCTTCTGTGATGCTAGGTCAATGATTAATTAGAAAATGTCTCAAAAAATTCTATAAAGCGTTTGAATACCAAGAAGATAATTAGGTTCAATTCAAAGTGGTTGCATTCAATCTCATTTTGACTCAAAATTTCTGGAATTATGATTCTTTTTATTCTAGCTTTATTGATTTTCTCTCCGATGACATAATCGCCGATGCTGTGTTTATAAACTGTGTGTTGAGTGTGATGAAAAATGAGACTAATTAAACGAGATTTTCTGCCTACGGAAAGAGATTCATAAATTTACATTGAATAGAATTATATTCGTCCTTCATTTCGTTTCATCTTAAGATATTCATACGAATTCCTCGTAATCAAAAACAATTTCAGAAATAATAATAAATGTGATAAAAATTATGGCGAAAGGGTTTATTTCAGTCGATTTGTTTGCGAAAAAGGTTTTTAAAAGCGAAATATAAGTGTCTCATTATATAATTTTTGGGCACTAAAGTGAATCATTTCTTTTTCGATCATCCACAGTCAACATTGTCACGACGAAGATGAAGACAATAATTGATGGTGAATATTATGAGATGAACATAGAGCAATGCTTTTGGGCACATTTAAATTAATCGTAAAATTATGTGCGCTCCAAGAAAGAAAAAATGGAACGAGTGGGTTATCATAGTAATTTTTATCATTATTTTAAAGAGATGGAATAAGATTCTTCAGATGGTTATTAATAAAAGTAATTTCATTAAGATCACAATGATAATTAAAGAATCTAATGCAAGCACTTGAGCATCATTACAAACACACACACACACAAACATTTTTGATGATTGTGTGATTTGTTTTGAAGCACTCTACAGATCTATTCTCAGAAAAAAAATGAAGAATATTTGCCATTCATCAATAAGAAGTTTGTGAAGATTTCTGTTATTCTGTGAAATAGATTCTCTAGTTTTGTTTCAATCTATTGTTTCCTCATGATTGTCTTCAATATAATCTCTCTCAATCTTTATTATTCTCTTGTGCTCTTTTCAATACTGAATGCAAATCGATTTGATTGGTTTGAATTGTTTTAAGAATCCTTTTTTCAGCCTTTTCACTTTTTCTTTCGATATGCTCGTTGATTGTTTTTTAATTACAATCCAATGATTGAGAGATACTGAAATGGAAAATGAAAGTCTCTAAAGCGAATTGTCGAAGTGAGCGATATTTATCACACTCACACAATCATGTTCCAAATGAAACGATAAATATTATGCGGATAATGATCGTAATATATTGTAATAAGCTCCATTTGGAGTGAATGATTTTCTTCCCATTTCAATAGGATAATATAGTATTTATTCCTCGTTGTTTTTCGTTATTAGATGATGATGATGATGATGATGATGAGCAATGGAATTCAATCAAATAAATCCAAAAACCATTGATCGATCAATAATGAATGCTTCTAATCGATCAAAAGGAAAAGCAGCAAAGAAAAATTGCACATTTGATTCTAGACAAAAGAACTCTAAATGAATATACAAAGAGAAACAAAATCAGTGAAGCATATCTCTTTTAAGATTCTAAAATCATTTTAGCTTTAGATTGGGCACAAAAATTTAGATGATGTCAAGACGAAAGCTGAGTATGGGATTGCTCTCTTTCTACATCGTACTAAAGCGTATCGAATGAACGAAGAAAACTGAGATAGATCTTCGTCATCGAACATCGATCGAGATTGATTTGCACACAATTCACATCATCATAGTGATACTCAATGCAGAGGGATTGAGGGATTGATGTGAAATCAAGTAAGAGTTCTGGATCGTTTGTTGGCCGCTGTTGATGAATAATTCAAGTGATTCTCCATTGAACGATCAGTATTGAACAAATGCTGTTTGTGATTTCGACAAGAAAGAGATGAAACAAATTTAAAAAATATTCTTCCATTGGAATGTGAAAAATAATGGAAGGAAACGATGAGAATGAAATAATTCCCCTCTTCGTTCTCTCGTTCTTTTCCGTGATTCAGTCATTCAATCATCATCAGAATTTGCTGATAAAGAATAGGAAATCAACTGGGAAAGAAATGAAAAAAAAATTAAATTACAGCAAAGAATTTTCTTAAAGAATTTGGAATTCTTTCTATTCGAATTGATAGACAATGTAGATGATCTATTGTGTGTTGGACAATGATTCTAGTGATCTGTTCTGATGAAGAAATGAATTCAATTCGATTTTTTTCCAAATTCTTCAGAATTCGTTTTGAATAGACTAAAAATGAATTTTATCGAGAATTTATTAATGTTAGCCATTTTAGCTCAATGTTTATCACAGTTGATTCTCATCTTGTTAGATCGAACAAACAAACAACAATGGAAATTCCATTTGAATCCTATAGAAGAAGCCAATCCAAATCTGTAATCTTAAATTTCAAAATGATCAGAATAAAATTAAAGAATTCGCATCCCAAAATGACATCGATTCGGTCACGAAATATATTATCGGTTTAGATTATGAATGATATGGGGTGGAAAAAAGCTTATGATAGAGAGTTCACAAATAGCAAAATCGTTGATTTACAGATAGTTAGTGTATAATTTTGTAAAAAATGTGTTTTTTTCTTTGTATTCTCTGCAATCGATTTGTTCAAGATATGAGTTCAATAGGTTCAAACATCCATAATAAATATCATTTTTTTCAAGAGAATTAAGTTCAAATATTTCGAATTTATAGCTATTCACTTAGACAGATTCCCGCAATCTGTTCATTTGTATTCTTCTGAATCTTTTCGATATAAGTATAAAAGGAACAGAGAAGAAAAAGGGAGTGATACAATTCCAAAATCCTTTGTCTTATGTAATAGAGGTATCTGAAAAAAAATTCAAAAACAATAGCGAATGGAACAATAGCAGCAGCTATATGAAAAAGAATATTCTGACTGAGTCATCGACAAAAAATTCTGTTTATTCATATTTTTTCTGCATTAAATTCATCAGATTAGGGAGAAGGAGAAGAAAGAGATACGATTCAACTATTGCATAACGTAAATCAAGCGATGAGCATAACGCGTTCATCACCATCATCGAGATTGAAATCAATTTGTGCTGATTTAAAACATCGACCACATCACAATCTCGCTACTACAATCAGAGAAGAACTTGTCTTAGATTGTTATACAACATGGGCATTCGTTGAAATCTAACAAACTTCGATGCTAAGATTCTAGTCTTGAATCTCGGATCTGAATTTTTTCTTCTTTCCTTCTATGTTTATTAATTTCGAACTACGAACAAACAAAATATTGGCTCTCAATTGCAAAAAAAAAACTCTTGAGTTATGAAGAATGTTAGCATTCAGAATGTTTCCGTCGAAATGATTAATAATTAACGCAATTGACATGTGTTAACTGAATCATCGCCCTCATCAACTAAATCAATCATCACTCTACAGAATCTTCTTCCATCAAACACAAGCAAAATTTTCTATATTCTCGAACAATCCATTCATATTCAACGCGCTTTTATTTTTAGTTTCATCAAATTCTTAAAGAACAGAGAACAGAGAGAACAAGAAAGAGCTTTGTTTTTTTTTTTTGAATCAAGCGTTCCCAGTTTAGCTCTTAGAGTTTTAAAATGGGAGAGACTAAGAGACTATTCTCTCTCTCTCTCTCTCTCTCTTTGGCGAAAGCTCTAATAGGAATGGACGGATAACTAAAATTGAATTGGTCGATTCTAATTGGTAGATTTTTTCATTCAAATATCTGACAAAATTTCCTTCACACAAGAATTTTTCTCTCTGTTTCATTTTTTCTAATTTTTTCTAATTTGATTCGATACTCATTTTGAAACAAACAAAACCAATTAGACTTGAAAAATGAGAAAAAGAAAACGGTTTTTTTTTATAATTTCTTTTTGAAAATTGAAACAAAAAAAAGGCAATTTATAATAAAGAAAATTTTCCATTCAAATTTCCAGCTATTTGTTTCCATTCCGTTCCACAAAATGTTTTTCCTTTTAGGATCGAAATTTTTTTTACTATTAAAATTTAAAAAAATAAATAAATCCAAAAAAAAAAAAATCTAGAATAGAATCATCTTCGAAGCGGAGATTTTCTCTCTATTTTTTTTCTTGTCAATGTTTCGCAACGTTAACTCTATGATTGAGTGATTGATTTGAGAACAAATCTTCATGTTGCTGTAGAGTCTAGACCCATTGCTAGATTTATCACATTTTGAACTTCAAAAGCTATTGAATCGAAAAATTCGCTTCCAATAGTGCATCAAATCGTTCCGGAAGAAATTTAATTTTCTGACACGTTACGCTATCATAGTTTTATCTCAGAATCGGTTTCTGTATGATAGAGGCGTTTCAATTTGAAATTCCATCCAAAATTAAATATTACGTTCGAGAGACTAGTTTTGCTTTTAGTTTCTAAGCATTGAATTTGATAATTTCTACTCTCATCAAAGAATTGGACGCTTTGAGAGTAATACTAAAAGAATTCAGTCAAAATAATATCTCCTCAAGGCAAATGAAAAAATGAATTTATCAGTCAATTTCATTTCCATAGGAATTTAAATAAAAGTTAGAGAATCCTATAATTTTAAATGGAAAAATACAAATAATCAAAAACAGCAATAGCTAATACGTTTGGATCTGAGGGAAATGAGAAAACAAATTAGCCGGTAATTAGAGCTTCCGAGATCATCTGAAGATTTCATTCAAATCAAATGTATTCTCCCATTCAGGAAGATTTGAATGCATTATAAAACTCGTGACCGTAACCAACAATATTTAAAGAGGACGTCCGAAACAAAACCCTTTCAAGCCTCAATTATTGCCTCAACGGAATGCTGACGATCTCGATCGCTCAATGATTGTGGCTATGTTTTCTCTACTTGAAACGCAACAAAACAACCAAGAATGGAAGTGTGGAAAATAGTCCATTTTTGATCAATGCACTACCGAGTCTTTAGGCAAGTAGGAATCTAGCATTGATAAAGATTATAATAAACAATCGCCAAATAGAGTGGAGAGACTCTATGATGATGTTGATGATGAGAACGGAGGAATATTGAGCTTAATATAGTTCAATGTAAGTTGAATGTAAAATGAAAACAAATTACATAAAATACCGAATCGACAAACTACAAGTCTAAAAGTATGGAAATAAATTAAGATCGAGAAATTGAATAAACAATTTTGGATTTTTTTGTTTTTGTTCTCCTTCTATCTCTGTAAAAAAAAGCCTATCAAATCGAATTTTGTAAGTCGGGAGGCGAACAAAACAAAAATACAGCACCAGTTACTGTTTATAACCAATTTAACTTCGTTTCTTCATCTCAACGCTTTCTTTCTCTACCAAAAAATCGGATACTCGAATCGAATCTTCCGAATTTCAAAATCCAGCATTGATTTTTTGAAAACGAACAGAAATTCAATGAGAACGCTAAGGGAAAATCTAAGCCAATTTAGTGAGGCAAAACGATGGAATGGATAGGGTGGTTTGAAACCAAAAAAACCCAAGTCTGAGACTGAGAAAAAAATTATAACCAAATCGAACTGGAAAAAATGATCCTAATCTTACTCTCTTGCAATGAGGGCTTTGTTCTTAGATTTATTTTTTTCATTTTCTTTGATGTTTCCAATTGAGCATCATCTTGCATTTCGTTTCATTCGGATACAAATAGTTCTGACATAGGATGCAATGAATGGGTAGAGTTTGCTTTGAGGGTCATGGATCATAACAACATCATTCTTCAAAGCTTCAATATTTAGAACTTGAATGCAGATCAAGATTGATAGAAGATTGTTTAAACAACGAAAATTCTTCTCTCAAGCAGACGATACGGAAGATTGTTTGTTTGATCATATTGGTTCTTTTCAGAATAGCAATAGAAAGATTCGTAAAACGATTATGTCATAATCACATCATCATCAACACTATCAATAGAGAAAATCGTATATTGAGATGTCATTGATCAAGGGCGATAGAGGAAAAAGAAAGAAACCATAGATCTGAATCGCTCGAATCATCATTTATTTTGTAATAGATTATCGTTTATAAAGTTCGAACTATCTTTCTTTAGAGCGAAACAAACAAAAGCAATAATATATTTGATATCAGTGTGTGTGTTTGGATCAGAATTAACAGCCATTTTATGCGATAGAAAAAACTTTCTATTGAGTAAGCATTCGAACTTTGATCGAATCTCGATCAGCTAGAATTCTTCGTTTCGATCTGAACAATATCGATCCTTTCTGGCGGTTGTTGACTACTATACACGAAGTTTTTTGTTCCGATATTTTAAGAGAAAGAGTTACAGTAGAAGTTTGTCGACTGTCATTCACCAGCACACACACACACACACACAGACCAATCTCCAAATACTTGATTATAATTGATGAGGCAATCATCATTATTACATCAATAACAATTCTTGTTTGTTCTCAGAAGATAAGCATATAATGGATTAAGATGGAACGAAAACGTAAGCACCTTTCCGCATTTTTTTCCAAACAGAGCAATTCAATCAAAAGTTTTCCATCTTTTATCGAATTCGCAAAACCAGAATTTATTTTTCTCGACATTCAATTGAATAGACTTGTTCCTGATTCACTCAGCAATAGTCTTCCTCTAAATAAAATTTTAATCTTCAATCAAATCCTTCAGTCATTTTTATTTATTGTTTGATTCTCAATCGATTGATCAGGCACTGACAATTTCTGTGCCTCTAGAAGTGAGTGTTTTGGGTGTTAAATTATGAATATAAATTCATATTGATCAAAGAAGAGATTCTATCTCGCGATCGATTTGAAACACAATGAACAAATTCCTCTCAACTAATCTAACTGAATAATTTTGTGGTCAATTTTGCCTATTGTTCGAAACTCAATTCGAACATACAAAATGAGCTGAATATAAATAAAAGGTTTTGTTGCTTAACCGAGATGTGATTATGGGAATATCGAATTCCATAAGCCAAAAAAAAATATCAATATTGTTATACTAAGATGATAGAGAGAGAAATACAATGATAAAATAGAACTGATTTTATTGATCCAAACAAAGGCAATATCGGATTTTTTCTTAGAGAGCTAACTGTCAGAATTCTCTTGAAATCGAAAAATATCGATTTCTGTTGTGCGATGATCGCAGTTATGAAATTTGGAGTTCTTTAATATATTCCAAAAAAGGGACTTTGGTTTTCGTTCCATTCTAGGGTCGCTTTCTAGAAGAAAGAAACAGAACAATATCTTCAAATGAATGTCAACAAAGGCCTTGACTGATTAAAATGATCTCTGATCTCCCTTCCTTCTGAGGTTACAAAAACATTTGATCCAAACAATCATTCGTTATATCAATAAACTAATGAATTTTGAATAAAAAGATTGGAAGAAAAAATTTACATTTTATTCCGACAAATCGATCGATTTGATTGTTTAAAAGCTAAACATTATAAGTTTCAATTTCGAAGTGTTATTGTTAAACTTTGAACAACAGAGCCAAACAAACAAATTGATATCCCATGTCCTTTCTTTTTGGATCGGAATCGAAATGTTTTACAGACCAAAAACAGGAACACACCAAAATAAATATCTACTATGCACCTAGAATTCGATCCTATGAATTATTTTGTCATTTACAAAAAGATGAAAAATCGAAGTATTGGCGATCGCTGTAATTCGTTTAATTTTTGTTATCATAAATTAAACGAACAAAAAAGCGAAATTTTCAGACTTTTACCCAGTTTTAGGGTGTATGTGTGTATGATAGAACCAGAGGAAGAAGAATGAATGATGCTAATCATTCAATCACGCGAATCAAACCTGGCATCTGATACCTTTGAGATAGGAAAATCTTTTTGATGAAAAGTTTCATTAGAAATTTTATAAATCGAGAGAGGAAAAAACAGATTGTATGAAATAAATGCGTGTCCGAACTCTGGGCTTTTTTAGAATCGATAGTTGCAGAGAGATCTGAGATCAGTCGAGTAAATGATGCAGAAAAATGCTTTTTGAAGCATTGAAATCAATACGATAGCCTATCACCAGAAGGTTCGAGCAGAGGAAAAATAGTTAAAATAAATCCTTAATCAACAATCATTGCGAGCTGAAACTGAATTTCATTTGATGGATTTTTGTGAAGAAGGTTAATGACAACTGCTGAAAATTAGCTTGAACACATCTCAGTGAGTGATTAGAGCTACGATAGGTAATCAAACTCTTGTTCTCGCCGAGAGAGTAGCATAATATTAGTTAGAAGAGAGAAGTTTTTGCAAGAAAAAAAAAACACATGGAACATTATCATCATCCGACTCAAATAAATTTGGAGCTGGATCGAGGAGACAAAATAAGCAGGCATAATTTATGACATCGAAGCATTTTGATATCGAATTCATTGCTGTTCGATCACACATGGCAACTAGCGAGAGCAAATTCTCTATACCTATTAGCTCACTAGAACCCAAAGATTTTTCTTTCTTTTCTATTGAAGATAAATTCGTTAATTTTACTCTCGATAAAATGTGAGAAAATGAAAAAACAACTAAATGCTGATGTTATGGTCTATCGAGAGCGATAGAATAAACCGAGAGACAAACACTATCGACAAGAGAACGAAAAAATAGATGAATCTAAAAAATGAATCAATAATTTCTAGTATTAGAAAGAATTGTTGTTCCAGAGAACATCAACAACAATCAGTATTCTGAGTTTTTGAGTATTTTCTAGAAGATGTGACATAACAAAACTACAATGATTGTAGCTATTTTTTTTGCGAACGACAGTACACATTACGTTCGACGCTTGGTTGTTTGCCAGCTACTTATGTTAGGAGAGTTTCTATAGTTATTGTCAATGATCGCCTTAAATGATCTCATCAATGATTTCAAAAAAGAATAGCAGAAAAAAAGCAAGAATAATCGAATGATTAATGTTGATGCCTTTGGTACTCGATTCTATAGGATACACAAACATCTTTGAATGCTCAAACGACATTTAGAATTTTCAGTGCTCTCTATCTCTTTCTCGGTCGTAGTCAGAATCTAGCTTAGGTCGTAAGTAAACAGTATTTGTTGTCTGTTTGAAGCCAATCAAAATTAGCCATTGAAAATCGTGTGCAATAATCCTGCAAGTCATCTTAATCAAAAGAATTAGATAGTTTCATGATGAAGATATTGAGAGAAAATCGATTGGATCAACTAGAGATAACGAGCCATACATAACAAATAATAAATGAAGATTATTCGCTAAACAGATCCAGAGACATTTCAGATGATTTCTATCATTCTTATATCTCTGCGTTTACGCTAGCATTTACAAATGTGAAGAATTGAAAATCAGAAAAAGAGCCATATCCAATTTGATTTTCTTACATGTCTTTTGGATCACGCTCAAAGCAAATGATTTTTGATGGGACACGTTTCAGTTCGATTACGATTGGTTGGTCTGTTATGGAAAACTAAACATTGAAATGGGAACAGAATGAAACAAATCTAAACGCCTAAAAATCTATCTATCTGACATTTTTGATTCGACTATGTGAAACGTGACATCTAAAACCAAAACCCAAATAAAAATGGCGAATTTCATCCAACATTTTTCGTAAAACAGAAAAGAAAACTTTTGGGTCAGATCAACACATCGGTTATACTCACTAAGTCATCATATTTTGTAGAATATTAAAATTGAGATAAAACCTAAACTTGGTGGTGATAGTGGGGAAGGGATTGCAGAAGGGTCATGTCATCGGCCAGACTAGTTTTCAGTTTCAAAAACATTTAATCGACATTTTGGTCTGAAACGATTGGCAAAAATTAAACAAGCGTCATTGAATTAAATGAATTGAATTCAATCGTAGTTAACCACCACCATATGAGAAAGAGTCGATTAGCGAGTCCTCCATAATTCTCGCCAGTCAGATCTGTTAAATGTTGAATATGAATTCTAAATTTCCCAAAGTTTGTTCAAGTTTACTCATAATTTGTCAACAAAAGCTGTTTGTTATCAAACTCAACACACCAAAATTATGGTCGAGATCTAGGAACCAGAGCTCTAAATTAATGAGCTATATGATTTTTCACATTTAAAAGCATAGAGATCGAAAAATGTTCCACTAAAAATAATATTTTTGCACAAACAAATCTACAGAGACCATTAGATGTAAAAACAAAAAATTGAATTGAAATAGCGAGAGAGAGAGAGAGAGAGAGAGAGAGAGAGAGAGAGAGAGAGAGAGAAAGAAACTTCACTCTCTTCAATTAAAAACTCCAATCGCAATGAAAGAAAGTTTGTTGTTGGAATGGCAGTAATAGCCCTCCACTGTTTTATGGATTGTAATAATTGATTGAGAAATTGATTCTGAAACAATAAGGAAGAGCGCAAAACATCAAGTATCTGACAAATTGTTTTCTATATTGTTATCTCTACGCTCCTTAGCTGTTATAATAACATTTTTTTTCAACGAGAACGTTAGATGATATTGCACCAAATACTAGCTATCCAGAGGATTTGATGAAAGCAAAGGCCTAAGAGAGTGTGTAGAGATGGAGTTTATCTCACATTTTAATCATCACCATAATATTCCAACATTGTTTTATCTAAATATCGAAGAAAGAGGGAGGATATAGAAAGAACTTGTTAGCAGCGGGCCCTAATCCTTTCTTCTAAAACCAGCGAATAATAATCATCAATAGAGACTCAGTCTAAACAATGTTAACCACACGCATCAATTAGTGGTAGAAATTATATGATTGTGTTCGGTCCCTAGACCCAAAATCGAATAAAATAGGAAAAGAGAATCAGATAAAATAGGAAATAGAAATTGAGGAAGAAAAAACACAAAAAAGAGAGATTAGGGCTTCATTGAAATCGTCTGGTGGGCAATAATTGTCACGTATTTTAGATTGTTCAAACTTTAGGGAACATAATTTTATCCATCGATGTAAACATCTCTGCTGGAGCAATGAAGGCTACCATTTGTTTGATTGAATCGTTTGATTAAAGTTAATATCAAGTTAGGATTATTAATACAAAGAAATACGCTAATAAAAATAAGAGTAATTTTTGATCTTAAAAGTCTGCGCTCTGATGCGCTTGATGGTGATCCGATGTGTTCAATACAGATCCGGAGTAACTTAACTAACTTTGCAGAATTTTATTTGACTATATACTAATCGAAGTAATTTGATGGTTTTGAACCCTGAAAATAGCGATTGAATTTTATCTTGTTTCTAGACCAAACGATGATAGTTCTAAATCCAGATTCTTTCTTTTAGTTTAGATTCAGATAGATTTTCAAATCAATAATGAGCGTTCATAAACAATTATTATTTATTCTGGAAGATCAAAAATTATGGAATCGAACAGGTTCACAGTGTTCATTGTCAATCACAGCCAGAATTTCATGAAGAACAGATGTTACAAGATACTCCAGCTCTTATGAGGTTTCTATAGAGAAAACAATTGATTCAAGTTGGATTTCTTGAAAAAATAAACGGTAGTAACACTGGTTTACACAAAAAAAAAATCTAAATGAATCAAAGATGAATTCTAACATAAGAATCTAGAGAGAAAAGAGCTATATTGATCGAGTTAAACTTGATCACAATGAACGATCTTTGACCTAAGAAATAGAAAAATGAATTATTTCTACAGCTTCATCAACCATAATTATGTTGCACAATAATAGATTGCGAGGGAGTTACAATAAAACAAAAAAAATCGTTGAGATTACAATTTTGTTTTTTTTCTTCGGTCCCAAGGATTGAACGAATGGTCTATCTAAATATTTAGACATTATGAATGCATTGAACAACCATCACTACCGTAATCATCGCGAATCATTTACAAGTACATAGGAAAATGGGATCATTTCATTCAATGCAGAAATTGATGATGATTGAGAGGTGCTGGCTGTGTGCATTCATTCAACAATTCCAATAATAGCTACGGTCCCATGAGAATTCGTGATAGAAATAAGACCGAATAAGAATCCAGAGAAAGGAAAAAGAGAAATACAGATAAAGGAAGAGATAGCGAATAACCTAGAGACAATAAATTGATAGATTGATATTCTTATCACTTAGAAGAGGAAGTTGCGACGATTGACTATTTTCGAATTGAAATTCCTCTCCCCACAGGAGAATATTCCATTTGGTTCGGCCTAACGAATAGAATCATTGTATTGATGATTATCTCGAATAGAGTTGAGATTTTCTTTCTCGTCGGTGTCCAAGATCAAGAGTCAATCGCCATTCATTGGACCAAAAAATTCATTGGAACCACAATTTTTTTCGCGTTTTTTATCAAAAATCCTTTTTTTTTTTGGAAGCTAAAAAAAATAAATGGTAATGGACGCTTGAATGAATTTTTCCTTTCACTGAAATCTCTTTCTATCTTTTTCGCGCAAATACACACTAATACTTAGGCTTAGCTCAGAATAAAAACCGAGGTTGTTGAGTTTAAAGAATATGGAATAATAAGCATCATACCAACACGAGTATATCAGATAAAAAGAAAAAATCGTTTGAAATTGAAATGATCCTATTTAGTGGGCTATTCTAGAATTCAGAGCACACCGTCGACATTCACCCGCGATCATATAATCATCATCTTCGGAAAGCGATGGGAACATGCGATTCGGAAACACATTCTAATCAGATAACATCAGATTCTCAATGAGTAACATAATTCATTCTTCATCGTAAATTTGGTTTCGTTTAGTGCAAGCGAAAATATTCAGATGAGAATCTGAATCCGATGAATTATGGCCTAACTGTAGATAATCTTACAGAACCTAAATAAGCTCAAGTGTTCAAATGAGTAAGTTTTCATTTTTTTTCAGAAGAACGCAAAAATTATTGTTATGCATCATTAGTGTTTGAGAATGTTAGTCTGCAACAAAACCATCAAACCGTTTGACACACATAGCCTGCAAGTAGAAAAGAGTTTATCAATGACATTCATTAGCTATTTTGAATGATTTTAAATTAAATCGAAAAAAATAATTGGACTAACTAATTTTATTACAGGGGACTAAGGCGTTTTGAAGTTAGAAATCGATTAAAATTTCAGAATCGAAAAGGGGAAGAATTTCAATGATAAAGCGGTTGCTACAATGAGTTTCGGCAAAATTGATCTTCGATTGAATGCACGCGAAACATTGTCTGTATTGAAAAAAATTAGAACCTTGTTCCCTCTATGATTCTCTAGATTTTACTCTCGTCACTCAGGTGAAGATTGTTAGAAGGGAATCTAAATGGTCTAAAATAGATTTGACAGAGTGAGAAAGCATATGGTCCCACGGACAGCCAAAATCCTAATAGAAACATGATTTAAGTTTCTCAACATAATACAAAGCAATCAGTTTAATGATGATGATGATTAGAAGCATTGTCTGATGAATGCGAATGATTTTCATCATCTGACCATGAAGCAATGGAAGACAATGTACAAATGAATGAAATCAGATGGTGAACCAGACCAGGCCCCAATTTGGCTTATGGGAATAAATAACCATCATCAGCATTATGATTATCAGAGGCCTACTTTCTCTTAGCAAAAAAAAAAAAAAAGTTCTGTTGGTCCCTCAATGAAGAATCTCTGATTATTTTCATGGTTGATAAAAATTTTATTTCGAAAGAATCATAAACACATGGCAAAAATCGATCTAGACGTACAAGCATTCGGAATCATTCTGGAGGCTGGGAATAAAGGATGATTTTTACAAATGGAAGAAAAATCAGAAAATTGAGTGGAAAATATATGGGAAAAGAATGGGAAAAAAAATAATTCTGACAGTATTACTTTGAAGAAGATAGACAGGGGTAGTTACGTTGCGAAAAAAAAACCAAATAATTAGAAACATTATCTAGCTTTCACCTCATCGCGCATTGATAAGAATTAATATTAATATGAAAAATTCTGATTGCTTGAAATTGAAATTTTCCAATGCATGTAATGCAGATTGAAATGTTGGTTTTATCTTACAAGCGTCTCGATTCGAGATGGTTACCCAGGCAAAAATAGGACAGATTAATTACCTAACGAATAACAAAACAAATGAATGTTACTTTGATATGAAGAAAAGAATAGAACTGTTTGATAGCTTTCCGAATTTTACTATCTGCAATGAATCATCATCGCATGGAATAAGTCCGATTTCGCCTTATGGAACAGAAAGTAAGAGAGAAGGAAAGAGAAAGAGAGATCTCACCGAAATAAACTACTTGTTCGTTTTGGAACAGTAAATAAAAGAATCGCCAAGAAGAAGAATTTGCTTATTAGTCTTCTATACAGGTTCTCGTTGAGGAAAAATTATTAAAAGACAAACAAATAATAATAGTTTTCATCAGAAGAGAATGGATTTAAGATGCACATTTTCTTCTTCAATACTAAAGATTTAATCAGTTTTTCGAATTGCAGAATGAAATAATAATAATCTCAATCTTAATCTCAATGCTCAATCTTAATGGCAACGACCTTTGGCTAGAAAGAATCCATCGAAGAATAGAAAGATTTATTTATTATAGGAATAAACAAAATATTTAAAAATCCATGCAAGTGAATTCAAAAAATTTAGCTATTCTTTACAACAATATTTGATGACAAAAATGATCTTTCATTGTACACATATTCACATATTTTCATTCTCAATTATTTGAACATTCCTAATCTAAGCTGGGAATATATTCTAAGATTGTAAGATGTGTCAAGAATTTTCGTAATGCTTGGAAAATTCTTTATTCTATTCTATGAATATGGAATTCTATTTTTTTTAATTTTCTCGATGATTAGCATACATCGGAGGTTATCAGTAAATGTATGTCACAAATTAAATTAAATGTGGCACCTAAAAATGATGCGAATCAACAACATTGCAGTAAGAGAATAACAATAATTTAAGTAATGATGAAAATTTCAAAACAAAAGCTTTTAGGATGACGCTCCGCACTCGAAACGAAACTGACTATGTTTGAGACATTAGAATGGAAAAAAGCGGAGAAAAATTTAATGAAATTGGATTAGTTTTCAAGGCCCAAGAGAATCGGATAGAGAAAATTTTTGGACAGTGATAGGGTATCACCACACCCAAGTTCAGTCAAAAGTAATAGAAATTAGGTGTTTTGTTTGAAATGATGGACTGAAATCTAAAAAGTTATGCCTAGCTGCTGCAAAACGGTGGATGATGAAAGTATTTAGAAATTTTCGGTCATTTCAGTCATTGAGAAACGATCGAGAAATTACTTAGAAAATCATATAATAGACTTACATGATCCATCTTCATGACCAGCTGCTGATCGTATTAGATAAGAGCATAATAATAATAATAATAATAATCTAATTAGAAATATAATTTGAAGAAAATTCATTGAAAACAGCGTAGATGATGATATTGATGAATTTTTGATGATGGACCACGATGACCACCGAAAGATCTTTTGAAAATTGGTGAGCAATTTGATCTCAGAATCATAATGATGTATTCGATGACTAAGGCGACAACTACAATAGAGATTCGATTCCGATGTTCGATGATGTTCTCCATCATCATCATATCCGGATCGGTCAATCATTATTGTTCGATCCATATGTGATGATTCACAAAAAAAATGTTTGTCTAGGTTAATAATAATAATGATGATGATTATAGATGGTCATAATACATCGAGCACAGGAGCAAACCAAACAAAATCACTCGAAACGTAGCGAAGTGAAGTTGAATCAATTGACAGGGAAGCTTGTAACTCGGTTGATTTTTGGTGAAAAATTTAGACTAGAAGAAAAACGACAAAAATATCTTTCATAGAAGTGTTTATTGAACGAAACTCAAACAACGGAGAGAGAGAGAGAGAGAGAGAGTCCATTTGAATTTACATTCGAATATTTCAATGTTTCGGACAAAACAAATATAAAAACAAACAGTAAAATTATGTTTTTTGCAAACAATTTTTCTTCAAAAATATCAAAGAGAAATTGATGAAAATTTCGTTCGTTCAATTCGTTCAATCAATGGCAACAAAAAATATCTCTAAAAATAATGACAGGCTGTTTGATATAGGCATTCGGTATAAATTTTTTTTTCTGGAAATTCTTGGCACTAGATAGAATCAACCGATCAAGATCTCAATCCCAAGTTCCAAGTGTGAGTCACAACACAAACACACCTATGATTACAGAATGATGATGAACACTTCGGATGGTTCACCGAAAATTCTCCATTTCACACTGTGTTTGGATTATCGCGATCGAATATTGTGTATTCAAAAAAGAGGAATAGACATCAAATTTTGATAGCACTGATAGAGTACGAGCTCGAAAGTGAAATGTGGAAAATTTGATCAAGAAGAACGAAAGCGATGGAAAAAAAAATTTAGAAAGAGGCCGAAGAGAATAATTACGAATACTAGCAAACAGCAGTGCATGGTCTGAGCTCAGTCAGTGCAAAGAGAGAGATTGGATAAATGGATTGGATATGATTGAGATAGAAAAGATGATGGTGTAGTGGTGGCGGTGAAAAATTCGTTGAATTGCGATTTTTCGGGTAAATCTGGTCATTTCACTTCGAACTACGGAATAGTTTTTCTCTCAGATAGCTGTGGTGAGGTGGTGGTGGTGGTGGCGGTGACGGCGACAGCAACGTCGACAGTGTTGAAGGCCAACAAGAGACAGCACTTAGGGTCTAGAGTGCATAGAGTTCATAGTTTTTCAAGTTTGACACCGCGGTCGTTGTTTGTTGCAAAGAGAAAAAATTCAAAAAAAAAAATGTAGACCGAAAAGGTAGAGAACACAACAACACCAAGAAAAAATTTGAACATTTGAGAGAAAAGTAAAGCGATCCAAGTAGCCTCAGATACCGAAGAGATAGTGTGATGGAAAAAGGATTTACTTTTTTTTTAACTTCAAAAAAAGCAAACAAAAGAATCTCAATTTCTTATTGTTAGATTAATTTGGCTTTTCTATCAAAGCACGAGTTTGTCAGCAGACCTTAGATGCACACACACTTGGCTGTGCTCTAGTCTAAGACTCTTATCCCTTCGCATCTTCATCACATTCCATCTCCGTCTCTCTCTCTCTCGAGCGTAGTAGTCCGGCATCTTATGATGAGATGAACTGTTACAATCGCTCCTTTATCAGATTCTTCTCGTTTGTAGAATAATCTCTTGAATGCTCATCTTTCTTATCGCAGAATCCTTTCTAATTTGGCTGGCGAAAGGGAGAGAGAGAGAGAGAGAGCGAGGAGAAATGGAATGTATAACATTGATATTCATTCTATTTTGCTACTATCAAACTAAAAAGGCGGTTCGTTTTTTTTTTTTCATTGGCATTTCAAATCGGAAGAATATTCTTTCGCTGCTTTTTCGAACAGACCGATTTTTTTTTAGATCGCCGATCGTCGTGGAACGATCCGATCATTGTGATGACGCAGTAGTGATTCAAATAAATCGAATTATCAAAGGAAGTTGAAGCGAAAAAGACATAGACGAGACACCGACAGGACAATAAAATAATCGAAAACAATGAAATTGTCTGGTTCAGTATTTAATTAATGCAGCTATTGAATTCTCATCTCAATATTCGATATAGAATCAGTGTTACTCTTTCGTCCGAATTCAAAATTTCATTCAATCATAGTTTAATTAGAATCATTTCATTCCAATCACTCATTCCTCACAATTACTCTTATTAAATTGGAATTATAATTTATAAATTTTAATATTCAAACTTATCGTAACAAAGATTAAGATTCCTTGTTATTTAGATCTTTGATAATGAGAATAATAATTATGAAAATGACAAATGAGAATGATAGTGGAAGAGAAGGAAGAGGATATTATAGAGGATATTTCTTTCTAAAAAGATCTCTCAAGGAAGAGAAGAACATTTCTCAGGTACGAAAAACTTGATTGATCTGTAAGGCGGTATAAAATTTAAAAAAAAAATGATCAGAACAAAAATGAATGCCATTCAATTATAGTTTTTTTCGTTGGTCACACGAAGATTCAACAATGATTATTTATAAATGAATATAATAATTCGAATGGATACAAAAAAAATGAGAGTCTAGATGTAATAGTGAAGAAAAGATTTAATCGATTAATCAGCGCGATTTGTTTTGGTCTCCACTGGAAAGTCTCCAGTATCAAATCAATCAGTGTTTCATTTTTTATTCGCTATTCTACCGCTTGAACGAGTCGCTCTGGTCACACGATTTTTAATATCAAATTCCTGTTCCGATTCAGATGATGGATGTGCCGGAGAAGACCTTTTTTATTGTTGAAAGAATTAGATTTACAAAAAAATAGAATATTAAAAAATCATACTAAACAAAAACTATGTAAAAATTACTTTTTCGCAATTCGTGATGATTTTCGCGGAGGTGAAGAATCATCATTATTGTCACAAGGTTCAAGTCGTTTTCCACTGTTTGATTGCATCGATATTTCACCAAATTGATTATCAGTTATTCTCATGGTTTGATCCTCAACGATTTCTGTTACAGTTTCAGTTGGATTTGGTTGATTTTGTTGAACCTCTTCATTGTCAACCAAATCATATCTATTCGCGACGGATTCATCTTTCAGTTCGGATTGGTCGCCCAACAGACGATTGTTCGATTGTTGATGTATCAAAGAATTATTAGAATTTTCATTTTCAATCAAACTTGATTCATCAATCAAATCATTTGAATTTTGTGTTTGTTGTTGATTTTGAGCCTGTAAACCGCGTTTTTTTCTTGTTGACGAAGACTGAAAAAAATCCGATTCAAATAATAGAAATAATCTCAAAGAATTAACAAATTGCGTATATACGTACCTGTGCAGAATTTTTATTGATTCGATTTAACATCTCTGTTTCAAGACCACACCGTTTGGGAGGCGTAAATTGCATTTCAACGGGCAGATAACTTTTATTTAAATTATCAGGATCCGAAGAAGCTTAAAGTATTGACGAATGAGATTAAGTTTAAACTGAAAATTGATGATACAGCGAAAATACCTGCATAATATTTTCCCGGCAAACTAGGAGCGACAGGAAATTCTTTGAGAAGAAAATTTTGCGTCTTGCTCATCACTAATCCCATCGCTAAATCACATGCAGCATATATACGATTATTGATCGCAGCAGCAGCTTTAATCATATTCGGATCATTATTGGAATTCTTGACTTGCGATGCAGATACACGATCTACGCATAATTTGATATTCTCGAAAATTTTTTTGAAAAACGAGAATGAATATAATTCATTTTTCAGCACTAAAGGTTCCATTATAAACCATAGACATTCTAACAGATTGTAAAGATGAAACTCATTAGTTAGAAAACAAAAAATTTTTGCAAAAATAATTTAAAGAATTGCAAGCAAACCTTTTACAAGTTCTAATTGTTGAACATCTTCATAGTTTGTGAAAAATGGTCCATTAGCAAGCAAATGGATGACGAATGGCATCACAAATTCAGGCACAACGCTTTTCAAATTCGGTGTCATCCTACTTTTCACAATATCTCGACGTTTGACCAAATTCAAATGTAAAAATGTTCTGATTTTGTTTTTAAACAAATTATTCTCCATAAGACCCGCAAACGAAAGGAAAGCTAGGAACTCTAAGCCCAATGTCATTGAAACAAGACTTTTATTGAGTTTTGTTAGAAATTTTTCGCGTACGAATTCTTGTGGATCGTTTAAAACGGTAGATAAACAATGCCATTGTTGCGCCGACATGATATCTAGTGTTGTAGAATATTTTTGAAATATTGGCTCATTGTTCGCATCGATTCCAGTAAGTGAATCATTGGCAGCGATTTTGATCATAGCCAATGCTGCAGAAAGTTTTAGAAATGACTTTTCTATTGAGGTTCCTCCAAGTCCATTCTCATTGAGATCACCACCAGTTTGAATGATTGTTTTTAATAACTGTAATGAATTCGATGCAGCTTTTTGATATATGCCTTACAATAAATTAAAAAAATGAAAGAAAAGTTTTGATATTCAAATTGAAACAGAGAATGCAGAACACCCACTGTGAGACTCAGCTTGATTTTCTGGAATCACGAGGATCGAATTCAATTTGAGTCCATAAATCCATCGAACCAATAATTTGATTCCTTCGTGTTTTGCTTTAATCTCCTCACTACAATGCTCATAAATGGAATTAAAATCGTTACATTCTTTGTCGTTTTCAATGCTTTGCAAAGTTTGTATTTCGATTTCAGTCCTTGCATCTTTCAGCAAGAGGCCTTGAACAATGAATTTTTGAACAATCGATCGTAGCATTTTCGGAAAATAGATATGCCCATTGTTGATAGCAATCATTCCTAACGCAACCATGTGGAAACGAAAATATGGAGTGGATTCCAACGAGAGTCCAGCCGCTTTAATTTGGTCGATTATGTTTCCAAAAACTTTGATTTTTTCATTCTCATCTAAAATGATTGAATTTAAACATTGAATGGCATATTTTGATTGCTTGGTAGTCGAAGCTAATATGGATTATATTGAAATTAAAAATTAAATTGATGAATTAAAACTTGGATTGATAAATGCTCAATTGTGTACTGAACCTTTTAAAATATATTTATCAATCAAACGAGAAATGAAATCTTCATTTTCAGCCCACCATGGAATGATAGAATTTTCTAATGTTTCTGAATCAGAAAAAGCGGTAGCCCCAATGTTGTCGAGGATTTGCATGACTAATTCAGCAATTTGAGGATGGTCACCACATTGCCATAGGAATGGCAACAAATAGGTGTTGAAAATTTCTCGGCCATAGAACAGAGCCGGAAAGACGACAGAAAGAATCTTGAAAGAAATAATTTAAAAAATGAGAATGCTAATCAAGACTAATATAACACTTACATGTATAAGATGCAATCCTCTTACTGCTGAGTTATGTAGATTCATTTGAGCATCAAGTTCGCCATCGCCTATCAAAGAATCTGATACATAATTGAATAACATCAAGAGACCTTGATGATCAATCATGATTGGAGCGATTCGTTCCATCAATTGTTTGATCGTCATATAGAAAGAATTAGTTTGAACAGGAAATCCTAATGATTTCAGAATTTCTCTGACAGAATTCTCAATGACGGTGCTGGACGATGGTGGAACACATTTATTGTCTTCTGTCAGTTGGATAAATGATGCCGAAGTTACAATCATAGTCATATGTTGTTTCGAAGCTGCGTTAGTTTCTAAATTCTGACAGAGCTTATTTAAATATTCTTCAGCTTTGACTGGCTCTTGAAGATTTTTGGCGACCAAGGCAACTTTCTGTTTTAGAAGAGCTTCTTTCTCTTCAGGTTTTTGTGTACGACAAATGACATCCATTACGTCTTTCATTTGTCTTCGGACAGCTTGTTGTTGTTTCAATAATTCATTAAAGGCTCGAGCCGCACGAGCATCAACTGAACAATAAAACATATACAATACTCGCATTCTTTGAGCTAAACTAAGTGAAAATGGAACCAAACAAGTGTGAAGAATTCTTTCGACTAGAAGCTTATCTTCTAGATGAGTTTGATAGTAATTATGCATGCATTTGTTTTTAATCCAGCTCAACATTTGTAATGCACGCTGAGCATCTTCCGATGGAGCTTCGTTCTCTGAGGCAGTCAAATGATAATTATATTGTTTATATAATTGAGACATTCCCAATAAAGCCTCACGGCGAATTTTGAATTTCTTGTCTAAAGTTCGTTCCTGTGAAGGCGCAAACAAATAAAATGAACGTATATATGAATCATATCGTAGAAAAATACCTTGACAAATTCAAGAAGATCATCATTTATATTCTTAATGCCTTTTCTGCCAGCACTAACAATGGCCATAACGACTTCATATCTGACATTTTCATCAGCATCATGCTGACGTTGTCTTATAAATAAAAAAATTAACCAGAATTCATAGAAATTATTGAAAATAGTGGATTAGGAATTAGGAATTTACCTCAATTGTTCTGTGATATCATCAATCAATTCCGGATGATTCACCAAAAAATGCATGGAATATTGTACACAACGTACGCGAACGGAAACTGAAATATCTTTGAAACGACCTAGAAACGATCGCCAACTTTCTGGATGATTTTTTGCAAGCTCAGAATTTTTGTCGGAGAACAATCTGGCTAAAAGTTTTGTGTATTCACAACGTTCTTTAACTTCGGAACTTTTTAATTTAAATTCAACGTGCGGTAGCAAATCTTTTACATTATTCGGACATATTTGATAAAGCTCATACACAAGATCACAAATTTGTGATACTTCTATCGGCGTCGAATCGATTTTATTTTTTCGAGATTTTTGATTGCTCTCTTTAAGATCTTCATCATCATTCTCACCGATTGAAACATCTCCATTCTCATTAATTCCTCGAGTGATCACTTTCGAAAAGAATGCCGTAATATATGGCTCAAGGGTATTGTTTGTTTTTTGTAATATTTGAGAAGCTAGCCAGTAGGCTTGCTTGTTAGATGTCTGAGGGAACATAAGAATAAATGTGGGAAAACTAAAGTAAAAAATTAGATACTTTTTTAGGATCGATGATTTGCATCAGAATAATTTGTAGTAATTTAGTTGAAACAGTATCAGATTCGATGATCAGAGGTTTCAAAACGTCTAGCATAAAATTCTTGACTTTATCGCTGTGATTTTCATTGACGATCTATCAAATGAAAAATATCAAATCGTTATGAAAGTCAAATCATCCAAGATTTTTCTCGCCTACCTTGAACATCAAAGAGAAAAGTTCACAGAAAATTTGTTGAGAATCTTCTAGTTCAATACAAATATTAAATGATTTAACCCAAGCGAGATTCTATTCATTTCATATTGAAAATTAATTAATTAATCATTTTGAATTCTAAATTTCATGAATTTACGAGCTGACCTCTAGCAAATAAAAATATCGTTTGAACGTGGCATCTTTTGGATCTTGTAATCCTTTTAACTGCTGAATGAAGAACATGAAAATACGCTTGATTATCTCCGACCGATCGTATGGGGCGTTCGGGGCAAAAACCCTAAAAACATCAGCTATCGAACATGCCACAAGAAGCCGGACATCTCGTGATGAATGTTCCAAGAAAAAATCATTGGCTTATGAAGAAGTTTTTCATCAGTTTGATATCTTTATTCGATAAACTGTTGATTGTCTTACCTAGATATAACGCTAACGGAATATAGACTTTGTTATTTTCTTCCTGAGACATTTGCTGAAAAGCCATGGCAATATCTTTGAGTCTTTGGAAAATATGCGATTGATTCGATACAGAAGAAATTTGAATGTGGTCAATGAGAATCATTTTTATTGAATCACGACAAAAGATCGACAGAAACAAAGATAACCGGTGGATAATAGACGTAATAAATGATCGTGAAAAATTTGATACAAATCTAGATTGATTTTATTAAGATACATACCTTCTAATGAGATCATCGGTCGAAAGATCTTCGTTGATCTCTTTGCAACCAGATGGATATTTGATATTCGAGATACGCAAGGAAGATGCCATGATGATGATGGCGAGGATGCGATCCAATCGATTTGTTTATGATAACCAAAATTTTCCTATTAAATCGATCAGATTTGAAGCAAAACGTAAATTTCTCTTATTTTTTGATCAGATCTTCACAGAATTCTTGATTTTCTAATATAAAAATTAATCCAAATTTTGAAACAAAATCTCTCAGTATTTTTCAGAGATATGACTATTAGGATTTTTGGTCTAAGTCAAATTCAAACGGAGAATGGTTCCATTCGATAAATAATGATGGCGAGATGTGTATGTGTTCTACTCTTCGCTCTTTCACAAATCAATGCCAGCGACAAACTGACATATTACGGTGGAACATTAATAAGTTAACATTTTCGAGGCGTTCTAGTAATAATAAATGTAGTCCACACACGCATCAAGCTTCGAAGGACGATGCCTAATAATTGTGAACTATACGCTCCTGAAATGTTAACTTATTAATGTTTCACACTAGTAATAACCAAACGATTTTCTCTCTTCCACTCTTCGCTATAGAATGAAAAAATGAAGAATGAGAGGGATTTATGCTCAGTTTGTCTTTCTTGCCATAGACTATATGTGGCGCTATCAGCCTAATTTTTGTCCATCTTTTTTTCTCTCTCTCTCTCTCTCTTTCTTCGCTTAGACGTATTTTATGAATGTGTTAATTGCGGCATAAGCACGCACATTTGCAAAATGTCTCAGAAAGAACAACGAGCGCAAAATTTTCAATCTGTTTCTCTCTCTGTTTCAGCAAACAAAAGGAATTGTGGAACTCAATTGTTCTTGTTCGATGCAAGTTCACAGATAGCGATACACAACACTTTAAGAATCATCTCGTTTTTCATATCCACTTATTTTGTCTGCTTAAATCCGGTCGAGCAGATTTTCCTCTGATTTAAAAAAAAAATAACGAAAATTTGTATTAAAGCAAAATATTTTTATCGTAGAATTTTGAATCATGAGTCGAGCACATCCACCTGAATTGAAAAAATACATGGACAAACGTTTGTCTTGTAAGATTTAATACAGAGTATAGTAGAAGCAATGCTTAATTTTGAATTTTCTTGGTCCACAGTGAAATTGAATGGAAATCGTCAAATCAGTGGCATTCTTAGAGGTTTCGATCCTTTTATGAATCTCGTCATTGATGAAGCTGTTGAGATCAATAAACGAAATCAGCAAGTTCCAATCGGAATGGTTGTTGTTCGTGGGAATTCCGTTGTTCTTCTTGAAGCATTAGATCGCATCTAAAATCGATGGATTCAATATCATTCTGAATGCTGTAAATATCGTCAATTTCCAAAAATTTTCGCTCAATGGCTTTATCATTAAAATATATCACGACTTTGATTACTTACTTTCTAATTGTATTCAGTGGGAATGAATTCAAGCATCGATTAAAAATGAATTTGAATTGCAGTTTAAATTCTTTGCATTTGAATCGAGCCGATTCAAATTGTCTAAATTGTTCCGATGTCAAACGAATGAAACCGGTGAAACTGTTGGATCGTGGAATCGTCAAAAAAGTTTGGCTTGTTGACTGGGATGGCAACGAGATTGTCGTCTCGAAATTAACCAATCCAATTTATCAATCCGATTTCTTTAAAAATTTGAAAAATCTCTTAGAATTTCAATCCAGCAAAATGGTCACAAAAGTTTTAGGCTTTTGTGGTCACTCAATCTTTTATGAATACTACCGTTTTGGTAATATGAATAATTTACATTCTATTCTACCAAAATACCGTCTGTTTAGCTTCAAAAGTAAATTCAAATTCTGTATTGATTATGTGCAAATCATCAATTTTCTCCATCAAAGCTCGATGGTAATGTGTGATTCGAATTCATTGCAAAAAACCCTCTCACAATATCTAATATCGGATAATTTGGAAATTCTTCTGAATGATATGGATGCATGTCCGAAATTATCAAAAAATAAGACAATAATTTGTGGTCATAGGTCTATAAGAGGTGATCTAGTTGCCCCCGAGCAGATCATAAAAGGCAATCATTATGATCATAGAATTGACATTTGGAAAATTCCAGACGTTTGTCATTGGATTATCAAAGATACAAAGGTCCCTTCTTTTAGTTTGAAAATCCTGCATTGGATCCATGGCAGATGTAAATCTTTACAACCAACTTTAAGGCCTGATGCGAACAATGTATTGTCTGTATATCAGATTGTAATGTATTTATTACCCTAATCTTTTTGTATAATAAATTATCATTTTTTCAGCTTTAGAATATGTGAAAGATAAAAAAAAAATTAGCAGAGCGTGGTTTCGATCCACGGACCTCTGGGTTATGGGCCCAGCACGCTTCCACTGCGCCACTCTGCTGATTAGTTAAATAGAGAGAAACGTATATGATAATTAACAAAAATTTTACTTGTCAAAAAAAAAACTGGAAAATATCTTCATCGCTATTATTAGAGAATATTATTATTATTGGCAATAAATAAGTTATGGTCCATCAATAAAATTGCTTCATCTATTGACCAGATTTATTCGTTCTAAGGAATCTGACGATCAATAGCTTAGGCTTTATGATATAATCGATTCTGATGCCAAAGACACCACGAGAGAGAGAGAGAGAGACGAGAGTGCAGTGTATTGTGCCTACAGAGAGAGCAAGAAAAATAAGACTTGGTGTTTATACCTTGCACAAAACTCATATCTGCTCTGTTCTAAATTCTAATAAGAGAATATTTTTGCCTTTTTTCTCTGGTCCAGTTTGTTAGAAACTAGATATCTCTCTTTATGTTCACTTTGTTCATCCAAAAGAATCACGATATACATAGCTTTACTTTTGGGAACTTTGTCTTGATTCTCTACTAGGACTGGACGAAGCGATCAGAAACATTCATATTCAATTTTATTACCAGAAATTATTTGAGGCTTCAAGTCGCATAAATAAATCGGTTAATTTATTCGATCTAAGCCTTATGAGTTTGGATCTAAGCTTGTTTTTCCCAATAATCTTCATCAAACATTCTATTAACGTCGAACGAAAATGTCAACTGAGGATTCCTCTACCAATCTGAACGATGATACTCAGAGTGATATCGAGAATGATTCAAATTATTCGGCTAGTAAGAGCAGCAATAATGTGAAGCGCAAAAATTCCACTAAGATCAGTCAAAAATTTAATAAAAAAGATTCTAATTCTAGAAGAAAAAGGTTTGACAATGATTCTCTATTTTCTATTATCTCTTTCGTTGTCTCTACATTGACTAAATTTGATTGATCCAATTGATTTTCAGTCCATCAGCCAAAGATTCGAAAAAGTCTAAATGTGAGTGTATAATTTTCTGATTGTTCTATCTAATCTAACTTGTTCAATTTTTATTCTGCAGCTAATGATGGTAAAGAGACAAGATACTTATGGGTCAGTGGTATACCACCTGGAACTAAAACTTTACAGCTTGAAAAATTATTCCAAGAACATGGGAAAGTTTTAGCAATCAAGATAATACGTGGTGCTGGATCATCATTGCTCGGTTTCGTCAAATTAGAGACGATCGAACAAGCTCAAAAATGCATGGAGAAATTAAACAAAACACAATTTCGCGGGAACAAAATCGATCTGTTTAAAGTAATATCGATGAAATGATTTTACGAAATTCTATTTCAAATTTATAATCAATTCTTAAACCCCGATATGTAATTTTGATCAAAAAAGGAAAGACCGAGCGAAAAAGATGAGAAAAAATCAGAAAAAATTAGCTTCAGAGATCCTCAAAAATATCTCACAAAGTCATCGAGTCGGAAAGATTTTCGATCGTCCCGATTATCATCATCATCGTTTCGTGGCTCATCAAAAAAGCTACCATCATCGTCTCGATCGTCGCCAAGAGTTTTTGCAAAAGATATTCGTAGACGAGAAAGAGAGGAAACATCACGCTTGGAGCGTGAAAAACAAAAATTAAAATTAGAACGAATCAAACTTGAAAGAGACAAAGCAGAATTGTTAAAGATTGAACGCGATCGTTTTGAACGAGAACGAGGTAGTAGTGGACAAGAAAACAAACGTTCAAGATTGATATCAAAACGATCATCTTTCGATAATCCATTCATTGATGATAAACGTTTTGATGAGTTCAGGTAAGTTATGGCCTATTCGATCATTTTCTGAATTTTAAATTTCAATTTAGACGAGATGATTATTCAAATAAACGTTATGAATCTCGAAACAGTCCTGATCGTAAATTGAATCGTTCATTCCCAACAATATCGTCATCGTCACGAGGACGTTTTGAAGATAGTATCAAAGATAGATACTCAGATATCAAATTTGATTCAACAAAGGGTTGGCAGTTATCAGAAAGTTCATGGTTGAGCACCACAAATGATCGTTGGAACACAGCCAGCTATGATACAGCCTCGAGAATGATTCAAAGTAACGTAACACCAAGCTCTCTATCTCGTCTCCATTCTGATATATCATCACAGCCCATTTCCGCCAGAAGCTATTATGCTAGTAATCGAAGATATTAAAAACAATATGTTTAAACATTCTTTAAAAAATATCGGGCACTAGAAAACAAAAGTTTTGTTCGAATTTCCTCTCGTGTATATCTTAATTGCCATTTTTTGGTGAAAAAAATTGATTAAAAAATTCATGCTAAGAAAGCCTATGCATCAAGAAAACCTATGAGAAAAGATCCATCCTATATGTTCCAGTAAAACAAGAAGTTTTTTTATTCCAAAAATGCGCAAATTGCAAAAAAAATAATAGTCGATAATAGCCGATAAATAATAGTCACATACTTTACGATTGAGCTAGCAGCTAGCTATCTTTTTGAAACAGACTTGATTATTGGAGAATGCTGAAGAGAGATTTTCTTTCTAAACAAAATTTAAGGCGGTTATTGGATGGATATTTTAAAATCAGCTATGAATGAAGAGAATCCTCAATTCAATGATTGGTAAATAAATGAAAAATTTCAATCTGGAAATAACTAATCTATTTTAATATCTCTTTTTTGAAAGTGAAAAGATTGAGATCTATCGATTTTTGATGCAAAATGGATTCGGATCATTGGATCCGGTAAAACTGAAAGAAAGTTCTTTGAGAGATTATTCTGTGGAAGATATTAGAAAATTTCTTGATGCTTATAAAAACTATCGATCCGATGATGATGATCAATTCAGAAATTTGTTGAGTATTCTTTTTCTTCTCATTTTTTTAAATTTAATCTTTCCTTTTTCTGACTCAGGATGCTTAAAATTTTCGATTCATTCACTAACACTAAATCTGTTGAGTTTGTCTCTATTTTTTCAAATCTGATGCTTCACAAATGCTCTAATCTACCCCTCGATAGTGAATATCGTGAAGTATATTTATTCCTCGCTAAACTGCTCAAAGGCGAGCTACCAAATATACAAAATTTGAAGCCCAAATCTACAAGTATTCTTTTGGCTTTGATTCAAGAGATTCAATTGCTTGTCGATTCGATAGAGGCCAAAGACGTCGAACGAATATTCGCAAAAAACGATCAAGTTAATCTTGAAAAAAGTTCTCACGAAGAAATTCCTGAAGAGAGAAGGGAAAAATTAATGAAAACTCTGATGACCATGTTTAAATTTCAGAAAATTTCACATTTTCTCAATCCTTTAAAAATACCGCATGAAGTGAACAGAGAATTGATGGGATATTTTCTTAAAAAAGTTGCGTGAGCAGATTTATTACTGTTTGCTGCATAACTATTTCGCAATAATTTTGTGCACCCACTAAATGATTCGATGGAGAATCTATAATCTATTGTATATTTGATATTTTTGGTTCAACTATTTGAATAGAATTGATGATTTATGATTTATATTGATTCATCTCTGGATTCAATGCGATAAGAATCCAGTCAATTATCAAATTTCGATGAAGTTCAAAAAAAATCTTTACAAATAGGATATGATGAATTTGTTCCTATTTTTCGTTGAATTCTACAATGATGATGATGCTGCTTATATTATTGATGATGATGTTACTACAATCGCTGGTTGCCAAGTAAATTGACTTTTTAACAGCAAAATTTTTTTTAATCTCAATTTTATTTTATTTTTCTTAATTCTCAATCGATCTGTTGAGTCTCGAAATCAATCGATCTCGATTTCAAATTTGAGAAAAAAATTTCTGCCAATTTTTATCACTTAATCTTTCAAATCTATGCTTCTCATCAACTATCATTTCGTTTATTTGCTTTTGGTTCTATGATTTTTATTTCTATTTCTGTGTTTACAAATCAGGAACAGAAGAAAAGAAGAAAAAAATCTCTAAGGTCTAATTCTCAGCCTTTGAAAAGATTGTTGCATCGGTATTTGTCTTTTCCATATTTTTTATAGAAATCTAGAATGTCAGATTCGATAGGCAATCAATCAAAGGCTCTGTTTGCTTGAAGCAATCGTTATTATAGATTGCTTTCTAAACTTCCATATTGAATCCCAATATTTCTCAAACTAGTAATCAGAAAGAACTATTTTTGTTCGAAAAAGTAATTCAAATCTTTTCAATTTTTAATTCGAATCATTCGATTGCTTTCGAAATAAATAAATCCTTTTCGTCCATCGAATTATGATATGAATTCAATGATCTTCAATCGAAAGAATTCCAGTCAGTGAAAAGTTTTTGCTAAGATGGCAGAAAAAAAGAAAAAAAATCAAAGTGGTCAAACTGATGAGATCGATTTGATACCAACGGTGAAGAAGTTTGGAAAACTGTTTGGTTGCATGCTCTTCGGATATATGGTTGGTTATAGTAATATGAGCACTTGGTGGCTTTCAGTGGCAGCATTCTTATGGATTGTTCGAGACAAGAATCGTTTGATTCAGCAGCGTCGGTTAGAATTTGAACGAGCGGTTGCTATCGATGAGAAGAATATCGTAAAATATGCTGTTCAAGATCTTCCTTGTTGGGTTATATTTCCAGACACAGAACGAGCAGAATGGATCAATCGAATCTTCAAACAAATGTGGCCTTTTCTCGGTGAATACGTCAAAACTCTGTTGAAGAATAAAGTCGAGAGCAATATTGACCAGGTGATGCCTGATTATTGCAAGGGGTTTCGTTTTGAAAAAATTGATCTCGGCTCAGTGGTATGATTGAAAACAGAAATTTTTGAAATCTATCGTATTTTTCATCACATATTTCTTGATGTTTTGACAGCCTCTTCGATTAGGCAGTGTGAAGTGTTATGATGAGAATACTTCCCGAGATGAAATCATTTTGGATCTTGAAATAATGTAATTGAAATTTGTCTAGTTGTCATTAACAATTTTAATTTGATTTATGGAATCTACAGTTATGCCGGAAATTGTGATATCCAAGTCAGAATCAAAGGTCTCATGGCTGGCATCAAAGATTTTCAACTTTATGGTATTCTAAGAGTAGAATTGAAACCTTTAATCAAAGATATGCCTTTGATTGGTTGTATATCGTTTTATTTCTTGAAAAATCCCACAATCGAATTCAATTTCACAAACATTGCCGACGTTCTTGATTTCCCTGGATTAAGGTTGATGATGATTTCTGCTCGATTACTACAGTTTTTTCATCGTATTTCTTCATTTTCAGCGAATTCCTGCGTAATGCAATCAAAGAGCAGATTGGTAAGATCATGGTGCTGCCTAATAAGTACATTTATCCAATGATTAAAGATTTGAAAAGTGAAGAAATCAAATTCATCCAACCACTTGGAATTGTACGATTAGAAGTAATCGAAGCTCGACATCTCAAAAAAGCAGATGTTGGGATGCTCGGATTAGGTAAAAGTGATCCTTACGTCAACATCATCATTGGCAATCAAGAATTTAAAACTCCTACCATGTACAACACTATCAATCCAAAATGGAATTTTATTTGTGAAACATTAGCTTTTTTTTCAACTCAAAGCATCGATCTTGAAGTAATGGATGAAGATCAAGGCAGTAAAGATGACTTTCTTGGTCGTGTTTCATTACCGATCGAGTCGATAATCAACGACGGAATGCTTGATGCATGGGTAAATTTGAAAGATACGAAAACTGGTCGGGTCCATGTTAAAGCAACATGGCTCAATCTTGAACATTCAATCGATCATTTGGCGATCCAATCGGAAGAGAGTCAAGAACTTCGACAAACCTATGATTCTACACACCTTCCGTTCGGTTCTGTTGCTTCATTACTCATTTATTTAGACTCAGCAAAAGATATTCCCCTTCTAGCCAAATCGATTGGCGAACCTAGCCCACAAGTCAATTTTAGGCTAGGCGAAAAAGTTGAAAACAGTATTGTGAAAAGTTTTACTGTTAATCCGATTTGGGAAGAAAACTTTAGCTTTCTGATCGATAAATTTAATCCAGATGAAGAGCTTTTTATCGAACTGATTGATACTAAAAGCAATAGAAAAATTGGAGACAGCTCGCTCAAATTAAAAACTCTAGTTGAGATGGAGAACATGACCAGCACTGAACCTTTAATCCTTCGAAGTTATAATTACAGTTTCGAACTTCATTGTATCATATCGCTTTGGTTCTCGACATCACCGAAAACTAAACAAATCAAAATGATTGTTCAGGATGAAATCAGTAGCTTGGATCATGTTGATAATCTTCCTGCGATGGAAGATCTAGTAAAAGGAACCGTAGAACCAATCGCTAAAATAAGTGGTCTTGAAGGTGATGTCATCGAAATGTCTCAACAACAACATCGTCAAAAAAAGTATCTAATTTTGAGCAAACAATATAATTTGTAATAATTTCTTCATTTTTTGGTACGATAGTCAAGAAGAAGGAAAAAATTTTGATCCCAAAATTTTACAAGCAATTCTGGAGAAGAAACTATCGCAAGAGGAAAGTGCAAGTCTAAGTTATTCGATTTCAAACGCTTCGATAGCAACGGAATCAACTGATCCGATGCTAAAGATCACCATCGATAAGATTGAAGATTCTGAAGATCCCAAGTGGGAAATCATCGCCCATAGAGCTAGGTTTGTTGCAAGGCAATCGCATAGGAATTCTACTCAATTAATTTCAATCTTCAATTCAGAAATTTGCCTAAACTTCATGATAAACCTCCGGATACTTATGTAAAAATTTATACAATACCGGATCGTTTTAAATCGAAACAAGATAAACGCAATAAATCTGTTACGATTAAAAATACATCAAATCCTGTCTACGAAGAAAGGTTGAGTGATATAAAAAATATGATGAATTAAAGCTTAATGATTTCTTAAATTTTCGATAGATTTCTCTTGGATTTGGATATTGAGCTTGAATCAGTGAAATTAATGGTATTATCACGATATGAAAGTTTGTTTAAGAAAAACAAAAGTCCGATTGGTTTTGTAGAACTTCAATTCAATGACTATCTAGATGCTAAACTGCCCATCACTCAATGGTTTGATCTGAAAATAGAACACAATCAACAAGATGAATGAAAACACTATCACTATAATGTTGAATATGATTTATGATATGATGGATAATAATTGTAAAGCCAGACTTGATCAACACCAGACCCAAAAGTCATATAAGATTTCCAATTAGGAAGCGGAAAACGGCAAGCTATCAATTTCATTTGTTTTCGTGATCTATCACAATCTTTCCGGATTTTATCCTCGATCAATGGCATCAAATTATCAACACCAAACACAATAATATTATCATATTCAGCTAAATCGATCTTTAAACGAAAAAAATGACAAAAGCTAGTCGTTTGAAAAAATTGCTATCAAATACTTACTTTAAACAAGTTTTTTTGTTGAAACGAAGTCAATTGTCGTACGTTTTCACGAAACGCTCTAAATTTCGAATAGAGCACTAGCCTATATGTTGTATTGAAGAAAAAAATAAATGTTGATATGTTTGCATTATTAAAATCGCTTTCGATATAAATTACCAGAGGTTCAATTCAACACCGAAAGATTTCCATCCTTGTTTTGCACAAGCTATCACCTAATTCGTTATGAACAAAATCGGATAAAGATCAATTAGTGATTAGGACTAGGTTTGGCGCAGTTCAGTCCAGATTCACTTACGACTCTACCATCTCCACTACCAAGATCAATTATTTTAAGCTCTTTGGTCAAGGGCGATTCGAATGGACGTCTATACTCGATTGCTTTCAATACATTTTCGATTTGTGTATTGGTGGCCGGAACAAATGGCAACACGATTCGCCGAAACGCTGGCGTAATAAAAGGTATCGTAAGAGCGGTGAAACCTATAGCTAGTCCTCCGAAAACACCAGCCGTTATAGCTAAAATTCTATGATTCCGATTCGATTGCTCTATCACTTCCGACATTTTCTGTCTAGTTTTTAGGCTTTTTTTTCCAACAAAAAAAAAATAGAATCATATAACAGATGAAATTTGAATAAAGGAAAAAATCATCAAGAGATGCAATCAATAGAGAACGTTTCATTTTCTCATTCCATCGATAAGAAGAGATTTTCTTTATAGACTCTATACTCTCTGCTAAATTTGAATTTCAAGCTTGGCGCCAATCTGAGCATTAATCGGTGACGATTCTATAATCAATACATTCACAATTGATCTGATCGATTCGATTCTTAATGAGCAAATAAGACTCTTCTCATTCCTTAATTACCAATGTTTTAAATTGAGAAATTCTCTCCACAGAATCTATATTTTAATGCAAGAATTGTACTTATAGACGCGATCTATCTCTCTCTCTCTCTCTCTCTCTCTCTCTCTCTCTCTCTCTCTCTCTCTCTCTCTCTCTCTCTCTCTCTCTCTCTCTCTCTCTCTCTCTCACAAAAAATTCTGAATACTAGACTTCTGAATTAATCTCTCCTTTTGCGTTGCATAGACCGATCGATTGTTGTCAATCATTGACGACGCACCTCAATCATTGTCAAACAACCTACTTCTCAAGAAGCTGAAGAATTGTTGGTGAAATCAATAGATTTGGAGCAAAAAAGTGATCACAATAATTCTGATCGATGCCGATATGGCTGTCCTAGATCGAAATCGCATTGCTGTTCTTATTTTTTTTTATTCCAATTGCCATTTTAAGAATTCGGACAAAATTATCTCTAGCAATTTTCATAATTTTTTACTTTCAAAAATTCCCCTATTTCGAATTGTATTAGCTTTATACCGAAAGGGAAGCTTCTTTCTCAAAAGATCCAAAATTTAACTGTGACGAAATGAAATATGAAACCATTAAGCTATAAAATGAATGCATTGTGCTGATTAAATTTCGATTGTAATATAGGCAAATTAGATTATAAATTATATAAAATAAATAAATTATAGAAATTTACAAATTAGATTAAACTTTAGATATTTTATTAGATAAATCTACTATTGGAGAATGAGATATTACGAAGAATGAAGATTAGATCTTTTTTACAATTACAATCGACCGAATGATGAGGTGTATTTTCTCAACAAAGAAATGATTCTGTTATTAGTTTGCTCCTCGATGTTCATAAGAATATCGCATTCTTGTGTCTGTATGTATTGAGCTGTATGCCCTTAGTGGGCGTACAAGTTGTTCGCTTGTTTGCTTGTGGTTGCCTAGAGATCTAGACAGAGGCTATCGCCATCGAAAAATTCGAATCGAAATTTAGATCTCTATTATTGTGTTCTAATATCTCTTTCCGTAGCGCATTGCTTTCGATTGCATTCGGTATTATTGGTTCTCGTTTTTGGGCCGCGTATCCATTTAGCCTCATAATTGCACTTAGTTTGTTCTGCAATCGGCTATGTTTCATTACCGATCGTTTCGATTAACGCCATCATTATTCTTGCGAGCATTGTCTTAGTTTAGTTGAACAGGTAAAATTTTTATAGATTTTTTCTGTTCTTCATTGCCATCCATTCAAACACTTTTTTTCCTTAAGAATATTGCGTGAATCTTAGTTGAATCAGAATTGAGAACAGATAAGAATTAGAAAACAATATAGAATTTAAGATATGGTAAAGGTAGGTGAATTTCGTTAGGCAAAAACAATGCTGTGCTGCTTAGTTGTGACTGATCGAAAAATTTTTGTTTCTATCTACGACTCTCGTGCTCAATTTTACCTCAACATACATCTCTCTAGATATTCGTCATTAACTTCAGTGATTCGGATCAATTTCTTTCCAATCGAATTTCCATCAATCAATTGGCTTCAGTTTTTTTATAAGAAATAGAATCCGCGATCGACATCATCTTCATTATAAACATCGCCACATTCAAATTGAAAAAGCAAATTAGTTTTTTTCAATTCGTCTTCTTGATGAAAACATTTGATTGCAGTTTATTGTGTTCGAGGTTGCTATCGAAATAATCTTTCCTCACTTTATTGTTATTAACATACATACACATACGATCAATAGTTTCAGTTCTTTTTCATTATCAACATTTTGAATTTTCAACGTTCTTCGATCGAAAAATTGAAAAGCTTTGAAAGTCGATTTCTAAATTTGATTCGATTTCACAAACTCAGAGCTCTTCTTATGATTGATCTTAATGATTCGATTAGAATCGAACATCAAGCATTAGTTCAGTAGGGTCAAAGTGTTTGCTTTTTGATTCTACCTTGCATTTCTGACATTGTTGCATATGATCTACTCTTTTGCTTTGATGGGTTGCGGAGCGAGTTCGACCAATATTTTGGAACAGCGAAGGCAATCATCATTATTGAATAGTGGTAGTATGATGATTGGTAATTCAATACAAAACAACTATGACCATCAACAACGATCATCATCGAAGAATAGGATGATCTTATCGATGGATGGGTCATTGACCAATGAAATGTTGATTGAAAGCGGAAGCGGTGATAACATCTTGAATCAGAATGGTAATGGAACAAATACCGATACTACTTTGTTCGATAAAAGAAACGTAATTCAGCTATTCAATAATCTTGAAAATTCCATACAAACAATGGAGAAGACCAAATGTTTTGAAAAATATCGGATAGTTTCCGAAGATATTGAACAACTGAAAGAGCAGATTCAAATTTTGAACGACAAATCTAATGAATATAATACTAGAGTGTAAGAAAAGATTTGATCCTTGTGAATTTATAGCAGTAACATCTTTTTATTTCTTCTTTTTTTGATCGAAAATCTGATCAACTAATAGGATCAACGCCTTACAAACGAAGGATCTGTCAAGTGCTATTTCGTTGTGCGATATAATTGTCGATAATCTCAGTCGAAGAGATTTGAATCCAAGTGATGTGTTTCTAGTCAAATTATTCAATAATCAAGTAATTTCTTTTATTCTTCGACGATTTTTTTTCGTTGATTCATTCCGTTTTTTTCTCGTTCACGCAATTTTCTCACTCGGACTTAGAAAATTAATCAGCTCAAAATAAATCTGATAGAGAAGGATATCAGCAATTTTGAAGAAGGTATCAAAGAGTTACAGATTGTTTGTGATCAATTGCATGATCTCTATCAGCAACGAGATACTCTATTAAGTAAGAATTGATTGAATTGCTGGCAAAGGTTCTATCGCATAATTAATGTCTGCTGCTTCTAATCCTAATATCGATTTCAAGATCAAATGTTTGATGGGAACTATGATAGTGAGAAAGAGATCCAATTGGAACAAGAGCTTGATTCTTTGATGGAAGAAAGGCATTACATTGAGATCGCCAAAATTCGTTGGATCAATTCGGATCATTTAATCATTGATTCGCTCAAATGTTTCGATCAAGCAATCCAAATGATTCATAAATTCTTGAATACCTCTGAGAAGTAAGTCGATTAGTCTATCTAGGGAATTCAGTTGGAAATTTTATTTCATCAAAACTTATTCTGTCTCTTTGCTGTGTCGTGAATGCAATGTTCGCATATTGTTTTGAATAATATCAATTTGCGTGTCATTACATCATCATCACCATGTTCTTCTTTCTTCTTGAAATAATCGATCGAATAGTGAATTCTTGGAACGTTACACTTGCATCAAAGAATCTCGTAATAATATAATCGAGGCTCATTACAAACTAATGTCGTTGCACAACAATCTACAAAACGTTCAACTTCCTCATTTCAAAATCGATGATCTCAAAGAGTTAGCCACAATCGCTAGTGAGATTTTCAACGATCTTACGTCGAATTCTTTAGAAGAATTAATTGTTTCATTGAATGCCTTGAGAGCCAAAACAGTCACTCAACATAAATGGATCAAAGAGGTTCTTAATCGTATCATCAAAAATGATTTGGTAGAAATTCGTGACAAATGTCGAAACAAATCCCAAAAGCTATGTGATGAAAGGATTGATTTAATGAAACAGAAACAAGAACAATGGAAACGATCGAGTTCAGTCGAGCCAGTGAAAAATGATTCACCATTCGATCTAAGAGGTGAATTCGATTTTTAAATTAGATTCGAATTTCAACTTCATGTTCTCAAATGTTTTGCTGATTTTTTTTTAAAACAGACAGTGGAGTCGATAGTGAAATAGATGATTCACTTGTAACTGAAGATCAATTCACAAGAATATTGGCATCTGGCAAAGAATCATTAATATCGACCGATTTCAGTAACGCCACTCCTTTGTTGCCTGGCGAAGGTCTTGCACCGATTCCGACGAATAAAGAAATTTTCGGTGATAAACATGAAATTTCAAAGCAATAAGATTTTATTCGAATATTTTTTATCTCGAATCAAACCAGGTAAAATAATTCAAATACGCAATAAACACAATCGTGAGATGCAAGAATTTGAACAAAGCCAATTGATCAACAAGGCCCGTATGAATCAAGGTCTTCGTGATAAATTGAATGTCCGTCGCACTCGTAGGACCAGAATAGAGATGCATAAACGTCAATTAGAGGCATTGCAAGAGTATCCTCCCCCAGTCAGTTAAATGATGAGACAATTTCAAAGTGCCTTAAATCGAAGCATTAGTAGATTCAATAAGTGGGCGATTGTAAACTCCAATCTGTCCACAATCATTTTCGTTTCGCTATTTTTGATCATCGATTAAATACAAGAGTTGATTCAATCTGGACTCTATTCCGTTCAATCAGTTCGCTGTTTTGATCAATTTTTCAAAAAAAATTCATCGAAACAAAAAAAAGAAGTTTTGAAAAATTTCCATTAGTTCTAACATACAGGTAGACATTCATTGATTCGACACACAAATAAAATTTTAAATAAGATTTCAGAATGAATGCGGAAGTTGCCATAGCTAATATGAATGTAAATCTAAATCAATAAAAAAGCGAAATTAAGTAAACTTACCTATACGATTAATGAGATAACTTTTTTTGTAATCTATCTGTCTATAATTATTTTTAAGACTTATTATTGAGAAGTTAAGGTCAAGGATCTGGGTATCTTCATCTTAGAACACAAATTGATATATTTATACACCTCTTAATAATTTTTGTAATATCTAACGACTTGAAATTGCTTTTGACATATTTTAAAAGACATTTCTATTCACCAAAATTCAAATTCGTAGTCATTCATCGGTCCTCTTTTACACCAGGAATAATTTTTCGCGCATTGTGATGTCCGTATTCGTAGAAAACGAAATGCAGAAATCAAGAATTTGTAATTTTATCAATAATTTTTATTAATCAAAATCCAGTGTCTTTTTTCAAAATATGAATTACTTTCAGATGAGAATCCAGATGATCAAATGATTATTAGCTTAATCTGTTGGAACAAATCAATGATCCCGCTGCTTAGAATCCAAATAAAAATTTTGATGCAACTTGTTTTATGAAGCAAAAAAACTTGTTATCAATTGAATGACAAAGTTTTATATCACCAGTATAATTAGCATCCGATCTATTGGTCAACTGTGGCAATATTAGAACTGTGGAATTTGGAACTAGAAGTACTTAACGCGATACAGATTTCACTGAAATTATTAATCTAAGTTGCAGAACGATTGCATCAGAAGCGTCTGGTGTGTAATGAATATTGAGAAGCAGCCATGCTGGGCATCGGTGGCAATGCTGAATAGTTATTTGGATAAATATCATTCAATTGATGCACATTGTTGGAAACAATTGATGAAGTTAATGGTGATGCAGTGGGCTGCTGTGAATGCGTTGTCTCAAACGCAACTGGCCATCGATCATTCGATGCTGACCATTGTGATGAAACAACTGCTGTGGGCCATCCACTTCTAGAGGAAGAATCGTTTCCTGGAAACTGTCGAGGTGAAGTTAGCCCTTGATGATTATTACTGTCTTTGCTATTAAATCGATCTCGACGCACATCATCCAGACGACGTTCGCGTGAAGAATTACTTCTAAGATCTTTTCGATCATCTCTATCACTATCAGTTTCACGATTTCTAGAGTGACTGGCATGCCTGGAGTCATCGAAATCAAGAGTTGACTCAAATTGTTTTCTTTTGGAAAAGCTACTGCTTCTTCGGTGAGAATCGAATCTTATTCAGTAATGATTCACAAGTACATACAATTTTTTGATGAGAAAAAGAATGCATCATTCAAACAATAAAAGATACCTGCTTGAATCCGCAAATCGTTCAAAACGTTTAGATTTAGAACTTCGAAAAATCTCTGGAGATCTTGAGCGAGAACGTGAAAAATGACGTTCGAAACGCCTCTCCGATGATGGCGAAGGGATTGATCTACGCTGTTCAACAACGATACGTCGACGAGCCAATTCATTTCTTTCCAACATAATTTTTTCTCTCTCAGCTTTGATCATTTCTATTTTTTCTCTTTCTAAACGTGCTCGTTCTAATTGTAAACGTTCTTTTTCTTTTTGAAAACGGATTCTTTGCAAACGAATTCTTTCTAACTCTTGGCGTTCTCGCTTTCGTGCAATAGCCTGCTTTCTAAGAAATTCTTTACTTAACGAAATTTTTTTCTCTCTGGACGGTGATCTTGATTTTGATCTTCGATTAGACCGATTTTCAGATGAAGATTTTAAAGAATTTTTCGAATCTTTCGATTTTTGTGAAATTTTATGATGGCCAACATTTAGGATTTTGTTTCCGGAGTTGGTTCCAGATTTACTAGACTTTGAAGATTCTTTCTGGGATTTTGTCTCATTTTTGCTTTTAATAGTTTCTTTAGTCTTCTTTTCATTCAATTTTTCGGAAGTTCTCTCTTTGATATCTGTCGTTAGCTTGGTATTTTTAGATTTATCCGATTTATCATTTTTACTGACAGATGATCCTGTGTTATTTTCTTTGGCATTATTCTTTTTAATATTTTCTTTTTTAGTGGATTTTTTATCCTCATCAAGATTGGTTTTACGTGACTGTTCACTTCCATTGGACTTTTTTGATTGTAAAAAGGTTTTCAGAGGAGATTGCTTAGAAGATAAAGATAATTGATATTAAAATCAGCAACGGTTTGATTTTAAACGCCCGATCGAACAAAATAATAAAATAACATAGCCACACATTGGCATATTAAGCATCAAATCTTGCCAATGCAGGAATGGTCGTCTCAAAATTAATTCAAAAAAATGAAACTCACTTTCGATAATGTTATAGTCAGACTTTTCAATTTCGATTTGTTCAAATTCTGTATACATTTCTTTAATTGTTGTTCATTCTCAACAGTGATCAAACCGAAACATTGATTCGGTATCTTTGAAAAGCGAATTATTTTAGCATCACGAACCGTACCATAGTTTTGGAATAGTGCTTGCAAATCATTTGCTTTAGTTTCTTCATTAATACCGCTCACAAAGATTTTCGCTGGACCATCTGCAGTAGCGTTTTGATTCTTAGATTTATCTGCTTCGATTGCCGATCCATTTCATCATAATTTCGAAATTAGTATTCGAGTTTTCAAGAATCATATTAAAAACGAAAAGGTTAATGAATTTTGATTTCCTTCTCTTGTTCAGAATCAATCGTCATCGATTAAAATCTATGATTAAGATAGTACCTTCATTCTGACTTTCGCCGATGTTTTGAGTGTTTGAAGATTTCTTATTGTTTGAAGTGGTAGTCGAACTGTTTTCGTTAATCAAGTATTATTTCCAGATTAAACAAGCACAAAAAAGATCGATTTTAAAAAATTAGTCAGCATTAAATAACAAAAACTGCAGTCGAATCAATGACGATCCATAAAAAATCTCAATGCAACATAAAACATTTCTTTCATTGAAGACCAACCTCTTGCTTTTTGATGAAGATGACTCTTGATTATCTGAATTTCTTGAAGATTTTGGATTAGAATCACCATTAGAAGTAGATGAATGATTCGCATCGCCACCAATTGATTTATTTACCGCATTTTTGGAATTTTTGTTCTCATCGCTAGATTTTGTTTTAAGAGATTTTTTTTTCGTAGCGCTCGTCGTTGAAGATGTTCGTTTATTGATAGTTGCATTTTCATTCATTGATCCAGATTTATTAGTTTTATTGTCTGATCAGATCATTAAGATTTAAAAATTCAGGTTATTAATCAATTATGTCTAATTCTCTGTGTCGTTAATTTCATATCTGACTTCACGGCGTTTTTTTGACCGTAATATCGCTTTTTATGCAAATCATTGAATAAAGTTCGATAATAATAATAATATGGCGCATTCGAATTGTCTTCCAATTAGTTCCGCAATCCATTTCTCATTAGTGAGTAGGATCGATATTCGTTCATCACTTACCAATCAATAAAAGTTATAAATTATGATACTCTCATCAAATATGAACATTTGAAACAATGAAGAGAATATTATCTGGCGATTTTAAAATATTTACACAATTTGTACACAAGTGGATTTAAAGCTTACGCCAAAACGATCATAGATCTCGTTTTATTAAAGAATCACATAGAAAGTAAATTTTTTCTATCTATTTTCTTTCATTTAATATAACCGATTGGATTTGTCAAGATTATCGTATAGTAAAAACTATCGGATAGTATCAGAATTCGAAAAACTAACCTTGTTTTTTCATTGAGGATGATGATGAAGAGGAGACAATTTTTTCATCCTAAAAAAATTAAACAGAAATAGATTGGGATTAATATAAAAATTCTATATTTTGTTAAAAAATAGATTTCAACACAAACCTCTTGTTCAATATCTTTTAGCTCATCATCGACCGCATAATCAAAGGAAAGTATATCTTGGTAACTCGATTGATCCATCAGAGAATGGTGTATTTAAAAAACAATCATCCGATATTTCGTTGAAACTTTCTTTTTATCCTAATGCTTTTTAGTGGATCAAAAATTTTGTCCTGCTTTTCTATGAAATTGAAAATTTCAAAATGACTTAATAAAAAACTTGAAAATTATTTTTGCTATTTGCAAATCTATGCCAATGCCACAATAATTTCTGAATACAATGATGATGATGGTGCTGGTCTTTCACACACTCACCTAGAATAAAAATCGAGTATTGAAGAGAAGAAAGGAGAGAAAGAGAAAGAAGAGTATTGAAGGATAATACTCTCATCTTTAATGTGAATCTATTTCAGCATTAAGGAGATAGAAAATATAAAATAGTCGCATATTTTTATAAGACCAAATGTGTGTATGATCGTTCGAGAATCGCTGGTAAAAAATCTAATGTGGAAATATTGAAAAAAAAATTCCAATATCAGAGATGGAAGAAATAAATCAAAATCCATTCGATCTAAAAACTTGCATCGATTGGCTCGAAAGATTAAAATGTAATTATATTTTGCTTTCATTCGGAAAAGATTATCTTTATTGCAGCTGTGAAACATTGATGATATTGCAGAGATATTTTCCGCAGAAAAAATTTATGATCAGCATCAGTTCGAGTGGAGGACCGTCAACATTGAATGATCGTTGTCAAGATTCAAACCAATTCGATGCTTACATTCGATTTGGTTGTGATTGTTTGTGCGAGGAAAATTATTCTGTATCAAAACCGATGTACATCGATCAACCTAATCTTTTGTCGAGAGAGCTAGATTACATCAACGAATCTCTAAGAACGATTAAATTTGATAAGAAAGTTCTATTGATTACGGATTTCAATCATTCAAAATTATTGACTCATCTCAAAGACCCTAGATTGGATCGAGCTTTATTTGTCAAACCTAATTCCAAAGATTGGAATTTCGCTGCAAAATCAGAGATGATTTTCAAACAAACTGATGAAGTTAAATCAAGTCACTTCTATCCGTACAATTTTACAAACGAATTGAAACAATATGATCAGGCTGTTTTAGTTGGCGACTGCAATAATACACAGATTTTGACAAATTTGAATCAAATTTTCAGGATTGATCCAAAAAGAAGAATCACTGAGTATCTTGACGGACAAAAAATTTTACGGAAAAGGATCGCAATTATTGAAAAATTCAAAAACAATCTGAACGATTCTATCGGATTTATTTTTTTAAATTTTAAAACTTCTATCGAATCATATCTTGAAGAAGTTCGCATCATTTGTCAACGCATCAAAAAATCTCCATATTTTATCAGCCTAAATCAAACAGATTTCGAGTCCAGAATCGGTAATTTTAGTCAATTATCCGCTTTTGTTGTGATCAATTCATGTTGTTGTGATTTCGATTTTCTTGAAAAATATTCTAAATATTTTTATCCGGTCATAAGTTGGAGAGAATTTCTAATTGTTAGCGGAAAATCTATTGAATTCGGTGGAATTCACTGGAATAATGGAGAGGATTCATTATTTATCGAGACTAATTCAGAAGACAATCAATCATCGAATGGAAATAAACTGATAGAAAGAAAACTATTCCACCAGCCTCTTTCGTGGTATGGTTTGGTGGTCGATGCAGGTTCAGCTGGAATTGCATCCACGATCAAAGAAGGCCGAAAGGGTATCGCATCTGCCTATGTAAACGAGCAAGAGTTGTTTTAGTTGATGCACATCTGCATCCAGTTCCGTTCCACTATCATTTTGATTGCAAATTGTTAAATTGAATTTCGATTCAAATTAAAACACTTGAAATCACAAAGAAAGCTGATATTGCTATCTTGTCAATCAAAAGTATCTACTAGTAAGTCATTAAGAAGTTTAATTTTCCCCGATAATATTAATTAGATAGAAGCATCGATGATGATAATACAAAAAACGGATTGTACTTGGAAGCAGTTTACTTATTTTGATATATTTCAATCTGAAGGAATTCGTTCATAATTGCTTGGTTTTATTCCATTAAAAATTGCATTTTATTTTTTCGCTTCGAAGAATCGCCATTTCGCACTATTGATGATAATGCTTATCATCGATCGCATATGATAATCATATCTTCATAATAATCATTTCCTTGATAACGAAGAATTGTGCCAATCATTACTGCTATTATTATTGTTGGGTTTGGTTATTTTTTGGCTCTTCACTAGCATCTTCCAAAGCAAAATAATCATTTTAGTTTCGAGACCTAAAATACGATTTTTTTCATTGACCACAATTTTATAAAAAGTACCAAATTCATTAATTAAATAGATGTCTTTGGAAAATAGGATAGTATGAGTCCAATAGATTCTAAAATTGTTCGCCGATCTGTTGGCAAAATATTTCAATCGATTTTTGTGACAATCAGTGCTGGTTTATTGATTATTGGATCATTTCTAATCACTTCGGTACAATTATTGAACTATGCTCTTCTATATAATCTTCATCGAAATCTACAACGAAGAATCAATGCTTTCCTTCAAGAATGTTTACTTTCACGTTGGTCTTTCTCGTTCCATTTCTCGATTGATTGAATCTAGTAATTTTCTTCTTTCCGCATAGAATTCACTGTTGCACTAGAATGGTATTGTGGAATAACAGTCCGTTTATTTGTCAAATCTAAAGAAACATTTGAGAATTTCAATAAATCCAATAGTTTCGTCATCGGCAATCATCCGTTTCAGATCGATTCATTTTTTTATTGGATTTTTTGCGATTTTTTTGGTGTTCTAGGAACAGCTAAAGCTTTCCTCAAATATGAGCTTCGTTTGATACCAATCTTTGGCTGGGCATTTATTGCCGGCGAATTCCCATTTCTTCGAAGAGATTGGAAGAGAGATGAGAAATCAATCGGTCCTGATCTAGATCTTCATCTCAACTCTAAAATGCCATGCCAGATGCTTTTCGTACCGGAAGGAACAAGATTCACAAAAGAGAAATACGAAAATAGTTTGAACTATGCTAAAGAACACAATCTTATTCCATATAAATATCATCTTGTGCCTAGAGTTCGGGGTTTCACTCATATTCTCAAGCATTTGCGTAATAATCGTAAGAATTTTCTAGCTTCATCCGGAATCGTATTTATTCTATCAATCGGCAACTACTATAGATCCAGATGATCGATACTCTCTTTATCAAGTTGAATTGGTAAAAAATGGTATTTCACCTGAGATTTCTATGAAAAATTTCTTCAAAGGAAAGAGATTAGGTGTCGATATTTATTTGGAAGAGATTGACCATAAAAATCTTCCTTCGGCACAATCGAACGATGAAGAATTTCATCAATTTCTTTATAAAATCTTCGAAGAGAAGGTAATCAAATGCCAACACAATGATGTTGTGAACTGATTTATGCCAGATATTCTTCTTTCCGATCTCGAACTAGGACAAGCTAATCGATGATTATCACAAATACCATTGCTTTCCACATGAATTCAAATTGACTAAAAAACGTTCTCTCTACAAATTGATTCGATTCATTTTTTTGAATGTTTTTATCGCCGGTGGCTTGCTCTCATGGATCATCTATTTGGCAATCATTAACGAAAGTCTTCTGCTTCGTTCGGTAATCTACACATTAATTGCAGCAAGTAAGTATATTTTCGATTAGGCAGTTTCAAAATGAATCTCTATCAATTTCGTATTTGTTTTTGTTCCTTTTAAAAGCTTATATTTGTATATTTGTTACGTTGAGAAATATGCAAATTTCAAATTATGGCGGAGGTAAAATGAAAAACAAATAAATTAAAAGCATATTGTCAATGTTTCGACTCGATCGTTTTGTAATTATGGTATTTTTCATATTCAATTTGATTAGTTTTGATAAATTGGCCTTTGAGGACTAGAGGGGACTTCTATGGATATTTGTAATTAATTTACAATCAATCATCCTCTATTTCTACCTTTATTATTTTTTTTGGAGGTTCCAACGATTGGATTGGAATCCAATCCATGGTCCTGCAAGTGGCAAGGCCTCTATTGTTATGGTCATATAATCCATATTATTGGCTGTGTTATGGAGCTCTGAAAGCAATTTAGTTTTATGATGTAATTTTTTACATTGAACTGTTCAAACAATGTTCCAGTTGAGAGTAATATTCACCATCTTTAAATTTTTAGCAAGCTTCCAGCAGATTGAATCTTTTAGCAACGAGAATATTCCATCGATTCCGGTACAACATCTTCGATGTTGGTACAATAATCTTGATCTTAATCGACAAAAAATGGTCAAGAATTATTGCTTCAATGGTAGAACTTGATAAGACACTAAGAAGTGATTTTATGGATAGAGAGTAATTAGAGTGTATCATTCGATCTAGATATCAATCATCGTACAGAATCAATTTGTAATCATTTGTTTCCTAATCATTCAAGAGAATGTTGCTGGGGATACGAGAATGATCTACAATACAATTCTTCTTGCCTTCTTTACAAGCCAATCTGTGATGGACCAAGTGAATCATGGGCCTCGAATCGTGATGAACAAATGAAAATCTTCTTCGCAACCTCAGATTTCGGTTACCTTAGGGAACGAATGAATGAGCTCAGAGTTTTTTGTAAGATTACGCCAAAACAGCAGGTCAAGACTGATTTTGTTTCCAGATTAGAATGTACACAGTATCTTCGTTTATGTCGAGCTAGAAATGTTTTCATTGATTTCGAAAATTTAGCGAATCTTCGTGAACCAGCTCGTTATCGAGAAGACATTCTCCGTTACGGTGATTTAGGCGGGTGGAATTGTGAACTCGATAGAAAGTCACTGCTGAATGAAGGCAACCACAAAAGTCCATTGATGTCATGGTTTACTGAGATCGCCAATTTCAAGGTCCTCAACGATGTAAGAAAATGTGATATTATCATTTATAAACCAACTTACATAATTAAACTTGATGCAACCGTCAATATGTATCATCATTTCTGTGATTTCATCAATCTCTATCTGACAAAACATTTCAATCAAACATTTAGCTTAGATATTAATATTTTGATCTGGGATACTTATCCATATCGATCGAATTTCGGATCAGTGTGGAACGCTTTCACTAGAAACAAAATTTTAGACCTTCAAATGTTTCGTAGCAAAATGGTTTGCTTTAAAGACGTCATTTTCTCCTTTCTTCCTCGAATGATTTTCGGACTTTATTACAATATGCCATTGATACCAGGGTGTAGAAGCAGCGGTCTTTTTCGTGCCTTCAATCGTCATCTTCTTCATTATCTCAATCAAAGCTCATCGGAACAATTAATCTCCAAGAATGATTCAAAAATCAGAATAATATTTCTTAAAAGAGAGACCAAACATCGTAGAGTTCTCAATCAGGAAGAATTAATTGAGAGATTGGAACAAAAACTGAAGGAAGTGCGCCAAAATGATCAGGTAGAAATCAAATCGATAGATTTCAATCATCGAATGTCTTTTATGGAGCAAATAAAAATCTCTTCGAGGACGGATATTCTTATTGGAATACATGGAGCTGGTTTGACTCATACACTGTTTCAACCAGATTATGGTGTCCTCTTCGAACTCTACAATTGTGAAGACGAAAGCTGCTACAAAGATTTAGCGCGTCTTCGTGGAACTCATTATATCACTTGGAAAGATAAAACTAAATTCGAAGCTTTTGTCGACGATCAAAATGATTTAGATAAAGAATCTCTTGGGAAAGCACACGCTAAATTTGTCAATTACAAATTCGATCCAAATGAATTCGTTCGCTTAACGCTTGAAGCCATTGAAATTGTTCGTCAACGAAGGGATGATTTCAAATCTATACACTTCAATCACTTTAATCTAGATAAGCCAAAGAATGAAATCAAATTATTCGGTCATAACAAAGTGGAACTTTGATTCAAAAATCAATAAAAAAAAAATATTGAATTGTGTTTATTGATTTTTTACAAATATTCGAATTGTTATTGGAATATTTTATGAATAGTTCAAAATATTAATTGACTATGCACTAGAAATAGGAAAACAAAATTGATAATTATTGTTTTAATTATCATCTAGAATCAAGAGCTTTTCATTCGAGCCGAATAAAATGGGTTTTTTTTGCAGCATAACATCATTGAACAGATTGCTATCGAAAAGATCGTTACGATTCAAATTTATTCTCAACGATTCAAACATGGATTGATGGTCTGTAGATGAACTTCGATTTTCAACGATATCTTCCAGAAAATCAAGACAATGATTCAATTCATTACCATCGTCGAATGATATCGCGGGATTGATTTTTTTACAAATTCCAATCAATCCGATTTCGAATAGATTCAATCGTGTTTCGATCTCTTTCATTTCAATCGCAATCAATTTGTTTCGCTCCTCAACAGCCAATATTTTTTTCGCGACTGAACGATTTTTATTCTGCAAATGACCAATAGAATTTTCATATCGATCTATTTCATTTGCAAGACCATCAGTATCTTGAACAGTCAAATTAATCGAATAGATATCATTGTTCAAAAGCTTGAATTGAAGTTCTTCTTCATTCTCTTCTACAATCATTGAATTTTTATCTAGTGATTTTGATTCTTTCTCGATTCTTTCAAGTATTTTGGATTCTTCTTCGATTTCGTTTGGATCGGTCTTCGAAGAACTTTTTTCATTTTCATTAGCTTCAGATTTTTTAACCGTTTTATTAGATTTTCGGACGATCTTTTTCCGGCTACTGCCGATTGCTCTTTTTGTTTTCTTGCAATTTTTTCTTTTAACATTGCTTTCTAATAGAATAAAGAATTATAATGGTAAAAATCGAAAAATTATAAGGAAATTAAAACAATAGTATTACCTGAATTCGATTTGTTTATTCGAGTGTTTTTGCTCTCCGCCGATAATTTGTTATTGGAACTTTTATTGCTTTTCGATGCATTAACCAAAATGGCCATCTGTTCTCTTTCTTTCTCTAGCTCTCGTTTTTGTATCAATTCCGCTTTTATTGGATCGAGAGCTGCCATCGGGCATCGCTTTATGGATCGATGAAACAGATAGGCTGATTTGGTATTGCCAGTACCATCACAACCAGGCATCGGACAATATCTCGTGTCATATCCAGAATTGTTGGTTCCATTGCATTTAGATGCATTGATTGACAACAGTGATGAAGTCGAAGAAGATGATTTGCTGTCTGGAGATCTAACAATAACATCACCATTCTTATTGCTATTCAATCTCCTCGAATTATTTGTCATGATCCTTAAATGTCTATAGAATCAAGTGAGATCGATTAGCAAAGTGACCAAATGAAGCCTAAACGAGCAACAATAGAAGAAGACCAAAATTATATCCTAATCTGATCATAAAATTAATTCAATATTGCTGGCTTATTGATGTTAGGTTAATTATTAATTTCCCTCGATCAAAATATTAAAAATCGAAAATGAATAAACTGGGAAAGAAATAAAGCACAAAATGCGATGAAAAATCCCGTTTCGCCTTCAAAAAATTTGAGATTGTCAGATAGATAGAAAATGTAGAGAGAGAGAGAGAGAGAGAGAGAGAGAGAGAGAGAGAGAGAGAGATTGGAAAGAAAATACCAAAAATCTGCAATAGAACGCACACATAAATACAGACACAAACACAAGCACACATCGAACTTTCATCGAAAGTCATCAATATTAAAAATTAGAATAGCGAAATAAATAATTATTACTTTGAAAACAGAAGAATAACTCTTCTACGGATAGATTTAAGAAGAGTTCAAGGGAAAGGAATTTAAATCAAAGAATCGATTTTGTTATATAAATACTGATTCGTCTTGAAAACGAGACTAATGAAACCGGACTCGGAATGGTTCGGTTCTGAAGGAAGCAAAAGTTAATGCGATATGAATTTGTTAAAACAATTAGATCAGAAAAACTGCTTACCTTATTCTCTTCACAACAAAACAAATAAAAACAAATTTAGAAGGGCCAAAAAGAGAGAGAGAGAGAGAGAGAGAGAGAAAGAAAATCAGAAGAACAAAATTGAGGACAAAATTTTCATTCTAAAACGATTTTAAAATTGAATTGCTTTAGAATTAAACTCTAAAAGTATCCAAAATTAGTGGCTAGTGTTTCAAAAGAAACGAAAAGATTGGATGGAAATTGTTTAGAATGTTTTTTCACTTTTATTGTCTCTTTTTTTAGTTCTCTTGTTTGAGATTGAGAAATCAATTTTAGCAGTTGGAATTTCTTCGTCGAATTTTTTGGACCAATACTAAGTTTCTATCTCTCAAATGGAAGATTTCTTTTTCTCCGCTCTCTCTCTCTCTCTCTCTCTCTCTCTCTCTCTCTCTCTCTCTCTCTCTCTCTCTCTCTCTCTCTCTCTCTCTCTCTCTCTCTCTCTTCGTCTTCTTCTTTTTTCTCTCTGCTATTCTCTCTTCGATTATTTCTAGTCTTTTTTCGAATATCAATCGATACAAATTGGAAAGGGGCGAGAAGGCTTTTCTGTCATTTTTGGATCGCTAGATAGACAATTTATTGGAAAGGTAAATCAAAAGACGATTGATCATTTTCATTTGGTGGGTGTTTCAAACTATATCAAAGAAAAAAGATGGAGAGATTATTCGATGAGCTTTATGTAAAATGCGAACTAAATTCGGGTTCGAGAAGATCAACAAGAGGAATCGTATTGCCCTAACGAAGGGAACACAGCCAATTGTCCTATGATTCCATTTTTTGATTGCCTGTCAATAAGCGCACGTATTTGCTGGATAGTCATCGCGAATTCTGCAAACATTTTTAAAATCAAGTGTAAATTTGTTGGATTCTAGATTAAATCTTAAGATCCTAGCTTCGATTTTAGATTCTTTTCTTTTTTTACTCGCAAAATTTTTCACCCATTTGACACAATTGAACGATGCCATACGCCAATCAATCATCCGTTCATATACCAGAAGGTGGGATTACTGAAGACAGTTTTCGATTCCAGATCAACGATACCGATCTTTCGGTTGCGAATTCATTGCGAAGAATTTTCATCTCTGAAGTTCCGACCTTAGCAATCGATTGGGTTCAATTAGAATCCAATTCTAGCGTTTTGAATGATGAGTTTATAGCCCATCGACTTGGTCTTATTCCATTGACTTGTGAGGATGTCATCGATAAGATTCAATATTCAAGAGAATGCACTTGTACAGATTTTTGCTCTCAATGTTCGGTTGAGTTCGTTTTGCATGTAATGAACGATACCGAAGAGACACGAGCTGTAACTACTGCCGATCTTAAATCGAATGATCCTAGAGTGGTGCCGGTATCTTCGCGTAGCCAAACAAACGAAGAATATGGTGAGCCAGAAGGTGATGAGATTTTGATTGTCAAACTTAGAAGAGGTCAAGAATTAAAAGTTCGTGCCTATGCCCGTAAAGGTATTGAAGGCTATCAAGTTTTTTTGAAATGTTGAATTTAATTGATTAATTCGTTATATGAAATCAACAGGCTTTGGAAAAGAACATGCGAAATGGAATCCAACTTGCGGTGTTGCATTTGAATATGATCCGGACAATGCGTTCCGACATACAACATTCCCAAAGCCCGAAGAATGGCCACGGAGTGAATATTCAGAATTCGGTGAGGATGATCTGAGATACGAGGCCGATTATATAAGAGATGGTAAACCATCTAGATTTTACTTCACTGTCGAATCGACAGGGGCTATCAAACCGACTACGCTTGTGAAATCTGGTTTAAAAGTTCTTAAGAATAAACTCTCTGATCTTCTCACTCATCTCTCTCATGAAGTAAATAACGATGGACTCGCTATTGTACAAGATTGAACATTAGATTTACTAATATTGATTTTTCCACAAAACGAATTCCTATTATTCTTTACACTTTATCGAATACAAGACAATTTTAGGGACAATGAATGGAGTCACAAATTACTGTTAAAATTTATTTTCTTCGAAAGTATCTGTAAATTCAAGGAGTGATTCATTAATTCTCTGTAATAAATTTTTTCCATCCTCGAAATCTTCTTCTGTCTTCAAGTCAATTGCAAATCCTTTTTTCATTGGAACCAATAGTTTCGGTTGAGCGTTAACCGATAACAAATGATAGAGACGTCTTCCTTCGCTCGGATAAAGATTTTTAATATACTCGAGATTCAATCGATAATCAAATTGTCTAGCTTGACTTTTTTGGATCATTCCTTTGGTGAATGTTTTGCGGACTAAATTTCCGCGATCATTTCGTTTATCATATTCCATAAGAAATCGATCCATCTCCATCCGTCGCTGCTCGATGGGTTCAATTTGAATCAATGGACTTTTGGGGAATTTAAATTTCTTAATCCAAATTAGGTTAGATGAAAAAACTTACGAGATCAATTCAAACTTACGAAAAATTGCTCTTTATGATAATAGGACAGAATATGCCATGTGATTTTTTCTCTACAATAATAAAGATTGCATAGATTACATCTATATTCGATAAGCTGATTCTTTTCATTCCGATATTCTTCAATGTTATCAAGACCGACAATCGGTCTCAGATGACTTTGTCGAAGCATTTGATTGATTGAGTGGTGATTCTGTTCTATATGCTCGAAGACAGGGTCCATTTTTTTAAATTCTTTATTACAGATCTAGATTGAAAAAAAAAATATTTTTCGCGTTGAATTACATTATTGAGCATTATAATTATTGATTCAATCAATCATACCACGCAGCATATTAGATTATTTTTAGATTTTCTTATTCCTTGATGTGCCAATGATAATTGAATATATTTCTTATTGAAACAAGCATGATGAGCTTCTGCAAAACGATCGAATCGTATCAGTCAATCGTGTAAATCAGATCGAATTCAACCTACCTAATGCAGTGAGATCTTTTCGTGAAAGACAGAGATCTAAAGCTTTATCGTTGAATATTTTAGTCATAATGTTTGACTTGAAGAAAGAAAATTTTGTATTTCGATCAAATTTTCCTCTGAATTAAATCGATGCGAGACAAAAGCAGTAAACAGTCTACATACACTGCTCATCGAATTTCACACACTCAAAGACACTCACAATACTTTCACTCAAACAATTTTTTATTATTTCGTTTTCGCATCTATTTAATATTTAGACAATTTAATATGAAATGAATTTTCACAAAAAAAAATATTTTACAATCAAAATAAAGAATGAAGATTAATTAAAGAGCAAAAGAAGTCCTAATTTCTTTATTTCTTCGGATAGATTAATTAATTTCTGATGGCGGCATCAAATAGGTGGAATTTTCGATCGCTTTCTCCACATTGGTTTTGTTTATATTGACTTTGGGGATCGCCAACGTCAATGATGCCATTGTCGAAAGCGAAACCAATGCAGTATCCAACAATGTTGAAGCTGCAGCTTGCAAGGAATATTTGATTTCGCTATTATATTTGATTCCTCTCTGAATATAACTGCTTATGGTCATCAAAGAATCGCCTAAAATACTTAGATACGCTTGAACATCAATCAAATTTGTCCCGATTCGATGCTCGGAACCTTCAAACACTATCAATTTATCATCGGATTCTGAAAAATTCTCACTGAACATAGAGTTTAAATTCGAAGCGATCGGAAGAGTTAAACTATCAAGAACGATTTCTGGTTTCAAATCTTTGTCATCATAAACAAAAGAATTGAATGTTTGAGTGGCACCATTCAAAGAGATGTTCGATCCTTGTTTAGTGATTGTTTGAGCCTTTCTAAACCATGTGGCTTTCTCGTTTTGAGGCAATGTATGCCAGATTTCACCCATCTTTTTCGAAAGATTAGCGAAATCTAATTCTGGGTAATTAGATTGAATATGACTTCTATTCTCTTTACACCAGAGTACATAAGCCGAAACTGATGGCTTCTTCTTCTTTACAATATCATCTTCAGTTGAACTGGGATAATTAATACTGCTATTCAAAGTATTGTTGTTGTAATTAGTCGCCGATAACGAAACTGAAGATCTAAGAGAAGTTTCCGGCAATTGAACATCGGGTTGTTGTAATCGCAATCTGTTTGCTAGATTAATTTTTCTAGTTTCATGAAGAGTCCGAGGAATGTGAGATGATTTCGAATTTAGATATGAGATTGGTTTCGAAACGTTGGTTATCAAAATTTTTTTCTCATTCGATTGTTCAAGCGGACTTAAAACAGAAGCTTTTGTGGCCGAACAATTTCGTGCAGGCATGGGAGTCGATGAGGATGATGGCAAAGGTGAATCAGTGACAGAAATTTCATTTGGATTAGGCTTCGCAACGCTTCCGAAAGCTTTTGTCGATTCATTCTCGATGAGTTTGATTTTTTTTGATGTTTCATTTGTTGTCGGCGATTCAACGTTCTCTCTTTTCAATGTTTCCGATTTATTTTCACTGTTAGAGCTATTCATTTGGATTATCAAAGAGCCAACTTTTGTCGAGGTCGATTTCGAAGAGATAATCACATGATGATCTTTATTCAGGTGAGAATATTTTGTGTCAGATGTGAATGCGCTGCTCTCAGATTTGCCGATCGAATTAGTAGGATCACCATCGTCGTTTGATGATTTTGACTGAGCTATGGCCATCTCGGTCTCAATTTTAGGAGTCATCACTAAAACAGCAGGATGTTTGGAATTATTTCGCCCTTGTTTAGGATCTGATTCCATCTCTAAAAGTTTTATACTTTTCTTCAAAATCCTACCAGACCTTGAGAGAGCTGGAGAATCCATTGGGTATTGATCTCGAATTCTCCTCCTTTCTTTTGTTGAAGATCGAATTTCAAGATTTAAAAAATGATCTAGAATAATAAATGAAATTGTGTCTTGTAGAATAAAAAAACTTTCAGTTATGTAATATGGACGATAGGTTATGTTTGCTAGTGTCGTTGATAGACTAAAAAGTTTTAGGGAAAGTTCTCGAAAAAGACAAGCATCGATTCACAATATCGATAGTGTTTGTGTTTCTTCCTTCGACTTTGCCTGATCTTCGATCTGTTATTTACAGTGTTAAACTTATGTTAAAACTTAACGAATAACTTCAAATTTATTCTTCAAACTTCATTTTGAATTATTTTTATTGCTATCTATTTGATCATAATTAAAATTGATCTATTTAGATCTTCCCATTACAAAAGAAGAAAAGTACAAAAATGGGCAATTTAGGATTAACGAAAGATCATATAAGCATCGAACCATATACGTTTCCGTATTTAAGAAAGAATTGGCCGTCTGATTCACAAGACTCTCCGTACGATCCATTGGAAGGCTTTCCTAATGGCAGGAAAACTCGAGGTATTTCAATGATAATGTTTTCAACAAAAAATTTTTTTGTTCTCTTTTTTCTTTTCTTTATGTCCCATATTAATCAGTCATGATTGCAACTGAAGAAGAGATGGACTCAGCTAAACTGCATCCAAAATTCCGTGACTATTGTGCTCATAAATATATCGAATATTATGGATGTTTAAAAAATAATCGACCACTCTATTGGCGATGCAAACATGAACGCCATGAATATGGAGAATGTGAATTTCAAGACACTGTTCTTCGTATGAAAGAATGGGAACGAGAGCGTAGACTTCGAGAGAGAGAACTTAGACGTGCTCAATTGGAAGCAGCCTAAACTTCTTTATTGAATTGGCTTTTTTTCGGCAATCTTTGCTTCTTAAAGATGAAGCATTAAAGACAATTGTAATTAATAGAAATGTTTATACGAAGAAATTAGTTTTCTTACTATTATTTTAAATAAAAACTTAATAACACATTGAAATTGATCGAAATTTTCATCTTGGATCTTAATTATTCAGTGAAAAAATTCAATATTCAGTTAGAAATTAAATCGAATTTCCATAAATTTCAATGTTATTTAAACAGATGCCAGCACCTGATGGCCAGATGGTCTTGTGGAAACATCAGCTAGAGTTTTGTGGTATCTTGGCAAACAACATCGGATGATGAACCATCTTACCGAAAGAAGCTGTTTGACCAGTGTTTCCAAGGGAATCGTATGAGTTCAGATCGATCAAATGGAAGAGTTCAATCCTTGGTAATGCGGCCGATCAACAACGATTGTTGTAATTAATCCTGGAAGAATCATCGTAGGCAAAAATGTTTATCAAAATCGATTGATTAGTTCTATTGGTTTTCATTCGATTTGAAATTTTCAATGATTCGAGGACAAATTCATTTTATTCTATCTATTCCATCATAATGGCATCGATTAAAGAGTGTGAATCAAAAAAGTCTTCATATTCACCGAACAATTCTGTTGGTTTATCGATGGTTTTGAATGGATTCGTTAGACGAAAATCCGATAAAGAATCATTTCAATGGTGGTTATGTTTTTGGATCATAGCTTTGATCGCAATTTTCACCAGATTCTATAAGATAAGCGAGCCGAATCATGTTTGGTAAGAGTCTCGTAATCTTAGTGACAAATTTCGTGAGCTAATTCTGTGTAATTTTGTCGAAGCTGGGATGAAACTCATTTCGGTAAAATGGCCAGTTGGTATATAAATAAGACATTTTTTTTCGATGTCCATCCACCCCTCGGCAAAGTATGAGTTTTTCAGATGCAAATGATCAAAAAGAAAAAATTATTCTGTTTGAAAACAACAATAGATGCTTATCGCTTTGTCTGGTTATTGGACTGGATATAACGGCACTTTTGCGTTCAACAAACCGGGCGATAGCTATGAAGATTATCCGATCCTTGGTATGAGAATATTCTGTGCTACTCTTGGAACATTGATAGTTCCGAGCTCATTTGTGATAGTTTGGAATCTTTCACATTCTCTCTCTGCCTCGATACTTAGCTCTACTTTGATTCTTTTCGGTAAACATTTTTTTTCTAAAAGAACTCGAATTCGGAATTGTAAATAATCATTAATCATTATCAATTTAACTCTTAATTCTGCCGAAAAGATATTGGGATGATAATTCTCTCGCAATACATTCTTCTGGATCCTATTTTGATGTTTTTCATCTTCAGCTCCACAATGGGTATGACTATGTTCCAATCGTATAGAAATCGAGCATTCGAAACAGTGTGGTGGTTTTGGCTTCTCTGGACTGGATTCTCTCTAGCTTGTTCCATAAGGTAAACTTTATTCTACATTCGAAGATCATTTACTAGATCGATTTTTTCAGTGTCAAATTTGTAGGATTATTTGTTGTTCTGTTGATTGGTTTCAATACTATTTATGATCTTTGGAATATATATGGAGATCTTGAAAAACCGATTTCATTGGTCCTGAAACACTTCATCGCTCGAGCTTTCGGATTAATTGTGCTTCCGATCATTATTTATATAGGATTTTTTTGGGTTCATTTGTCAGTGCTTAGTAGAACAGGAAGTGGTGACGGTTTCTATAGCTCAGCATTTCAATCGACTCTTGAAGGCAACAGTCTTTACAACGCTTCGATGCCTCAATTCGTAGCTTACGGATCGGTGATAACTATCAAAAATCATCGAACTGGTGGTGCCTATCTACATTCGCATTGGCATCTTTATCCGGAAGGAGTTGGAGCCAGACAACAGCAAGTAACCACCTACTCTCACAAAGACGATAACAATAAATGGAGAATTAAAAAGTATAATGAAGAGAGTTCAGAAAAAACCGATCCAATAGAGATCGTCAAAAATGGTGATCTTATTCGTTTGGAACATGTTGTTACCGAGCGCAATCTTCATAGTCACAATGAAATCGCACCGATGACCAAAAAACATTATCAAGCAACTTGTTATGGAGAGAAAGGTGTCGGTGATGCAAATGATGTCTTTCGTATCGAATTCGAATCTTCAAGTCCCGACCACAAACTTGAGGCAGTCAAAACCAGATTCAAATTGATCCATTACCTAATGAATTGTGCTCTATATTCGCATAACAAACAACTACCAAAATGGGCGTTCGAACAACTTGAAGTTACGTGTTCCCCTAACGTTTTCGATAATAAAAATACTTTGTGGAATGTCGAGGACAATAGTTTCGCTAGGCTACCGAACGTCAGTGTTAATGTCTATGCTCCAACTTTTTGGGAAAAATTCCTTGAATCTCATGCCGTAATGCTGCAAGGTAACTCTGGATTGAAACCTAAAGAAGGCGAGATAACTTCGAGACCATGGCAATGGCCTATCAATTATAAAGTAGGTCAATCAAAATTAAAATCCAAACGAATTGACAATTTAATTTTCGATAGGGTCAATTTTTTTCTGGAAACGATTACAAAATCTATTTGCTTGGCAATCCGATTGTTTGGTGGCTAAATCTATTGATGCTTTTTTTTTATTTGATCATAATCTCGATCATATTGATACGAAAGCAGCGTGGATGCACAGAAATCTCTTACATTGAAAAAGAGAACGAGAGATTTGTTTCAGCATCATTTTGGCTTTTTTTCGGTTGGTCATTACATTACTTTCCATTCTATGCAATGGGACGTGTGCTTTATTTCCATCACTATTTTCCAGCAGCAATATTTAGTTCGATGTTGACCGCAGTCATCCTTGATTATCTCTTCAAAACAATACCAGTGTTGATGTTGCATATTGTCTATCGAAAATGTTCGCCAGAAACGATCGAACAACGTTTCCAAAGTGCCAAAATGCTTTTACATTTCGTTTATGGAACGTTTTTAGCTGCAATCGTTTATAGTTTTTATCTCTTCTCTCCATTAGCTTATGGAATCATCCGTTTGATGACCTCAACAGCGATCGGCAATGATTCCACCGATGGCATCAAAAGTGTTGGCTCATCGACAAGTTTGTCGAATACAGATGCTGGTCAAAATAATCTTGCTGAAAATCAAATCGATTATAGCAGTGAACAACAAATGAAAAGTCTCCGCTGGATGGATTCATGGGAATTCTAACCCATCGAGTAAAATCGTTCTTATCACATGCAGTTTGGAGGAATTTACGAAAAGAGAACGAAATATCTTTTTTGAAAAGTTTCAATCAAACAATTTACTTTATTTTCATATTATTCTTCATAATTCTATTAAAGTATTTTTTTAATTTTTTTTCTTTAATTTCAAAAAAAGACATCTTTTCAAATGATTTTTTACAGTCTGAAAAAAATTGATCCGAAAACGGAACGCGAGTGTTTTATGGGTAGTTCAAACAACGATCATTTGACGATCAGCATCGAACAAACATTGAAAAAATCGCTGTCAATGACTACGCATCAAATTTCCTGGACGCATTTTTATGATCATTTTCAAAATTAAAAGAATAGATTGAGGAAGAAGATGACAATTCAACTATGTAGGAGATATAAATAGAAACAAAAGATGAAAAAGTGAGATTTGATGAGGAAGATTATGATGAGAAAAAGTTAACGAAATGAAGAATATTAACACTAAATCAGGATAACATATTTCAATGACAACCCTCTATTAGGTTTTCAGTTCTTGAATTTCGCCCAAATCCTTTTTTATCATTTCTCGATTCTATTTTTTTTATGCATTTGTTTTCAATGCGATTGATTTGTTTGTTCACCACGTACAATTGACATAAGGCAAAATGTGTAGAACATTTTCGTCTGATCGATTTCCGGCGTTCTCGCCGCCAGTCAACACATACGACGAAGTCATCTCGCTGAAATCTCTCCAAACATTATCTTTATCATAACTTCCGTTGTAGCTTTGCCAATGATCGTTCGCTAATCGATCAACGATAGATTTTTTGATCTTATAGAATGACGAACATTTTCTTTTTTTCTTAATCAAACGTCTAACGGTGATAGTTTTGTGAACTTTGACAGCATTCTTGGAAGGATTCGATATCTCCTCTCCTTTCTCTTCTGTGTTTAAATCTTCTCCATTCGATTCTTTCGACTCATTCTGTCCATCGATTTGGACTGAATCAACGATATTCGTTTCGGATTTCTCGTCGTTCTGGTTTGATTGAACAAGAGAAATTCTAAATTTTTCTTCATCATTAAACCTCATTTTGACTTGGTGGCCATTCGTCTCACTAATACTTTCAAAATGATTCTCCGAAAATTGTGATCCTTCAATATCAAGATTTTCCAAATCATTTTCATTATCAGTAATCAAATCATTATTTACAACAGAATCCTTGATATGATTTAATCGAGAATTGGTCGTTGATAATAGATCTTCATGATCGTCACCAATGTGTTCGAGTTGAAAATTATTTTTTAAATCACAATTATTGGAAGATTCTGACATCGAAATCATCTCAGAATCATTTTCACTCCTGATTTTCTCTTCCTCTTTTCTAGTATCACATTTTTTATTATCACATTGATTATTGTTTAGTTCAATTTTGTTTTCATCATATTCAACATCTTGTTTGATGCTGTCTGGAATGAAGCTCGTGTGTTGATCAACTAGAATATCATCATCATCATTGATTCTAGATCCTTTGCTTCGACCATCACTATCATCCATTTCGATTTCGGTCTCCCCCAAAACATCCAATTCCTCTTCTATAATTTCTACTACGTCCTCTTCTTCCTCATATTCTTCATCGTAATCAAACTTTTCAAATTCATTTACATCTTCAATTATTGAATCATCTAAATTGTCATGGTCCAAGTTTTCAACAAGTTTTGAATCTTCTGACTCACTACTCGCATCATCGTTGGATTCATCATTGAATTGCAATCGCTTCATCAATTCAAAATCATCCGGATTTATCTGTGGCAATTTCGAATAAATATTCATTATCTCTTGATCTATCTTTGAAATGGTATTTATCGATGAAGACGATGATTTGGATAGATTCGATGATTTTTTCGACGATTTTGATTTCGAAGATTTTTTCGAATCAACAATTAAATCGCCTTTGAAACTTTCATCATTGAGATAGAACTTATCACTATTAGATTGTGATTTTGAATCAATATGATCTTGTGATCGAATGTATGGGATATCATCTGGTTGTAAAGCACTTTCAAAACTATCTAATGAATTCTCTTCAGAGCAAAACCCATTTCTAGTAGACCGATGATTAGAGATTTTATCATGATTTGAATGATTCTTTGCAGATTTTTGAGAATTTTCATTCTCTTTGGTTAGGGAGAACGATGATGGTGATGAAGAAGCAGATAGCGAGAAATAGGTTTGATGATTTTTTGATGAATTGATTGAGTTTCTATCAAGCTTCAGATTAAATTTTTGAATCAAATTCTGCGTTGATTGGGGCTTACGCCCACCATTATTTACATAATTAAAATTTTCTCGAAGTGTATCGGTATTATTAATGTCGCTTCCATGGTTTCTTTTTTTTCTACTCCTTCTCGGTAGTGTAAGCGTTGAGCTATCTTCAGATCTAAGACCACAATCAGTACTTAGGCTAGAATGCTGCGAAGAATTACTATCTTCATCAAAATATTGATTGAAGGTAGCGATAGTCACTGCTGAATCTCTTGAATCGTTCGGACTATCTTGCCTTGATGATTGAGAATCGGGATTCCGAAACGTCGGTGCCGGTATGCAACGACTCTTGTTATTTTTAGGACTGATCGAGAGTTTGTCAGGTGATTCCTGTAAAGCTTTTCCATCTCTATTATAACTATTCAATAGATTTTTGAAACTATTTAATTTTGGACTTGTTCCATTCAAAATAAGCCCTGATGATGAGGGCGACGTTGTTGATTTGGTACATGAATTATTTCGGAATCCTTTCGGTGATAGACTGTTGATAGCTGAATTCTGAAAGAGAGAATTGTTTGTTTTAGGACTAGCAATTTTTTGAACTTGAGGACGGAGTTGTCCTGATAACTTGTTATGATTTGAATGATTTATTGGCGATGATGATGGCGAAAGGGATCGTACAACCAACTTATTCTCTATGAAAAAAAACAAAATAGAAAAATATCAAACTATTCAAAATAAATGATTACTTTCATTAGGCGAAACGAGTTGACCATGCTGATTTTTTACTCTAATTAAAGCTGGATGCTGTTGATTGATAGGCACCGATAAAGAATCATTCAAAGATGCATTTCTACTATTGCAATTATGATAGCCATTGACTGTATTAAACGGACGTGGACTGATTGAATTATGATTCTGTACGATTGCAGGACTTGTAAGAGCAGAACTTGAAGATGCAGCTATTGCTGTAGACCCTTGACCAACGGCTAAATCTCTCCAAGTTTTAATCAATCTTTTCGCTCTTTTGGCAAGCTCTTTATCATCTGTCCGTTTGCGTAAATCGTTGATATACTTTCCCAATCGAGTTTTCTGATTGATTGATTCGATTACGTTCAAAAAATAAATCAATTATAGTGAGCGCTCTAGATTTGATACAAGCGAATAAGCTTCAAACCTCCAAATCTTCTCGAGTAACAGTTGTTTTCTCGAGAATCGAAATGATCCGATTGACTTCATCGATATCTTCGACCTAGAATTGCACCATTTTCCACATGGAAGAAAAATAATATCACATTAGAATATTTGAGACTATGTTATTATTCGATAAATAGATAAAATTTGAGTTGTGGTCATACAACATCACAGAAACACACTTTAACAGACGCAAAGTGATTTTAAAATAATTTATTAAAATTTATTTTTCTTGTAAAATTCAAAAAAACTTTGAAATCGTGATAAAAAGAATTATTATTCTTGAAAACCTCAAAATCGACAAAGACTTCCGAAGGAAAGACAATTTGAAATATAGAAATAAATTGCGTTTTGTGATTAATCTAATATAGAGTTTACAATTCGAATGAAAATGAGATTGAAATCATTCAAAGTATGATTGATTTTTTCTTTCAATCAAAACAAAATAATAAAGATCACAAATATATTGTTCGATTGCGACTAATAATTTTTTCTAGATCAACACAAGGTATCAATACAATAATTAGTTTTTGTGGATGAGATTAACGCCGAGATGATAGATAGCAAATGAATCATCGGAACAGATGAAATAATGAAGTTTTATTGATATAGAATACATACATTGTAATGCTCATCGAGGGCTCGCACCAATCTGTCCTTAAGTTCTATTACCGGTGACTGCTGCTGCATCGATAACTGCAGAACTTGATGGTCGCTGCTCTCTTAATCAAATTACGGACTCTTTATGGGAAAGCGACCGCATTGATTTTTAATTGACGACCGCGCAAATATTAGATTTTTGACATTAAATATTGACAGAGGTATTTAGAAGGCCAGTATGGAAACGATTCTTTCAATGTATTTTTGTGACAAAACTTGTCAACAATTAATTAAATCTTAGAGCACTAGGAGTATCTTGAATGTATTTTGTGCTTGAAGTCTACCTTGATTCAGAGATTTTAAAATTATTTCTTCCCCAGTTAAAAACTTTAGCTTAATAATGAATAAAGATTTGTAATAAAAAGATGATAATCAATTGATTGGTCAAGGTTCGAAAAACGAATAATTTAGAATAATTCAAGTTCTCGTAGGTCGAGAATGGAATTGTTGTTTGAACTGTTGCGAATCGTTTATTGTGTGTCTGCGACCGTTGATCTTATCGTTGATAAAATTTCAATTTCGACATTCCGGTAATTGATTCGTAAAAAATAAAAAGCTAAGATTAATTGTAATGAATCAATCAGATGTGGCAAACGATAGTGATCGATCGGTTAACGCAAACAAACACACAATTTGAGACGGCAACATAACACACGCACGCACAATGTGACCAAACCAAACCATCAAAACAGAGAGGAGAGACTAAAAACCCGATTGAAACTGAAATTTAGTGTAGAGAGTTTTGAAAAAAAAAAAATAATGTTGCCTCGCCGAAATCTAGAGTGCTAGTGATCAAATTTTCGACTCCGAATTAGATTTTTGTCCTCCTATCTGCAACAAACATAGAGAAAAAGAGATCTGCCTGCTTATGATGGCAGCAGAAGAGTGATGGATTTGCATCAGCAAACGCTCCGGCAAACAGCGGACGCTGGACTGAAAGAGAAAAAAAACGATTCGAATTATCAACTCTCATCCAACCAGTCTAACTTACTCAGTGAGGAAAGTAAATTTAGACTGGATTCAAAAGTAGAAGCAAAAAAAGATTGCTGATTGAAGCGACGAAATAATGAGCAGAGTAGTAGTTAGTGTTTCAGAGAAATTTTCAACACAAGAGCAGAAAAGTCATCGATAACTCTTTTAATGATAATAGATGCTTCTGAAAAAAGAACTTCTACCTTTTTTTCTCTCTATCATCTATTTCTTATCTATTATTTTACCGTTTCACATATAAAGTGATTGCATTGAAACTATTTTGTCGCATTTACTAGTGATCGAAAGAGATCTAGAATGCAATAATAAGGCAGACAGCTAGAGAGAGCGAGAGAGAGAGAGAGAAAGGAAGTGTGCTGAATCTGCGGCCGCAATGTACGTAATTTTAATATTTTCAGACTCCTTACTTTTTTTTGTTAGAACAACTTTGATATCGAGAAAAAAAACATTCAGCTATAGCAGAGATATCCAAGAAGAGAGTGCAAACAAGATTGGCTATTGGTTGTCTGCTAAAAATTTTAAGTTCAGTATCCATTTGATTGTGCATTCTAATGAAATTTCGAATTTTTCTCCACATCATCTCTTCAGACTATTAGAAGGGAAATATTAAGATTTGGTTCAAAAAAAAAAAAAAAATCATCGAATAAATTGATATTGATCTAATATCTATCAATCGTTCTTCCTGGGATTTAATTCCGTTCTGAAACATTTTAAATAACCACAAGGCAAACGATTTTATTTCATGTCGTTCAAAATGATCGAGCAGCAGTTTGCTTCTAATCAGAACTCAGAATGACATTTTTTTCATTCAACAACTAAAACGATGAAGATTTGTTGAATCAATTCTAGATTGGTAGCACACAAACATTGAGTCAAAAAACGAATCATTTCGTTTGCTTAGTTTTCATTCTAAGCTCATTGTGGTGTTTTGCATTGCAATTAGAACACTACACGATGGACTTACTCATTCCACGCCATATATCCATGGAAATATGTGCGATTGTGGTGATGTCGTAAAAACATTGAGAGAAAATAGAGGAATCACTAGGTCGGAACGTATATGAGCTTCTAGTATTTAATTCTGAATCGCTGTAAATTCTTCGATCTTTTATGTTTCAATCTAATAGATTGGTTTAGTTAGCGTGTTTGTAAAGCAAAATATAGCGTTCTGTTTTGCTTGTTTAGAGAGCACTCAATTTCAGTATTAGTGTGTAACACAAATACGTGGATATTTTCGGAACATCAGAGTAATAACAACTAACAACAGTGCTTCTAAACTTAGATGCCTATGCTCAGTGCACTTATTCTTACTAGAGTGCCTCTAAAAAAATTAATTTTTCAGTGTTACAACCTAACAATGTCTCATACTCTATAGTAGTCTTCCGAAATTTCGTTCAAAACGACAGCGCTGACTAAATGACTGCTTCGGAACAAAAAATTTAGCCATTCTCAGAGTCCTGATCGTCAATGAGAAAGTCGAGAAAGTCTTGTCGGCCAATTTTTCCTTCTCTTCCAAAGCACAAATTCTAGCTTAGCACACTTATTTCGATTCTCTCTTGCCAAACTCATCTATCTTTGATTTGTTGCCATATAATTTTTCTGTCTTTTTCATCATCCCTGTAGAAGCTCTATGACAATGTTCGTCTCTATGACGAAATAAAACTGGTTTGTTTAGATATCGTAGATTATATCTTTTGTTTCCATTGATGGTTGCTTCTCAACAACAAATGTGGCGCATCATCATCATCATCATCATCAGCAGAGGTTCTCGAACAAGGGGCGATTTGTCCTCGAGTAAGTTGAAAACTTCCTCTACTGAGCGAAGACGACATCGGGATAGGGATCAAAAGGGCGTCTTGTTTTGATTGAAGTTTATGAAACTCTGATCATCAGCATTAGCCCTATTCTCATTGTTGTAGATCTCTGATCGAAATGTTGCAGAATTGCACCATACACAGGCAGAGAGACTTAGAGCTAGAAAAAGAGAGAGAGAGAGAGAGAGAGAGAGAGAGAGAGAGAGAGAGAGAGAGAGAGAGAGAGAGAGAGAGAGAGAGAGAGAGAGAGAGAGAGAGAGAGAGAGAGAGAGAGAGAGAGAGGGAAAGCGTACACTCAAATCTAGCAGAGAAGAAAGAAAGTTCATGGAGTCCTTTGTGTGCGTGTGTGTTGGTGTTTGTGTGAGCTCTATCGAAGAGAAGCGATGCAATCGAAGACTGAAAAACCAATAAGCCCATTATTTTTTTTCGATGCGTTTTTTGTTAAATTAAAATTTGCTACGCTGTTATCTTTGTGGATCGATTTCGGTACCTTAGAATGTGTCTGTATCGGAAAAAATTACATCATTGTGTTGCGTTTGTTTTGAGCTTTATTATGATATGAATTTCATTGTAATCGGTCCAGCCAATTTTGTTTTATATTTTTTGACCTTCTACGACCTTTTTGGAAAAAAATGACCCCGGAATTCGATTAATTATTGTTTGAAGGCCTTCTATGTTCATTTTGAAACGATTCCGGGCAGTATTAGACGTATTTTTCGAATTTGATATTTTCACTAATGCATCATCATTGTTGTTGAATGATTTTTGCTTGGATTCTTTGGAAATCGATCTCCGAAATCTATTTCGGGATATTCGTGATCATTATTGACCACATTTTGTTACATTGGATGTGCTTGCATATTTATATGCGAATGAGACCAAAAATCGGAACATTACATATCGTTTTGGGTTTCCTCAATTGCTAAGAGAAAAAAATTGGATAATCTTATGGACTCGGCACTTTTTGTTTTTCTGATCAGATTTTAGTGATTGGATTTAATTGTATGATCAAGATTTATTGGTGATGTAAAACTTATTCCGAGCGTTCTGACAACTTGACTTCGTCTGTTAAATCGTCATAATTTTATCCAAATATTTGAAGATACTTTCTCAATTTAATTTTGATTTCTAGGACCTATTTAGTTCATTATTTCAAAGTGAAAGGGATATGATAGCGTGTTCGGGAATTCTCAAGAACTTGATTGGCTTAATTTCAGCGATTTGTACGACGAAATTTTCTTGGCTTTTGTTTATCTGGCTCTAGCAGCCGTTCTTCAATCAGAGATTCATCTTTCCTTTATGTGTAAAAGACTCACACTGGAGAGATCTTCAGAGTTCATTCGTTTCTAAAATTACAAGGCATTCCTAATTGAAATGCATTCAACTTGTCTTACATTTCTATTTATTGATTACTGGAAATTTAAAAAAAATCTAATTTAAACCCCAAAACTAAACTTTTCGAAACAATACTTTGAAAAATTCTACGGTAGAGTATTAGAGTGAGGAGTCCGCAACGAGTCACCGATTTGATATACTAGAAGGAGCCATGGTCTCAAATTGTTTGATTACTCACTCGACATAAGAGTCATCTTTGGATCTATTTGCGATCTAATTCGATTTCAAATTGCGTTGCGTAATTTCTTTCGTCATTGCTTGACCACACACAAAAGCGCGCTTTTTCTCATTGATGCTTCTATTATTTGCGAAGTCAAGAATAAAATTTATAATCAGAAATTTCTCTGATATTAGTTCCAAAATGAATGGTAATAGTGGAAATGATGGTATTCTCAGAGTGAAAAAACTTACTTTGAATGCTCGATTACCGAGTAGAGGCTCGAAATTAGCTGCTGGATATGATCTTTATTCAGCTTATGATTATTCAATTCCACCACGAGGAACCCTATTGGTAATCAATAGATTCGTAATGATATCAATTTCATTTTTTTTCGATCTTTGTTCTCAGGTCCAAACAGATATAGCTCTTAAAATTCCGAGTGGTTATTACGGTAGAATCGCACCACGTTCGGGTTTAGCCTTGAAACATTCTATCGATGTCGGTGGTGGTGTGATCGATGAAGATTACCGTGGTAATGTCGGCATCATTTTGTTCAATCACAGTGACAAATCATTTTCGGTGTCCACTGGGGATAGAATCGCCCAATTAGTTTTAGAGAAAATTATAACGCCTGATGTGATTGAAGTTGATGAATTAGACCAGACCGAACGTGGATCAGATGGATTCGGTTCAACAAAAATATGATAGAAGAGCTTTTTATTGTCATAAATAATTCTGTCCTAATTTTCTCATTTTTTAAAATTATGTCCTAATAAATTCAATTAGCTTCAAAATAACATCTGAATATCAAACTGACATCTGCTGACAAAGAAAATTAATTCTGAAACAATTTATCAAAATCTGATCTAGTGACAATTTTATTTCATTTTTGCTCCGACACCAATCCCAGTTCAATCAATGTCTTTAGAAAACAATCTGATTAATGAAATCGATTTACGAAATCTTAGCAAAAAGGTATTCTCTTTTTATAAAAACACAGTTTTATTGAAGTGCAATTTAATTTGCCATAGCAATTGATTGAAGAAATCTATCTGATGCAGAATGAAATAGCTCGGCTAAAAAATCTCTTAAAATCGAATCATGAATCTATCGAAACGAAAGAGGAATCAAAAAAACGCAAATTATTCGATCATTCCAAATATAGACAACGTCATATTGCTTTAAAGTTTTTATATCTTGGATGGAATTATGATGGATTAGTGGTGCAAGAGAATACCAACAATACCGTCGAGGATTATATTTTTGATGCTTTACAAAAAACTCAACTGATCCAAAATCGTCAAACTTGCAATTATAATCGATGTGGCCGGACTGATAAAGGTGTCTCAGCATTCAATCAAGTAATTTCATTGACAGTTCGATCGAAACAGTTGTTAATCGATATACAAGATCATAATCATCAAGATGGAAAATTTCTTGATGCATCGGAAGAACTAGATTATGTTTCAATTTTGAACAATGTTCTCCCGCAACCAATTCGCATTATAGGATGGGCACCTGTTAAATCAGAATTCAATGCTCGTTTCGATTGTATGACTAGAACATACCGATATTATTTTCCTGATGCCAATTTAGATTTGAATGCAATGCACGAGGCGTGCAAGTATCTAGAAGGTGAACACGATTTCCGAAATCTATGCAAAATCGACCCAAAAAAAGTTATTATCAATTTCAAACGCAAAGTCTTGAATGCATCGATTCAAAAAACGTCGTTAGTAAATTCAGATATTTGCTATTTTCAAATCGAAGCTACTGCTTTCCTATGGCATCAGATAAGATTCATAATGGCTGTATTATTTCTGATAGGTCGACGTTTAGAGAAGCCTGAAATAATGGGCCATTTACTAGACATTGAAAAACAACCTCGTAGGCCTCAATTCTCCATGGCTTCAGGCCTTCCATTAGTGTTGTTTGATACTAAATTTCCTTCCGATATAATTGCTCAATGGTACACCAGTGACAATATCGAAAAGATTAGCTCGTCATTGTATGGTGAATGGGTTGAGATGGCTACCAGAAGTGCAATGATAGAGGCTATGCTAGAATCATTGCGATCTTTTCCTAAATCGATTCAGCCATTAAATCTGCATCAAACTACAGTAAAAAGGATATTTGGAAATCAATCGAGAAATTACTGCTCCTTATTGAATAGACCAGTTTGTGCCCCAATCAATGAAAATTCAAATAAACAATGAATTATGAAATTGATTCAATTAGTGTTGCAAACAATTCTCTATTGAATAAAGTTGAAAAAATTGAACAAAAAATGAAAATTTTTTCAAATCAACAAACAAATTGATATCAAATAATGCAGAAAAAGTAGAAAAATCAAAGAAACGTTAGGATTGAATAGAGGTAGAATTAATATTTGATTGGAAAATCAAGATCATCAACAATGATGTTGAATAAAGAGATACGATTCCCTTTCAATGCATTTGAGGACATTCGAAACAACTCTTTGATCCTCTCGAAAACCTCTCTATCATGGACTGAGCGAGTGGTGTTAGTCTTATTGAATGGTTCTTCGACACACATCAATGCATTCCATTGATGATTGACATCCTCGGACAAGACACCACCATTCAAATTTTGGTTAGATCGATGAGTTGAAGCCTGCCGATAAATTCTGTTTAGAATTTTCCCTTCTCGAACTGAAATAATATGCTGATCGAAATCAAAAACGTAGCCATAATAACGAAATAATCCTTTCAATAATTGCTTGAGAGTGCTGTTGTTTTTTGAATGCCATTGTATCGAACTCTGACGCCATCGTGCTATATCTTCTTCTATTGTAAGACCATAATCATAACGTTGTGGAGCGATTTTCTGTAGGCATGGTAGAACTGGAGGCTCAATAACTTGAAGATAATGTATTACCATCAAAGTCCAGCTATAGGGTGAAATTCCTTTATCTACAGCACTATTGATGCGATTCTCTCGGGCCCATTGTTTCATAATCATAGCTAATTGGGGAAAACGCCAATCCATTTTCGAATAGTCTCGAATCAATTGAGTATTTCTAATTGAAACCTCTTGATTGAGATTTAAAGTTACATTGAGATTGCAAATTATATCATTGAATTTGATCACGGGCACGCGAGCTGGAATCAATACAATATTCTGTGCGAAATTTTTGGTTTGTAGAATCTTTTCTATCCCTTTCAAAGTGATTTCATCGACCGAATTATCATTACTAATAGCAGTATTAGAATCAGCAGCAGCAACAACTATCTTCTCTTCATTGGATAAATGATTGGATGTCGGAGGATCTATCTTGGTGGATTCATCTGAAAGTTTGACATTTATAGCTTGGTTTTGATCAGATTGTTTCTTTTCACTGTTTGAATTCGATTTATCAGACGGTGTATTTGCTTGACTCGATAAAATAATTTTTTTCCGAGTTAGAACACAGATATCGACAGAGGAAACATTATCACCAATACCATTTGTAGTCGAGCCAACGACATGCAAGTTAATAACTGTAAGAGAGAAATAAATTTAAATTCGCTGACATCTAAATGTTTAACCTACAATGATTCGGAAAACTTTGTTTCAAAGTGTTTTCCAAGCTTTGTCGCAAAATTTGTTTCGCTTTGTATTTTTCGTTAGACTGACGATTACGTTGATAATAAGCCATGATTTCTCTAGATACATAATCATTAGACATTCCAGGCTTCATCAATATCATAGAATAGTTAGGATTGTTACGATTCATATGGATACCGAATTGACGATTCATGGAAACCTCGCTGTTCGATCGCTCACGTCTTTGATAGCGATTGAAACCTGAATTCGTGTAAACTCTTTTGACGAAATTGACTGGCAACGATGCTGTTGAGAAAGAGTTCGAATTCAAAGAGAATTTGATTTGTTTCGGATTAGAATAACGTCGTTTATTAGGCCGATTTCCATTGCTGACGTGATTAGGTTGAGATCGATTCTGAGATTGATTTTGCTGAGATAATGAATCAGCTGAAGTTATATGTTCCATCACACCGCTTGATGCATTTGAAGATCGACGATATCTTTCTTGGCTACGACCTCTTCGATAAAGCTTCGGAGACTTGCTTTTGTTTTTAGTAGCGTTATTGCCACTAGATCCGTTTGACTGTCGAGATGTTGATGGTTCCATAATCATTTCTGAGCTGTATGGTGTTGTCAGACCTTGTATCGTTGATGCACATGTACTGCTCAACTTACTGTATATAATTGCCGTATCTTGAAGAATGTCGGAAGACATTGATATGTTTTTATCTATAATAGACTTCTATTTAATCGTTGACAAGTTTAATATCGAAGTCGGTAGCTCTTGAATCTGTCAGATAGAAATATTGGTATTACTTCATCGAATTTTAAATCGAAAATAAAGTTAGAAATTATGTGAGGCTCATTAAATAGCATTTCAACGCCGATTTCACCATTCTCGACTAATTTTCAATTCTAAAATGATCTAGCATTCATTATTAATCGTTTTGATCTAATCAAAAATCAGATCAACTCTTTTTTGTTCGAACGAATATGTGAAGCGAATGATCGATGAATGAATTTTCCATGATTAGACTAATGGGCTTGAAATTCGATGCCGAACACTTCTTATCGAAGTTTCGAAATTTGACCATACATTCACTAAGCATGACTGATGATATGATCATTATGACCACTATCATCAGATCTTTGATGATTATAATCTTCATTTTATTATCGTTCAGGTATGCCACGCTCACTCAATGATTGAGATTTTCTATCACATCATTCATTTTTGCTCGTCTCGCAGAAATGAATCGCTTTGCTATAATCTTAATTTTTCAAGACATCTTGATCGAGTTCATCTTGAAAACAACAACAAATCAATTCATATATTCTGCTAAAAAATCAATGGCAAAATGTTGCCATCCACGTTTTTATGGTGGCTAATGATCTTTACGATGATATTATGTTTAGATGGTAAAGCGAAATTTTTACAATAATCTTTCAATCAAATGAGTATATTTTTATTGATAGGTAGCGAGATTTCGATCGAGAATGATCGATCAACCACTGTGATTGAGGAAACCTACAGCACTAAATTCGATAACATTCTACACAATACAACGAGTACTGAAATGCCAACATTCAAGATCTTTGATGAACCGAGATATTCCTTTAGCAATGTTCTGTACGACGGAGATGGATATTCCATGGAATCAAGTAATCACGTTCGAATTTCCAAAGGCCCATTCGATTTGATATTGGAGGATGATAAACCTAAAAATCAGAATTCAACAATTAAAAATAAAAATAAGAATAGAGGTAGCAGGAAAAGGAAACCTAAATCGAAGAAAATTATTGGCCGATTATCCACTAGTTCTACAACTCATAGCAGCAAAAATGATCGGTTTGAATTAGAAAACAAGCAAATTATTTCTCAAACAAAAGACTCAATTCAAGAGAAGTGCAAAGATGTTGCTTGCGAATCCCCGTGCTATATTTTTCGTATTAATCTTGAAGATTGTCCAGAATGCAGCTGTCCAGATGCAAAATGGGATCGTATTAAATTCATTGCAACCAGTAGTTTTGAGCCATCAAGAATTATTGATCGAAGTCGGATTCGACATCTTAATAGAAAGCCATAATTAGTCAGCTATATTTTAATTCAATATTGAATTGATAATAGCATCTTGACAATTTTTGACCGAACTTATCTTCAACATTGTTTTTTCAGCAACAAAATTAAGGATTGCGTCGTTGAGATATTGGAATCCATCTAGTTGAAAAACTGCAGTAACGATGCCAGCTGCTATCAACATTTTGTTTCTGCTAAAATTTTCCAATATAACTAGATTATCGTAAGAATCTAAGGCGAAAATTCGTTCTGTTTCTTTCTCAAATAAATCTATCAATATGAGTACTCTACAGATATAATAGTTTTGGGTCAAAAGATTAGATATTTCAAACAATTGATTGATCATTTTGGCGTCAATATACTCATAGTTGATGATTGATCTTAATATAACAGACATTAAAGTTTCAATAAAATTATTCAAAGTTTTTAAACATATTTCAAATCGGATCGAATCTAGAATTTCTCGTTCAAATCTGATAATGATCGATTTTTTGCAAAAATCTGAAGGCAAATCGATGCAGCGCAGAAAGTGTTGGATTTTTTTAATGTTTAAAAATGATCGGCAAGAATTAATTTTGGCGGAAATTAATAAACAAACGAGTAGACACAATGTTCTCCCATGATTGTGAACATATTGGGCACGAATTCCAGAGTCAATGGCATGATCATCAAATAAAATCCAAAAAAGATAGTCGTAACATTGAGAATCGTCGATTCGAAGAAGTAATGATCCGAGATTGCGATTGAAAAAAAGCTGCACTTTCTCATTGTCTAACCATATGAATCCATTGTTGTTTGCGTATTCGAGAAGATTTGAATAGAATTGATCAAACAATTCCAAACTATGACACAGGATTGAATGATCTAAATCGAAATGGCGACACAATCGACAAAGATCTTTGGAGATCTTAGAGACTGGCTCTAAAATATTGCGAACAATCAAGAGACTCGATGGCTCAATGATATTAAAAACTTGGTCTAATCAAAAAAATATTATTGATCAAAACTGATAAAACTTGCAAATTTAATTCACAGACCGAGAAAAACGATCCTACCTTCGTCGATGAAGGCTTTGGTCGATAAAAGATTCCGATCATTCGCTGCAACAAGCCAATCAAATATCTCATCAAGATAGTTGCCATTAATAAAATTCATTATTCTTAAAAATTCAAATCCCAAATGAATCAAATCGCAAAAATTCTTAGGCAGGCAGGATCGAATTATGGAATTTTTGTTCGAATTTTATCGCCGGAAAAAAATTCGAAAAAATATTTCAATTTTTTATCAATAGAAGACGCTTCCTGCTCCGATCGATTGATGCATTGCACAAATTTTGAAAAGAAAGGAACTTGATCTTCATCATAACGTCGGTGAATTACGGAATAAAATTAAATCCAATTGATCAAAATAAATTCGTTGCATGGAGAAACGAAAAATCACTCACAATTAGAAATCAGTTGAACGTTGAGAAAATCTTAAATAGGATTGATTTTTGAAATTTTATCACTAATCATCCAGTTAGATCTAATTTATTATCATCATCGATGTGTTTGTAATGAGTCTCACACAGTCAGTGAGGAAATATCATCGGATTGTTGGCAATGATACTTATTTATCAACCCACGACCATTTGGTGTCGACACACACATCGAAAAGTAATCGGAATGAGAAAAGAATATTTGTGTAGTAAATTAATGGAGAGAAAATAGATAGGTAGAGCTTGATCACAGATTAGATCTTCATTGCGAATTTTGTGCTGGACAATATTCAAGCACTGATGGAGAAATATACGAAGAATTTCAATAGAACAATCCATCCGAAGAAATCGAAGATAAGCGTTTAGGAATGAATCGGAACGAACTCATTGCATTCACTCTAGGATTGCGATTGATTGTCCGAGCATTCAATCGGAATCAGCTATCAATCAATGAAGATTCAAACACTATCATTAAGGATGGACCGATTTTAGATATCGAAACAAACCAAAATCTATGTGTGGCATCAATTCATTCTTACGACAGCTCTAGTTAATTCTATCCTTGAATGGAAAATATCAGCCACAATTGTAGTAATGAATGAATCATCTAATTTCATAGACCGATTTCCATCGTTTTAGTATAATCTTGCTTAGATTATCATCGATGTTATTTGAAAATTTTCCAAACAAAAAAAAAGTGAACAACTTAATTTTGTGTGGAATTCATATGAAAATTTCATATTATCCCTGACGTCGTATCCAACCTTCATTAGAAATGGATTCGAATTATGGAGAAGAAAGACAGTGAAGAAGATCAATGTGATTGTTTTGCGCTTTTCGATCAAATAAATCTCTTTCATTCGATACTTTCATTGATCACCTAAAAGATGCGAGAAAGATAAAAACGATTGTTGGTGGCCAATGATTCAATCGAAATCCAATAAGAAAAGCTTTCGAATGGAATAACTATAACACTAGAGTCTATAATTTATAAAAAATTGAAAAGTTTCAGTTCTATCTTATATAATATAGAGAATTTTTATTGAGACCTTTTGCTCTAAATTCAATTTGATTGGGGTCTGACCATTGATTAATTGTAGAACATTCTCAACAATCGATCATTGGGTGGCCATCATTTTTTGCCATTGAGAAACCATATTTGAATGCGATACTTTTCCGATTGAAACATTTATAATCTAATTAATTGACTGAGTTGAAAAAAATCCTTTTTTTTGCGTTTTTTATTGAAAATTTCTCCTTTTTTTATAGACCTTTCGTTAGTTTTTGCTCTTTTGAAGCAGACAGTGATTGATTAGTAGAACGATAGAAACTTATCGATAAGAGGTGGCCGAAAATAAAAGATTCTTTGAATCAAATCAAATCAAATCAAATCACATTATCGAGAATCTCTTATGGCGAAATTGGAAAGATTAAAAAGATGAAATCACATTTGTCTTGGTTTCAGTAAAAAAAATCTGATCTCAAAAGAGGATATTAGAGTAATTTTAATTCGGTGAGGGTTTTCGATATGAACTCGCAACAAACCACTGATTTTAATTGAAGAAGAGTAAGTGAAAAAACCAAATGGTATGAAAGAGAAATGCGCAATGTGGTGGGCATCGTTCTGTTCTGTCTTGGAATCTTCATCAGAAAGCTACTCTTTTCTAAGCTCTTGATTGTGATGAAGATTGAATCAAGATTTTTTCGCTGAGGTGAATCGTCTTCCGAAGATTGATATCATCGCGTATTGTCGATCATCATCAATCGAAAATCGAAATACCTTCTCGATCTGAGCGTGATCATAGTGCCTTGAAGTAACACTTAAGATTGACTAATTATAACGATTTGCGGAGAATTCAAACCAAATCATTTTATGCATGTTTGTGTGCGTTGATAAAGATGGAACGAGTCAGAAGATACAGTGAGAAAACATCGAAATAAAAACGATGAGAATAGAGAGGCAGATAGATAGAGAGAGAGAGAGAGAGAGAGAGAGAGAGAGAGAGAGAGAGAGAGAGAGAGAGAGAGAGAGAGAGAGAGATGAGTTCTTGCTATGGTAATTCTCATTTTTGAATGAATCTCGACTAAAGATTAATCTTTGTCTTGTCGAAGTATTTCGGCATTTTTGTCTTCGAAATTCCTCTTCATAGAGAATGATATCTTAAGAAAGAAAAAAAAAAGTTCGACACTTTCGGTGATTATTTTCTCTTCTCCCTCTCTTCTTCTATTTGCTATAATCATTTTATTTATTTATTTATTTTCGTTAATCTTCTAGATTGGATCCATCTTCACTTTAGGTTTTAGATCGCCTAGCCATATTCAGCCTTAGCTCACAACTTTCGATCGAGAGATAAAAATAATGGTTTGGTTTAAGAATGAATCAACGAGATCTTTAATGTTGAATTTTTTTCAATTTTATTTATTTTTGTCCCCAAGATCTTCTGAAGAATCTCAGCCGTGTATGTGTTTGTGTGTACGCGCGAGTGTATCAAAGAATCAAAGCTCTTCCAAATGAAATTGTCCACAACAGTGAGCGATTGAGAGGCGAGATAGAACACACACGTCGATATCTTCGGATGAGATCTGCTGAATGAGATAATGGTGTTCGACGGCTAATTGAGCCATTATGATCGATTCGATATTTATTGTTATTAATCTCTTGGCGGAAAAAAAGAGCTAATTAGTCCGTGATGTCGGATAGTATTTTCCCAGTCAACTCATTCAGAAATCTCGTTCGAATCATTCAATCAGACCAGAGCAAGAATTATTCAGCTAGAGCTCGGTACTAAGGAACTGTGGCTCTTTTCAACACGGTTCGAATCGATTGAATGCTAAACAGAAGTTAAGGAAGGTCCAAGCATTGATTCTAAGACAAAAAGAATTAGCATTTTTTTTTACACAATCATTCTTCTCTCGACTCGATCTATTCATAGAATAAAGTTTGGTACTTCGCATTTCTTTCTCACATCTTTTATTAGCCTACATATTTATATTTTTTGGGTTATTTGTCGAAAATCTGACTTGAAAGAATCAAAATGAGCTAAAACGTTTCACACACACAAAAAAAAATGCTCTAATTCTTTTGATCTGTTTGTATCGACTAACGAAAAATTAGTTTGTACCAAAAAACTGTCCAAAAAAAATGAAGGGAAAAAACAAACAAAATTTGAATAACAAATTTTTTTTCTTCCTAGACTATCTATTTTTTGCAATTTTTTCTATCAAATCAACATCATCATCCTCATTATTTTCATCGTACACACATACGCACACACACACATTGTCCATATCATCCTCTACATGATCTACTTCATCTCGATTGCTTTGACCAATAATAAATCAGTCATCAAACTTACACACTTTGATTTGTGCCGTAAACCTCTCTCTCTCTCTCTCTCTCTCTCTCTCTCTCTCTCTCTCTCTCTCTCTCTCTCTCTCTCTCTCTATCTATCTATCTATCTATCTATATCTATCTATCTCTCTTTGGCTGATCTTCATTCCTTGCAAAAAAAAAGATAATCAATAAGAAAAATATGCGGTTGTTGGCAAAATATTTTTTCGGCTGGTCATCAAACAGATCAAAACTCTGTTCGAGTTCGGAGATAAAAGCCACGTAAGAAAAGAAGACATAGAATGGCGTTTTGATTTTTTCGAAGAAAACAAAGCCAACAAGCTAAGATGATCATCATCCGAAACCTCACCGAATCGGTATTCTCTTCGGTATTCTCGATTTTTGAAATTGAAAGATTAAAACATCATCATTTTTTTCAATGAATAAATCTATGCGTTCTTTACGAAAAGAAGGAAAAAGGATCAATCTTTGTATTTTCATTCGATCGACTGACAAATAACTGGTAAAATGATTGATTGATCTAGGATTAGCATTAAAATCTTTATCTTGGCTCGTTTTGTCCATATGAATCTATTCGATTAATTGGATTCGACAGTTAAGGATAGTTTTGAAAAGGATTGTTTCTGCGAAAAAAAAGGATTGTTACCAAAGATTAATTGGAACAATCGCTAAAGAACTGATTGGTTTTTGTCGGACAATTGACCACATCGATAGAAAAATGCTGAAAGAGAGAGGAGAGAAAATATCTATAGATATCGCTGATAATCAGCCATTGAGATCTGGAGAGAATCGAAAGTGTATGGTTTGTTTTCTCGTTTGATTTTTTGCATCGGTCGAAAATTTCAGGTAAACTATGCTTGTATCTCTGAGTGTGTGTGTGTGTGTGTGTGTGTGTGTGTGTCTGTGTGCTGCCTTATAAAGTCAATCCTAATGATGCATAGCGTATAACTAATATTTTTTTTTCTCTGAATCTAAATTTTATTCTACTATCAATAAATCACCACAGAAAAAAAAAGTTTTTCCAGGACCATCATGTTCTCATCATAATCTATCGTTTGGTTGCTCTTGCATCATTGATAATTTCCTCTCTCTCTCTCTCTCTCTCTTTGCAATTTATCTGCTTTATTTTGGAGCAAATTATGCAAATATCTCTACTCTTGATTCTAGAGTGTTACAATTTTGATTGCTCGATCTTTCGATTAAGAAATTTGATTGTCATCCATTCTTTTTGCTTGGAATAATTATCTCTTTCGTTTGATGATGATGCATTCACGAAGTGATTGTCGATTTTTCTGATTTATGATGAATGAATCCGATGTGATGAGTAGAAAGATGGAGGATGTTTGAGAGTAGCTTGTAGCAATATGAACTCCGACTCGGATTGGAAAAAAAACGAACAGATTCTTGGAAATTCTCAAATTGTTATGCGAATGATGAAATGAGTAAAGAAAACGATCTCAAATTAGAATAGAATTTAAAATAAAAAATAATGATGATGATGTTAATGATCATTAAAAAACAATGAGGATTTTCTCTCTCCGACGATCAATAAGCTAACGATTATTTTGGCCTACCTTTCTGATGGTGTATTGATTCGATGTGATGTGATACGACGATACTGACCATCACCTACACCATCGACGACCGTTCTCCTCATAATCGTTTATTTTTGGTCCTCTAATTATTCTGAAATCATTCAATGCCTAGGATAGAATTGAATAAGATTTTAAATCTGAAATTCGAGACTGCTTTTCCTTCACTGAGCAAATCAATTATTAAACCTACTACGAATAGTCGATTTGTCTGAATTCGAAAAATAATATTGCCATATATCATCGATTTAGATTGAGAGAAAGCAAATTCTCTCAAAAGCTTTTTTATTGAGTTGATCTTCTTCTAAGCATCTAAAGTTTTTTCGATCGTAACAACTCAAGATGGATGTGAGATCATAAAAATTTCTTGAAGATCATAAATTTTCTTAACAGCCTTCGAACGAATGCATTGCAAGCTATCTATTAGCAATGATCATTGTGAAATCAGATTAGAATATATCCAACTAACCATCAGCTGCTACCTAATCAATTTTTACTCTCAAAGTTTTTTTTTCAGGATTGCATCGAATATTTCGTTTTGAAAAGCAAGAACCAAACGCTAAGGTAATTTAAATCAATCTTCAATCAATCTTCAATCTTGAATAATTCAAATTTATTTTGATAACATTACAAGTATTCATGATCTACATCTCAATCAATCGTTGAACTGATAAAATGAATTGCGGTTGTCGCTTGGCGAACAGAAAAGTCGCCAATTCTTGCCTGATCAATCAATTATTTTCGTTGGACTATTTTCTAGATGATGAAACAACGGAATGAATTTCTTCGGAAACAAAATTCAAATCAATTTCATTCGATGACTAGGTGATTTGATTCATTTGATTGAGTCTGTAATAGGGAGAGATTCGAAGTTAAAATTTTATAAAACTGAGCATAATTATTCTAGAAGTGCGCGATGGAAAGGTTCAAAAATCAACGCAAAGAAATATTAGTGAAAATGACAGGCTACAATAAAATTCTCTGGTAGAATCGAGAAAAAACGACACATCTAACTTGAAAGCTATTTACATTGTTTACAGATTTGCAATTCTGTTTATATCTAAATCATCGGTATTTTTTCTCCATCGAAAAATGTTTGAATCGAAATGAAAGACGAGTTTTGAATGAAAGAGAAACAAAAATCTGAAATTTCAACTCTTCTCTAGAGTCATTGGGCAGCTATCGACCAAGAATTGTGTGGCGCTTCATATGTAAGGAAAGATGATCGCTACGAGAGAACGCACGTTCACATAATTGGCATTGAAATGGTCGATCACCGGTGTGCTTGCGAAAGTGCCTTGTGAGCTCATCGGACCGAGCGAATTTCCAGCCGCATCCTTTCCAACTACATTGATATGGTTTCTCACCGGTATGCGTTCTAAGATGTGCTTTCAAGTGTGAACTCTTCGAATAGGTTTTCGTGCAGCCATCATAATTGCAAACGTGTTGCGTGATTTTTTTCTTTCCGCTCGCTTTACGGCCCCGACGACTTTTTACCGGTGCTGAAATCGGTATCATCTCTCCATTTTCGTTTGTGGTCATCGAAATTGCTGCCACATTGTTCGTTGATTTGATTTTCGATTTTGGTCCACGACGTCCTCTCCCCGGTTTCAATACGATACCATCGTTTGGCATCGGGTAGATACCGTTGAGACCAATCGGCATCAATAATTGCTGTTGTTGAGAATGGCTATTATTAGAAGTTGCGTGAAGGTGATGATGATTGTGAGGCATAGATGATGGCAATTTTTGAGGATGCTGCTGAACTGATGCGATCAATTGTGATTGAGACTGCGGTGGTGATGTTGGTGGTGTCACTAATGAAGAGCTGATCGAAGAATAATTGTATGAATTACATTGGGCTTGACCGAAAAAATATTCATTGGTTACGGCGGTATTGTTGACACTTGTTGTGATATTAACATCATTCGACATCGTTGTTTGAAAAACATGGCTGTTTCGATGTTGATCAGTAATAAGAATTCGGCCAGTCGTCGCAATTGTAGAATTCAATTTGTTATTGAAGTTTTCGCCGCCATGAAGGCATGGATGTAAAGTTGAGCTTGAAGATGCTGATTCATTGTTTCCGATGGCAAAATAACCGTTTAATATTACTTGATTATTATTACTATTATTATTAGTACTACAATCATTGCCTATCAGAGTATTACTGTTGAGATCGGGACAATATTGATGATTATTAGCCATATAGAGATAACTTGATTGATCTGCTTGATGATTATGATTATGAATCGATTGTTGGTATGATACAGAATTCGTCGTACCCGTTTCATTAGGCGATGATGGGGGCGACATTTGTTGTTGACCGAAATTCGGATCAGGATTAAAGGTATTCTTATTGGATTGTTGTTGACCATTGTGATAATTTTCACTATTCGATGATTGTGTAGACCATTGATATTGATGATTGTGATGATGCTGAATTGTATAATGGCTTTCGTTATAATAGGTTTCAATTGAAATAATCCCATCATTGTTATTATGGTCGCTATTGGATGCTGATGTTTTGCAAATCACATTTTCTTCATTGACGGATTGAGGTGAATGATGCAGATGCAAAGGCCAAACATTACATGAAAGGTTTTGGTTAGATTGGCTGCTCAAAGTAGGGGTACTTAGACCAAAATATGGATCACTATTCATCACTGATGAAATCGATGATGATGATGATGGTGTTGTTGTTGATGTCGGTAATTTGTTAGTCTCAACATTGTCTATCGGAATGCCTGTTTTGATTGGTTGTTGTAAACGATAGCTATCCTGATTGCCTAAGAATGATGAGTATCTACAATTTTTTTGTTCGATGTTGTTCGTTGGTGAAGAAGTATTTGGAACAACGATTGAATCGGGGCAATTATTTGCTCCTGATTGATAAATAGCAGATTGATCATAGTAATTGGATTGATGATGATGATGTTGATGTTGATGACCAGATTCAAAATTTTCATGTTGCAAGTATTGATCTTGAAATGCCATTCCACTTGATGGATACAGATCTGGTGGTTGTGTTGGGGTCAAACTTGTCGAAATCGATGGATTCGATTCAGAAGATGCTGATTGAGTTGAATCGATTGCGATCCCAGCACTATAAATTGACTCGTGTGTTTCAAGCGTGTTCGGTGAGCGATTGCTAGGAGATGATTCGGTGCCGATTGGAGTGATAATATTAGTGTTCGAATCCATCATCATCAACGTTGTGAAACTTGGAAACGAACCATCATCGGTCGGTAGAATAACACTTTCGATATCTTGCCACATCTAACAGATCGAATGAATTTAAAAATGAATAATACTATTTAAGAATAACAATCGATAACCATGCAGCTTGAATTTTAAAAAAGACTTACATCTGATGAAGAGAATTCCGTTTGATTTGGACTGAAGCCCAAATTTGTGTTATTTTTCGAATACTTGATTGAGTTGATCGGACTCGATGATGTCGATGACTGATATGAGAGTAATGAGAGCATTTGGTTTTTTTCGATTCGATTTCGTAGCGATACAAAACATAAAATAAGCTGCACTAAATGGTTTTCTTGGTTGATTTGAGGTGATCAAAAAAAGTTCTTAGAGAGAAATTTGAAAAACTGAAGAGTTTAGGTATCACTTGGATTGAAATCGATTTAAAAATTCAAATCATATCATCAATCAGAATATTTTAATTGAAATTCAAACCGAATGAAACAAAAACTTTCTCTTTGAAGATTTTTTTTGATGTTAAAAACAAGCTTAAACGGGAGAATAGTTTTTTGTTCGAATGGCATTGAAAAGTTTCGAACAGAAAAATTTTCAATGAAAATTTTTTTTCAAAACAGAATCACGATTAGGTATGGTCTGTTTTAGAACCAAGCAATCACTGATCATCATCCTTATTATTATATCACTATTATCATCATCATTCAATGCATCATCGCCGTCTTCTTTCTGAATTGATTGCATCGATTCGATGAATGTTACCATTAACACCGATGCATTGAAGCAGTAACTCTCTTGTTCTGATAAGTATTTTCTCTCAAAATCTTTTCTTTTTTTTTGCAATACAATTTTTTTCTCATTTCCGAAATTTCTTCAGGTAGATTTTTCGCTATCTATCATAAGGTATGGTGATGAAATTTGTACTTCATCATTATTCAGCGAGACAGAGAGAGAGAGAGAGAGAGAGAGAGGAGAGGAGAGGCGACGCAGACACGAAATTTGTCAAATGTTGTGTTAGAAATAGCATAGAGAGAGAGAGAGAGAGAGAGAGAGAGAGAGAGAGAGAGAGAATGTTGATCGGAAGAAAGGCTGGATAAAAGGAGGGACGTTTCTGAATCTCTAAGTCTTTAAAGTAATAATCCACAAAAAAGGCGGCCTTTTTGATCTTTAATCCATCCCTACAAAACATTCAGCAAATGAGGATACTAGCTGCAACAAAAAAAAAAAACAAGCGGAACCATCATCATAAATGGTTCATCTTTAGATCCTTCCACTCTTGTCTCTGTCTGGTGATGTTTTTTTTTCGCATAGAATATGAAAAAAGATTGAAAAAAACGGTACGCAATGCAAAGTCTATGAGGTTTCAATGCAGACGGTATTGTTGAAAATATCTTTCTTTCCAGGCAGATCTTTTGGCTAATTGTCTCAAATTGGTGAAATACTTTAAGTTCATTTTATAATCAAAGTTAGCCATCCTTGATAGTTTCATGCTCTACTTTGAGTGATGTCATATTTTTATCTTGTTCCCAAGAGTGAAAGAGTGAAGATCCTTGTCGTTTGTTTCAACAAAATCAAATCAATCAAAAAAAACCAGATTTCGAGAGATTGAAAGTCATTTGATGAAATAAATGTATTCATATGAAATAAGAATAAATGAATGCAATCAAATTGATTGTTTTGAAACCCTCAATAGATTTCCTTTCAAATTTAAAAGAAAAGACAAAAAAGTTCAAAAAGGGGAAAAAAAGACACAGATTGCTTTGTGGCTTTTGGATATTCAATGATAATTTTCTTTTGTTCTTTCTTTCTACAATCGAAAATCAGCAAATAAATGTTCAATCTCAATTGCACTAATTATGATCAATCTTTCTTGGCTAGGATGTGATCCATTCCTTTCACTTCCAGCATCTCGAATAATTTTCTTCCCACTTTTTTCTTTGTGACTCTCTCGCTTTGTTTGAATGAGTTTGAAAAAAAGTCGTTGCGCTTGCCGCAACCACTCACACAACCGATTTTGGATTGATTTATGAATTTTATTTCCTGATTACTGTTGATTAGATTTTTGTTTTCTCGCCATTTTTTTTCTCTGCCTTCAAAACAGCTTCATTTATCACAAGAAGATAAAATTAAAAAAGTACTTTAGCAGCTGAGGAAATATCATTATATTGCTTCCAATATGTCAGTGATTCATTATTTAGATTTTAAAATTTCAATTTATAATCTAAAAAACCAAAAATAGAATCGAATAGAATCACCAGAACGAAGGATCACGATTCGAATTCGTTAATATCAGATTTTTTTTTGTGTCTGATCAGGTATCTTTTAAATCTTTGTGGAGAGTATCTGTGATAGGAATCGGGAAACGAAACCGAAAAAAAAAGCCAACGGACGATGGCCATCACCTCGATAATATTATCATCCCACTATTATGATCAGGTCCTAGGAAATTTTTATTCTCCATTCCAAATAGAAAAAATTATCGATTTGCCAACGAATCAATGTTTTTTTTTTCAAATGATGTGATGTTGATGAAGATCTATGGAAAAGAATTAATTCGATTACATAGAGGCAATCGAGATTAATTTATTGTTTGCTCTTTTCCGTTTCTAAATTATTGTTGGTGTATCGCTCAATCAAAACCTGTATCTTTATCTCTAAAGGAAGAAGAAAAAATATTATTTGTCATCAAGAAGCTCGGAGTGAGAGATAGAGAAATGAAAAGCCAACGATTTTTTTTTTCTAATTATTAGAACAGTAAATCTCCCTTCTCAATTTTCGTGATTTGAACCGCCTCTTTTTCTCCCCTTCCAATTTAATTTGCTAAGGAATATCAATAAAGTTATGCAAAAGTGCCTTTATCCACGAGTTTGTCATGATTCTTGATGCTGGCCCAATCGAACCGGTAATTTCATAGACCCAATTCTTTTTTATTACAATGAAAAAAGAAAGACTTATTGCCTTGAAGCATCTGTTTTTATTCTCTTCTCTATGAATCAATATTCTTCTCTATGAAATGTAGACAGATTCGAAAATGATTGAAGGGAATCAGTGGATCAGGGAAAAATTAGAAAAAAAAAATCAGGCACGTGTTTGCATCTAATTTTTTTTCTAGTGATTTGATGTGATTTTTGTGGTGTTTATCGATTTGATGCTGATAATTGATTATCATGATTTCGCCTATCATCAAGATTTAATTCTTGCTTAGATCAAGAATAGATAGAAAATCAGAGCATAGATTTCATATCTGATGTTGTTTTTGTGATTCATAAAAAGCGCACCATTGTATCTTCATAGAGAAGAGAAAACAAGCATTCAAAACTGCTAGAATCAAAAGCGATGGTGTCTAGATGAATCGAAAATTGTAGATTGGAAACAGTGGAACAGTCAGGAACAACTGCTGTGATGATTGGGATTCATCAAGAAAAAAAAATCATGAAAACAATCTAGCTTACCTGAAATTTAACAATTTTTCAGCAAATTGTATAAAAATGACAGCTTTGATGACAGGACCGAGCAAATATAATTTAGGACCAATCTAATTGAAGCATCGGTTTGATCGAATCTTCGATGCTTCGATTTGAAAACTTTGATGATTCTACAGTATCTGAGCTTTCTAGATCTAGTTCGATCCCTCAGACATGAAATTGTTAACAATAAATTTTCGATTAGATAATCAATCAAAACAAAAAAAGTATTGATACAGTAACAGAGTAGGTTTTGATCGAAACGAATTTTCCTTCATTCGTTAACACATCATTTAAGAATGCCGTAGGTATCGAAATGAACGTTGAGTTTTATGTATGTTTCACAGTAATAAATCTTGATAATTTGTTCGAAGCGAGGTTGAAAAAAAAATTAAAAAGATTTCGAATGGTTTTCCTGGTTCGGAAATAAATTATCTCGTCAGACTTTGTTTAGCTCAAAAAAATCTTTAAGAATTTATTGATTTGTTCATTTCTTTACTCTTCCTCCGATACTATGAGTGTTCCAATAAGTGTTTGTTTGTGTGCTCTCACATCTTCTCGAAATCAAAGTGTCGAATCGAACAAAGATGTTACAAGTGTATGCGGCACGATTCTCAACGAATGATCCTAATCTTCAATTGATCCTCATCATCATCATCATCAAAATCTTCGTAATAGATCGGGAGAAGAAAAAATGGAGAGCGGCATTTTCAAACAAGAGAACGATCAATGATAATGTTCTCGATTCATTCGATTTCTTTCGTTTCTAATCATCAGCTCGAACAATATAACAGAAAAAATTGAATAATGATGATTCAATCGACAGATTTAATCTATTTCGAACAAAAGCCAACTACTGGAACTTGCTCATTTGCACTTACGTATTGAATCGATGATTCGAATCTCAATGATAAAGTGTGCGATGCAAATTGATGCTAGATTAATATGATTATTTCCATTTTCATAAGAGCTATTCTATGTGCTAGTGTTTCTGTGTATTAGATGATATCTATATAAGTCACAAAATCAGCATCATCATTACAAAACATCTATTATATCATTTGAAAAGTAACTGCGAGAAAATCACTCATTACTTTTTTGGAGCCAAATGTCTCTGTTTCCATCTAAGAGTCACCTAGAAGCTTTTGATTTAGATCAAATCAACAAAGATAGACAGACCAGAGATGAGAAAATTATCAGTCTAGTAATTATAATTTTTTTTTCTTCATCGGCCAATTTCGGCTCATCCATATTGGTGGTTGATTAATGATCCAGAAGAATGTTGAATCGATGAAAAGATTGAAAGGAAAAAATCTTAATCACTCGAATGTTATGAAGCACCTTAAGAAAGACAACTTTGTTTGCCAGATGATGATGTCAATAATGGTGGTGATGCTGATGATGATGATGTTCTTTTAAATTATGGCTCGGTCTGAACAAAAAAAAAAAGGAAAAATAAAGATTAAAGTAGAAGAGATGAGAGAAAACAAAAAAAAAAAACACTGATAATCTAGTCTATGGCGATGATGATTAGAATCAAACTCAATTGTTTATATTTATTCGGCTCTGAATGATGTAGATGAAGATAAAGATGCTTCAGATGTCTCTATGGTTTCTATCGTAGATCTTAAGACTAGAAAAAAAGAGAACAATCGGAAAATTTTACCCGTTTCTCAATTGTACCGTTCAAAGATTGGAATGCAAAAAGTAGTGATCGATAATGGTCTGATTTGTTTGATTTAATTATTAATATTTTCCATTCTCTAGCACTGATTATGAAGATGTTTCGATTTGATGAAAAAAAAATGAACAAAAATCCAGTCTGAAAAAAAACAGAACGATTTATTACTGACTGATATTTATTAGTGATCGCTTCCTAGATTGATGTTAGAATCGATAAAAGCGATTTCATCTTCTGTGTTTTGAAAAAATTTTTTACCAAAGAAAACGCACTAACTAAACGGATCGATTTCGAATGGAAATCGATCGAAGAAATCGATGAAAAAGAAAATTAATCTACTTCGTTCTCGATTCGTTAATTACCAACCAAAGATTATCGGATTGAAAACAAAAAAAAAACGTGTATTATTATCACCATCAAATCTTTATTCCCAGCATTTTTTTTTTTTGTTTGAACGACTAATTTCACTGTTTTCACTCAACAAAACGATTGTTGATGCGAATACGTGGAAAAAACTAGATCATCAAGTAGGTTGTTGTTCGGTGAAGATTTTTTTTCTCGTCTAAACAATTTCAGGTTCTCTCTCTCTCTCTCTCTCTCTCCCCTAAGCATAGAATTTTTCCGATTGGCAATCAATTCGAAATGATGAATGATAAAACTATGTGAAGTAATGTATTTGGTATGAATTCGTTCGCTTATTATTGTCTTATCTCAATAAATTTTTATCCATTTTTTTTGTCGAAAAAATTCTCCTCTTGTGGATTGAAAAGTACCACAATGATGAATGAAAAACTATTTTGAGAACGAGCTCGTTTTAAGAATGTTTTGAGGTATATATTTCATTACCTATGTCGCTCATTTTTGTTAGCCCATGAAGCTATAATTCTTGGTATATCTAGATTAATCAAGAAAAAACACTCAACGGTTTTTTCTCATTTGAAGAAGACTCAAAATTTTTGATTTATTAGCTTTATAGTCTGAGTTTGTAGAGTCAAAAAATCGAATTATCTTCAAATCTTGATGATTGAAGACAAATGCGACAGTATTACAAGTGTTTGGTCTAGTTTTTTTCCCATTACAATACACATTTGAATCTATCGCTAGCATCATTTGAATATTTTTAATTGACTAGATTAGTTTTAAGCATCCAACCAAGATTGAGAAAAAAACACATTACCAAATATAGTTGGTCGAATAGAGCTGGTTAGAATGTCTTGTTGAAAAAAAAAACTATAAAATGTAATAAAATCAGACCATTATAATAATCTTGCGAATCAAGATTAGAAGTCCAGATTATCAATGATTTTCTATGCATACAAACAAAACAAATGAAAAAAAAAACGAGGAGATTGAATTTTAAATTTTCTTCTGGTAATTTAAAATTTAAATTCAAAAAAAAAGTGGATGCTAAAAACAAGCTAGAATTCGAGAATTTTCTTAGAAAAATCCTCCGATGGACAGTCGAGTGTTCTTCACTCGAAAACGACATCAGAACGGAACTGTGTGGCAGTTCTCACGACCATTAAGATTTAAAATAGCACATCTGAATTCTTCAATCTATTTATGTTCCGCTCAGAGTATTGTTTGATTCTTCCAGTTATCGATCTAGACTCACTAGCAAAGGTTGACAAGGTGTGCGGTCCTCTTACTATCTCCGTAAAAAAAATTATCATCAAATTTTTGTCAAAAAAAAACATCGACAAAAAACAATGATGTTTTGACGAATAAAAATCACAAATTTTTCTGTTTTTTTTTTCGAATTGCTGTTTGAGGCGTACTAAAGTCAATATTGACCAAATCAATTCACGCAAGCCACACACAAAGCGACTGGCTTGATGAGTTTCTATCAAACTGATGGTATTAAATCAAATCATTAAATTAAAGATAGATCTTGCTCACTCACCATTTGCTATGGATGAAATCAATCACCAGATCAAATCATTTACCATCTACATACACACACACACACACGCACACTCTCTCTCTCTCTCTCTCTCTCTCTCTCTCTCTCTCTCTCTCTCTCTCTCTCTCTCGAATAGTTAGAACACATACTCTTTCTAATTAATCAATCACCAAGGATAAAGATGGAGAATTAAAGCAGAGAGAGAGAGAGAGAGAGAGAGAGAGAGAGATAAAGAGAAGAAATTTACAAAATCTTCGTGTGAAATGATGATCATCTTAGAATAACAAACACAAATATTTGCGAATCAAATCGAGGTGATTTTAATTAGCCACTGCAAAAAAAAAACAAACTATCGTAATTGATTTGGTTAATCATTTTTGTGATGTTTGATAATCTTTTAGAAAAAAAAAACAAATCCGGTTGATTTCGTAAGAATCGATTTCGATCAAAATCTTTTTTTTTTTTTTTTTTGCTCTCTCGAACTCTTGGTCTAGAAAGATTCTGTTCGAAGTCAAAACGAAACGACTAACATTTTTCATCTTTTCAAGATTTGATTTAGAATTTTTTTTTTACTTCCATTAAAGTTCAAATTTCTTGAAGCATCTCTGCTTGATGATGGTCCTTTGATAGATTCAAAGTGATAGAATTCGATCAGAAAAAAAAATTTCAAGCCTTCAAATTGATCAAGAATCTAGGTGTTTGAATTATTTTCATTCCTCTGCTTAGATCCAGCTTTCTGTTTCGGCAGAAAGAGCAATTAATTCGCTTGCACCAAAAGCACCTGAAATACAAAACAGTAGAGAAATAATCTTTTTTTGGATTTTTTTTTTTTTTTTGTTCGAATCGTTCAGCAACGATCACACCAGTCACATCATCATCATCGGCACAGAGATTGGCAGAGAGGAGAGAAAGTAAGGTAAGAAACTATGGCGATAAAAATCATCACAAATTAGCCAGAAACATCGAGGTGCTTTTCATTTTTATCTCTGTTTTCGTTACCCTATTCCTCTCGATCGACCTCATGTTGATCAATCATTCAACAATTCTAGATGCAGTTTGGAATTCCTCAATAGCAAAAAAAAGAGAGAGGAGAAAATTTTAACTTTTGCTAGAATAATCTTGTTTATAAGATGGGGAGTGAGAAGGACGATTTTCAATCATCTAATACCAAAAATGAGCACATTGTTTTCTGTTGCGTCCAGATGAATAACGACCTAGACAGCTTAACAAACACTAATGTCTATTTTTTTTTCTCTAACCCTTGTCAGTTTTTTCCATCGCTTCGAGGACGATATGATCCAGCGAATAGATCATAAATCGATATAGAAAATAATCAAATTAATTTGACTATCCTAGCACATGTACTTTGTGCGTTAGTGAATGGTGATATTGAATGGATCTGAGGAAAATCTAAAAAAAAACGAGAACCTAAGATTGTCGAAGATTAATTTATGAAATTGCCAATCAAAAAACAAAAAAAAAAAAAGAAGGAAAACAGAAATTAGAAGACGAAATAAACTACAAAAGTCATCCCATTGTCCGCATCACCAACGAACCGGCACTCGTGGCGCTTTTAAAGGATTTGTTTTCTTCGTAGAGAAAAAACAATGGAATTTCGAATATGCATAATACATTCACATCCACTCATTGTTCTCTTCATTTTTTTTTGCTCTGGTATCAAAAGAGAATCTTCAAAATGAAAAAAAAAACACTAGATTAGATCAGATTGAAAAGATTATGTTCAACTCGGCAGGTGAAAATCAGATGAAGATGAAGATGATGATGATGATGATGATGATGATGATGAACAAGAAAGAATAGAAACACAAAGAAGAAGCGATTTTATAATTTCAAATTTGTCTGTTAGTACAATTTCTTTGAGATTTGATTTTGTTCGAATCACATCTCTAACATCTTTCTGTTGCTTGGTTCGATAGGGAAAATATGGATCTTAAACTAAAAACAATCTGAGATAGATTAGATAGAGAGAGATAGTTATTTATTTTTAGCAAAACTAAACTATTCTTTTTCTGAGTTTGTATGTATAAATCACCATCATCAGGCAGAAATCATAGTCGATCGAATCAGAGCTTGCATCAACAAGTAACATCGCGCTGAGAAACAAAGATTAAAATACGGCCATATTTAAACACTTCTATTTAGAGTTTGTTACGATTGACGGTAAATTCTAAAATCGATTCGCATCGAGGAGATTGTTACACACTGAAAGAGAGATATTTAGAGTTTGATCGGATCAATACCGGATTTGATCAATCGAATGTCAAAGAGAAGAAAAATGGCTCAATCTAATAGAGAGAAAAGAAATCGTTTGATTTTTGACTTTTTTTTCACACAAGATGTTTTTTATGCTATTTGATCGATACAGTCCGATTGATACGGAGGAAGTTTTCAAAAAAAAATAAAAGATTAAATCGATTATTTTTCATTCATTTTATCTTTTTTTTTTATTTTCCAATTTGTTTTACACTGCAGTTTGGTGGATTTTTTTTTGCAAAAAAAAACAACAAAATTTCCAACTCTATAGCCTAGGGATGAAAAATTTAACTCAAACAATACAAACTCTAATTCTATCACACCGAGAGAAATAAATTTTGTTTTAAAATATGGACAAGCCTGGATGATGGTGATGGAAATGGAGATAAAATTAATGAATAGTTTTAGTTTGTATCACTCCACACTACTCTTAGATCTCCTCGAATGTAATTTGTTCAGAAAAACGTTGTCTAAGGATTTTGAGATAGGTTTGGAAATATGAAAATCGATATTGACATAGAATCTTAATGAAACAAATGGATGAGAATTGAACGATAGCCAAAAGAAAACTATGAATGATAATTTATTAATGACCCTTGGAGATTCCTGACATACACTCGAACAATCAGCATCATCCGAAAACGTTGAAAGATAATGTTTAAGATGTTATTAATGAAATATCAGTGTCCATATCTGTTCATATCCAATATCTCTCTCTTTCTCTCTCTCTCTCTCTCTGTTGATGGTATGTTTAAAAATTTTAAAACTGGATCTAGATCATCATCAAGAGCATCATCACTGTAAGAGCTGGCTACAATTACGACGAAACAAAAGTCCTTAGGATAATGTTTTTTTCGGGGCCTCATGATGATCGTAGCTAATTTTTTTTGTGAAGGGTCTCAATCAATATTTGATTCATCTTGATTCGATTCTAAGAATGAAAATAGCAATACTATCAGTGTGTGGCATATAGAAGTGGACTTTCTTAAATCTTTCACTAAAAAGAAAATGTGTAAATATGGGCTATGAACCCTCACTTTATTTTTTACTTTAAAATTCGAAACAGTCAAATCTTTTATGCCCCACTATAATGGCTATCAATATTATCCGTGAAATTGGATGATGAGGACTATTGCAGAGATGAATGATGATTTTTGTGTTTTGGACAAAAACAGAAACAACAATCACCAATCCTAGTTGATGATTGGTGATCAATGATCATTGATTTCTCTCTCCATTGTAATCGTTTATTTTCATTGCTCTTGTTCTTCGAAACAAATCGATTTCAAAACGATGTAAACTGATCATCAAGAACTCACACACAAACACATACCCACAGTTCAACAATTTTCGTGTAATCAATTAGCGGCGTACAATCAATTTTTTTTTCTCATTCAGATTGTATCGTTCGATTCATTTGATCATCATCATTGTGAGCAATGACCACCGCGAAGATGGTCCATTTTAATTTTCTTCAACCATTTTCGAAGCCATTATTCTCTTCCGTTCTATCTTGATTGTTTTCGCTCTCATTTTGGATTGTTTATTTCAAAGTAATTGTATTTGGTAAATTTTTTAATGATTAATTGAAATCGATGGCTATCTAAATTATGAACTAGATTTTGAGACCGAGAAAAATCGCAAACACAAACAATAGCGTTCACTGCATTCAATGCTAAACACTCAAAGCAATCATTACAAAGCTTCGAATGCAATAGACTCGATTCAGTAACGATCAATGATGATGAACTTAAGATCAAAGGTCATCAATGTTTTGAATGGAAATCACAATGTATAACCATGTAAATGATACAAATCGTAATGCCTTGAAGACTTTTGAGAAACAATGATAAATCTAGCAAAAAAAAAATCTTTTAGAAAGCAGAGAAGAGAGAATCGAATTCAATTCGATTCGGTTTAATTACATCAAAAATCAAGCAGTGACCATCACCACCACTACCATACAACCAGATTCATGGCACCAGTTTGAGAAACCCAGGTCTATTTTAGCCATTCTGATTGATCACAACATCACCATAGTATTTTTCTTTTCTATTTGTTTCGAATCAAATTAATTGAACAACGAATCTCTTCGTATCAAAGAAGTGTTTATAGAATCAGTTTCGGTTTTTGAATTTAAAATTTGATCTTGAAAAATGGACAGACAAACTTTCAACAATTTTTCACAAATTCTCTTTCCTTTTTTTTTTCTTCGTCGAGCCAAATTTCTCTGACCAAATGAATTTATATTAGTATTGTCCGTTTTCGTTCACCCGTTTTGTTCGATCTTATCGAAATGGTCAGCTTGGCAATAACAGAAAGAGAAAGAGAATGAAATAAGAAAATCGTGATTCAATCTTCATACATAGAGCTTAACATTAATTACGACCAACCGACTGCAATGAATTGATAGATTCTTTTCTAGAGATTAGCTACCTGAATTTTTCTCCTTGATTTCAGATCATCTCTGAATCAAGGAGAAATGGAAATACTGGCTGCGATGCTCTTGTTTTGATCAAACATTTAATTAGTTAATCTATGTATGCTCTTGTTTGATTGTTTATATTCATAGATTTCAAGCTCATTTTTTGGTGTGAAATGAATGCGATTGTTGGACTACAATATCACACTTTCATGTTTAGTGATTGTGGAGACCGTACAAACAGCAAAAGCATAGATTTAAAGCTTCTCTCAATTTTTCTTCCTCAATCAATTCATTTATTTTCTTCTCCTAGAGGAAGAAAATGCCATCTTCATCATTCGGAAGGATGATTACTCGATGATAGATCAAAAAGAATCTCAGTTTTAGAATCTATTCGATGGGAAGGGAGAGAGATCGGGAACCTATCAAACAAAAACAAAAGCTGATATATTTTCATACAATAAATTTTCTCGAATTTTTCACAATCTTATTGCTCAGCTAGAGAAGTAGAAGGGAAAACTTTTTTATAATCAAATGTTAAGATTGCCTGGAGATAATAATCATCTAATTCTGCAATGTATCGAATCTCATAAATCTATCTAAGTTTGTCACTAATACCTAAATCAAACAATCACATAAAACACTTCGATTTGCAGAGATGGGGTTAGACTCTAACCGTTAGAGTAGTCTGTCTTTAGTTTCGAAACTAAAAAAAAATCTAGAAAAACATTTCTATTTGTTTCAATATCAAGAGCTTTTAAAGGGGTAAAGGATGACTCTTGATGATACGTTTCTCTTCTACTCAATTATTATTATTACTAATCATCGAATTTTTTCAAACATCCGTTCAAGGACGATTGAATAGACGAGCCGATTAATGGTTTGAGTCTATCGACATTTTTCAAAAATCAATTCGATGTCTAACCGGATGTTTATTTTTGACACGATTTCATAGTGCTGTTGCTGACCACGGTCATTGGTAGTGTTGTCCTAGGGAAATCGATGAAAAAAAAGAGCATACAAACATAGAAAAAATCACTAGCATTAAATAGTTTGAGATTTTTTACTAGTTTTATTTTCTTCCATTTGCATCAGGTGTTGCTCAATATTTGTCAATCGTCACTCCATACATCATTATTAGCCCTACAAAAGCAATCGATGAACTGTCTCGATCGAATGAATGAAATCATTCTAGACACATTCATTAAAATCAAGAGTGAATCTTTAATGGTTAGGGTCTTTTCAGTTTTCTTACTCTTTCTTTGTTTTGTGGTGACCTTGCGCTTTACTACGATAGTCATTTTAGCAAAGCACAGGTACATTGATTATTTTCCTTTGATAAAAAAGAGAGAGAGAGAGAGAAAAAAAATATTCAAATATTGACCAAAATCAATCTAGAGCTACAAAACAACCAATGAACGAGTAAACTGATTGATTATTACCAATGAAAAAACGCAAACAATGCAATCGAGAATGTTCGAGGTGATGATCATCTCGAGTCTTCTCTCTAAGCTTTTAAAAGGAAAAAATAATAATAGTCTTTAGACAATTAGTCTTTCGAGCGCTCACCTCACAGGTGTGTACTCATCCAGATGGAGATGTGATTGTAAATTTTGTCAAATTCTATTTGAGAATGATTTTATTCAAAAATCTCACTTGTTTCATTCTTAAGATTTTATCTTTAAGTACTTGAAATTTTTCTCAATGAAAAAAAAGAACGAAAAATCTAGATACATACACAGATAAAAAAAATGTCTTGGAGATGTTTTCTTGAATTATACTTTCATCGCATTTGTCATTCATCGCAAAAAACGCGAAAACTTTTTCAATTAGATGTTATGATTTATGATGATCGCATAGGTTTTCATTTTTATAACTATTCTCTCTCTCTCTCTCTCTCTCTCTAACTATCTTTCTAGCGTTTTCTTCCTTGATCTCCATCACCACAACAAGAATCGTCTTCTTTTACGAGAACGATTTATTAAGTTATTAAAATCTAACACCTCATCAATTGATCTAGTTTAGTTCTTTTATCCATAGGAATGTATTAATTTCACTATAATTCAGATGAAAAATGAATGAAGATGATAAATTAATGAATTAGAGAGAGAGAGAGAGAGAGAGAGAGAGAGAGAGAGAGAGAGAGAGAGAGAGAGAGAGAGAGAGAGAGAATCAAATGAGGAAAAGCATCAAACTTAATTTGGATTTTCATCCTCTTTTGCCATGTTGTGGAGTTCAGGGAAAGTTGGATATGAATGATTATCGTTTTCATCACCTTTTTTATTTGGCAAATGCAATGCGATTACAAATGGAAGATGATCGGAAATGGCAATTCATTCTCTTCTTCTCGTTTTTTTCGGATTGACAATCAAATTTTGATAGACTGGATTCTCTAGACAAACCTTATCAATAAGTTAAGTTGTGTTGAAAAAATGGAGATGGATTTAATCGAAATTTGAAATTGAAGGTAGAGATTTACATTGATCATAAATTTCTCCTCATCTTCAGATTTGACTTCTAAAAAAATTAGACGAAGTAGTGATTTATTGGTTCGGTTGATTAAGACATTTGGATTTTTACGCAAAAATATACTTATGCATTCAAAATTCTAGATGATTTAAATTTTCTTTCAAATTTTAAACGTCAAACAATCTGATAGTTATGTCTCTGGGGATAATGATAATACCTCAACTTAACATTCTCTCATTTTTTCTTTCTAAAGGTAATCATTGAGATCAATTCTGATGTCATTTACCTACCATATTCATAGCATTTTGAATGAAGATATAGTGAAAAACGAAAACAATCAGCGTTGTGCTTCTAAAAAGAGCCCGAGCGAATGATGGGAAAGTAAATAGAGAACCAAAACCAGGCAGATAGATGGGCAATGTTGATGATGTGGATTGAGATGACAGTTTCGATTTTTCTCGATCGATAATAATCTCATCAAAATCATCATCAGATCTGGTTTTTTGTTGTCGCAATCGTACCAAATGAACATTAATTTTTTTCTTCGAAACTTTCACTTCGATATCTTATTGATCAGTTAAGGTGAGAAGCATAACATCATCTTTTCAATGTTTCAGTATCAATGAATCACTGATAATCGAGATTAAAAATTTAAACATCACCTTAAAATAAATTTACGCAGTGTCCGCAGTTCAATTTGAGGAAACTTGCAATAGAAGAGCATTAAAGTAATGCCACCTGACGGATACATTAATCATTTATAATAGCCGAACGAATAAATGACATCTGATGTGAATAGACTTTCTTTTGGCCATTATCGAATATAAAAACCCATAGATCTGCCTAGATAAGAAAAGACGCGTGCCACACATCTCTAGAACATCTCTCCATCTTCTTTTCGATTGCAAATTGATGGAGGTGGATAGATGGAGAGAATTCCGGAGAGAATATCGAGATCAAGTTCAATTTTATTATGTAAGAAATGATTATGCAATTATTTGAAGAAGGGAAAAATAGATCATCATCATCATCATCACCACCACCGACTCAGATTGAATAGATTCAACCTTTATCCCTCACTGTTATTAACTTTTCAATGTTTTTAACACAATAGCGAAATGAAAAAAGAAAAAAAATCGGAACTGAAACGTGCAATTTAATCGCGAGGAATCGAGACGAAAAGAAAACAAAACCAGCGTTTGATTACAAACAATGAAAAGAAGAATACAATCATAACAATTACGATTGATAAAAAGGGAACAAATTCGATGAATTTGTGAATGAATGGCTAAATTCAATGTGCAATGCATTTGAATTCGGATATTGTATTTTTTCTCTCCCCTTTTGCAATACGAAGAATGACCGTAACTTGAAAGAAATCCAACAAAATCCATTCTTAGATAGTATTTTGACATCGTAAAAATGGAAAAGAAATTGATTTCCATGGCTCTCTCTCTCTCTCTCTCTCTCTCTCTCTCTCTCTCGCTTGATATCGTTTTGGCACTCACTTTGCTCAGAAATCAAGGTGTGTTTGTAAACCACAATTGGGTTCAGTGGTGATTGTGATGGTGGCCATCAAATCATTGATGATCATCCATTCAAAGGACAGATAAAAAAGCCTAGATTGATGCATATGAATGGAAGAAAATTTTACCCCTCGTCAAAACTCAATAGAAAATTTCGTTTCTCTTTCGTTTCGACGGATTTTGATGAGGTGAAACAAAAAGAAAAGCTAGAATTGAGAAATGAAAACATTGAAAAATTTATGTCTCGATTTTCTTCGTTAAACATTGAAATACCAAGTGATGAACGATTGATGAATTGAATGATTGAAATGATTGGAAAGAGTTTCTAGTTTGTTTCGAATAGAGTTTCCGTTTCAACTAATCTGCCACACACAGACAAAGGCTTAACAAAAACCTTAAACATCTTCGAAATTATTGTGCTATACTTCAACTAGAACTAAGCTGGATTGTTGATTATTTTTCGATCATTTTTATTTTTGAATAACGAACCACAAAGATTTTTTTGTTTGATTGCATAATTTTGATTCGAAGTTATAAAAAATCAAAATATCGAGGTGTAATTATTACCTAGCGCTTCTTCTTCTTCCAAACGTTCGAGTATAAAAATTCATATTTTTATGCAATACGCATTCGAATCACTATAATTTACTCTATTCGTTTGAAATCTCCGATCTTCGAATCGCAAAAAACGACGACCGCAATCCCTACAAAGATCAATATTACAATCTAATTTTCTGTTTCTTTTCCGCAGTTGAAAATTCAAAATTTATACACGAAAACTGAAATTTACCTTCGATCGATACACCCATTAATTTTTGATAATGTTTGACTGCACAACAACAACAATAACAGCAAAGAAGAGAAAAAGATGGAGAAGAAAAGAGGAAAGAATTAGAATGAAATGATTTACGATCGGAAACCGAAAAATGAGATCATCTTTTTCGTTGCTTTTTATCATTTCTCTTGTTGGAATATTTTAGAATTACATCATCATCACTACATATTTCAGTGCTTTTCAGTATTTTATATAGTTTTTTTTTTAATCGAAATCCTCTGATTTGACACTAAAACAACGTTTCTTCAACTCGGTTCATTTGAGCTTTTGCGAGTCACTTGGAGCCCACTGACCTCTAGCCATTGATGCATTATTAAAGGGGAGAGGGTGAGGAAAATAAGCGTTGGCAGTTGGAGAAGTTTCCACAAATTAGAGAAGCACTGCACTAGAATATTGAGATACCTATGAATATTGAAGGTGGATAATTTACATTCGCAACATTTTGATTGATTATAGAAATAAATCGATTGAATCCTCTCTAGTTAATCTTTTGAATCCTTTCGAGAAATAAAATTTGTAAAGATTTTTTTTTGAAAGTGAAATTTACATCACTTTGAACGACCATTTCATCTAGCAATGCTGATAATCCGTTATATTTTCTGTAGTCTAACTAATCAACACAAATCAAGCAATGATTGTGGCTTTTGAGATGACATTCAAAATTTCTCATTTAGAAGTTAGTGATTGCATAATGGATTTATTTCGATGAAACATTGTTGATGATTTATGTCAACAACCCAATCATCACCATCCCAATCCATTTTTCAGATTGTTTATCCTACTGTTTTCAATATTATTTCATCTATCCCTAGATCCGGTGCAGTGGATTTCTTTCTCATACATAAATTCAACCGGAATACCTTTGAATGCCTTCATCTACTGCCTCCTCTAGGATTTTTTGCAATCGAAACTAAAAGAAACTTATTCGAACGGCCAAGAAGAGAACAAAGCAATAGGAATGCTTTTGTTATTGCCATACACAATATTATTGTTATCGATTGCGTTTCATTATTTTTTCTTGATAAGCGAATGTAAAACGAAAGTATTGATTGATTCGCATTGATTTCGATGAATAATTAGAATAATAATAATAATAATAATAATAATAATAACAATAATGGTCTTTCTCTGCATTGCTATCAGATTGGAATATTATCTAATTTCATCATCAGTATTATCATCAACATCGATCTATCTGTTCTAGTAGTGGAATCAGTGCACAACCATAATCATTGGGACAGAAATCTAACCAATAATGGATCGACGAGAAAAAAATGAGAAAAAATTTTTGATTCAAAAAAAAAAGAACGTCGAGAATTGATGATAAAATTTCGGTCCCGTCGGTGCATGAAATCAGCATGAGATAATATAGACTCGACATTTTTGCTTAGATTTCCTCCGATTAGAAAAAAAAAGATTCCGCTAAAAAAATCTCTAAATTAATGTGAATGTCTATAACCAGGAAACTAGTGCCTAGCTCTACTCTTTCTCTCTCTTTCTCTCTCTCTCTCTCTCTCTCTTTCTCTCTCTCTCTCTCTCTCTCTCTCTCTCTCTCTCTCTCTCTCTCTGACGATGCTGCTGTCAGTCAACTTCGAAGAGCATCCACGCCCAATCTCTCATTAGTTAATCACTATTGAAGATATTAATAATTTTTATTAAAATTATCATCATTATCAGTCTAAAAATCATCAATTTTGTCATCATCAACCGTAGAAGCCAAATGGAAATTCGATTTTAAATCTTAATCTCTAGAACCTCCTAGATCTATTGTGGTACCTGAATCCATTAATTTGATTATATTATCAAATTAAGATGATTATAATGATAGGTTTGAGGTATTGAAAATATCTCTGATCGAGATTGTTGTATTTTTCTCTGATTTCTAATCTTCAAGAATGATTGAGCAATTTAGTGAAGCAATCAAATCGAGTATGTCTTCTTTATCAATCCAAAACAATCAAATTCATCGAAATGATTCAAATGTTCAAGATTCGATAGCTTAGCACTGAAATTTTGTTGAATCGTGGCGTCAATTCGAGATGACAAGTGTAATTAGCAATTCACAAGTTTAATTCTCATCGATGTCCAGATCGCCATTATAATCGGACCGGATGTACTCGAACAAAAGCACTTGTTTGCATGGATGGAAAAAATCAGATTATTATCATACCGTTCCTCTCCAGAGTTCGGTGAGTTTTATTGTGGGGTGTTTATTGTGCCACAACTAGAGGGAGAAAAAGGAGGTAATTCACTTTTTTTATTTTTATTTTACCATTGCTCGAATTAAATCCATCCGTTTCTATTGTTCTTATCCATTTCCATAGAGAAAATGGAAATAAAAATCTCTCTCTTGAAAAATTCTCTTCTATATTTGCAACCGATGAATGAATCTTTCTTTTCATTTTTGAATTCAAAATTGAATTAGTTTTAGTTTTTTGAATAAAATGAGCTGATGTTTAGTGCGTATAGTATTCCTCTTCTCTTTTGTTCAATTTTTCAAATCTGATTTTGATTTTTTTTTCTTTGTCTCCAGTGAATCATTAATTTTACGTGACATCCATATCGAGTTGATGAGCGAGTAGACCAAGAGAAGACAACAACCATAGTCACACAATACAAATAATTTGTCTAGGTGCGTTCACTCGCGTGTCCTATTCTCTCATTGGCTATCTCATTCTATTCACCCTCTATTCCCATCATTCATCTTCCTTTAGCTGCTTTGGTATCTCAATCTATAGTTTCCGCTTCCTTAGTTTATTGCACTTTCACATCCATCTTGAATTGATAAGAATAAAAAAAAATATCAACTTGATCTTGAATCTCAAATCACAACATCATCATTTGAAAAGAATTTAATTCAATTGTTAGAAAGCGATATATTGTTTAGAGAGCGAGAGATTTTGGTTGTAAGATAAGAAAGATCGGAATAAGTCTGCAGCTAAAATTAATATTATTTTCATATGTCGATTCGATTCGATTCTTCAAGGTCAAAAGTCATTAATAAACAGAGATTTCTCCAATCATACGGTAGATTCTCTTCCTGTTGGTCAACTTGTTCTTCCACAATTCAATAGCACCAAGCTACCGCATCGAATAGCATCACATAGAGATATTAATTATATATTGCGTGTTTTCCGATTGTTACAATCAATTTAATAGACGACAGGTTGGTCGATCGGTCAAGCGTGTCATATCTAACAAGTTGACATTTGATCGTTTTTCCATGGCGATATGTTTTTTATTTCTCGGTCAGGGAAAGCGAAAAATTGTACACATTTTCACATATTGCACCTAACTAAACTGCTATAGAACTGATTGCTATCAAAAAATTATTCGCTTTCAATAATGTCATTCATAGCGTTCTTTCTTTTGCTCTCTCTCCCTCTCTCTCTCTCCCTCTCTCTCTCTCTCTCTCTCTCTTCATCGCCTTTTTTGAGATTTAAAAGAATGATCGAGAGCCAATGTAGAACATATCACTTTAAAAACTAATCTTTACATTTAAGCAATCGATATTTAAAAGCTCGAAATTGATGAGCGATTGGTTGAATGTTGATCCGATTAAGAGCAAGATAGAAAGCAATTCTGCTAAACTGATATCGAATGGGTTTGGTTGCCTAGAGATACCGATGGTTTCGCACTTCGTTCGAATCGATTAACTCAAATCGAACGATATCAAGATTAGAAATCGATTCATCTTGCTCAAAGAATAAAAATAGTTTATTTTGGGTCATTTTTGACTTTTGGTAAGATTTCGAACAAATCAATGACCGATTTCGCAACAAAAATTAAATAAAATTCTATTCGTTTCCAATGCTCCAGTATGAATGGTTTCTTCTAACAAATTTGATCTTTAAGCATTGACTGATGCAATTGATTGTATCAATCTTTGTCTATCCTTATTGTCAAACTTGTATTCTACTCAATCAATGATGGCCATATTAATTTCGAATTGATTGTGGCGCGGTTTCCAAAAAAACAAACCAGCTTCACCGTATAAGAGATATTTTACAAAGGGCGTTCGCTTGCTTGATTTTTAAATATTTCATCCATCTTGAATTGAACGAACTATTTCATAATGACTATTTATTATGTTCACTAGAATAGCCAAAAAAATGAAAGAAAGAACAGTGAATGAATAGGGTTGAGAGGAAAAGTGTTTTTTTTTGGCACATTTAATGGTCAAGCTGCCTAGCTTAGATTTCTCTGTTTCCTCTCTTTCTCTTCTTTGTTACCATAGCTATTGTCGTTGACTGAGCGATTGTTGTATTCTTCTCATCGAGACAAACTTTTCATTTTGTTTTAAATCCGATTTGTTAATTGATCACCAACGTTGTTGTGGTGATCAAGTGTATATCTCCTATCAAGTGTTGATCTTTGGTGAATACTATTGGGCTTAATAAGTTTTTGTTTCAATCTTCGATATCTGATTGCATTCTCTTATTCTGATATGAGTTTCATCTTCTCGACGATATGGATACTTTGATCATCAAAACCATCAGTGAGTTTAGTCGATCTTCAGCCATTCAACTGGATGAGATTCATTTCGAAATTCAAAAAATGACTATCGAGGCGTTTAATTTATATAGATTGAGATTTTTCTCCTCCTGATGATATTTTGTTAATTTATTCATTATCAATCATCATCAACATCAGAAGAATCAGATTCTAATTAGTCGAATGACAATTTGGCGAAAAATTCACCTGCCCGAAGTTCCGATTTTTTGTCAATCAAAATCTTGTCTACTTATGATTTTTGTATCATCGGATATGAAAGAATTCTTCTTTTTTCTTAGTGACAATAAAAATAAGAGATTGATTGAATGAGGACAGCTAAATAGAGAGAGAGAGAGAGAGAGAGAGAGAGAGAGAGAGAGAGAGAGAGAGAGAGAGAGAGAGATACTAAGAGGTAGGAAGAAAGTAGGGTCGGACCGGAAGAATTTGAGTTGAATTCACCACCTAGTTATGTCTCTCATTCGCGAACATCGCTGTCTATTTGATAGAGCGTAGTGTTTTTACGACGACAATCAGTAAAATAATGATAATCATCATTTTAAATTTAATCAGAAGCATTCAAGAAAATATCGCTGCGACAACCGCAATGTTTGGATCCACACGATTGCGGACACTTATCTCGCTAATGAACAACAATCTCTCTCTCTCTCTCTCTCTCTCTCTCTCATCGATTGATTTGATTTTCTTCGTCTGTTCCCCTAGAGTTGTTTATTCAACATAAAGAATCGATTCGTTTGATGATGATTGAATTAAAAAGCTAATTATCGGAAGAAATGGAAAGAGAATAGAAGGACAAAGCAATGAGAATTGATGAATCGGTAGCATTCATTAAGAATTAAACTATACGCCGTCCGCGATATCAAGATTGTGTGCCATCTCCTTTCGAAAAAGTTTTAAAATCATAAAGTTCAGAGATCAAACGACAAAAAAAAATTCATTCAAAAAAAAATTTCCATCATTTTATGAAAGATAGAATTATTCTGTATGAATTGAATCACCCATCCACAAAACCGTATGAAAAATAATTATCGTTGAAAAACAATGGAAAATCCTCGCATCGTAATCGTTTTTTCTCAGTGATTTGATTGCCTATCACATTCTGTATGTTACGCTTATGCGTGCATGAAAATATCTACCAATATCTCTCAAATTCTTAGATAGCCGTAAAGTTCTTGATGCAATGAATGATCGAATCACTGAACAAGGATCAAAAAGAGAACGGAATAATTAGAAATAAAAAGAAACGGTGTGTAACGCAACGGAAGGAAGGAAATGCATACAAGTGGCTTTAGGCGATTACCACAAAGATACACTTTCACATAAACGCACATCATCATCATCATCATCACCGCTATCACATTATTGCGACAAGATCAACAAGCCAGAAAAGCGAAAAAATTGGTGTCATCGTACTGTTCTTTCCGATTATATTTACCTGTTTTTTCCACTCGGTAATTTACCTTCTGATTACTGACTATTCTTTTCCGTTTTTCTCTTTATTCATTTCTCCATAATTATGATTCGGACGCTGACGATGAACGTTTGCCGGTTGATTTGATGAACAAGTCAAAAAAATTCTAATCAAATCCAAGATATTTTTCTAAAGTATCATTGGTCTATTCTCAAAATCAATCTTGATGATGTTAATATGATATTTAACGAGATAATCTAAAGCAAAAATCTGATTCTGTTTGTTTTGAAAAGAGGAAAGATACATCTGAAAAACTCCGATCCATATCGATGATGAGAATGGTAGTGATGTTGAGGATTAATTATTATAATTCAACAGCATCATCAATTATGGATCATTATCTCCATTCAGTAATGATTGCGATTACAAACACAGAATGCATTTCGAGAGTATCCATTTTGATATCATAAAATTATCTAATTTATGCGCTTGTTCATCATCATCTCTGCCAAAGGAGATTCTAAATCGATCTTTCTCAATCTGTTTTCAAAATATCTGATTGTACGAGTATCGATAGGGGGGCTCTTTATCTGTACCGAATCCGAATGGTTCAGCTTAAGTTACCTTCTTTCTCGATCATTAGATAATTATTCGCTAATGCCAAATATGATCCGATTTGATGTGTAAAGAATTTTAGTTTCGTGATTCATCTCAGCTCCATTATAGTTTCATCATCATTTAGAATATATTTTTGGGTCTCATGTCGTTTTCGTATCGCATGTCAGATCATACACACTCATTTACTTGGGGCAAACAAGAAAGAGAGAATTGGTTGATAGATTTATTGATGATCATCATCTCGAATCGATTTCGTTTTCATCATTCTATTTTTCGATTGTATGGAGATGTTTGAAATCGATTATCGATCGTTTATCCGTTTGAAATATTATTAGTTTGACGAGGAATAGCCAGAAAGAATAATTTGAAGCAAAAATGAATTGAATTCTAAAAAGTTTGGGCGTTCACCTAGAATCTAGACTCTCGCAGATTTTGGATGATTATCAATTGATGATAAGAATGAAAATGATCATAATAATTTATTCGTTGTAGAAATCTTATCTTTGATTCAAAAATTACACAATCCAAAGCCAGTATAACAATGAATTGATTGATTCAGATCTATTGTGACAATTCATAATATTTTGCTCTGAATCCGTTGAATCTTCGAGATGAATCTGCGAACTTTCTGTCTACAAATAATCAAATTAGAATTGACTTCATATCGACGTTTATCAAACTTCTCTTTTTTACACCTCTCGAATGTTTCATTATCAATTTTCCATGCATCTGCAGTTATTGGTTGAGAAAAATTCGTTGTTATTCCTGTTTAGTCAGCCAGACAAAAAGCTACGACTGACGTTTTGCTCAACTCAATATCTTCTAGCGAATCAATCATAGAGTTTTATGTTGAGCCAAGGCAAAATCAATTACAATTGGGTCAGAGGTTTTTTTTCTCCACTGCGAAGGTAATTCAAATTGTTTACATAGAGACAATGATTTTTCGACCACCAAATGGTTTTGCGTGTCAGCAATGTCAAACATCAAAATCATTGGATGACAGCAAAAGAAATTTAATTAACAATAATGGATTTTCGTTGCTTTTTTTTCGCTAAGAAGCCAACATATTAAAAAAAACAAATAATAATCATAACTGTAATGAAGATTATGAAAACAGAGAGACTTTAATTGTCCAATAAGATGGTCTAATTCAATACCACTTTCACAATATTCATCGGTAAATTTGGCATTTGTGTATTTCTCTCCATAATAAATCGACAAGCAACAACTTCCGAATCTATATTTTCTCCAATCAAACTGAAAACGTAACAGCTAATGGATTTAATTAACAATAAAAAAAAACAACCAATTTAATTTCTGATCCAATTTAATTCTTAAAAATAATTTTGATGCTGATTTGGATGAGCAATTTTTGGACTAGTTTTTCAGATAAATCAGTCTGTCGATACACAGTCTAGAAAAATGATGAATGCAATGATGATGGCGAGAATCGTGATGTTGTTAATATTTTTGTGTCGATTATGAAAATGATAATGGCAATATTTTCAAAATTACTTCCAAGAATTATAATAAAATGGATAAAATAATAAATTATTGTTTTTATTTTGCTCATACCTTTTTTTTAAAATTCTTTTGTTTTTCAAAATTTTAAAATAAAATAGCGACTAACTTTTTCTACATCACTTTAATCATTCGATATGGATGGGTGCTTAGCGAGAAAGAGCCTAATGAGAGAGAGAAAGAGAGAGAGAGAGAGAGAGAGAGAGAGAGAGAGAGAGAGAGAGAGAGAGAATTCATTCAAATCTAGATGATTGAAAGAGTTCTAGGTCGAGTGCTTGATTGGTCGGTTCAGACGAGTGATTTGGAATCTATTCTGTCATCTGGCTCAAGCGAAAAGGTTTCTACCATTCCATAAATTTCATCTTTTCTCGAAGGTTATGGCAACAATACCACGCACGGATCATTTTTTTTCTTCTTTTAATCGAATCATTTCAATGATGATGATCATTTCGATATTTCGCTCACAAAACAATATCTTTATCTCTATATGTCACGCTTTCGTTGACATTTTTCCTAAAAAGAATATAATAAATAAAAATCTATGTTTTTACGATGCGATTGAGAATAAGAAAAACTAAAATAAAATGATTGTGCAGTGAACGACATCTTCATCGTCATTATTCGTTGCATCTATTTTTTTTTTTCGCTATCATTTCTTTTTGTTTGTCTAACAATAGAGATCTTTGAATGAATAAGAACAAAATGAGAAATAATCGCCAAAAATTACTGAAACATTTATGTAATGTCTGCTTCTCTTCCATCGTAGGGTATAGGAATGGTCATTCTTCTTCTTTTGAGAATTGTAATCATTTCATTGTTGAAAAAATATCGAATTCCGAGAAGATGATGAATTGAGAGTTTAACAAGAAAAAATCTAGTGACTAGGAACAATCAAGTTGACGCTATGCATTAATTGGTTCATAAAAAAGAGCCATTACGATTGATGATTGGTTAGATTCGCAAACTAGTACTAACCCATCGATTTTCTTGTCACGTCCTATCTCCTCTCTCTCTCTCTCTATCTCTCTCTCTCTCTCTCTCTCTCTCTCTCTCTCTCTCTCTCTCTCTCTCTCTCTCTCTCTCTCTCTCTCTCTTTTAATGTTTTTCGCTCAAAGAAAGAGTATTTTCTCTTTTTTGACGCTCCAAGCGGAGATAAATGCCGGGCGTCATTTTCAGTACCACCTCTGATCTGTTCTTTCTCTTTATCTCCTCTCTCTCTCTATACAGAACTTCTCACTCTTGATGTTTTACTCTTTTATGCTTTTTGATGTCTAGAGAGACAATCGAGGATCGAATAGAAATGGTAAAGAATTTAAGGAAAAGATATTAGCAGTTTTATATTACGTTAATATTGGGAAACAAGTTGGAAAATTTTTAGCACCAATCGGAGAGGTGATAATTTTTCTGTGCTAGTGCAAAAAAAACCTAAATAAACCTTCGAAATGTCCCGCGAGCGGATATGATTGATCTAGTTATTGTTTTGTTTTCAATCGGAAAATTCGCCTACGCAATCACAAACTTATCTACTTAGCTCATCGGAATAAATTGTTGATGGAGAGAGAAAATTTTTCAACTCAAAAAAATATTCATCCGAAGTAAAGAGATGAAAAATTGTCGGGCCGAAAATATTCGACATTGAGACTAAACGAAACAGCTTTGGATCGCTAATCACTACTAAACTAAAGTCATTTTGTATTTCGAAAAGTTCCAATCAAATCAGAATATGAACCAAGAAACCAAAGAATTATCGACAGCAAGTAAGCGGATACGAAAAAATCTCATCAACAAGGGCGTTGCTTTTGTTTCTCTTTGATTAGTTCTGTAAATTTTGCAGAGCAGAAAAGGGATTTTCTCAATCTCGGAATGATTGTGTAGGCATTTTCCAGGATTATCATCGCGATCATTCAGATGATCTGTGCACACTTGACCCTAATTATTTCTATTTTTAATAGATTTAAATTTTATCTCTCGCATTATAATCTGCTTGATGTTGAAACTAAAGCAAATATTGGAGAGATTAATCTGAATTGTAAATCTCATCAGCTCAACAGTAGGGTTAGCGATTACAGAGGTATTGAGATAATAGAGGAATCTACACAAATTGCATTAATTAAATATTCAAGCATGTTTATTCAGATCAAATAGATAAAGTATCTTTCTTATTCAGATTCAGATTTGAGCAGAAACTTAAAAAATCACTCTCTTGATCTTACATGCTGTGCTAATTAATGAGATGAAGAAAATAATCTTCATTGTTATGAGATGCAAGGTGAATGTGATAGAAAAATGTTCATACGAATAGTAACAAATTCTTATCAATTAGTTCAGAAAACTTTGAATCAACATTTTTTTCTGGATATATTCCTTTTTGTGATGCTTTAAAGCTGTTTCAATCAATCGAATTATTGTCTTCTTCCACAATGACTTGTAATCAAACGACAGCTAATGGCTCGATGTTATTGATGAGTCAATTGAAAAAAACTAAGCTTAGAAACGACCGATCGATTGATGCTAGAAAAAAATGTGAAATTTCCGATGTTAAGATTGATGTCCAAATGAAAGGATTTAAAACATTATCAATTACGAGTTATTTCGAATTTCATTCTAGACGATGATTCCAAGTATTTCGATCGATTTTTTAATGCTATCGATCGTCCAGAAAATGAAAAAAAAAGAAGAAGAAGATCAATTTTCGATTGAGGAATTAAAGTGAAATCTTTTCTTAGTAAAGTAGAATGAATAAAAGCAAGATGGCTTGATTGATTGCATTGATTCGCAGTAATTTTGTTCTCGATCATTGATTATCAAAAGTTACCTCATTTGAGCATAATATTTAGAACAAAATACCTAGCCGTTTTGTCGATTATTTGTGCTTCTTTTATCGACGGAAATCAACTCTTGACGTTCAGAATCACGCAATTTATCCGTTAAGATTATTTATCTAGACAAATTCTGACTATTTTTCTTGTGTTTATCATTTTGGAATGAAATTTCTCTTGTCTCATATTGAATTTTCGGATCACATTCTCAACATGACCGAAATTAAACCGACGATGTTGATTATGAGAGGATCTAAATTGAAATCGCCATTCGAGTATATTGTTCGCGAGCCATCAAATACTCTCACTTTGAGATCATTTGTCTAGATTATAGATATAGATTTTATTTTTCTCTAAAAAAGATTGAGCAAATTTTGGTTCAAAAAAATGGATCGCCAAAAAATTGACTTTTTTTCTATGATCGCGTGTTAGGCTTTTCTAGCGACTGAAAAAATTCCCTCAAATATTCTCATCGTATTGATGTTTGGAATGAATACTCATCGAACTCTGAGCACAATGGATCGGACCAAAGTATCCTCTTGATATTGATTAACATCCAAAATCATTGAATCCACACAAAAACTTCAATAACACAATAAAAAAACAGCTAACTTAGTTTCAAAAGAATCATACAAAGCTTACATTGATGATTGTTTGGCACGAAATGTGCTAACAAAAACAACAAATAATAACAATCCATTTTATTTATTTATTTTAATATTCGAACTAGAGCATCAACATCAAGCAAGGGCAAATGATTTTCATCATTAACAAACATCAAAATCGATAGTGAGAGAGAGAGAGAGAAAAACAATCAAGCAAAAATTAATAATGATAATGATCGAGAGATCAGACTTGCTATTATTATCTGATATGATTGCTATCAATAGATTAATAAATATCGAGCGAGAATATGCTGATGATGTGGATTCAAGCACCTACACCTATACTTTGAAGAAAAGATGTAAACGTAGGTTGTAATTGGATTTTGACACAGAATCGTTTCGAAAGAAATTATTCTCGGATAGCGATCCAAACGGATTGATCGAGCAATCGATCATCCCAACAGAATTACTGTGTGTGTGTGTGTGTGTGTGTGTGTGTGTGTGTGGGACAGTATCCAATCGAACGCTACACGATTTCTCCATCTTCAACTGACTATCGTAGAATAGATCGATGATGATGTTTGTGGTGATAATCATAAGTTTCGTTGGATCGAATTTTTCTCTTCACTGTCCATTTTGACTCGATATTAATCGATTCGATTTAGATTCATTAAAAGCTATTATTTGTGGTGAATTGTTGCAAAATTTACCAACACTATAATTACTTGACGAGAATCGATTGATAAGTTTGATAGCCTATGTTCGTTTCAAATTCTTTTGATTCGATTAAATTCTTTTCCATGTTTCACAATTAGATTTTCTATCGATAATTTTATTTTTTCCATTCAATTAAAATGAATTTTTTCATCGAGAAATAAAATTGATTAGCAATTTCGATTTGATGGCCGAGCACAACAACACCATTCACTAATACCACACAACCCATATCGATTGTCATCGCCCTGGACAATGAATTTTCTTACCGCGGAGAATAAATTTGATGATAAGTCGAATGATGTTCTCAATCTGAAATCGATTGACAATGAAATTGGATTGCAAAGAGACTCTAGAGCATTCTCATTAATTCAAGAGAGAAACTTAAGCTTTGATTATCCTCATCAGAGTCAACATCATCACAGCATTAATAACTCATCAAGTTCCAAGAGAATTGTCTGGGGCGAAGAGATTCCGCATTGTTTTTATTCTGCAAACACAATCCAATCAGATTATCGCTACATCATAACCATTGATAAAAATCCGCTAATTACAATAAAACCAATCGGCAACAAAGATGATGAAAATTTTTGCGATCAAAAACTTATCGATAAAAAGGGAATCATTCTCGCAAATGATCATAGAATTTTAGATTTAAAAAATTTGCGAAATTATTTTTGTCTATCGAAACCACACCAAGGGTCAAAAAATCGTCAACAAAATCTCTCAAATTCCATCGCGCAACAATATTCTAAATCAAGCGATGGATTTCGATATTATCTAGCTCTTTTGGATCAAAGAATGCCTCGGCAAACAAATTGTGGAGATTATTATCGAATGCGTTATGCTGTCTATTGCGGAATCAATGGTTCTAGAAAATCATGGCGTTCAAAAGCAGACACTGATTCTATTCTGATTTCATCGACCGTAATAGCCCATATCGGGGAATTACATCTCTACACTAAAGTTCCGGATGAGGATCAAATTGATTCGATGATTCGTTATGAAAATATTAGTTTTTTTCTAAATTCGAATCCAATTGCTAGAGATGGGCTGCAGGCCTCAGAACGAACTTTACATGATATTAACTTCAATCAGATAGGAAATCATTTTAGACGATATCTAAAAGAATTACATTCAATCATCTTACCGTTGCATCGATCAGGTGGCCATCAATCAACCTATCTTCTGGAACAGTTGCGCTACCCAAAATTGCGATCAGATTTCATAAATCGTGATAGGAATTGTGAACGATTTCTTCGCACACAATCATTGATGCTGGCAAGATATTCTAAACTCTCACGTGATCTACAAGAAAATCAACGAGCACAAGCGTTGACTATAGAAAAATTTGATGTCAATCCCATTGAAGGTGATGATGGAGAAAATTGTTCTGTTTTCGTTGAAACTAAATCGGATCCGTCGAATAGTTGGATCGATTGCGAACAATTTGTTCAGAATTTGTTTCAATACAAAAAAAAATTCTCAAACAAATCAGATTCTTGAAAAATCTTACAACCTTGAATCTTCTTCTCGATTAATAATTGCATTGAAAATATTGAGATTTAAGAATTTCAATACATTAGAACTTTTTCAATTTGAATCTCTGAAAGGTGTATTCTATGAGATTTTGGGCCTTATCTTTGATAAATATAAACCTTTTCAATCTAATCAGTCTCGATCCATTTCAATTCTTTTTTCTAATCGCACTAATTTCGATTTAAAAGATCAGAAAAATCTTGAATCTCTTCTGGTATTCCAGTATCGAAGCTGATCATGATGCAAAGACCAAGACTGAGATGATAATCAATGAATGGAAAATATAATAGTGAAAGTATTGAATTCGTTCAAAATCAAAATATAATAATAATTTTAACAGAAAAAAAATTCTTTTCATTGTATTGCAGAGTTCATATTTTGGGAAAACGCCCTAGTTTGTGTATGATTTTCTAACCGAAAATTTTAACACTATTCTGTTGCTGCTGTCATTGGCTTGCGTCCTTCGTTAGCTTTTCGCTCGATGTCAAAATGATTATGTTGGTTAGACGCAAACCATAGGAATTTTATCAGCTAGATCCCTATCTAGATCAGTTTGTTTCGCTGTATCTAAACTCAAATCGAATCAATCGCGAAAAGAATCGCAAGAACGAGATAAAAGATTATTGCTTATTCTTTTCTGTTCTATGTCTCATTCATTTAGATTTACAAGAGATCTAGGATTTTGATGTCGTTGTTTGCATACACAAAGCGAAAATTGATGAAATATTGATGAGAAAGCATAAGATAGGGAAGAAAGAGAAACATTTAATGCGAATAATCAGAAAGTTACCTATACGGAAGAAATAAAACCAGCTATTATCACAAAGAATCTTTGGTCTAAAGAATGGTCTTGAAGGTATAAGGAAAAATTCCACAAGCTTAATCCCAATCTCTTTCCCTTTGTGTTTATGTTGACTATTTTTGTCTCTAATAATCAATTGTTTATGATCGTTTGAGAGTGTGTGTGGCATTCGACACTGGGATACATCATTGTGCGAATTCAATCGAAATCCTTATGGCAATGATGATGATGATGATGATGATCGACCATCAATCTAGATTTTCCGCACAATATCTCTTTCACAATCAAATGATTCATTAAGCCATTCAATTCATCGATGAGAATTAAAGCTAGAAAACAATTTTTTTTTTTCGTAAGATTTGCTAAAAAACATTCATTACGATACCGTATTGATATCCTTGGTAAAATTGGTCTATATTTTTTTTTAAATTCTTTTCAAATCAATGGGATATAAACGATTCATTATCCAATGATTATGATGGAGACGATTGAGGTTATATTGATAATATAGAGAAAGAAGCGGATATCGAAATCAAACCTCTCTCTCCATTCCAATCTCTTCTGAATGATCATTGTTGCAACAAAAACAAGAATTGAGAAAAAAAACTTATAATTTAATGCTAATAAAATTAGTTAATTTACTTTTTCTATTTCTTTGCAATGACATTCTTTTCAGCCTCATCTTTTGTTCTCTCACCTTTTCGTAAATGTTTCATCATCGCCATCATTCTCTTTTTTCTCCAACATTGAGCAATATGATAGCAACATCAGTGTTTGGATCTAGAAATAGATTTATATTTCTATGGATCGTTTGAATGGAAAAGTAGTGTCTTTGATGAATTATTTTTTTCATCGATGATAATAATATAGGTATGCGTTGGTATTCGCCAATGTCATCGATAAAATGAGAAACAAAAATTAACCGCATTTTTTGTTTTCAAAAACTCGATAGAAAGAGACTGTTCTCGATTGAAAGAAATATTTAATATGAGTATCAATGAAAATGATGTCAATCAGAAGATTGACAATTGAATTCTTAACTTTTGTTGTGTTCGTTGTTGAATTCTTTACAAACATTCTACGATTCGTAGGTCTTGGCCGTCGATATTACACAAAAAATTATCGACTAGATGGAAAAGTCGTTTTGATCACTGGGGCAAACAGTGGAATAGGCAAAGAGACTGCCTATCAACTATGCAAAAGAGGTGCGAAAGTTTTTCTTTGTTGTCGTGATCTGATCAAAGGCAAAGAAGCTATTGAGGACATACGGAAACGCTTGAATTCGAAAAATGAATTGCATTTGATGCAATTGGATTTATCTTCTTTTCGATCCATAAATCAATTCGCTATCGAAATGATCAATCTTCGAATCGATGTCGATATCTTGATTAATAATGCTGGAGTGATGATGTGTCCTAGACGAATGCTTTCTGAAGATAAACATGAGCTTCAATTCGCCACAAACCATCTTGGTAAAACTTGCAAGAATCAATTTTTTTCGAAATAATTTTTTTAATTGTGCATCGATTTAATTCTAGGACATTTTCTTCTAACACACCTTATTCTGCCATTGATGACTAAATCAAATGATGCACGCATTTTAAATGTTAGCTCGATCCATCACATCAGAGGTCGAATCAATTTCGGAGATCTCAATTTCGAAAAACCAAATAGTTATGATCCAGTCGATGCCTATTGTCAAAGTAAACTAGCGAATGTACTTTTCACTAGAAAATTGGCTCAAATTTTGAAGGAAAATCCCAAATATCATCGAATAAGAACTTTTGCACTGAATCCAGGAACAATCAATACGAATCTAACCAGACATATCAAAGGAATCAGAAGGACTATCTATAATATCCTAGGGACCGTATTTAATCTTGACACCTTCTCTGGAACACAGACAACTCTTTATTGTTGCTTGGAACCATCGTTAAAATCAGGAGCTTATTATAGGTAGGAACAATTTTGATCTCTAATCTTCTTCTGATCCAGTTCAATCTATTTTTAGCAATTGTCAAGAGAATAAGTGGTTGTTTCAAGAATCCAAGGATATTCAATCTGCACAACGTTTATGGGATTTGAGCTGCAAAATGACCGGCATCGATTCTCTACATTATATTTCATAAAGCTTAATAAAGACTATGATCTTACTCTGATTTAAATCCAATAAATTATAATTCTAATTAGCTGAAAATTTCAAAATCCTGAAATCTAGATTACATTGGCCCAGAACGGTCAAGTTTCCTGGATAAAAGAGCTTAGTTTGATTAGATCTCGTCAAAGATGACGTACGATTGGGCTCTTACTAGAGCCATTCTTTGTGTTGCAATGTGTTTCATCTGATTTGAACGTAATCGGAACGAATAGATTTGACAAAAAAATGGTTTGATTTTCTTTAAAAAATTTTTTTTCGACTTATGGATTCTTTTCTAATCCGAACTTATTCTCATAGACTTCCAATGATAAAAATTTAGACAAAAAGAAAAAAGAATCAATTCTTGATCTTTCTAAATACATGGAGAAAGCTATCCGTATTAAATTCCAAGGCGGTCGCGAAGGTAAATCGATCAAATTTAAATCTCTAATTTGAAATTAATAAAAATTTTTCTAGCTACTGGAATTCTTAAAGGCTATGATACTCTACTAAATATTGTTTTAGATGACACAACTGAATATTTAAGAGGTTCGATTCAATAGGCAAATCTGACAATTTTTTGAATTATCGAATCGATTTTACAGATCCAGATGATCCTTTTAAGATTACAGATTTTTCTCGTCAGCTTGGTTTAGTGGTCTGTCGTAGCTCCACAATCGTTTCGATATGTCCGGTCGATGGAATGGAATCGATAGCTAATCCTTTCATTCAACATGAATAAAACTCATCGGATCGCTAGAATTTTGAAAAAAAAACTTCATCGAAAAACATTTTTTTTACTAAACCATGGTTGAGATATTTTGTCTTTTATTGAAAAAAGTCGTAGTGAAAATTAGTGATTCAGCTTGAGAGTCACATTAGCTTGACGTTTAAGAACATTATTCCAGAAACCTTGTACTCAACCTAATAAAAAATCATTCCAAAACATTTCCTAGTAAAACTTTGACAGTGTGTGTGATCCATTTGACCTCTTTGATAGGTTCATTTTTATCACCGAGCTCCGACTGTGGACTCAATGTGGTAGTGATATTATTGCAAACATAATCATGGCGCAAACGGAATTCAACTTGACACTTTTCCATCGATTTCTTTGGCGTAATATAGATGTAGATTCCTAGCTTATTGTTTTTTCGGAACGAAATGACACTAGCAATAGAGAAAAAAAATTGAAAATTTAAAATATACTTAAATTCAAAATCTCTCTTTGAAATCACTTTGGATCATCATTGAATTTTGATGCTGAATCAATATCGATAATATCACCAGTATCATCTTTTGGAGTTAATTGAAGAACTGTGTTTGGTAAGATAAGATTACAATCAGGATTTGCAGAGATATCAACTGGTAATAATGTAACATTCATCAAATATTGTGTTGGATTTGTGATGGTCATCTCAATCAAATTGCTTTCATTTGATTTCATGGTCGATGATTTCATTAACCGTATCTCGGGCACATAGTAACTTTAAAAGAAATCGACAATTTAATTTAGTTATATTAAAAAAAAAAATCTTACTATGCAGACAATTGAATTTTGAATTTGATCAACGAAGGACTGTATTCTGGCTTTGAAAGATTATGTTCACATTTTTTACACCGCAATGATCGTTTCACTATCAACATTTGACTTGTAGGATAAAGATCTTTTACATTATTACATTGTCTTTCAATCTGATTCAATGTTTGATGCAGAGAATTCCGATCACAAACTGTATCTAGACAAGTTTCTTTCAATTCATCTTGACCATTGTAGTAATCTTCAATTTTTAAATCCTCAATTTTTTCCAATTCATCACTACCATAAGCTACCGAAGGCTTAAAGTCTTCAAGTTCCGGAAATGATTTGACGTCGGAGGGAAAAACTCCCGGACTGCTTCGAGCCATTCGTGCTCTAAGAGTTGCGGTAACTTTCGCAGACAAAGCTGATGTAATACCATATTTATCTAACAAAAAAATTGCGTTCCTTGGATTCACACGTTTTTTCTCTTTTTCATTTTTTTCTTTCTGTGATAATACTCTGTAATAATCGAAAAGTGAATCCAAACGTTTCGATTCAGGCACTCCTAATTCTGGAAGACTACCAACAGCTATAAGAAGAAAAATAAGACTATCAAGAACTCAGTGAAAAATTTCACTTACAAATATTCTGATCTGGTAGACCAATATCTCTTGATGTCCATCGACAAAAATAGCAATAATAGTAGGAAAATTTACGAATAATAGGCGGCTGTTGATCATTTTGATTTGGTACTGATGATAATTGAATTCTCGTAGCTAAAGTGTTGTGGCAGCAAGGGCATTGATAGCATTGAGCACATCTATTGAACGATTTAAAAAATTACATCTGTAAAAAATTTTATCGTTAAAAAAGTCACTAACTTGTTTTTTTTGAGTTTGGCATCCAGCGATGGTATGTACTCGAGGCATTGAGAACAGAATTGAGAATCGACCTAAAAAATTGATTGAATCAACATTTATTAATGATCAAATCGCACAAAAGTTGATCAACTTACTTCATGCGAAAGACAATCCCGACAACGAATCTCATGACAATGTCGGCAAAAATATATGTGATGAATGGTTTTGAATTGACCGCACCAACATTGATATTGAACGTTGGAACTATCGAGAGTTTCTGATATCAAAGACATGATTTAAAACGACAAGAAGATAAAAAATGAGATAGAGAAGATAAGAATTTTAATTTAAAAAAAAAAAATCCCAAAACCAAACAGATGATCAAACACAATCAATTGCTTGATGAGATTTAAGAAATTCGTTTCTTGTACATAGTCTATGGAAAAGATATTTTCATCGATTTGGATTTTGTTGTTGTGCTGGTATCTGCTGTCGCTGTCATCGATTTCGATCATCAAATAATAATTGTAATGTTCTATGAAGATGTTGATGAATTGAATTTCAATAGAAAAGAGCTGAAGAAAAATGAAAAAAAACGTAGCAGCCTAAATGAGATTTTTCAATTGACCGTTTCGTTTTTCTTTTTAATTTTTTTTGCATTGCATTTAAAGCTCAATATTCAGCTGTTTTGTCGCAAATTTTGACATTTTTTTGCAATCAGATGCATTTATATTTGGAAGTAGTTTATGAAATGCAATGAATCCGATTCAATATTTAAACAATCATTGTCAGAGTTTTCAAAAATTGATTCTCATAGATTCTACTAAAATCTCGTTAATCTATTGAATTGGATGCATCATTTAATTCAATATTTATTTGTTATGCATATCCATGTGAAACGGAATAGATAATTAACATTTTGATACTCAAGTCAGCATTTGAATCAAATTTATTCACTTGAATTTCATGATCGTATAGTTCGAAAATGGACAAATATGTTATCGATTTGGATAAAGTTCTTGATGAACTCGAACAAAGTGGTAGGCTGAATTGATCTTTTGGTAAGCCAGATTGATTTGATTTTGTTTTTTTATACCAAAGACGAATCAATCAAAAGCAGAGACAGAGATCAATCCCATCAATATTTCGCTTTTGATTCTTCTCCAATATTAAATTCATTGATCAAGTCTACGGATAACATCGATGTTAAAGATGCTGATTTTTCGATTCGCATCAAACCTCCCAAAGCTTTGACTGAAAATTTGTTGTTTGAGGATAACAGAAATACTATCAATAAAAGAAACAATATTGAGAGTGAAAATAATTTAAAAACATCCGGTCTCGATGAAATATTCTGTGAGAATGAATCTGATGCAGTTTTCGATGCGAAAAAGTCAGATGAGTTTGGTTTGGATCAAGATGACATGGCTGATGCATTGTCCGATTCAAATCTGATAGAATGTCAATCATCAACAGGAAATCATCCGGAAGATCCGAAATCATCGAACGTTTTGAAAGAAGAGGAGGTTTGTTCGATTTTTGATCAAATTATACAGATCGAAAACGTTCCGACTGCAAACACCATAGATTATCAACCAACAGATGTGAGAAATGGTCGACAAAAAAATCACAAAGAAGAATCTTATCTTGGTGAGAATGTCTCGGATAAAGGTGTAAATCATCAACTTGATATTCAGAGTGATGAGAATATTCATCAGGAATCTGTGATAAAGCTAGTAGATTTCGATTCAACTATTGTTGCAGAGAGCACATCAAATCTAGACTCTCAGCAACTTGAATCAGATCAGAATTTAGGACAAAAAGAAAATTCAATTTCAAAAATTCTAATTGATTGTGTAGATTCCCCTGAAAATGAATATGCTGAGATTATTGAGCCTCCAATATTGGAAAAAGATTGTGATAATTTAAATGAAGAGGTGATCGGTCAAATGAAAGAAGAAGACCTTGATTTCTATCTCAGTGATTTAAATCATGATTTAGAAGATTTGGAAAAACGATTTACTGAAGAACAACCATCAAATTCTGATCAAACACAATCAAATTTATCAAATAATCAACAATCAATCAATGAAAAAATGATCCAAAACGAGGAGGATATAGCAAAGAAAGAAATTTCGTACCTTAATGAAAAAGAGTCAGCCAATCCAGAGAATGAAATTGAATTACTGTCTAAAGAAATCAGCGAAAAAGAAAGTGAAACAGAACTCAGGGAATTAGAAGAAGTTCTGGCTTCTCAATCGATAGTCTCATCGTCATCAGAGAACCTCAACGAAAGCACCAACGCTGATCTTCCAGCATCATCTAGGTCTGAGAATAATCGTGTAAAATCTCATCAGGACAATCATCTTGGTGGATTGGTTAGAAATATCAATTATTTCGAACGACAAGAGATGCCCAATGGTTTGACTGAAGAGGAGCAAATGTTGGGAAAAGTTAAACCATTTTGGATTCCAGATGAAGATGCAGCGAACTGTTTGCACTGTGATTCAAAATTCACCATCATAAAACGTCGCCATCATTGCCGCTCTTGTGGAAAGGTTCTTTGTTCTCAATGTTGCAATTACAAAGCTAAATTGCCATATCTCGAATTCAAAGAATCAAGAGTTTGCCAATTGTGCTATGAGATTTTGATTCGTATAGAAGAAATAGAACGAATCAAGGGTCATCGATTAGAGATCCCTAATCTTATCAATCTCGAGAACAACAATAATAGCATGGATCTTCAGTATAGTATTCCAGATCCGAATAATCCAGCTGAATATTGTTCAACAATACCTCCTTTGGAACAAATTTCTAGAACCGTCTCCAATCCACCAACTGTCATGGTGCCTGTTGGAGTTCTGAAACGACCTGGTTCTAGCAGTATGAGGAGATCCAATAATTCCAATGAATCGTCTAGTAATGAAAGTAGGGAGAATGCCAAACAAGTAATGTTCTCAGATGGAGTTCGTCCAGGTGGAGATTTAGTAGAATCGCCAGGCTTAATGAACAGACCACCTGTGATTTTCCCTGCCGATGAAAAGCCAATTCAAAGAGCTCAACTTCAATTGCATAGATCACCTATCACAGAGAAAATTGTTGTCCCATTTGAAAGTCTTTCCAAGCGTATCAAGTTCAGTCGTGTGGTAGTCACTGATCCAAACAATGGTATTCTTAACCTACCACCAATCATTAATTATTATGAATTCAAGACGATCGATCCATCTTTACCATTAAAACCAAATTATCAAGAATTTATGGATTTAATGCTTAATCAAAATCTACCTTGGATCACCTTTGGTTTGACAAAAAATCTTCATATAAATGCTAAAATTATTCCAAGTAATATTTCAGAATTGAAACTCAGACTAACGTTGTTTTTGTTCAATTTCAGAAACTTGTTGCAATTCTCGATATTGTTTGGCGTTCTCTAGTAAAGGCTTAGCTTCAGTGGGTCAAGATGAGATTGTTTTCGTTTTAGACTGTGATTCTTTGAAAAAATCAGCCGGTGTTGTTTCAAGTGACGGATCTGCTTATAATAAATCGGTCATTGAGAAATCTTCACAGGACACAGAATCTTCAAACGATGTTTTTAAAAACTTTGAATTTCCACGAGATGTCTTCCGCTTGTACACGACCATTTATGACAATGCATCAAAGGGTATTCATTTTTGAATTTATGAGCTATCACTTTATAAGTTCTCTTTTTTCGCCTCATCTAAGCTATCTTATATGGCGATTTAAGTCATTTATTTTTTCCTGATGGTCTGTTTAATAACAAAGAAAACAGCGGTTTCATATTCACTCGGGCCAATTTGCAATGTTTTCAAAACATTCTCATACCATCACCATTGTTTTTAATAGCAATTTTAATTCATAAATGGGAGATTCCTTGGGCTAAAGTCTTCCCACTTCGTCTGATTCTTCGTTTAGGTTATGAGTTTAAAAGTATTGTCATTTATTATGATCCATAGAACTCATTTGACTCATCAATTTGATTCCAATCAGGCTATCCTTCTCCTGTGATCAGTTACGCTAACCGTAAATCAGCTTATTTCGAAATCGGACATACAATCATGAATGTTTTAGCGGTATATTTTTATTATAACTAATTTACTAGAAATCAGCCAGAGTTTAATGTTTCAATTCGTTCGTTAAATATTCTTTAGGATTTCCGGAATTTTCACTATACCCTATCGATGGTAAAAAACCTTTTCATTTGTGTGGAACAAAGAAAAAAAGTCAAACTTTTGATAGCGAAGCAAAGTTATGAAAAAGTTTGTAAAGTACTATCGACAAGCAATGAACACGTTTTAGCTTTTGGGGGCAATCTGAATCTAAAAGCAGATTCGCATTTTGTTTGTCTTCAAAATGAAAACGATGATGAAATCCATAGTCAATATCAAACTGAGCTATTTTGTTACCCTGGAATGCAGCCTAATATGACAGCAGCCAGTTTTATCGTATTCTCTGGAGCATTAAAATCTGCTACAGGATTAAAAGCGAAAATGAACATTGTCGAAGATGGCCTTCTTATACAGATACCGCCTGTTATGATGGAAGAGCTTAGATCTGCTATTAAAGAGATGAAAGATTTCAAAATTGATTGTTGCAAAATAACTGAAAATAATTCTTCCGATGAATGGGTTGAATTGAAATGGGTGGACAATGATTTTAGCTCTTCAAATTTAGGGTGAGTTCAGGTTCGATTCAATTTATAACTGTTGATTCTATTTTCTTTTTTTTTTTGGCATTTATCATTAAATTAGTGTTCGTAGTCAAATCGATGGACTTAACTTGGAAGGCGCTGAAAGTTCCATTATCTTTTCTAATCCAGATTACGCGAACGAGCGTTATTTAATCAGATGGATTGAAATTTTTCTTCTTCAACTTAACGATAATGGTCGACGGTAAATTCTCTCTATTTTGTTTTTAGCATTTAAATTTTCATCAAATATCTTATATTCCAGCTCTGAAATGGTTAATATTAATAAGTTAGCCGAATCTATAGCTCAAGCATTTTGTATGGTTCTGATTGATTATCTGGATCAACTGTATGAAAGTGGCTTGACGAAAATCAGTCTCCGAATCAGTCTTGATGTCGATAAAGTAATTTTTATTAGTTTTCAAAAATTTCGACTTATTCTAAATATTTTTCACACAATGTCTTAGGTTGGTTATGAAACAGGGAGTGGAGGTAAACCTTTACCACCGCAAATCACACAGCCACTTGACAGTGCTTTAATTCCGGTAATCATGGAAAATATTTCAACGACTGGAATAGAAGATCCTCTGACTATTGAGCTTTTATTTTACGTTTTATTGAAATAATTATGCTGATTCATTCTAAAAGAATATTTTCAAATCAAAATTCACAGCAAGCGAAGACGATACATTTAGAACACGAATTTTTTCGAATATCCCTTTTCATTTTGTGCTTCGTTTCAATCCAAACATTTGTTTTTAAGTCTAAATAATTTAAGTTTCAAAACAATCGAAAAATGTCTATCACTTATTGTTGCTTAAGCATTTTTTAAACCAAAAATTTTTTTAATCAATAAACTTTTGTAATAAAATCTTAAAGTAAAAAATCTGTTAAAGCAAATAGACAGTTGTTAGGAAATTACATAAACCAACACTTGTTTGAGAATACGAATTCGCAGATCAAGATGTCAAAGAAGTTAGTCTTCGATTCTAAGCTGACATTTAAAAATGAATGAAGACATTGAGATGAAATAACCGATAATGATGCTACTACTTCTTGTATAATTATGACAAAATACTCCATCTCTTTTTTACGTTTTCTCAATCGAAATATTATGACGAGTAGTTGGAAAAGAGAAAAGATCAAAAAAAAAACATCGGTAGTGGTCGAATCTATCCAGCGAATATAGCGATCATTGATTTTTTCTAGCTAAGAAGAAGCTACCAATATTTTACGTCGTCGATTTTTTTCATTTCTGATAAGCTTAGCCGATATACACACATATATACACATGCAACTATATGAATGAATTCAATATTTTTTTTCTCTCTATATCTTCTGCTTCTTATGAATTAGAAAAAAAGTTCGTCTTAGTGCTGAATAGTAGTAATAATGGTATTAGTATTAGTGTTAATAATAGTAATAATAATAACAATAATAACAATAACAATTGTTTGAGAATCAGAACAAAAAAAATCTTAGGAATAGAAATTTCTGGATCCCATGTAAATGTAAGTACTTTATTCTTTGGAAAATAATATCACCTAGGGCTAGAATTATTTTTCGAATTCTTAATTTATTCTTTTCATTTGCTGCTCTTGTTTTGTTTAAGTGCCAAAAATGTCTTTTGTTTTACCAATCTTTTAGAATTATCAATTCTTCGATTCAGTACGTTTATTTGTTTTGTTTATTGGATTTCTTTTAAATTCTCTGTTTAATTCTGGGTTATTTTGTTTTCGTACTCTTTCTATTTTTTAATAGTTTTTGTTTCCCTTCTTTTCCCTTCTTTGTTTAGTATAGAATTCCATTCTCATCATTTGATTGGGTATCCTCTTGTTAGATTAGATTTTTCTCGCTATTATCGATAATTTCTGATTTCATATCCTCGTTGTCGTTTTTTGATGTCATTGTTTGAACGGTATTCTATTTCTCGTTTTCATACATTTCTTGTGATATTTCTATAGATCGCATTTCAATTGTCTAATGAAAAAAGTAATTAATTTAGAAAAGTTACAATGATTTTTAGCGAAGCAATTGATTTGTTTTTGCGCATAGAGAGCTTAGACAGCTGAGGATACTATATCGAAACGTAATAAGATGATGACCTTAGATTTTTCAAGTCATTTATTATGTTGCTGATTAATTACAATTTCCTAATTAGAATTCATCATCGATTGATCGTATAATTATATAACTTCTTTTTTTTCTTCTTATTTTTCTTGATAACTTTAAATTTATCTGCAATAATTGTCAATAACTTAATTAAAGAAATAAGCTAATTTAGTTTTGAATAACTAGGTAGGACATAATAATGACTGACTGACATTATGATTGCTGACAAGCTTGAAATTGCTGCTCATTCTGTTTTCTAACTTGATCTATTTTCAAACTTCATTCGATGCAGACTGCTAACGATTCATCACATCGTTTCAAACAAAATCAAAGACGAAATACATTTAACTACAATGGACAATAACCATATTTCATCGAACAATGCCAGTATATCACATTCCATAAAAGAAATCGGTGATAGAATGACCATGCTGAATGTTGCCGATCATCGGACTGTCGATGCAACGCAATCACCATCTGTTCTGAATACATCAAGTCGATCTCTTCCGTCAAATTACATTGACATATCGGCCTCTAACAGTTCATCTCGTTCAAGTAAAAATTCATTGATTATTTTCTAGTTAAAATATTATATTTTTCCTTTTTTTATTGATAATTAGTGTTGAACATAGGTTCTTCGTCAAACACAATCGCTTCGCCGCAAACTTTTTCAAAGCTTAATCCTACTGCTCAAGAATTCGTCCCAAGATTCAATAGGACAAATTTTTCGACAATACCCTCGACGTCTGGACAATTCCGGCCTAATAATAATACGAAACCAATTCAAACAGTTCCTCCGAATCATAATTATTCTAATGGACTAACAAGCATACAGCAGCAGCAAGCACCATCAGTCAACCTACATGACAATGAGAGCTATATGGAAGATTATATGTCGATGTCTTATCTTAAAGATTTTATCACTCGTATCTCTAACAAGCCTGTAATGTATGATCATGGAATTCATGATCTCACTTTGATCATTAACTCATATCTGGACGAAGATGATTGTGTTCTTGAATTGATAGTAAATCAAATCGTTGATCAGGTAAAGTATTCACCGATTTAAAATCAAATATGATGTTAAATCTCTACGTTTTTGCAGTCAATAATTGATGGAAATTTTCTTTACAATGGAGTACGATTATGTTATCATTTCATGGAAAATCTTCGAGAAACAAGCAACGGACAATCATTTAAACAATTACTGTTTAAGCGGTATGCTGAAAGCTATGAAAAATCGCCTTGAATTAATTTCTTTTCTCTTAATCTCGAAGAAATCAACGAGAATGTTCTCGAAAAGTTACTGATAATACATCGCCAAACACATTCGTTCATCTTCGTGGATTAGCTTTATTTACAGCAGAATTGTACTCTCGATGTAATGCACCGGATCTAGCAGAGCATTTACCGAGTCTTCTGATGAATATTTTATCATCCAGAATTAAACGTGATGAGAATGTAAAATGTGTTTGTGATGTTTTAAAGGTAAAACAATCCAATCATAGATCGCTCTATTTTGATGTTCTCATTATTTACATGTAGCTTTGTGGTCAACAAATGGAAAATTATTTTTCATTGAAAGGCAGATCTGATTTTGCGAAAATCGTTGAAAAACTTGAGAACATTCTTGATAGTGATATTTCTAATCAAACCAAAGACTCAGTCAACAGAATTCTCATATCGGTAAAAAATAATTGGGTTCAGCCTCGATCAACAATAGCATCAAATCTTATCAATCCTTATCTCAACGACTCAAGCAATTGTGAAATTCCTTATGAGCAAGCATTAAATCAAAGTGATTTGTAAGTGATTCACAGCATCAAAATTCACCTAAAGAGATGACATTCTCAATTACATTCTTATTTGAATATTTTAATTCTATCAAGGTACGATTTCGGAGATTGCGGTGATGAAAACAATAGCGAAGTTTGTCAAGATTTCGAAAAATTCTTAAATATTACACATCAAAATTAATCATTCTCAAACAACTTACTATCAAGACTGAATCAAACATCTCCATAAAAATTGAGCATCGATATAATTTAGAGAAGAGCGGATCAGTTTTTGCTCGCTTTTCTGCAACAATCAAATTTACTCGAGGAGGAATTGATGAAACGAGAATGGGATTTCAATCAATCTATTCAATTTAATATGAAATTTCAAGAGACAGTGAGAAAAAACCTCTGTAACTTTACCTATTCGTTTTTATTCGCAAAAAGAGAGAATCAATCAATAGTTGGCGACAAAAAATGACGTGCAGAAAAGAATTTGTGTGGATCAAATCGATTATACGAAATTTTTTTTCTAATTATTTCTAAGAGCAATTATTAAATTCGTTCAAAAACAAATTCTTTGATTTGTTCATAATTATCATTATCTTCTCTCTCTCTCTCTCTCTCTCTCTCTCTTTTCCTCTTATTACCAATGAGTCTAGACAATAAAATTATTTTTACCTCTAAAAATTTGAGTCTAAAATTTTGAAATTATTCTCGTTTAAATGTAATTGACTTTATGAAGGCGTGGGTTTGTGAAGAATCGTTTCTTGCCTCCAATCGATCAGAAAGAAATCCAATAAAACCATGAAGATATCATCAGTGATTTGGAATGCGTTCAAACCTCGAAAAGAGTTTCATATCAACAAACCAATACAATGGTTTCCAGGACATATGCACAAAGGTATCTATCACAAAAAAGGTTAGAAATTTTTTAAATCATTTATTTCATTGGTAAAGGTTTAAATGAGATCGGTAGAAGGCTGAAACGAACCGATTGTGTTCTAGAAATTCATGATGCACGTATACCATTTAGTGGAAGAAATTTGAATCTAATCAAACGTTTATGTCATAACAAGCCGATTATTTTGATTCTAAACAAAGCAGATCTAGTTGATAAAGAATGGAGAAACCGAATAGAAAAAAAGTTGGTCCAGGAAATGAGATCATCTGACATCCATTTACACGACATATTTTTTATGAAGTCATTAGAAAATAATCGAAATTCTTCAAAACTTGATCAAAAGGTCAATTGAGCATAGATCGATTTCAATTGTTTCTTATTCTTTTTTTTAAAGAATAGTTTCTTTCTAGCATAATCGATTGTATTAAGGAACGGAGATCTACAGATCAATCAGATATTTTGAAAACTACTGAAGGATATAATCTCCTGGTGTTGGGCATACCGAACGTTGGAAAATCAACTATAATCAATCGATTGAGAAATGTTTATCTTAAGAAACCGGGAAAAGCGACCATTGTTGGCCCTACAGCTGGTGTTACTAAAGCAGTTTTAGAGCGCATTAAAATTTGTGATTACCCCGAAAAAATCTACCTCTTTGACAGTCCAGGTATTTTGGAGCCCGGATTTCAGATAACAAAACTGAGTGATAGTACACAGTGTGAAACTTTTATGAGATGTGCACTTTGCGGTAAGAATTCGCTTAGGGAGTCAAAATGAAATTTAAAAAAATGTGCTTCGACAGGAACAATTGCTGATAGAGTAGTCGGAATGGAATTGATTGCTGATTATCTTTTGTTTTGGATGAATCAGAACTCTATCGATGATTATTTGGATTTTTTCGGGCTTCAAAAACCTACAGACAATATCGTTGAAGCTTTAACATATGGCGCAATTAAGAATAATAATTTTCGGTCATTTTATAATATTGATAAAGGTCAGGAACGGATATATTTCGAGATGATTCTATCTCCTTTAATTTTGTTTAGGCCAAACAGAAAAGGTACCGAACTTAGAGCAAATGGCAGAAAGTTTTGTGCTAAATTTTCGCAAAGGAAATTTATCAACTATTCCTTTAGATAAAAATTTAATCGAAAATTCGTAAATGATAATCTCAATAGAAATTATTTCAATTTCTAATGAGTTTTCAATTTATTGTCAAAACGAGAAAATTCCAAAAAATTTATTCTAATAAAGTCTTTGCGGTTTTCCCATAGTAGATTTGATGTGTAAAGATTTGATGTTTTGCCAGTTCTTTTTCAATAATGAAACCAAAAAATTAATGGTCAAATTGATGTTTTGAGCTAATTCATCCGCAGACATATCAACGTGACCAACAGCCACTGCCAAGCACAGAACTTTTTTCATCTGCAATTTGATTGTTGCTTTGACTTCGTCCACTTTTTGAAGCATATTCTCATTATGCGAAAGTAATGTGGGAAATTTACCAGCTTTGTTCAAACCAGGACCCAGCAATCGAGGAATCATTTTGATTAGTGATTCTGATGCTAGAAAAGCATCATATTGTTTGGCTAATTTTTTAACCAATTTCTTATTTTTGTTCATTTTCTTCAATGCTTCGGCATCCATGCAAGGAATTTCGTTCACTTTGGCCTCATCACAATGCTGTTGATCTCCAAGAATACACACACGAAATTTCGGTCTAGGAATATTTCTTAACTTTACTGTGCCAGAGAAACGCTTATCTTTTTGTGGATCATAATTTTTTAATCCAATCTGCAATTCAACTGTTTCCAAAAATTTTCTCTTCTTTCCTACACCATCTTCGCCTTTGGAATATGCTAACACCGCGTTAACACATTCGTACAAATAATCTCGGCTGATCTTTGAACTCATTTTTTGTCTAAAATAATTGCACAATTAGGAAAATTTAATAAAAATTAATAACACAAATTCAATATAAAACGAGAAATATCTCACCAAAGAACCAATGCAATCAGATTTTTGATGCAAATATCAGTGAATAATGCTCGACCAGAAAAGGAAAAGGCCTGAATACACATTATGTTTTTGTCGTGTGGCTTTCCGAAAAATTGGTTTCTCTCATAAACAACGTTACACAAAACGAATCCATTTGAATCCTCCGTTTTCGAAATCCGTTACGTTGAATGTTACGAATTAGAACACACAATTGGAATCTAATGTTTTGAAATATTGACTAATAAGAGTGATATATTAGTGACGTTTGGATAAGTTTAGTTGCCAGTTTATCATTTAAGATGTTCTATTGAAACGACCTTTGCTCTCTGCTACTGCTGAATAATTCAATGACACCGATAGTCATCTAAACTTTCCGATTATTGACCGTCTTAAAAAAATCATTTTAAACAAATACCCAAATGATAATTAAAAAACTGCAAAAAAAAATCTCACAATTACCTAATAAAGAGAATATGATTATAAGCAAGATAAACAAATAAAATCATCTAGAGAAAAAAGAGATCAGATTTTACACTATACTCATCTAACATAAACTTTATTTCATATGACCTCAAAATTTAAGTCTTCAGTAATAATCTTGAATCCATATTCAGCTTCGCCACCAGCCAATAACATTAAATGTTGAAACAAAATTCTAAATTCAAAATGGATGCTAAGTAAATTTGGGAATCTTTCAGATGCCCTTTTTACTTCCCCCATTCTTTTCTCTTCTATATTCTCTCTCTCTCTCTCTCTCTCTCTTCTCTGTCGATCAATCTGTTTATGTCTATCGATAGTGTGTGTGTGAGTGTTCCACCAGCTGATGAGAGAGAATGGTGAATTTCTTTGTGTTGTGTGTGTGTGTGTGTGTGTGTGCTTAGTTTTGGCGAAAACTTTTGAAAAAATAAACAACTGAACATGCTAAGATCGTGATGAATGAGAAAGAGAAAGATATCTCTAAATTATGAAGTTTGAATCCATATCGAAGAGATAGGAAACTATTGACGATGTGATCTTCATCATTGATACATCAAGCAAGAAGTGTTTTTTTTTTTTTTGCTTAAATCGAAATCTGAAGCGATTGAAATTTATGTTTATTTTTCGCAACAAAAAAAAAATTTTCGCATCAATTCTTTCGAGATTGTTTCTTTAAACGCCCGAAAAGAATTTTCTCCTTGTTCTATATTCTTAATGATTAACATTGACATTATTTCGTTGTTAGATTGCTATTAAAAATTGAAAAATTCGGTCTAAACTTTAAAACTTTGTTTCTGCTTCTTCATTCGTATTAATTGTGTGATCTTAAACGTCGAAACTTCAATTTGGATCGATTTATAATCGCCTTGTTCAAATTTCTCTACCTGCAATAGGTTGGTTTTTCTTATTGCAACCGAAATTTATTGTCTTGTTTTGATGTTAAAGATTAATCACTTTCGCTTTAGCAAACTTATTTAAAATTTATTTCAAAATCATAAAGCAAAATTTTTTAAATTGATTTCCGCATTTCTCTCGCTCAATTTTAAATTAAGAAACACAAAAGTCGATTTCATTCATAACTATTAATAGCAGTTTGAGCTATCAAAAATGAAAACATTCGGTCATTGAAGCTACATCGATAGATGAGCTTAAGCGATACAGAGAGTTTAAAGTTTTTCGATAAAATGAAATCTTTTGTTTCTCTTCCTCAACCGAATCTACTCAATTGTTCATTTCATTATTATTCTGACTTCATTCCACCTCTAAAATGATTCCCACATGTCTAAATATTTGGGTTTTTCAACTTTTTGTAAGATGCTTGGCGAAGAAAAATCCAGTTTTTTTGCACTTGTTGCTCAGCATATTATTTTCATCAAATGTTTAAACGTTGGAGATGTAGATAATGATGGAGATGATGATGATCATCATCACCAAATGGACTACAATTTCTTTCTTCTCAAATAAATCAAACAATGAGAGATTCATTTCCTCTGGTTTCTCCCTTCTCATTCAATTGTACGCCATTTCACTTTCGAAAATGGAAATGTATTTATTCCAATTTCACAGATCATAAATATCCAAAAGAAAAAGGTATGTCTCTGTGTCTGTGTGCTTTTATTTTTCGAGCTAGTGTCCGTTTTAGTATTCGAAATTTGCCTGTCCATTTCGAACACTCTTCGAACAGTAGTTGTTGTTGTTTATCAGATTTCCGGTCTCTATTTTCTCTTTTTTTTCTGGAGGCTAGAAAACAAAATGACGCTTTCCAATCAATTAGTATCGATGTTATCTAACAACACTAACCAAATAAAATCGTAGAGCCATTAGTTCATTCAAGCCAGGAAAACGAATACATTGCGATTTCTAAACCAAATAAAATTTATTTTTCTTCGAAAAAATCAACCCTCAATATCTTCATCATCATTGCAGTCTTTTAATGTTTTAGTGTTTGGTTAAAAAACAACACCGATCGAATCAAAACAAAGCCTGAACACCTGAAAAAGATTGAAAATTGCCATTTGTTTGTTTATTCAATCCCAATATTATCGTGTCTTTTTTTCTGGAACAGCAAAGTCATCGCATCGGAACCCCGAAATCATCACAATCTTCATCACCATCACCATATCTCTCTCTCTCTCTCTCTGCACGTAAGACAACGATTCAATAACCCATTGATTACTTTCGATTTTTGTTTCTATTTCTTTCTTCCTTACTTTGTAATATTATCCTTCTTATCATGTTATCATCTTACTTTGTGAAACTTTCTTGAGGAAAGGCAAGAATTCATTATCTCCGGAGAAAATGATCGTTTGTTTGTGAATTTCTCTGGCAGAATAGAGAATCAGAATGCTTTATCTCGAACTGGTCTTGTGGTGATGTCTCGATGCTCATTTTCTTTGTGGCTTTGTCCATAACTATTCGCTGTAGGCAGACCTCGCGAAGAGGAGAAAAGGTATTCCCTAAATTCGTTATGGTTAGTTGATTGGTGGTAGCTTTCGATTCATCTTTCATTAATATACAGATTATTTACGATGAAAAACCCCTTTCATTGTGTCTATATCAAAATTATATTTGATTTCATTGATTCTGATGTCCACCAAGCAATATGTTGAAAAACATGTTTTTTTCAACTTGAAATGATGCTGTTTGATTGAGATGTTTTCCTAGTTAAACAAACAAGAACCGTTCAAAGAATCGATGGAACAACATTTTTTTCTGCTCTCTTATTTGTTTTGCTTATTTATACTTTTCAGTGGAATTTCATTCTTTGTTTTCTTTCTTACTCTCTAATTGGATCTTGTTCATTTCAATTCTTTTCAATTTTTTCCATCCAATCGATTATGTTTCAAATCTATTAAGTGGATCACAATTCACTTCTGTTCCTTCTCTCTCTTTCTCTCTCTCTCTCTCTCTCTCCAAACTAGACCGTTTCGTAACATTTTTCACATCTGAATGAAATGGTAATAAATGATGGTTTCAATCATTGCCATCTTCAACAACACACCACGATCATCATCATCATCACCACCACCATCAATGTCATTCTAGTTGAATCGCAAAAAATTAATGCTGACATTTTTTTCTTCTTGTTTGTTTTTCTCCAAAAACATCTTTCAATTTAAATTACGATGGTCGTGGTGGTGGCGGTGGCGGTGATGGTGTGGATCGTATTTCATCATCGAAAGAATGCACTCAATTATGATTGATATTTTACAAAAAAAAAAGTTATCTTCAATTATTTGTTTGCAATTTGTTTCTGTTTCGAATCTCTTCAAAATTTGTTAGCAAACACAGCACACAACTAGGGCAGAAGAAGGTGAATTTTTCAGAGTGTTTCTCTCTCGAATCTTGAAAAGATCTTGATAGCTAACGAATCAGTCTAGAATCAAAAGAAGATTATATATTTTTTGAAGAAAAAGTATTCAATTTATCGTTAAATATATCGCGATCATTCTGTGTGACAGACTTCTAGATGTTAATTTGTTTTGTTTTTTTTTTCTTTGTTTACCATCTATTTTTCATTTTCGCTTGCATTTCTTTGAATTTCGTTTCGATCTCTTGACTCTTTCAATAATGAATTAATCGTGCAGTAACTTATTCCAATTGACCATATTTATTTTTCATTATTTTAGCTTCAACTAATTTAAAGAGATTCGCTTGAAATCACTAAATCGACCGGAAATAATACCAAAAATGAGTGAAATTTTGATCCAGTGTTTCACGTGCGGCATCTCTGATCGACCACAAACGGTATCTTTTTACTTTTTTGTTTTTTAAATTCTTTTTTTTTTTTTATTAATTGTGAAATTTTGGGTACTCAAAACTTAGAGACGAAGGATAGATCGATCGATGATTGGGAATCCAACCAATTTTCGTCATACAGCACATCTTGGTAGTAGTGATATGTCGAATCATGTAAGAAATATTCTTTTATTTTTGATTTATAAAATTTTTCATTGATATCTTCTGGTGAGAGCAAAAGCCGTTAGCTGAAAAAATGAAATTTTTTTTTTCCTCTTTTTGCGATTGTTATTTTTAGACTATATCAAATAGTTTTTGCTTTCTATTGTATCCGTTTTGATCGTTCTCGTTTCACTTAAGCAAACATTTCTTTCTCGATTTGATGATGTGAATCTCATCACAATATTTACTGATTCAAAACGATTTTTTCCTCCTTCAGATCCTTCATCAAATCAATCATTTATAACAACGAGGACTACTTTTTAGAACGAAATTAAATTTTTCATTTCTCAAGTGTAGTCGGCCTGAGCAAAGAGCACCCTTAGTGTTCAAAGAACCCTCTTACTTTATTCTCTTGCAGGCGATGCGAAATTTCTCGATTCAAATCGCCATCGTTTTTGGATGAATAAGAACTCCTCCGTTCCTATCTACAATCAAGCAATTAGCGATTGTATGCAATCGATTCTACCAATGCTTTGATTTGATGTAATTTGACCTGACCAATTATCTTTGATTGATTGTGATGGCCAGTCCTCTCATAACTGTTTTCCATCCGCATCATTTCTTAATTCGTAAGATGTAGTGCAGATTTTTTTTGTTATATTTTTCTAATAGCCCTATATATATATTCTAGCTTTATATAATATCTAATGAAAGATTCTTATTATTCAAATTAAATCATTATAATCGTTTTTTTTTTTGGTAATGAATAAACAAGGACGATTTCTAGGTCACCAAACCCTTTTGTTTGTGATGTTTGACCTAAATGATTGATATGTAGATCTTTTTACGCATTAGAAGGTCAACAAATTAACCGTTTTTATTAAAATCATTTGAATATTTGAAGGAATATGAAGAAATTAAATGAAGGAATGAAGGAAATGAATAATTTTGTAAAATAAATTCTTTCCTGAAATAGCCATCTTCTTTTGACTATGTTTTCATTTTATTCATTCGTTTATTTCATCTCATAGATCCCATCGGTACAACATCAAATGGCTTCGAAAGGCGGATATGATCTTGCTTTGCCGGTCAAAGTTTCTATACCTTGTGTCGATGTCAAGAATTGATTAGTGAATGAAGGTGCGGAACGGCATCATATCACGAATAAAAGTAGTGACCACAAATCAAATTTTGATATGGATTGCCCAGATATTTTCTTCATGCCTCTAATTTCCTCATCGAACCATCCTTATTCACCTGATTTTGATCGATCAAATGAATTTATTTACGGATCGGATTTTTGACGCTATAGAATAACTCAACATTATTATTATTATTACTTGATTAAGCAAAAAGTTTAGATAGCGGATCGCAATAGAAGAATAGTTGATGAACAATTAAAACTTTTTGCTACGCCTTACATTATTTGATCCTAATTGTACAATTATTATTGTGTTACTCATTACAAATTATTTGTGTTTGATCTCTTACATTGTTATGTTGTCATTGATTTTTCACAATTCAGCAAGCGATTATCATTCTTGATGTTCTGTTTAAGATTTAAATGAATAATTTCAAGTTTATGTGGCTCTGAAATGTTTTTTTACCTAATTCTCTAAATACTTGTATCGAGACTTAATCTTTCTTCTCTTTTCCATTGGCTTTGTGATAAATTATTTTAATTTCTCTATTTTTTCGAACCATGTTAATTTTTTCATCACCAAAACTAAAATCAATTGAATAAATAATTTTTCTTGCATCTAAAACCAACTTGAGAACTTTAATCGATGATTTCGGGATATTATTATCAATACTTATGTCGTAAAAAAAATTAATCTCGATTAAAATTCAGTTAATTGAATCTGTTTATCGAAATAAATTCTATGATGAAATAATACAAAATAGTATCCAATAAGATAGTTATTTCATAAGGAAAAATGATCTAAGATTAAATTGATGAAATTTCACTTTGATTTGTATCAAAATCATTGCGATTATCTGAGATTTGTATGAAATTGCAAACAAAAAATTGTAATAAATAATAGAGTTTGAAAATATTAGCAATATAACATTGGCGTGTCGAATATTTTACAGGTGATCATTAATCAATCTTTTCCGTCTAATAAATCAATTAATCAGTCATCATCATCATCGTCATCATCATCATCATCGTCATCGTCGTCATCATCATCATCTTCTTCATCACCATCATCATTATCTGGGCCGCCTTGATCATCTTCAGTTCTTTTATTTTTATTTTTATTTTCATGATCATTATCATTCTTGCTATTAATATCATCATCATCATCACTATCGACAATTTTTCTTTTCTCTGAGGATTTTTTCTTCTCGAATATATCCTGGAAATAGAAACGAATCAATGTTATTTAAATTCACTATTTAAATTCATCATAGAATACCAGATCACTATCATCGTCATTATTTTCATTTTTCTTATCTTTCTCTTGACTATCACTTTCCTCTGAATCGCTATATTTGGATCGATCTGATTGATTTGGTGTGCGCTTAAATTGATTCTTGATTTTCGAAATTGAAAAACTTTCATCATCATCATCTTCGAGATCAAGAAACGCTTGTGATGATCCACGGTTATAGCCTCGATCTTTAATCTTCTTGATTTTACTCTCCTTACGAATGGATGCTTTCAATTTGATTTCTTCTTTTTTGATCATTTCCGATCGATGAGCTTCAGGATCTTTACCAACATTGGGTATAACACAAATTTTTTGAGTTTTTTGGCTTCGATCAGCTAGCGATAGTGTGAGTTTACGATGAGTAAAACTTTCAGTGGAAAACGGTCGAAAAGTTAGTTTTGTTTCGAAAACAGATTGGCCCTAGAAACAGTAAATCATGAAATGAATCCAAATCACTGTAACATTGAATTAAGAAAAACCTGTAACCCAGTTCCTTGTCGAATAAATAAATGATTATTCTCTCCAGGCAAAAGGCTTAGAGTTTGCATATCAAATATTTCATCACCAAGATGTAATGACATCGTGTCATCAGACCATTGGATTATTCTAGCATTGCTTTCTTTTCTCATTACACCATCTGATCCCAAAACGTTTCTCCAACGAATTGTGTTCTCTACTTTCAATTTCAATCTCGCTCTACCCTCATCATCATGCACTTCATCTTCATCGATTTCATCTTCATACCATTGTGGATCATATGGATGTGTATCGATACTAATGAAATTCGGTAGCTTAACAAAGTGGACACTATTGCCGAGATCGGCAGTGATCCTAGGAATTTCAACTTCGATACGTGTTTCTTCTTGTTCGGTTGGTTCTTCCTCTTCAATACCGAATCCATTGACTTCAGGATCATCCTCGCCAAATATTTCATTCAAGTTTCTGTGCAGATCCTCATCATCGTCGTCGACATTGTCTTGATTGTCATCGTCATTATCGTATGAAGATTTTTGTTTTTTTGTAATATGAGTTTCCTCATCTTCGTCACTCATCTCTCCGAAGAGATCTTCAGATTTTGGATCATTCTGATTTTGTTCTTTGCTACGATCATTGTCATGTTCATCACTTTCATTTTGATCATCTAGATCGATGATTTTTTTTCTTTTTTTTGATGACATTTGAATTTCTTCATCTTCATCGTCTGAACTAGAAACTTGGTTTGGACGACGATCGCTACCAGATTCTTCAGATTCTTCATTACCATTATCCAAAACATTAGATTTTTTTGTAACTTTATTTTTATCTTGAGATTTTTTCACATTTCGATTCCTTCCTTCATCGCTGTTAGAATCTGATGAGCTATTATGCGAAGCTTCAGAATCGGATTTGTTCTCAGCACTGGAATCATTTACATTATCCGGCTCATTTTGGCTTGACTTTCTTTTGCCATCACCATTACTAGGAACAGAATCACTCTCGTCGTTGGATTCACTATCAGAACTATCCGAATCAGAGCGATTCATATTCAATGGAGCGCCAGGAGTTTTAGGGACACCTTAAATTAAACAGAATAAAATTACTTGCATTGAATAGAATCCAATTTCAAGACAAAGAGACAACATAAACTTACCAATTTCCTCGTTGAGATCATCATCACTGCTACTACCATAGTTCTGATAATTTGGCATATTTTCATACGAAAATCAATTTTTGTTTTATCCTGGAACACTCTGGAACAGATTTATTAATAAATCAATCTAAACAGTGGCAGGAACTATCAGACAATACTGTAGATAAATTATTTATGAAACAAAATGAAACCAAAAACAAATTCTCAAAATTTTATTTATAAAACTTAAAAAAAGACAGATGGCAGAATCATCGATCTTTTTTTTTTTTTTTGATTCAAAAATTTTCCCGCAAAATTTAGACGATTTTTTGGACAAAAATCAATTGGATTCATTGAGAAGCGAATTCGTTATTTTAGTTATAGGAAAGAAAGTGTATCTACTTTTACTCCTATTTTTGCAGAGATTTATTTAAAAAACAATCGTTTTGAAGACCCTTTGATTTGAAACAGAATTATTTTGATTTCAAGTATTTAGATTCCAACTTAATGATTAAATTGTTAAATTAATCCACAGCTAATAATAGTGTTATATATCTAAATGTGGAATAATTACTGTCATTTGGTTTTTGATTGAAAACACTTTCGAATATTTTGATTTATTTATTGAAAGTTTTGTCATCAAATTTTACGCCTATTTTCAAATGGTTAAACTATATTGATGTTTCATTTTGGTTTTGATATCGATACTGAATTCTCATGATTTTTGTAGTGCCTAATTGTAGTTTTTGTAATTGCCTAACAAAAATTGTATTCAAGATGTTTAAAAATTTTATCCGAAAAATTTTAATCAATCGTAAACAAAATCGTCGACGAATGCAACGAAAATCTTTTGAGAATTTCGATGATCAACGATCACGATCTTCAAGAAAAAATGTGAGCAGAGATTCTACGGTAAGATCGCAATCGCATCTGAAGAAAAGATCTAGTCGAAAGCAATCGTTCGATTCGGATCAAAGACGACGAAAGCAATCGGACCGAACGAATCCGCCACACAGACGTAGATCAATACGCAACGATAATTTTCCATTCAATCGGAACGGCTATGGTGATGATGATAATAGAGTGAAAAATCGAATGAAAAAATCTAAATCCTTATCATCAAAGGCATCTTCATCGAATCTCTCATCAAAGAAGCAAATTAAAGATCAGATTCGAGATTCGAATTTTTTACAATCAGACCGATTGAACACAGTTGACCAACCTGAAAAATTCGTTAATGTGTTTGATCAAGATCAACTTGGTCATGGAACTATTGCTCCAGCAAATAGCTTGCGACACGATGATTTTGTCCGTTCTGATGTCGCTGGTTATAAATCTCAGCAACACCAACAAAAGTTTTCATCATTATCTGCAAGACCAATGTCGAACGTGATCAACCATGTCCCTTCGTCCACCTCAAAGCATTCTGAAAATCTCAACAATTATCATGATCAATCAATGATTTTATCGCCAGCGTTCCTAAGGCATCAACAGCAGAGTATGAGATTTATTTCGAAAACAATGCCACGACCACTAAAGCAACGATCTAACAATCGAATTGATCTGCATCAGCAAAATACTTTCGAAAAAGTTTCGCAGCGAGTCCAACCAAGGACTGCATTGCAAGCCAGAACCTTGATAGACACTATTTATGGTAGATTTCTCCCTGGTATTAAAGAATATTTTTGATGAAAAAATTTTTCTTTTTTCTTTCTGCGATACTAACAATATAATCTAAGAAAATTCAAGCCGACAGCCGATCAACCCTCAATCGTATAGACCATCAAAAGTATCGACATCATCATTGCACGAACAAACCGGCCCTTGGACTCGATCCAAACGATGGCCTAGTTTGTTTCAATCTGCAACTATCACAATGGTAAGATCAATGGATTGAATTAAACGAAAGAGAGAGGATGATTTTGCTCACTCAATTGTTTGTTCTGCTCTATATTATGATCAGATCATCGATGTGTGTGGCTCATTTCAAACTCAAACTTGATAATCAATCTTTAGTGACTTGTTTATTTATTAATTTTGATTCACTGATTATTACCTTGATGGTAAAGAACGAAGACATTATAGTCCTCTGTCTTTCCTATAGCGTTCCTTTCTTTCATAACGAATCTAGACCATTCTTGAATAATAGAAGACCAAGTTCGATCTATTGATGATTGGTTCAAATCAATCTCAATCAATTAAATCATCAAACATTTAACGACGATGAGGATTTTCTCCGGGAGAGAAATGATTGAAACACTCGAATCAAAAATTTTTCCATTGAGTAGATATATGAAACAACAATAATTCTCTTATTTATGGGCCTATTATCTTATTTCGAAATTAAATGCTAATGGACATCACTAATTTTTGACAGCAAACATTTGAATCCTTTGCGTTCATCGCTTCCAAAAGCTTTTGAACCCAAGCCCGTTCGAAATGGGCCATTGTTTGTTGGACTAAGAAAAATTTATACATTCAAAATTTAATACATCGATGATTTGCGATTCAAACGATGTCTTATAAATTAATGAGTTAAAATACTAATTACTGTCGAGACCTTATGTTAATCTCTTCTCAGCTTACTCACACACAACACTCAGTGATATCTTCTTTGATTGCGGATACGAACAATTCTATTGTCGATTCGATCTGTCCATGGCCGATCTTAAAGAGATCCAAGCGTTGAGTAGTCTAGAATCTATGTCTGTTCAAATCTATTTGAATTGATAAGATTATTAGCCCTCTAGATCTGAATCGTTTTGTTTGTTATGGCGATTTGTTTTGATCAATAATCAAATCTTTTCCCTATCGAAGAATCTGTTTTGTTTGATACATTTCTCATTCGATCTGAATGATTCTCATTCTTATTCAATGATAGGGGGACACAACTCTTCTCTCCTCTTTTCAGATCAATAGCAAGGCAATTTAATTCAACCAAAGAATAGTATTTTTGTGACGGTTGTCATCTCTTTTTTCCTCTTTCCTAGCATCTAATATCATTTATGATGTGTTAGTTAGATGAAAGCGAGAGAGAGAGAGAGAGAGAGAGAGAGAGAGAGAGAGAGAGAGAGAGAGAGAGAAAGAAACGAAATTCCTAAGAATTCTTTTCGCGTTTCTAAAAGCGCTGTAGAAGAGTGTTTCCCTTAAACGCACCAAAGAATCATTTTCATTGATGCCAATCTCTCAACGACCACAATAAACCGAATGGGAAACTCTGTTCGATGTCCGCATACAGGCACACAGGTCTCGCCCAAAAATTTGGAATTTCACTATTATTACTAGACATAATAATAAAAATAATTATTATTATCTTCACCATCCAAATCATCAATGTAAGGCCTAAAATTCTCTTCTCGGTCTAAAGTGAATGCTATAAGGTATCCGAGAGAGTGCAGGACGAATGCAACGTTGAGAGATGGAGGATTGATGTGGAGAGGTGAAGCAGATAGGGAATGGATAGTGGATGATATTAACTAAAATAATTTCGATCAAACTGAGACATAGAAAGACTTCATTTTTGTTTCCATTTCGAAATAATTCGATTGGCATCGGATTGAAACTGACAAGATTGGCCAGTGAATTCGTTATCGAATTTGAAATTTCAAAATTCTCTTGTTCTCTCTCTCTCTTTTTGCTAAGAGTCCTATTAGGGTCCCTTATTTCTTCAAATATCGTTGTTGAACTACTTCGAAAGTGCGGAGAAAGAGAGAGAGAGAGATTGAAATTCTTCTTACACTGCACTGGAATACCTTGCTGACTAGTTCCTCGCTCTTTCATCACTATTCATACACCTTCGGTTGTTAGAAGGGGGACTATTATGAGAAGAAGACGAAAACGATTTGCTCCCCAATCCTTACCACAGAGACCACCACCATCCTCATTCACCACTACGATCATGCAAGGGAAACACTAGAAAACTTGATTCCAATCTTTTGTTTCATAGAGACCGTGCATGGGAACTTGCAGCCTCTCTTTCACTCTGCATCGACTCTCTTGGTTTTTTAAAACTAACAATTTTTGAATGAAGAACAAGTGAATGGATGAAAATTTGGTCGCGAATTATGGAGATTTTAGAATGTAAATCTACTGCTTTATCGAGATGTGAAAGTTTAGCTGTTTCGCTCGAGGCAATAAATTTGTTTTATTTCAGACAAGATCGATGCTGTGAATGTGACCGTGTGCGTATGTGGCCCTTGTCTCGTACTTGTTGCTTAATGGATTCCCTCTGTTTAGCATTCTATCCATCACTCACTACTAGCTATGACTCTTTCTTCCTCATTCATTGGCTAGTATCTAGTAGACTTTTCAGATTGACTGTTGTCTGAAGACAGAACACCACCAATACACAACAACAGGTCTTTCTCGATAGCATAGAGGCCCTCACAGATAACAAAGAGGCCTTTGGAATTTTTCTTTTTTTCTTTCGCTTTCACTCATTGATTCATTCATTTGCCATCAGATATTATCCTCATCTTCGCTATAGACTTTAAATGAATTAAATTGGATTTGATGTGTGATGAATAAGAATTTCGCGAGATGGTCCTTTCTTTACACTCAATTGCCTCAAAGGGTTAAATTTTCAGTGTCTCTTTTTGTATTCGCTTGGTTTTCCACAAGTGCCTTCTTCGAAGTTCACTGTTCAACACTCGATTGTTTTTAATTCGTTTTAACAATTGATTGCAATATTCATCAATTTTATCATCAATCAACCGATTTCGCTAGATTTTGTGATTAACAAAAGATTTATTTATTGAGTTCTTTCCCTACATTTTCGATTGTTTGCATTTGAAATCAAATTTTCTTTCTGGACAAATTTAAAATCGATTTTTTAAATTTCTCCTTAAAAAACGATCGGTAATCGAAGAATGAAATTACCGATTAATGTGAGTCGCTAAGAAATTATTTAATTTCAATTATTTGATTCTAGTATCGTTGCATTTGAAAATAATCCACAATTTTCTATGAATCTCAAATCCAATAGGGCGACTCAAATGGTTCCGAAAGAGTTGGATGGGAATACCATAACATAGCTCTTTCAAGGGTTCCAGTTTACGGTTTTGGTATAGCAGTGAGCGGTGGGCGTGATAATCCACATTTTATGAATGGCGATCCATCTATTGCAATTTCCGATGTTTTAAGAGCTGGTCCTGCTGAAGGAAAACTACTGTATGCTATCGAAAGATTGATTGTTTGCATTGTTCCTTATAATTTTCTTACTGATCCAAAAGGGTCAATGACAGAGTGATCAGTGCGAATGGAATCTCTTTAGAAAACGTCGACTATAGTCAAGCCATACATGTTCTACGAGAATGTGGCAATTCTGTGAATCTTTTGATTAAAAGACGAGCTTTGGTCTCTGCTACAAACAACAGCCAAAATAATTCAGTGAATTCTCAACATCAATCAACGATGATTCCACAGCCCCAACAGCACATAGGGATGATCAATGCAGTGGATGTCCAAAAAATAAAAAATCAACATAAAATTACTTTGACAAAAAACAATAAAAAAGATGGTATGTTGAAAACAGTATAAATTTGAATGACTTCAACGAGTGATCAATAAAAATTTCATAGATTTTGGTGTAATTTTGGGCTGTAAAATCTATGTGAAAGAGATCGTGAATAAAAATTCAATTAGTAAAGATAGCAAAGATAATCTCAATGGTGATGGGACACTCCAGGAAGGTGATATTATCCAAAAGGTGACATGATTACTCTTGAAATTAAAAATTGTTTATTGATTTTTCTAATCTTTCTTGTTTTTTGAATAGATCAATGATACTAGTACCGATAATTTGACTTTGAAAGATGCGAAAAAACTTTTCGATAATTGTAAAGATTTGAAATTGACCTTAATTATCGAACGAGATGTGCCATCATTGCAAACAATCAACCAGAACTTTTTGAATGAGAATGGAAATTATATCAATGGTCATAATCGATCGAATAGTAATCTATCATCATCGATCAATTCAGCTATAATCAACAATAATACCCATCAACAGCATTATAATCATAATCAAAATGTCAACAAATGGAACTCCAACGACGAGCGGAACGGCCAGGATGATGGTGGCCAAATTAAGCAAGACAATCGAAAATTCCATCATAATGCAGCAGGTTCATCGTCAAGCTTCACGAATTCAGTGCCAAATTCTCGAAGTGGATTCAATCATTCCTATAGCTCTAGCATTTCAGCTATCGCATCGAATAGAGTCGCTTCCGGCAATGGTTGGTCTAATCAAAATGTTTACGTTCAACCACCGACACGAAACGATTCTAGCTTAATGAATGTGCCAAAAAGTTCGAATTTTCCTACAGAAAATGAAACAAATCGATTCTCTGATCTAAATCGATCAAATTTACGCGAATCGATTCGCCAATCATCTCAATCATTCGATCCCGAATCGCGTCGGGTTAATGATGAACAATCGATGGACTCGAAAACAACATTATCACATCGTCCATTACCGCAAAAACCTTCTAACTATGAGGCATCTAAGTTCGATTTGAATAATAACAACAAATCGATTCCATCAACAATGTCTAGAGTTGGAGAGGATTTGGACGATTCCTTCACGGCGAATTCAATGAAAACTTTTGGCGATGGAGAGAAACAATATGACAACGAAAACTCTGAATTAATTCCGCGTAATTCATCTTCATCGATAACGAATGAGATTCGTTGCATCGCTTTCAAGAAAGAAGGAAGTGTTGGGATACGTTTGACAGGTGGCAATGAGGTTGGAATATTTGTTACAGCTGTTCAACCTGGAAGTCCAGCATTTCAGCAAGGACTACAAGTTGGGGATAAAATTTTGAAAGCCAATCAAGTCGATATGAAAAATTTTACTCGTGAAGAAGCTGTACTTTATTTGTTAAAAATCAAAGACCGAATCGAGCTTTATGTACAAAATTGTAAAGACGAATATGAATCGATTGTGGCCAAACAGAAAGGTGATTCCTTCTACATCCGCGTTCATTTCAACTTCGATAGTGAAGGAAAAGGAGAGCTTAGTTTTCATGCTGGCGATTTGTTCCATGTGGTCGATACTCTTTTCAATGGTGTTGTTGGATCATGGTTCGTTTATCGGTTGGGGCGAAATAATCAAGAAATCCAAAAAGGCTCGATACCCAATCAAAGCAGAGCGGATGAACTAGCATCAGAGCAGTGTTTAGAAAAGAAATCACTTTCATCGTCAACTTCTGGAACCGATCTCAATCTAACCGTTGGTTCAAGCAGTAGCAAGCGTAGTAGCTTTTTCAAGCGAAGACGATCGGCTAGACGATCAAAATCTTTATGTCGAGACCATTGGGATGATATTGTTTTTGGTAATTCCAGCACCAAATTCAAAGCTTACGAACGAGTCACTTTCCGTCATCCTGGATTCATACGACCGATAATTTTTTTCGGACCTCTAGCTGATATCGCCCGGGAGAAATTGATTAGAGATTCACCAGAAAAATTTGCTTCTCCGCAAAATCTTTCTTCAGGTGATGATTGTCAATCAAAAAATTCTAAATTGCCAGCGCATTCCGGTATCGTTCGATTGACTGCAATCAAAGAGATAATCAATCAAGGCAAACACGCTCTTCTCGACATCACACCGAACGCTGTAGATCGTCTAAATTATGCACAATTCTATCCAATTGTGATCTTTATGCGAAGCGAAAGCAAAGCTATCGTGAAAGAGTTGCGATCTCGATCCTCGACTAAACAAACGGTTCATCGAAGTTCAAGAAAATTATTCGATCAATCAATTAAATTAGAAAAAGTTTGGCATCATATCTTCACGTCATCAATGCAATTGACTAGTGGCGGTGATTTGTGGTATAAAAAACTCCAAGAGATCATTGAAAAGCAGCAGCAACAATCGATTTGGATGTCTGAATTCAAACCAAATGACATCATTGATGATGATTTTCTCTTCCCAATGAATTCCATCTCTCGATTAAGCTATGCGTCCTCACCGGAAAGTGATCTTGACATCTCCGCCAATGAAAGCAAAACATTTAACAATGATGATGAAGATATCGATCCTGATGCTCGCAGCAAAGAATACCGAGAGACAGAAACAACAGGCTGTTTGAAAAAATCATCAAGCGATCCAAATATTGTTAAAGCTGAAGAATCATTGATTATTAATAAAAATGAGGTGGAAACTTTTGCCAGTCCTTCGAAAACCGATAAGGTTTGTTCGAAAGAGACAAACGATCTAGATCCTTCGACAATGAATTCCGCGAAATCACTCCCATTACATGTTTTATTGAATAATGAGCTAACAAAAACTTTCGCGGACAACAAACTAAAATCCGAAATGTTAGAATCACAATCTAATAAGAATCCAAATGATGACATGTCGAACTATTCTACGTTGAAAATCGAAGATAAGCTTACTCAGGGAAATGGACACCAACAGTCGAGTGTTGTAAGCAAAGAACAGCTGCCTACACCGCGGCCCATATCTTCGACTTTGTTGACCGACTCGAAGATAAATTCACAATTTCTAGAGACACCACCACGAATTGATCGTAACAATAAACCTTCTAGGTTTCGTTCAGCACATGAACGATTGTTTGGTGTCGATCGAGACAGTAGTTTAAGCAATCATCAAACGAAAGAATCTACAAGTACTTTTCGCAATCAAAATCATTACCACATGACAGATGATTCTGATTATATCAATACAAATGCTTTTGAATGTTCAACAACGAAATCGTTACATAAATTCTCCAAAAATTATGATGACATCAACAACAATCATCATAAAACTGTTTATAACATGACATCATCGAAATCATCTGCTCCTTTACAAGATGGAACGAGAAGAGCCAATCCAATATCGATCGAGAGCGAGTCATCAAAGAAATCTAATCAAACGAATTTCCCCGAGCAAGAGTGTCCAGCTAAAGCGCTTCCGCCATTTCATCCCATTCACTCTGTCAGCAAACTAGAGCAAACTAAAACTCCTCCATCGCCTCCTCCAAAACCGATATTGAATAGAAATGCAGTCAATGGATACAACAGTAATAATTCTGAAGTACATCAATCGATGCAATATCAAATGGCTTCAATGAATTTAAATGATTCTCGACAAGTTTCAATGCAAAAATCCTATGCATCATCGACGTCGATAGATCCACCCCCACTACCCTCTCATCATAATCCGCTGCCCAATTTCAGTGATTATGATAACATGCCACCGATCTACCCGTTAAAAGTTCTTCCGAAAAAAGGTGTTCCTGCTGCTATTGAAAACACTTTGGCAAACGAAATGATGAATGGCCCACCAGGCTATTATCAATCTGTTCCTCGTTCAATCTATCCGCCTCCGCCTATACCCTCAAGTTATGGTCAACAACAATCTACGCTGTCGCATAAACCCGATACATATCAACGTTATTCATCTCAGCAAGCGGAAACTATTTCAAATTTCATAAATGGTACTTCGAACACTTATAGCAGTAGTGATCATCAATTCGATTCCATCCAAAGGTAAACCGTTTGTTTTTCTTAACAATTAATTAATCGATTTCATCTACCTAAAGTTCTTCATCGAATTTGAATACTATTGTGCAGATGAATTGTAAAACTCCAGTTTCAATGATGATGAATCAGTATAATCAAGCGAACATATCATCGACATCATATCTTGCTCAATCGAATAACGATAATAATCGTTACAATACTGGGACCAACGGTCTCTATATGAATTCGAAAAATTCATCACAAACTAATTCTATTTATAATCAATCAAATTTTCATTCCGAATCTAACCCTCTACTTAATAATGGCAATTGTTTGAGTAATGATAATACCTATCTTAATTTCCCTTTCAATTCGCGTACCTTCGAGAATCCAGTCAACTATCTTACTGTAGAAGATAATAATCATCCATCACCTCTGCCACCACCGCCTCTGTTGCACACAGCATCCTATCATAGTAATAATCTTAATGTCCAACAGCAACTGCTATCCCGTAGCAACAATCTAACACCGAATTTGATTCAACCGACACCACAACCTCCTCCATCGATTATCAATTCACAACGAGCAACATCCGGGGGACAGTATTTTGATATTTCATTGAATCGAGATAATCGAAGAAGTGCTTTTGAAATCTATCGTAAACCAACACTTGTTGAGTCATCTGGTAACCCATCAACAGTAATTCAACAAGGTTTACCTCCTCCACCCACACCCCTTTCGATTAATGATTACAAGTAAGATTGTTCTGAATTTGACTTCCATCTTTTTTCTGTCAACGCTTTACTCTGTCTCCTCTATCTCGCTTTATTATTGTAAATATCTAGTTGCTTCAGACTATTAATTGTCTCGAATGCTTGAAACGTTGAGCCGATCATTACTTTTTCAAAAAGAGATTATTCGCATTCTTATGTTTACTCATTTTTTTTTTTGGTTCAAATTTTTTCTAACGATTTTTTCAATAAATTCAAAATTTTTTTTAAAGAGATCTATTTGAATTCACATTTTGTTAAACTAATTTTCTATCCTCTGATTAACGAATTTATTATTTAAATTTTTATTTCACTGTAATTTTCTAACGCCTTTTCTATCTCAAATGTTCTTTCTTTTTTTCGGGTGCAACTTTCTATCGTTGGTGATGGTACAAATGCGACAATAAAAAAAAGTAATGATTCAAATTATATGAATCTTTATGAGATTAATAATTCCTCATCGGCAACAATGAGATTGGCTTCAATCGGTGCTGGTAGAAATAATCTAGATCTCGATGGGAGTGATAGGCACATCAGACGACTGGAATCCATCGAAGCGAATGTCATTGCGACCGCAAGAGGTGTATTCGGCTCAGAAGGTGGATCATTGATATCGGCTGAAACAAATGTTTCTATAATCATTCCTCCCAATGCGATTCCGGAAGGAACTATGCAAGAAATCTATTTTAAAGTTTGTGAAGATAAAAAACTAGCTCCTCCTTTGGATCGCGAAAAAGGTAAAAGACTGTCTCAATGATTTCTAATCTAATTTTTATTTGATTTGAATTTCTAGGTGAAACATTGTTAAGTCCAATCGTGATGTGTGGTCCTCATGGATTGCGATTTAATGTTCCAATTGAACTTCGATTACCTCATTGTGCTATTGTCAATCCAGAAAGTTGGTCGTTTGCTTTGAAATCGAGTGATACTAGTAATGGTCAGTTATTGAAAATAATACTCATTAGATTTTATTTCTAATATTTCGCTTATTTGTTGGAATCGATCATTAAATGGAATAAAAGGCCAACCAGCTGGATGGAGAAATATTTCGTTAAGGGAAGAGGCCGATGGTATCAATGAACAATTTGTTTCTGTTTTAGTCGATCATTTTTGAATCGATGGGAAAAATTGCGATAAAAATGCGAACTAAAATTTTGTTTCTAACCAAATCGATTCAAAATCAATTGAATCTAGCGTTTTCAATCATAATTCTTAATCGAACATCTTCTTCAACATCTTTCTCGGTGACTATTTTGTTTAGGCAGCCTGTTACTGGACATTTGATTGTCTTATTCCTTCATAGAAAGGAGCGGAAATCACATAAATGTTACATAAAAGTACAATTACACAAATTGACAAAATAATCGAACTTACACTTGCGTTTGGATGAGATTCATGAAACTTTCGCGATCATAGTGATGATTACAACGTTTGTTACGCAAAGGAAAAACAATCGCAACTTTACTAATTGGATCGATTGGAATGCTAAATTCGGTCGCTAACATTTCTATCTCATCAGTTTCATCTGGTGGATTTTCTTGGTCTGTAATCAAATTGATCAATTTCTTATAATCTTCATTATCATCTAAATTAAAATTCGATCCGGTTTGAAATTGTTCTACTGCATTAGAGTATAAATTTTCGACGATGTCCGAAACGCTCTTCTCAAAATCATCGTTTTCTGATAAAAGCAGAGTACTTTCGACATCCTTCATCTGGCAAACACAAACATTTTTATCAATAAATAATAAATTAAATTAAATTGTACAATAAAACAAACCTGATCTTTCATATGTGAAACAATCTGTTCTTGTAGATTTATTTGGTGTTTGCTTTCTAATAAATTTTTTAAAACATCACGTAGCTCACTCTTAATTTTTTCATCAAAAACAGTCTTATGATTGAGATGATTTTCTAAAAGAGTTGTAGCATAATCAATCGAATATTGTATAGCTTTACTTGTTTGAGCTCGAAGAATCGAGATGTCCGTGTTTGAAGACGAAGATTCTTGTTGATAAGATTGATCATGGTCCATTTAGGCTAAATGATTCAGGTCACTATCGGTTGATGTTGAAACAAAACTGCGGAAGAAAAAATGCATTTTGGTAGTTGGTGGGAATTTTTAGATAGGAAAAATTCGCATAACTCGTAACGAATTCACTAAACAGCTGTTTCTCAAATTTTGGCTCGTAGAATCCGAGGATTATTTATTTCGACCCTACATTTTGCTATATGGAATCGCCTTGAGAATAATTTTTATCAATTAAAATGCCCGAAGTTATCAATCACTCAGATGATGATCTGTTACACAGAAAAGGTATGAGAAGAACTTTATAGATTTATTGATTTGATTGGTTTTTAAGGGGATCCAAACGATAGATCTTTGCGAAGAATCGAAGTGAATGTTTCAATAGCTAAAATTGTTCGCGAGCGATCAAAAAATGTCAAATGTGCTGAATACAAAAAAGGTACGATCAGATAGAGTTTTGAGCTAATTTAATTAAAGTTTTCATTTTTAATAAACAATTTTATATCAAGCCTTTCATCAATGTTACCTCGACCATCCTTTACAGATGTTTTTCATGTGCCAGAAAGAGAGTCGTGCCTTTCGTGATTGTGTAGAAAAATGGTTTTTTGATAAAAATTTCAATGAAGAATGCAAAGAAATTTATTTGAAACATCGTAGTGAATTTAGAAAGACAGGCATACCTCAGCCTATCGATTTCAATACCTAATTATTTTTGGCAGAAAAAAAACAAACATAACATTTTCATTGATCAAAAATTGTTAATTTGTTGAATTTATTAAAAACAAAGAGTGAAAAAAATCAAGAATAACAACAAATTTTACGAGAATCATTTTCATTTTCATATTCTTCATCGTACAATTGATGTAATTTGAACGCACCAGCATTGTGCGAATAAGCATTGGCAGCAAGTTTTTCGGAGATATCCGACCACATCTCCTGTATTCCTTCGTTAGTTTTGGCGCTAACTTTGAAATAACCACTGAATTTGGGAAATTGTTCGATGAATAAATCAATATCAGCATCAGGAACTTCACGTTGTTGTGTTAGATCTAATTTGTTGCCAACCAAAAAAATTTTTGCATTTTCAGCCATACTTAAAACTTCTAAAAGATGATGAGAAAGACTATTGAAGGATTCTAACGAGGTAAAATCGAACACTAGTAGAGCAGCTTCGGAAAATTTATAATAAGAATTTGTGATACTAGCTACACGTTCTAAGCCTCCAGTGTCCCAAAGTTGAATCATAATTTTATTAAATCCACCGCTATTGTTCACTTGAAACTCACGAGCGTATTGATCAAGACCTATTCAGTCGGGAAACATTTAAAAATATCAGTAAATTTGATATTAATCCGTTAGTGATCTTAAATTATCTAACCAAGAGTCGATTGTCTTGCTTGCGCTTTTGAGAATTTTGATGTATCAATAAAAGTATCATTAAGAAATCTTCTAAACAATGATGTTTTACCGACACCATAATCACCAGAAAGAATAACTTTGAAACATCCGATTTTAAGATCATTTTGTTTCGATGTTGATGATGCTAGCGAGGACATTGTTGTTGACGAAATTGATAAAATTAAAATTGATTGATAGTGATGATCACATTGCTCATTAAAAACATGACCGCCATCCGAAAATCTATGATGTAATTATTTTGATCTTGGACAGTTCTAGAAAAGAATTTAATTAACAAAATTTTTTTTCTATTTCCGAGATACAAAAAAAATAACCTAGTCTTTTTTCGATAACAGAGAGGGAGGATGCGAATACTATTTGTACTCGTTTGGATCTTCTATTCAAATCAAAGAAGAGTTGTTTGGTTCCAGTTTCTATAGACACGTTGCCAAATCAAAAAGTGATTTAATTTGGCACAATGGTCCATCAAAAAATATTCTCGAAGCGAAATGGCTGCGATAAAATTTTCTATCTGTTTAATTCTCAATGACTCGTGATCTTATCGTAGCCTTATCTGATGATGTTGGATCGATATTGTAAAATCTGTCCCAAAAAATCCCAATCAATCATCGAATTTCGGTGGAAATCAACGAGTGATTTCAAAAAATTGTTCAAACAATCACACACAAAATTACCTTTGTAGGTTTTCAATTTTTATTTCGGAAGTTATGGCCAAAGTTTCATATATTGGCCCTAAAATTGTTATACTATGCCTACTTTGGTATGTAACAAGCGCTGCCAACAATGTGATCGGTAAATTGATCCTACAATCATTCCCATATCCAACAACAATTACTTTGTTTCAATTTCTATCGATCACATTGTATTCGTTACCATCATTGAGATGTATCGTTGGTCCAAGTCGTCATCTTATACATATGACTTGGACTTATTATTTTCATCTAATAATACCATTGGCTTTCGGAAAGTTTTTTGCTTCACTTACGTCACATATCAGTCTTTGGGCTGTTCCAGTTTCATATGCTCACACTGGTACGTAACGAGAGTCTCTTGATAATTTTTTCTTAATAATTTGTTTTAAATAGTGAAAGCCTCGATGCCATTATTCGTTGTCATTCTATCACGACTGATTCTAGGCGAGAGACAAACTATCAAGGTTCGAAGAGGAAGATTTGATTTTTATTTCAAAAATTTTCAAAAATCATCTATTTGAAGGTCTATTTTTCTTTGATACCGATCATCGTCGGAGTATTCATAGCATCGGTTACTGAACTTGAATTTAATATGACCGGATTATTCGCTGCATTATTCTCTATATTTATATTCTCACTGCAAAATATTTATTCGAAAAAAGTTCTGAAAGAAACCTCGATCCATCATCTACATTTGTTGTTTATTCTAGCTAAGCATGCTTTGTTGATGTTTATACCTTTCTGGGCGTATTATGATCTACCTAGAATAATTGCTGGCGATCATCAAAAACAAGTCAATATTGACAGCTGGACGATTGGAGCATTCTTGTTCTTAGATGGTCTATGTAATTATCTACAAAATGTTATCGCTTTCACAATGCTATCGTTGGTGACACCGTTGACTTATTCGGTGTGTAATGCTTCGAAAAGAATAGCGGTCATTTCTTTTTCGATTTTTTTACTAAAAAATCCTGTGACACCTACAAACATTTTTGGAATGTTTTTGGCGATTTTTGGCGTTTTCTACTATAATAAAGCTAAATTAGAAAGGAAAAATAAGCCATTGTTGCCTACCGTTTCAAAAACTGATCTTCAAGCACAATTCGTTGACAATGTCGGCTTGAGAAAAAACCGCAGCGATCGTAATCTATTGTTGCGATACATCAACGACAATGATTATAATCAAGATTATCTTATATCCAAGCCGATTTTTATCCCGAAATCAGAGAACCATTTCTCTAAATGCAATAATAATCAATACCAACATGGAACACCGCATCAAAAAAACTATGCTTACTCGTCAGATCACTACAATGGATATCTTCAACATGAAAACAATCATTATCATCATCGCAATATTAAAACATCCAACATTAGTGACCAAGATCAAGATCATCATCATCGCAAAATCGATATGTTTACAATCTAAAAATGATCATCCAGAATCAATTTGATCAATAACCATGACCATAGCCTTTTATTAACATTATTGACATTGATTATCACCACTGACCGTCCAATATTTTCACTGTGATCTGTGTTTTATCTTCGACTCATCAGATTTTATAATTTTTTCATGACATATAACTCAAATTTATTGTTATTTTTTTTATAGAATTTTAAAATCCTTTCGTTTTGGAAGATAATTTTTCCCCTAAATCTATTTATATTTGTTTTTTTTTTCGAAGAACATCATTTGAAATCGATGGGGAGAATAGTAATTTGAAGCCATCCAATCTAAATAATATTTGAATATTCTTGAATCTAAGAAAATATTTCCATCCAGAATTGTTAATTTAATTTTTTTTTGTCTAAGATTTTTATTCGAATTGAAAACGAAGTGTTGATAGATCTAATTTGCTGAATTCAACATTATTTTCTAGATTCGAATATCCTTTGAATTTTCCTCTCATTTACTCCTCTTTGTCTTTGGATTCGAAGCTTCGCTGATTGAATATATTGTCCCAAATTCGAAATTCTAAATTATTTCCTCGAATTTTTTTCTCAATCTTTTAATACGATAATTTTTATAAGTATTATTTTTCTCTCAAATAAAATGAGTTAAACATTTAAGATTTTCAAAATTCTAATTAAATTTAAATTATACCGATTCTTGTTTTTTTTTTGTTTTAATCATGGAGATTTTCTCATTAAATCACTATTCATTCAATTTAAAATCAATCAGTAACTGAACGAGAATTTAATCGCAATCAGATCGATACCTTGTGACGATAATCTTTGCAGCAATTTTTTCGAAAAACAATCGCCAATTATTGTCATAACCTTAATTCTCTTGGTTTTCATCAAAAAAAAAAAAAAAAAAAAAAAAAAAAAAAAAAAAAAAAAATAGTCAAATTGTAAGATTACTAGAAAGATGTTCAAGAACTCAATCAATCAATCTAAAGATTTACTAATCGATCGCGTCGCTTCATCCAACTATCGTGCAGCGCAAGAGAATGGGCAGAGGATCTTCGGTCCACCATTGGACTGGAACGAAGATCTTTCGCTGCCGGAAAAAGGTTCTGAAGTGTTCGTCGGTAAGATACCGCGCGATTGTTTCGAGAACGAATTGATACCGCTGTTTGAACGACCAGGAAAAATCTTCAAAATGCGTTTGATGGTAGATTTTTCCGGCAAAAATCGAGGCTATTGTTTTGTACAATATTTCAACAAAAAAGATGCTAAACGTGCGGTGGAGATGTTGAATAATTACGAGATTCGTGATAGATGCTCAATCGGTGTGATGCATTGTAGAAACAATAATCGATTGTTTTTCGGCAATCTACCAAACAATCTCAATCGTACCGAGATGATCAAAGAAGTGGCCAAATATACACCCGGCATCAAGAACGCGATCTATTATGGTGGTCCGCATCGCGACAACGGTTTTGGTTTTGTGGAATACGAAAACCACAAAGCGACCGCGTTGGCGCGAAGAAAATTTTTTCCCGGGTCTATCTTGTTATTCGGTCGTAAGCCAAAAGTTGACTGGGCCAAATCGGAAGAAGATGGCAACGACGATAGGAGTAATGTAAGTAAAATGCTCTTTCGAATCCTCACCATTATCGTTCACTAATCGAATCATTTTTGTTCTCAATTTGAGAATAGAATTCTGTTCTTTATGTGAGATTTTTCAGTCCAAAAACAACCGAAGACGAATTGAAAGCTTTCTTCTCGATCGATTACTTTGGTAAACGTTTAGAGGTGTTACGAACGAAAAAAATTCGAAACTTTGCTTTCATCTATTATCGAACTATCGATGATGCTCAGAAAGCATTCTTCTTTCTACAAAGTAATCTCTCAATTCAAATTCTCAATTGAATTAATTTAAAATCGCTTGTCCACTCTATGTGACCCTGCTACTCTTTAGAAAATACGATTCCTTTGAAATAATCTATGCATTTTTTTTTTTTTTTTTTTGTTTATATCCGTTCAAAAGCATTGAATCTTAACAAAACATCAATCAATGATCCAGACCAAGAGTTGGAGATTAAATGGGCTAAAAACAAACAGAACGATTACACATCATCGTCTTCGTCGTCGTCATCGCCATCATCGTTGTCTGTACCCTTATCACCACCATCATCAGTATCGACTTCGTCGTTGAAGAATATGAAACAAACTTCTCAAGCATCTGCCCAACCGTTGATCTTTGCTGCAACAAAAAATTCCAACGCCATAGATCAGAATTTTTCCAAAAAATCCGCTCTTTCAATTAAGGATGGCAATAAATTTGATCAATCAATGCTTGTCGATGATATCTATCGGAATCAAGATCAAAAACAAAAATGTTTCCCTGCAAGTAATTTAGAGAAACTATTAGAGGAAGAGATCACGGCTAAAGATTTTATCGAGAATAACATAATCGGTAATATTTGAACGAGCTTCTAATCTCTTTTGTTTTAAATCTCAAATTCATTCTTTAAGGTTACAAAGATGAGAATCGTCTTGTTACAATCGTACCATCAAGCGGAACTAATCCATTCATCAATCCATTGTATTTTACGCTTGGCAGCGCTTACACATGAGAATCGGTGAAGAAATCACCAGAAAACAGAAAAAACCTGTCCATAATTCTATCGAGCTACAATAAATATTTTTTGTCAATTTAAGTGGCCTTGATTCAAATGGAGGAATTCAGTGATAACTTTTTTTTTCTAAATTCCGGAAAAATCATCTCGTTTAAGCTTTTGATAGGCTCTCATTTGTGAATCGATCATCTCTTTGCTGTGTGATGGGATGTTTAGTAAATATAGTTGAAGCATTGGAGTGTGTGAGGCCCCTTTAAAAATTGTTCTCCTCCTCTATAACGCTTATGTTCCTTTTGTACTAATACTAGAGCTGTTTGTGGAGCTTTCTCTCTCTCTCTCTCTCTCTCTCTCTCTCTTTTGTCAGCTAAGTTTTTTAGCGGGTTTTTTTCCTCTCCTCAGGGATCGTGTTCTCCTCAATTCTGATCGATTTCTATGGATTCGATTCATACAGATGAATTTTTATCTTTTGAAACTTGTTGATCTGTTTGTTTTGGTTTTTTTGTTTGTTGGTTTGATTCCGTTATTGAATTTTCTGTGATTTCATATCTCATTCGAACAAGCAACACGAAGAATGGATGTATCCGAGCTTCGTACCGCACAAATTCCCCAGGTGAAAGATGAACTTGCTGAGAAAATTCAGAAACTATTCAAAGCATTTCTCTATGAATTTATCGATGAGAATGATGAGAATGGCAAGCCAAAATATTATGATGAAACTTTAGCATTGGTGAAACCAGAACGTAACACATTGTTTGTCGATTACCGAGATCTCTACAGCTATGACCAGAATCTAGCTAACGATATCAAAACCGATTTTTATCGTTTCTATCCCTATCTATGCCGAGCATTGGTTTCATTCATCAATGATGAGAAACACAAAACTTGTGAAGGCCTCGATCAAATCACTTCGAGATTGATAATGAACAAAGAATTCTATATCGGCTTCTATGGCATTGCGGAACGTACCAAACTTCGAAATTTACGAGCAACCAAATGTTCACAACTAGTGAAGATTGTTGGGCAAGTCGTTCGAGCACATTCAGTTCATCCAGAACTGATCTCAGGCACCTTCGAATGTATGGACTGCGGAACTGAAATTGCTAATGTTGATCAACAATTTAAATATACGTTGCCGACAATTTGCCAGAATCCAATGTGTAATAATCGCACGAAATTTCGTCTTTTGCTACACAAAAGCCGTTTTGCAGATTTTCAAAAAATTCGCATTCAAGAGCTGCAGTGCGATTTACCCAGAGGTTCCATTCCGCGAAGTATCGATATCATTATTCGTGGCGGTGATCGAGTTGAATGTGTTCAACCTGGAGACAGAGCAGATTTCATTGGATGTCTAATCAGTGTTCCAGATGTAGCTCAAATGATTACTGGATCAGCTGGATTAGTAAAAACCGATAGCGGTGCAACTGGTGACGGAATTCGAGGTCTAAAAGCGCTGGGTGTACGTGAAATGACACATAAACTTGCCTTTATGGCTTGTTCGATTATCTTGGAAAATTCTCACCTCCCTATTCAGCTTGAAGAGCGACAAAAATTTGAAAGCGAAGCAATCGATCGAAATTTTCTAATGTTCAAAGATGAAGATCTCCGAAAGATTGAAGAAATGTCTCGGGACAAAAATCTTTTTAATAATCTTGCACAATCAGTATTTTCATCAATTTTTGGCAATGATGATATAAAGAAAGGAATCATATTGCAAATGTTCGGAGGCGTTCCAAAAGTAACTGAAGAAAATACTAATCTTCGTGGTGATATCAACATTTGTATTGTTGGCGATCCAAGTACGGCTAAATCTCAATTTTTGAAAATCGTTTCTAATTTCGCACCGACCAGAGCTGTTTATACCAGTGGTAAAGCATCAACAGCTGCTGGTCTGACAGCCGCCGTTGTCAGAGATGACGATGGAGGATTCGTTATTGAAGCTGGTGCATTGATGTTAGCAGATCAAGGTATTTGTTGCATCGATGAATTCGATAAGATGGATGTCCGTGATCAGGTAGCCATTCATGAAGCTATGGAACAACAGACAATATCGATTACAAAAGCTGGAGTCAAAGCAACGCTTAATGCTAGAGCTTCGATTTTGGCAGCAGCTAATCCAGTTGCTGGGACTTATGACAGAACGAAATCTTTACGAAAGAATCTAACCTTATCATTGCCTATCATGTCGAGATTCGATCTATTTTTTGTTTTGCTTGATGAAACAAACGAAACAGTTGATTATGCCATAGCTGAAAAAATCATCGATCAACATCTTCAAAGCAGTGGAGTGAAACTACCAACAACCGAGGAACAAGTCTATTCTCTGGACGAAGTTAGGATGTACATAAGATTCGCAAAACAGTTCAAACCAAAAATGACTCTAGAAGCGGAAAGTTATCTCGTTGAAACATACAAACAGTTACGATTGAATGGTTGTGCTGATGGCGCCGGTGTCTTTAAAAATAGTCAACAAACTTGGAGAATCACCGTTCGGCAATTAGAATCATTAATTCGTCTTTCCGAAGCTATAGCTCGTCTACATTGTTGTAATATAGTCGAAGTGAATCATATAAAAGAGGCATCGAGATTATTGAACAAATCGATAGTGAAAATAGATCAACCTGATGTTAGTCTTATGGAGGATGAAATGACTAAACAATCCAGCTTGGAAACAGATTCACAAGCATCACAAAGACAATCAACAGATAATGTTGGGTGTTTGAAAATATCTTACGACCTCTACAAATCGATTACAGGTATGATTGTTATCAAACTTCAGCAAGAAGAAGAACGTATCGAGGCTGGTGAAAGTGAGGGTTTGCGAAAATCTCAACTTGTCGAATGGTATCTGGAGGAAATTCTAGGCGAGATCGAAAGCGAGGAAGAACTTGTCCAAAAAAAATTGATTTGTGAAAAAATCATTGAAAAATTGATTACTGTCGATCATATTCTTATTGAATTGAAATCATCACAAACGCAAGAGGAAGAGATCGAACAGACTGATAACATTCTGGTCGTGCATCCAGACTATTTGATCGATGATATTTAAGGATTCTTAACTAATTGTAATTAAAATTTGATTTTAAAAATGTTCAAAAATAATCATATCAAACAGAAACAATAAATTGGCGATTTTTTCAAAGTGATTGCCCAAAGAACTCGTGAGAATTCGAATTTGTATCCTTAGTTACAAGCGAGTAGCCACTTATCCACTTATTAAAAGTATAAAAAATGAATAATCAATTAAACTATTCGAATTTAATCAATTCCTCAAGTTCACTAATTCTTCATTTAATTTTAAGAATCGATTTCATTTTCGGATTTCTCAAAATGATATTTTGAAGCAGACCAAATGATGATGAAGCAAACCAATAATATGACATATCAGCCGGTAGTGTCAATCCAACAATAAGCAATCCGAAACTCAAAATTCGACTGAAATTAGTGATGATTTTGATGAATTTGGAATCTTTTATATTCAATCTTCTTCGTTCAGCAACATGCATTTGAATGATGCTAAGATTGATCAAAATCGTTGCAAACGGAAGTAAACCGATTGGATCTGGTACGGTAAGATTCGAGAACCAAAAAATACCTTCAGTTTGTAATTGCTCATATGTTTGAAGAAGTTGAGGATCGTTGGGATCAGGATAAATCCTTGCGAAATTTCTAAAACAATTGGATAAAATTATCCAAAACGGTATTTGAAAAAATGTCACAAGACTAGCTTTCAATGGATGGCAATTATCTCGAACAATCAATCTATTTATTCCTTTCGTCATCTCTTTCAAGAATATTTGCTGTGATTTTTTTTGAGATATTCCAGCTAGATATGCTTCTTCGGCGATTCGATTCCGAAGACTCATTGATAATGCTTCGATTTCTGGTTTCAATTTCTCATAACGTAATAGAATTCTTCGCTGCAAAACAGTCAAAGGGAACGCTATCAAACCTCTACCCATCAAGGTGATGATTGTGATCTCACCGTACCAAGGCAAATTCGACCATTGATGGAATGAGATCAAGTGATTCATTGTGCTTCCAACGATCGATGATCGTGCAATCGAATCACTCCATCCAATTAAACTTATCGATCTTTTCGAAAGAATCTTTCTCTCTCTACTCAAATTGTTTAAGATTGAATTTGAATGAATACAACAAAATTTGGATCGAATCATTTCGATCAATGGATTCGAATAGATGTATCGGATTCTTTCGTTTTTAAATAAACTTTTCAATAAATTTTTCGTTAAATCTGCGAATGAAAATTCTCTTTTTGTAACTACCTTTTAGAATGGAACATCGATCCATTCTTCTCAATCCGCCCTCTTTTTCAATCGTAGAAAATTCCTATACCTAGTTAAGCTTAGGGAAGGTGGAGATCATTGCAGTATCAAGTATGTGTGCACCGTGTGAGTGAAACTTTCCTCCCTTTCTCTCGATGATGTTGCTGTACGAATCCTCTCAAAATGACTCGTGTGTGTGTGTGTGTGTGTGTGCGCTTATGTATCTTTTCCCGCTGTTTGGTCCAAAAGAAAAAATTTACATTTGTTTATTGTTGACGTTAATCAAGAATTTGTGAAACGAATTGAAAAATTTCATTTGTAAATAGAGTATAGTTTTTTAGTCTCACAATTGTTTCGATGTCATAATCTAAAAGCGACAAAAACCACTATATCAGTGAACTTTCAACTCTGAAATCAATTAAGATTGCCTTGATTCAAGATTTAATCAAAGTTTGATTCTAATTAAATTTTTATCAGCAGTTAGATAACAATTATTTTCTTCTTAAAGAAAAAAATTTACCTGAGTCACTTGGTTTTATTGGATTCAAATGACACTACTCCAATCCGATTATTGACAATATCGGAATGCAGAAAATTTTTCCAAAACGTTGAAATTCATGTTTGATTATATTCGATTCTATAATCGAACTTCTCAAATACTAAAACAAGATGAGAAGTTATGAAGAAGTTCCAACGACTATATTCTATCGATTTGATGCTGCTCAAGTTCTTTCTCTTCTTTTCATTTAAAAATTTTCGATTTTTCACAGCAAAACATCATTGAATTGCTATTGATTTTGATCAAAGATATGAAATCTAATGATTTGGATCAAAATGAATTTAAAAACTTTAAATTCTGCAACGGTATATTCAAAATGACTATTTAGTCTCAATTTGAATCAATTTGTTGAAATTTTTCTCTAGATTTCAAAAGTTTTCATGAGTCCATTGATCGATCTCGTATTTATAATTTTGAATCACGAAAAAAACCTGCCGAACTTGTTCGAAAAGACTTGATTTCGGCTATGAAATTGCCTGATCATGAATTACTAGATCGTAATGATTACATTCAAATACTTGACTCTTGGAAGCAAGAATGGGAGAAAGGAGTTCAAGTTCCTCTCAATCCAGGCGCTTTGCCCAAGTCTAATATAACAACTCCTGAAACGTACCTCACTGAATTCGAATCAGGAGAAAAAAAGTTATTCGCAATTCCTAAAAATCTTATTCAAGTACATTATGACAGAAGCTTTTTAATCTAATCTTTTAGTCAATCTTATTTTTTCTTTGCAGAATCAAACGCCTATCAGACCTGTTCTGCCAGCATATGAACTAGATTTACAAGATATTTGTTGGTTGCAAACCGTTAAGGAGTCTGATCTAGAATTAGAAATATCTCAAAATTTTCTCGAATATGTCATCGATAAATTCGAACAAGAAAGTCTTATGTTGTTGAAAAAAAATCCAAACAATAGTCAATCATTAGAAGATACGACGGTCTGCGATGTTTGCAAAAAGTTTGTCAATCATATCCTTCATCAAATTTAGCCTGAAATAAAAGAAAAATGGATTTGATTCATTTTTAATCTCAATTTTTGATCAAACAGTCCTGATGCTGAAGATGGTAATGAAATGGTCTTTTGTGAAATTTGTAACATATGTGTTCATCAAGCTTGTTATGGAATTTTGGAAATACCTGAAGGCGATTGGTTTTGCAGGGCTTGTGAAAACTTCGGTAAGAATTTCCTTCTAATATAATCTGATCTAATAATGCAAAATTTATGTTCTTTTAAAAAGGTGCTGTTAAGAAAAAACCTCTTTGTTTACTTTGTCCGAACATTGGAGGCGCTCTGAAGCCGACAACCAAGACTAATAAGTGGGCCCATGTTTCTTGTGTTTACTGGATTCCAGAGGTAGATTAACTATGCGTCCTATCTTCGTTTTTGATCTTTTTTTTCTTTCTCTCAAAGGCTAAATTTATCAATATTGATCTTCTTGAGCCGGTCGATATCAAATCTATACCTAATTGGCGATGGAATCTTGTATGCTCTTTATGCAAAGTAAAAAAAGGTGCTCCAATCATTTGTGATGTAGGTGTTTTTGAAAATCTAGTCAGTCTAGAAAATCATTAAATTTTTAATTTTGAAGGCAAAAAATTGTCGCTCATCATATCATGTAACTTGTGCTTTCAAGCATAAATTGAAGATGAAAATTGTTTTGACCGAAGACAAATCGATTGTTAAATTGAAATCTTATTGCGTGAAACATTCTATTGATCCATCATTCAGGTCCAAAGAACAGTAAGAAATTCATCAGAACAGTAGCCTGATTTATTATATTATGGCACTTTTGTTTCTCATATTCTTAGATCCGAAACAAACAAAGAGATCGACTTCTACACAGACCCGAAAACGAGCAATTATACAAAAGATCATTCAAATAATAGTGCCAATAGTGTAAATAGAAATCAAAATGAAACCTGGAAGCAGATCGATTTCGAACAAATATTCCAAGAGGTTTGTGGCACAGATTGATGAAATTATTTTGTAAAATTGCATATGCTTTATTTCGGAAGATTTCCTTGCAATATTCTTCTAATAAAAATGATAAGAATGGAGAAATCTGCTTTCAAAATTCTACTATCACTCGTTCGACTTTCAAACAAATCATTGATTTAATTTTTCAATATTGGAAACTAAAACGATGCGCGAATCATGGAAATTCATTGATCAAACTAACGTTTGAAGAAAAATTCCAAGAACAAGTTCAATATCATCGGAATCAAATTCTTGCATTAAGATATTATCTTGAGCGTTTACGGACGATGACTTATATGATTTGTCGTCGAGAAAAAATCAAATGCAATTGGATAGATCAACAAAAAAAGATTTTCCAGGCGACAATAGATTTTATTGAAGAACTTTGTAAATTCAAAAATCATGACAGATCTTCTTTAAATTATGCAATTTTTTCGAGCGAAAATCAACGATTATTTTCAACAATCATCAACAATGACTGTATCTATTCTAGAAATCACCACTCTGTTGATAAAAATCTTGATAATCCTTCCTCATCATTTTTGTCTTCACAAACCGAATTCATTTCACAACGAGTTCATCTCAATCGACGAAAGCGAAATAGTTCAGCTAATGAATCGATGGCGAATAATCTTATAAGAAAAATTAAGCGATTCAAGTTGACGAAAGATTTGAATCCGTACGCTAAATTTTATCCTAGTTTATCGAGAAAATTTCAGACCCACAACGAAATTTCAACTGACACTAACAATAATCAAACCAGCAATCATGAGCGGTTTAACAATCAACAAAAATGTTTTAATGATACTAATGATGGATTAGAGATTGAAATTCAAATCGAATCCTCTCTAATTAAGTCGAAGTCCAAAACATCATCACCTTTCAATAGAAAGTCGTCATCTTCATCCCCACCCTTAGAATCAAAATCTTTGTCTACATCAACTTCAAAAGAAGAAATTATGGAAAAGAAAACTGTTTTAGAGCACCGTCAGAATAGACCTTTATCATTGAATGATCAAGCGAAAAAGCCCAAACGAAGACTTATTTGTGATGGAAGTTTTTCTCCGTCTCAAAAAGAAAATGGAAGTCTGGAATTTCTACAAAATACTCCTACGTTGCGAAACTCATCAGAAAAATTAAAAATGGTCAATCGTGAAGATCCGAAAACCGATTTTTCAAAGAAAAAAATTCGTTGGGTCGATGTCGTTCATTCAAATAAATCATCGAAACTGATTAATGGACTAAGCCGTCCATCGAAAAGATTAGTCCGTAATCATAATGGTCTTATAGAACTAAAATCTTTCGAACATTTAATGATAGAATCGAATTCATTAGATAACCGAAACTCATCAATACGATCGGGTAGTAACGATCCCACCAAAAAGAAAATTACCAACACAACATCTTCCTTCGCCAACAATCGATACCCATTAAGAAAAAAATGCTAAAAAATTGATTGCGAATCGAAATCAAAAATTTTATTCCATTCTTCTGTAAATTTCTTTATTTTTTTGTAATGTAAAAAAGAAAAATTTTCAACAACGAAAATGATAAAATCAATTCAAAAATTCTCGTTAAAGAGATAATATTTGTTGAAATAATTCAATTATTCAAATTGAAAATATTCTTATGAAACCATTGAAATCGGCGGCTCCGATGACATATCGAGATTTTTCATCAATCTGGCCAGGAACTTGAGCGAAAATGGCCGATGTTACAATTTTAGTCGCTGCATTTGAATATGCTTGTGATTGTGAACTGTATTGAGAATTAGTGGCCGCAAACGTTGACGATCCGTTTGGATTCGCTTTATTTGTATCAGATGATTGATAACTATTTTTGATTGTTGACACAGAGCTAGTGTCAGCACTCGATTGCTGATTCATGGCTGGCAATGAGTTCGAACTAGTCGAAGTCGATGCTTGCTCTTTTGAAGTGTTTTCATTCACTGGTGCAATGTTATAATGTGATGGTGGTTGTGATGGAAGATTTAAAAGTCGAATACATTCGTATTGTTTGTTTCGATCTCTTCGTTGACCGATTGTAGAATTGTCTTGAATACGCCAGATGTAGAACGAATTATTTTCGGAACCACAAATGATATATTTGTGATCATGCGAGACTGATGCTTTTATCTGACTAGATTGATTGATGCAGCCTTTGTATTTGCATGTCAATGAGAGGTCTCTAAGATCGTACAATCTTAAACGTGAATCGTTGGTGGTCACCAGGATTTTATTGTTGGCATCTATACTTTCGATGCCGGTCACTTTGTTAGAACGAAATCTTCGCGTTGCACCACTTTGATTTGATGATCCAACATTCTTATTGTTTACGTGAATTTGAGTAAAGTATTTAAGCTGATCAGTGGTGTAGAAAATGATTCGACCATCATAGGTACCAATCACTGCGAACTTCCCATTTTGAACGAACGATGAGGCAGTTATCAATCCATGCGATGGAATCATATTCGATTCGCTAGAATTGTTTGAATTGTTACTGCCTCGTTGTGTTGATAGAGGCGGAACTTCGTTCCACAAAGTCACTCTTTTATCTGGAATGTTCCACAATCGAAGTTTCCCGTCCAAAGAACCGCTTAGAAAATAACGATCATCTCTTGGATGGAATTGGATCGTTGTAACGAAATCGATGTGTCTAAAGGTACAAAGGCATTCGATTCGGGTAATGTGCCATAGGCGTACTGTTTTATCCATCGATGATGAAAGAAGAAAATGATTTTTAGACCATGCTAGATCGAGAACATCGGCAGTATGTCCACGATAGATTGTGAATAAGAGCAATGGACCTTCTTCTGAAAGAGTGTTATCTTCATCTTTGTAAAATTCTTTCGCTAATGCTGATGAATTCGATGAGGATGAAGAATTGTTATGAGAATCACAGGTGTTTAGACTACCATTTCTAGAATAAGATGATTTTTGTGTTTTGCGTCCAAAGGAATCCGACGACCCATTCGAACTATGCTCTTTAGTCGAATTTGGAGAAACATGCTGACCAGATGCTTTATTGCGTAATTGGGTGAAATATTTCCAAGACTTTTGTGAGCAATAAACTCGTAGAAGATGGTCTTGTCCAGCCGCAGCTAATAACTGACTACAGTTACTGAATTTCATGCACCAGATAGCACCTTTACAATCATTGATTTCTTGGATCAATTTAAGACCATCGAAATCGGCTGAGCCCCTTTTATGATTCACTTTGATCTTGTATCGAGGTGGTGCAGGCGGTACAACATCCACATCGATCGGGTCTACATGGAAGGTAGATCGACGTTTATTCAGCGATGATGAAGTTCCTTTTACTCCTTTAATCAATCCAGTACCGATTCGTTTCAGGTCTCGTATCTTTGATCTCAATTTACCGTTTTTGAAATTTTTATCAAAATTATCTTCATCATCTTCATCTTCATATTCATCATCATCGTCATTGTTTGAAATTAATAAGTCATTAGAGGCTATCGGATTGGTTTCGTTTGTCGGTGTCGGTGTCAATGAAGATGATGCTGAAACGATCGATCCTAAAGATTCCAAAAGTTTCTTCTTATTTTTTTTCTCCAGTGTACGTTCTTTCTTCTCAATTTTCATCTCATTCAATGTGGAAGAAATCAAAGAGGTGACACTTTTAAAAGTGGAATCAGCAATGTTTGAGCTCGTTTCTTTAGAATCGATTGCGGTATCAGACATATCGGTATTGGTCAATTTCATTAAATGTAAACTTAAGGGATTTAGACATTTAGGCAAAATATTTTCCGCTTTCGAAAGAGGTAACTTCTCTCCAGTGTTGATATCCATCACAACAACTTGATTAAGAACTTCAGCATTAGTCAGATTTTTTTTGGCCGTATCCAATTCCGAAATTTGTTGTTTGGATTTCTCTTCCTCATTGTTGATAATGTTTTCAGAAATTTTAGTTAATTGTTCATTGGTGAAAAGCATTTCTTTGTTTGGGGAAAAATTTCTAGGCTTTGATTGGCGATCAAAATCTTCTTGAAAAGCACTTTTTTTATCATCCATCTCAGTGATACTTAAGTCTCCTTTGATGCTAACGATTTCATCTAGTATACTGGTCAACATGCTATTCTGATAAGGGGGAATATATTGAGGGATCGTATTAGATTCGGTAGAGTTTGTAACACTACGACTTTCAGCTGATGAATGATTGCCAGTATTATCACCGCTACTGCAATGACCAGTGCTAGATTTACTCTTCTTTTTTTTCGTTCTCGGCGGGGGTTGCGGAGCAGTTGATAGAGTCGATTGAACGGGTAAATCTTCAGTTTTTATTTCAATGATATCAGTTGTTGATGAAGTCATCAATGGTCCATCAGCATGACTTGAATGCATCGAATAGACTCCGCTATCAGCCATCGTTCCAGGTATCGAAGTTACAGCAGCTGTTATGGACATATTCAAGCATGCTGCTGTATTCGGTGGATTCCAATTCGAATCATTAGTCAATGTTTTTGTTTTGGATTCTGTTATAACATCACTACATGCATCGAAAAATTCATCACCGCTCGCAGAAAAATCTGAAGAACAAGAATCGGATTCATTTTGTTGTAAACAATCGGATGACTGTAGTGATTGCTTTTGTTTTTGTTCTATCAAAGTTCTTGGATCGGGGCTCACAATAGAAAGCTGCGAACCTTTCATCGATTCCTGTCTGTTCATTCTATTCAAAGGTAAATATTGAATTTCTAAAAATTAAATAAAACATCAGAGACCTACTTGTATTTTTAGGGAAATTTACATTTTCTGAAGTTAAATCATCCGTACCAATATTAGAAAAGATCCAAGTAGAACAAAAAACAAAACTGATTATATCGGTTCGATTATTTATTTTAGGCGAAAAAAATAAAAAACAAAATACAGATGTAATGCAGCCAGTTTGATCATAACTGTAATTGCCAAACGACAGTGCGTAGCTAAGTGATCTCATTTCATCCTCAGTCGATTGAATAGGTAGTGGGCGAATTTATCGATGTATTGAGATTTTTTTAAATAGAGGAAGAAATATCGTTTTCTATTTCCGAATCGGATTTGATCCGTTAGTGAATTAAACAATGATTGATTGAATTTCTATTCTTACTAATCATTTTCTGCAGATCATTATGAGCAAAAAAAATTACTGCATTACTTTTGATGCTCAAAAAATCGAGAAAAAATCCATTGCACGAGTCCATGAAGAAAATTCCCGAACCCAGGTGCAATTGAAAATGATTAATATTTTGATTAATTGTTGTCCACAACCTTATCACCTTGTATCCTATTGAGTTCTACAACTTCAGAACCCTTTAATTCTTCATGTTCACATTCTAATAGAAAAAATGGCATCGAATTATGACTAATCCTGCGGCCGTAAGCTGTAATTCTGAAACATAAATGCAATCTCAATAATTAATTTGAATCGGATAGACAGTTAAACCACTTTCAATTGAACATTTGATCACTTGAATTAATCTATCTAGAATATGGATTATCGATTATTAAGTTTGATTAGAACAAAATGATAGAAGAAATGACTACCTAAAACCTTTATGAATCGATTGATGATGATCTAGGTTTAACAAATTCGTTGTGTCCATTATTGACATTGCCAATGCCTATCGACGGAGACTATTTAAATTGTTCGAATTCGCTTAGACCGAATCAATGTCTGTTTGATCTCTAATTCATTCGAACTCAATTCGGTTCAGAGTTTTTGCCCATAAAGAATTCTTCTCGAATAAAATATGAAAAAGATGATGTTGTTTCAACAAACCAACTATTTGTTCCGATCGATTTCGATATTGGTTATGATCGTACTGATCGTTGAAAATGTTCGAGGATGTTTCATCACTAATTGTCCACCTGCTGGCAAAAGATCAATGTTGGCTGCTATCGGTTCGAGTACACAAACTCGAAGAGAGGTTATTCAATTCTATTGATTGTTTTCAAATATTTTCAATTCCAACTTTTCATATCAATATTTTTAATGTTTTGTTTAATAAATGTTGCCATGAAGTGTATTAGATGTGGACCAGGATTATCTGGTCGCTGTTATGGCCCTAGTATATGTTGTTCACCATTGTTCGGTTGTAATGTCGGAGGTTTCGCATCATCACGCTGCGCTCTGGAAGCATTCAATCCAATGCTTTGTTCCAATCCAGGCTCAGCATGTGGACCGAATGGCAAAGGAATATGTGCCATCAATTCCACTTGCTGCACAGATAGTAAGATCTAAAACATCTATAAAAACTACTAATTTGATTTTTTCCACTTTTAAAAACCTCGATAATGAAATTTTGTGTAAAGATGGCTGTTTTATGGACAGATCATGTGCTCATAATCCAATCGATAATAATTTGATTGATTTGAATCTCTGATTGATGAAATATTCGGATTTATGTGGAAAAAACCTGTGGAATTCGCAGATCGATCGACTACTTCAGCCATGAATTCAATAAATTGGCAAAGAATTCGTCCTGTCAAAATTATGAATAAATAATATTAATAATGATTATTATAATAATAATGTTCAACAATGAATCCAAAAATTATTAGATTTGAACAAATCAAAGAATTTTGAATAAAAATCCAATTCGATTGCATCGAACGATTTGAAAAAATAAACGAATGAATTAAATTTGATTATTAGATTAAGAAATAACAAAATCAAAATCTGTCTATTCAAAAATCTATCACAAATGAATAATGATGTAGCGAATCAACATGAAAACCTCGAAAAATTTGAAAATAAACTTAGGCCTACACCAAGATCGATTGGGAATTCTATTCGATGTCGTATTTGTTATGATGCTGGTGAAGAGAAAGATAATTACAATCAAATCAAATCAATTCAAAGACCTCTGATCAGTCCTTGCCAATGTTCTGGTTCAATCAAATGGATTCATCTCGATTGTTTAATAAAATCAATCGAATTCAAGAATAGGACTTTTTGTGAAATTTGTCTTTCAAAAATTAAGGGGATACAAATAAGTTTTGTTCGAAGAACTTTTCTAGATTTCCTACGACTGAATCCAGATATTCGCAATGAATTTCTCATAGCCGTATTGATCATTTTTCTGCTTCAAATCTCATTGATTTCCCAACACTTTCAACGCTATGATGAGCAAGGTTTCTCAACATTTTTTTGGTTGCATGTATTGATACAAATCAGCTTCATAACTCTATATTCAATCTACACCTATGTTATCTATCAACAATGGATACCAAGAAATTTACGAATACAAATCAATCGCAACGATACGACTGACTTGAGTAGAGGATTGCTACGAGGCTAAGAATTTTTGATGAAATTTCGATTGTTTAAGGGACAAATCATTAAAATCAGTCCGATGCTTTAGGAAGCATTTTTCCTATGAAAATTTTGATTTTGAACTTTTTCTTTTTGAATCGTTTTGATTTAACCAGGTTTTATCATAGTTCACTAACGTTTCATTTCGATTGAAACTAAAACGGAATTCGTCAAAAAAGATGTCAATCGTGTATGATATTGTGATATGACAAGCACGGAAACAAAGCAAAATATTAATCAAAATTAAATTAATAAAAATTTTGGCCTAGACAGATGTTGATACTCAATAAGACAAGAACATCCAAAGCTTAAAACTTGGAACGATTATCAAATGAAATTGGAACAAAAGAATAAAATATGTTCATTTCTCAAATTGAATTTGAATCGTTGATGATGATGAGGTTCCAACAACGTGACTATAATTTTTGATTGATTTTCCACTCTATTCATCATTCTAATTTTTAACTGTATTATCTTGTTGGCGATGATGATGATAAACTCTTTTCTCGGATTTGTTAATTCATACGATTCAAACATTTTGTTTTTGATTTCGATCTCTTTATTCTTACTTCCTTGATCGATTGTAACCATTTTAATAACCTTTTGATATCATTATCTATTTCAATCATATTCCTCAATTAACGACTATCTTTACTTTCAGATTAATTTTCCTCAATCTGTCTTAATTCTTGGTCCATTAAAAGATTCTCATTGGATCGATCTCTGGACCAATAATTGTGAGCAATCGACACTGACAAGTAGTATTATGTCAATAGAATGACTAAAATTTTGCATGATTTGAAAAAAATTCTCTCCTTTAATTTTTTAATTTCGATACGAATTTCATCTCGGTCATTATCACCGAGAAATGTTTGGAGAATTCATTCATTCAATCATCATCATCCTCCTCATCTAGTGAAAAAGTCAATTGTCAAAGCAAAGTAATAGCTTCCTAGAACAATGCGATATATGGAATGATTGTCATTCTAAACACGCCTTTGATCTTTTTGATCACCAAACTCAGCATCACCATTCACTAATTCGTAGTGAAAAAGAGATTGAAAGACCGAGCCAAGAATGGTATTCATCATTCCTCATACATCACTGATTCGAGATGATACGATGTCAAAACTTGTCATCTGACCGTTTTTATCCCATTCGTTTCGTCTCTCTCCTTCTTCTCCTCGTTTTTTCCGTTCTTCTCCAGAACCAGATGGAATGTGGATGATGTTAGAAGGAAGAAAAAAATATATGAAGAGAACAATTCTCTCCACCTTTTCAATTCATCAATGTAATTTATGTTGAAATTTATCCGTTTTTTAATTGGATAACAGTGGTCATTTAGAAATATCAAAAGACAAAAAAATAGAGATCAATGCTAATGGAGAATGAGGAGAATGATGTTTGTGCGAGAGTGCCAGTGTGCAAAGAAATGATGAAACCAAATGATGGAATCATTCACCTATTGAATGATCAATGCTGATGGAAATCTCTTCTTCCCTCACTGGTCAATCGCGATTTTTGTTCAATTCAGGAAACCATCTCTAATCAAACAGTTCACCAAGCCAAGCTCTAAGCAAAACAGCCAACAAATGTAACAATACAATGCCTTCGAATATAATGAATTCTTCTAATTCGTTTTCTTTTTCAAATGCTAATCATTCACCTCAAAGGCATTTTTTATGTGCCCAAAAATGCTTTTGTTATCGTTGGTTGGATGTGTTTGTGGGTGCGAGAAAGATTTAACCAGTTTTGATTCGGACAATGCTTGGCGAAGAATCAATGTCCATTGAATTCTGAATTTTGGTAGAAAATTGCAATGTTTCAAGGATCGTTTCAGCTATTTTGTTTGTGTTTGTTCATTTTTCTCTTTGATTCTTGCTATGAACTTTCGAGAGTTAACACTTTGGATCTCAAATGGATCGTAAAAGTTTCATCAATCAATCAATCACTCGACGATTATTCGATCTTCTGAGTGAGAGATTGATTCTTGCAATTTTACCATCATCGACTTTATTATTGTTTGAGATGCAAATTCGCTGTGAAACTTTACGATGATATTCTAAATATTTTTAAAATTTATTCATAGACATTTAATCTTAATTGATAAGAATATCTTTTAAACTGAATTCCCACAAAAAATTCTCTGAAAAATGTTGCCAGTTCTACTTTCGGTTATTACGAGAGCTTTAGTAACCAGTGATAATTGTTTCGGTGGCGTGGAAACGTTCGAAAAATTGGCTAGTTCCAATTTCGAACCAAACACAGTGCCAATGGCTGGTGTCTTGCTTCAACAAGCCAACGTTTCACTGACAAGAGATTGTATCAATCTCTGTCGGCAACAACAAAGATGTACCGTTTTCAATCTAGACTATCAACAATTTCAGTGTTCGGCATTTGTTGAGAGCTCACGAAGACATCGCGATCATCTACAGCCCTCGAAATCTACGAATCTTTTCGAGAAAATTTGTCTGAAAGGCTTAGCTAGACAAGATTTCGATCAAATCTGTGGCAACGAACGACTATGGGCATTCGAAAGGGTTAAAGATTATTTTCTTGATGGTTTCGTTGACAAAGAACTTATCAATATGGCGGACCGTGAAGAATGTGCAAAAGCTTGTCTGACCGAGAGCAGCTTTATTTGTCGAAGTGCGGATTTCGATGAGGTCAAACGAGTGTGTCGTCTGTCGGCCGAGAATCGTCGAAGTCAACCTCAAGCATTTGTTTATGCAAAAAATAGTCAACGTGATTACATCGAGAATCAATGTGCTCCTTCAGGTAATAATATTGAGCCTATAAAAATCCATTACCATCGCATTTCCGAAATTCTATGACAAAAAACAGTGCTATTAGTTTAATAATTAGACTCTAATTGTGAAATCTAATTCGATTCAATCGAAAAACTATTCTTTAAGAGTAGCCGAGCGGAGAACGAGAAAAAAATCTCTCACTCGAACACAGGAAATTGAATTCATTCTCAATGCCATTCTCAAAATTCGATTACTTTCGAAGTGGTTTGCTTTTCAATTCAGATACATCAATGATTAACATGCTTTGATGAACACATATATCTCTCGATCTTGGGTTTTCAACGATTATTGGCTTCAATCTTCTCTCACAACGATTTCAACTATTTTTATTCCCGAATTCATTCATTTTTTCTAGATTTAAACCCAATCGAAATTCTTTCTACCCGAAGCACTAAAAAATAATCGCGCAATCGATTGAAACATATTTTTATTTTAAAAAAAGCAAATGACTTTTTTTTATGGCCGAGAGATATATGATTCTCTAATAGTTTTAGGATTTCATCCATAATAGAAGGAGGGTTATCTATTTTTTTTTTTTTTTTTTTTTTTTGAAAACCAATCAATCATCACATCAATATCCAATAGCTTGTGAGGATGTGAATAAAGATGATGATTGCGCTTGTTTGTTCAGTTAACATTCAAAGAATAATAATCACAGTATCATTCTTTTCTGAATATTTTTATCTTTTATTCTTGAACGCCATCAAAAGTTTTTCCGAATGAATTGATGCCCTTGATTATTCCATTTGTTAAGATTTGACCACAGTCATTATTATTGTTGCTGTTATAATAACCGTTTCGTTTTGATGTCCAGCAGGTCCAGCATCATGTGTGTACACTACCAAATCGAATACGAATGTCTTCTCGATGGATTCATTACAATTCGCAACCAGTAGTGATGAGTGTCAATTACAATGCGATCGCGAATTATCTTTCAATTGCCGTTCATTCGGTTTCATCAACAATCGTTGCATGTTGAGTAGCGATGATGAGAAAAGTATTGGCAAACAGCATCCATTGTTCTCGTTGAAAGGATCGATTTATGGAGAGCGAACGTGTGTCGCTGAACTATGCACCAATGGAATTTTCACCTATGAGAAGATTACTGGTCATTTACTCCGTTCAGCCATTACCACTCCAGTCGATCTACCAGAATACAGTCTGCTTGGTTTGACGAATTGGTGCCGAGAGAGTTGTGATCAGGCACAACTTAACTGTCCAGCATTCTCCATCAACTATAAGAATTCACGATGTGAACGATTGGATCGGAACACTCAAGGTCGTACGGCCGATTTAATTGCGACTGAAGGTGAAAGCTATTTCGAAAAAATTTGTTTACGCGTTCCACAGATAATGTCCCAATGTCAAGATAAATTTTGGGCATTCGAAAGGTTTGAAGATATTCCATTTTTTTTTTTTTTGATTTCAGCTTCAAATTGTGTTCTGTTTCAAATTTTCAATGAAGAGTTCTTGGTTACGAACTAGCACCCGTACTCTATATAAAAACATTGAATTTTGTGCAAAGTCGTAGAGATTGCCAAGAGTATTGCCTTCAAGAGCGAGAATTTCCATGCCGGTCAGCTTTGTATAACGATGAGACCACAGAATGTAAACTATCACAAGAAGACCGTCGTACAAGTCCTGGTCATTACTATCGTTCTCGAAGTATGAAAATCAATTACTTGGAGAATCAATGTGTTCGAATACATTCAGCATGTCCTTATCAAAGGACCGAGAACGCCTATCCAGCCTACACCGATATCGTAGAAACCAATTCAGTACAATCAAGCAATGCATGCGAGAAACTATGCAATGATAATCGATATTTTCTCTGTCGATCATACGCCTACTATCCTAGCAACAGTCAATGTTTTCTTTCTGGAGATGATTCGGTTAGTGCTGGATCATCATCTATTCAGCATCGATCAAATATTGTTTATTATGAGAGACAATGCTCAAAACTACCTAATTTCGATTCTAATGCGATGTTCGATAAAACAGATCATAAAATCATTGAAGAAGAAGATGATGATTTAGATCATCTAGATCGAGATTCTCACCATCTTCAACATCCTGATCAATTCGTTGGCACAGTTCCAGACCAAAGCTCTTCCCTTTCAACATCGATCGGTAGGGAATTTCGTTGATCAATTCTAAGTATATTTTGATTAATTGTTATCTAGATCGAATAGGTGAAACATCTACTCTGACACCTCCAACTTCATCAAGAATATCTCCATTTTACTCTCCTTCCTCAGCTTTTTCACCATCATCACAAATGACATCGTCTGGATCGATGCCTACAACATTATCTACTAATGGTGGCATTTCAATGTCACCATCGATAACAACATCTAATCTGAATCGAAACAAAGGTGTGGTCATACTTAATGGTACTCTTGGAGGGATCATAACGACCAAAACGACAAGATTTCCAGAATCATTATTGCCTACCATAACCCCTCCAAGTAGAAATTTAATATAATTCACCGATTTTTTGCTAATCCTATTTTTCTATCGAAAGCATTGCCGTCCAGTCAAAGATCGATTATGAATGAAGTTAAAGATTCAAACAACTTGCCCTCGACATTATCATATGATCATGGCTCAAGTCACCGCGACCAACACCAACCATATCATTCGACTGTTCCATATACGGAAAATCCACACGACTTGGATCATGACAAGGTCAATGATAACAACGTTAATCACAACAAACAGATTCCAATCCACGAAGAGAATACAATTCGCAATAAAAACAACAATGAAATCGGTCCAAATGATTCAATCCATTTCAGTAACAGTGCGTAGATTTGATTAGACATTTCAAAATTAAACAAATTTAATTCATTTTCTAGACAAAAAATGTCCACCAAACTCGAGATTTCTGTTCGAAAAAGTGACCAGTTTTGAACCGATCGGTGGCCACTTGACTCTTTTATATACTGATTTACAAAATCCTGGCATTGTGACGGAATGCGCCAGTCGTTGTGAACATTCAGCTCGCTGCCGAGCGTTCGTCATCGATTATTTTCATCAAACTTGTCATGGTTTGTTTGAAAACAGTTCCGTAGGGCTTCTTGATCTTCGTCTATCGATGGGAAAAGATTATTTTGAAGGTTTTTGTGTACCGAACCATGCCAATTGTCAAAAGTACTGGCCATTCGACAGGATTATTGATCAGGCGGTGATTGGTGCTCAACCAGGGGAGATAGTACGATTTGTTTCCCGTTCCGAATGTCGTGATCGTTGCCTAGAGGAGCAAAAATTTCGGTGCTCATCTGCTAGCTATAATTCATTCACTCACGAATGTCATCTCTATTCACATGATCGTGATTCTGGATCACTCTATCTTCAATTCAATAAGGGTATCGATTTTATGGAGAATCAATGCGTTATAGGTAGGTTGATTTCTAATTGAATTTTATAAGCCAATCATTTCATTGCATGGCATAATCGCCATAGACGTAAAATCATGTCGATATCATCCGATCGAGCGCGATCTTAGTATCGTTTCGGTGACCAAATCGGTTCGAGGGACATCCACTTTTCATTGTGAACAAGCTTGTGATTTTGAGAGGGATTTCAATTGTCGATCGTACACTTATCTCGACAATCCTGATGGTAGTGTTGCACCCGGTGGTAATTTATGTTTGCTTAGCTCCGATAATCGTGCCACAAGCCACCAAGGATCGATTCAATTTAGACCAAGAGCTCTCTATGCTGAAAAAGATTGTGTTTATCGATCGAAACTATCGCCGATCCACCATCAATCACCTTCGAGCGATCCGAATTTTTCGACAAATCAACAGCATCATCATCATCATCATCTTCCTAATCAAGATTCATCGTCTCATCAACAACAGCAATTTCCTGGGAACAAATTCATCAATCAAAGACCAATCTCTCTCACTAGTAGACAAATGGATACATTTTCAGATGAAAAACTAACCGATCCCTCTTCGAGACCTACGATCCAACAGCAGCATGAACAACATGAAATGAAACGAATTCAATCAAATTTCCTTTCAAACTACTGGAATGATAATCAATCGATTTTGAACATGAAACAATTGCAACACATTCCACACGTTTGCTCACCGGAAGAATATTCCTTTGAGAAAACATTTGGCTATGATCTACGGTATGCGCAGCGTAAATTAGCTTCATTTGCCTCGAGACCAGGAATAGCGATTCTGTGTAAAGATGAATGTTTGAGATTAGGGGAACAATGTAAAGCGTTCACCATTGAATATGGCCCCGAACAGAATCAAAATTGTTATTTTCTCAGTGAATCAGCTTCAGAAAATCGAAATCAATTAAACAAATTGATTGGAACCAGTTATAATGAAAAAATTTGCCTCAGAGGTTTGTTTTCTATCGAGATATTTTGCAGAAAAATTCACCCAAAAAGCGAAGATAATAACACACGAGTTGAATTCATTTATTCCTACTGTTTTTGAATTTATTATAGTTTTTGTCTTCATTTTCTTTCATCTTTGATTTTCGAAATTTCTTTATGCAGAAAAAACTTGTGATAGTACCTGGGCATTCGAAAGGATAATCGGCTATCGGATGGAATTAGAAGCTGATTTAGAAATTGATTCCATTATGTTTCGAACAACTTGTCAAGATCTCTGTTTGATGTCAAAACAATTTCAATGTCGTTCACTAACCTATGATTATGGAAGAAGAATTTGTAAACTATTCCACAATACCAGAAGATCTAAGCCTGAGGCGTTTGTTCGTACCACTGATCATATTGATTATTTCGAGAATAAATGCACCAAAGGTATGTTGAAAGTAAACTATGGCCTTTCATTATGATTGCATGGCTCTCTTTGTTGGAATGATTTCGCTTCTATCCCAAGCAGAATATCAATGAATTCTCCTCAAAATTTATCTCGATGTAAAATGAATAAATTACAATAAACTTTCACTATTGTTGATTTATTTCGAGTACAGAATTATTGACCTGCCAGTATAGAGAATACAATGATAGATATTTCGAATATATCGATAAGATTGTGCCGCAATCAAAATCGTTGGTTGATTGCCAAAGAAAATGTGATTCAGAAACCTCGTTTCATTGTAAATCGGTTAATTACGATCCGAAACGATCCGAATGTTATCTTTCGAGCGAAGATTCTTCATCGATCAACAACATCAACGACGATGGAGAGCGTGATGGATGGAAGAGTCATCGAAGCCTTGATGATTCATTCATTTCTACAACATCTTCCCTAATGACTTCATCATCAGATGCTAATTATCCACAAAAACATCATTATAATCGGAATCAAAAATCACCGATTTCGCCGATGGCGATCCATCAAGCTGGAACAATATTCAGTGAGAAAGGCAATTGTGAACAAGGTATTTATATTTTGGTTTCTTTTGAACGATTTCTATCGATTCAATGCCAAATATGTAATTTTTTGCCATCAATAGTCAGTGTACAGTGCAATCAACAAGATATGATGTTGACGTTGAATTTCGATGCACCATTCTATGGACGTGTTTACACCAAAAACAATCCATCGCAATGTTTTGTCAATGGAGATGGACAGTTAAGATTGAAGGTGAGATTACTCTATATTTAATCTATCAATCGATTTTTTTTCACTTCAACTTTTTCATAGTTTTCGATCCCGTTGGATTCAAGTTGCGGTACCTATCACGAGGTAATCATTAACTGAGTTTACAATCATTTTCAAATTCCAAACACTGATTTTGCTGTGATTCGGTATTGTTGGTCCTTTTTTCTGCCATGAAGCGTACAAGTAGCTATGTGAATGAAGTGATCGTTCAGCAGCATTCCGTTATAATGACAGACAATGATCGAACAATTAGAGTTCTTTGTTCTTTCGAAGTTTCAGACCAAACAATAACATTAGGTAATGTTGAGAATTATCGACATCATCATCACCATGCAGATCATCAACAACATTATGATTTTGACAATCGAAATCAACAAGAACTGTTTCAGCAAAACATACCGATTCCAATGATTAACGGTATCGATGTTAGGTGAGATTTTTTGGACAGATCCAATATAGTTTTAAGGCTGTACTAAATTAAAACGCTTTTAATTTTTTCGCTCTTTGTTTTCTCGTTTAATAGCACTAATCCACATGGAAGAAGTTATTCGGATCATAAAACGCCTGCAACAATCGTAACAAATACTGCAGCACCACCATCGATTCGTATGCGTATTTTAGATCACAAAGCTCAAGATGCTCAAGTAGTAAGTCTTGGCGATGATCTAACATTACGCATCGAATTGCTGGGACAAAGTGGCGAATCACCCTACGCTATATTTGCTCGAAATCTCTATGCGCGTAGTTCGAATGGTGAATCCTTATTTCTCATAGATAACAATGGCTGTCCGACCGATTCTACCATCTTTCCTGCTCTTCAACTTGATTCCGTCGATCAAAGATCATTGTATTCGAAATTCAAAGCATTTCGTTTTCCATCCACTGGTGTGGTTAATTTTGAAGTTCAAATTCGATTCTGTCAAGATTTTTGTGACCCAATCAAATGCACTCAATTAAACAACAAAGATCATTTCTATTCATTTGGTCGACGTCGAAAACGAAATACTTATGAATGGTTTGATTCAGTCAAAGAACAAGCCAATCTGAGAAGTCCATTGATGATGATGATGCCTTGGAATCGATCACTTGAGAATAGATTTCAAACAATAATCAATCACACCGATGATGAGAATGGAAACAATTTTCTAAATTATTTTCAATCTTCCTCAGAACAAATGCTTGGCAACAGTCCAACAACGACGACAACAATCGATTCAGATCATCTTTCCGATTCGGAAAGGAAAGAAAGAAAAGGAAAATCTTCCACATTCAGGCAGACTGGTTTCAGTTATCCATCTAATGATTATCTTCATTATCGAAATCATCGAAACAATGATGATAATGGGCAAATTTTTTATCCTTCATCCACTATAGCTACAGAATTGCAACAATTTCATCGGCCTCCATTAGACACAATGCGTAACGGTAATGATTATGCCGATCAAAGACAGTTCATTTCAAAAGAATTTGAAACGAAACAATTTAAATCAAATAATTCTACCGATTTGTTTTATTTAGAATTACTACCATCACAATCCTTTTACTCGATTCCACCATCATCACCCGTTTCGGTGTTACCGGAATCATCATCATCATCATCATCATCATCGTTATCGGCAACAGCCGAAGCGTCATTTGATCAAAATCTAAGCGAACAATATGTTAAACATGGTGATGTAATGGACCGAATTGAACAGAGAAAAATTGTCACCGAAACCATTCGAGACAATCAACCTTTTTTTATACAAAACGATGATCAAAATCTTGATCAAATAATCAAAAATAATGCTGCTCTTCCTATGCCAAGAACATTTTCATCGGAAGTACCATTGTCTTTGGCAATAATGGTCGATGAAGATGATCATGATGTTGGTTCGAATGATCATTCGTACCGTGACTATGCGAATGATGATGAGAATGAAAATAGCAATAATAATAATAATAATAATAACTACGAAAACCAAAATGAGCCAAATGGAAAAATTCAAAATCGTTCTGGATTGAATCCAATCATCATAGTCAACAATGAAAAAGAAATTAATGGAGATGATGACCAAGTTTCCGATGAATCATCATCACCATCATCATTGACAACACCAGAATCAGAAACAACTAAAGTGGTGGATGAGAGGATTTCGAACAACAATATCAATCATGATCTAGATGATGATTTGGACGACCGACGAAAAAATCAACAACAGCAGCAACAACAACAAGAACTACAAAAACAATCAAATGGAATGAATTCACCAGAACGAAATCAACCGAATAATTCACAACAATATGCTGACTTTGCAGCTGCAAGAATTTCTTCGAGAAATTCTCTGCTCCATTCTCGAATCAATTCTGGTTAGTTGTTTTTCTGGCGCTTGATGCTCTCTTTTTGTTCCTTTTTTTTCTTCCAAAGGATGCATTCTGATATCGAATTTTTATAGGGTTTAGCGCAAAGCTTGATTTCACTCATTATATTTATTGTCCTTCTCCGTCCCCTACAAAAAGATTCTAGGATTTTGATTGAAACGCCGCGACCGATTTTGACAATTCAAACTAATTGTTCTTTATTTCGATTTATTTTTTATCTCATATTATTATTATTATTTTCTTTTTGATTGCTTTGATTTCTTCTTTTATCTGTCTCTCTCTCTCTCTCTTCTTCATTGCTCTGAATCGGGATTTCTCAATTTCCGATAACTCGATCGATCATCATTGTGTGATTGGCAAATGTAACTAAACGCGAACTAAATGAAATGACTAAACTAAGAAGACACTACAATAGATAAACTTAAACCGAAAGAGCTTCAATCTATTTGTTCGGATTATTGCACCAACACTGGAATCATAATTTTCCTAACAACATTAATCGTTACGATTGTCCATTTGACTCTCGGCGCAATGATCTATTTCTATGTGATCAAATTGAAAAAATCAAAACGATTCATCTATCATCAAACGAATCAAATGCTCCGCGATCATCATCAAAGAAATCTAGATTACTATCATAATTATGAACGAAGATTCTCGTCGTTTAATAATTCTACTAGTGAAACACCCACAAGTACATTGGAACGGGATCAAAATTTCATGGAAATTACCAACGAAGATCCATCATTCTTTGGCGATGAGAATGATGGAGATGGTCGAAATGTTGATATTGGCTTTGATTGTTTAATAAAAAATATCAGATGCAATGAAAATTCAATGAATACTTTTTGTAATGACACAAATGGAATGTGTTTGATTGATGCGAAACGAAAACATCCTCAACGCCAGCAACACCAACAAAACAAACACCAAGAAGATGCAAGAATGATGAGTGACAATGTGGTCAAAATATCAAATAGATATGATCTTGGTAATCTTAAAAGCTCATTCAATCGAGACAATGTTTTCTTTGGCCCTAAAGAGCAACGCTTTTTTGGTATCAATAATTATGCTTTCCCAAACACTCTCTCTAAATATCATCGTAATGATGATAATACTATCGCTGATCGTGATGGCATCATCCAAACAAACATCAAAAAATAGCCACAGAATCATAGTATGATTGAATCTAAACAATTACGAATGAAGATTCTGTGTTGAAGTTTGTGAGCAAACAAAATCTCACAAGCACTGGACAGAATCTTAAAACCTAATCGAATTGGTTTGTTTCGCAATATATCAGATTGAAGGTAATCTAAATTCTACATTCTACAATCAAAATTGACTTTTCGACCGAAAAAGAAAAATTCATTCTAATTCCTCATTCTTGTTTCTTCAGCTATTCTTGTCCGCATAAATTTTCCTTTAATCCTTTCTTGCTCTCTCTCTCTCTCTCTCCTAAAATCCTCATTCATCGTAATACTTTTGCTTCGATTCGAATAACCAAAAAATTTTACGAAAGATTTTTCTTTTTCGTTTGTTTTCGCATTTTTACTTTCAATCTTTGTAAGCGCATCTCTAATTTATAAGCTCATTAATTAATGGATTCTCTATCTCCTCTTGTCTTCTTCTTGACTAGACTCTCAATCTAATTCCAACTCTTTGGCCCAACATTCGCAAATCCTTTTTTCATATTTGCTGTAAAAAACAAATTTATAATCTCTCTTCTCTCTCATTAATAATATCCGCATGAAATACTTGGATTTTTTTAACATATTCAATTAAATCTCTATATTCGAATTCTAATTAAAAATTTATACGTTTTCCTTTTACAATCTTTTTTAATACGATTACTAATTTGTTCTTTTATTAATTATCTAAATGTTTCTTCCTTTCGTCTCGATCTTGACAATCCTATTTGGATCAATGAGATATTATCTCAAACTTAATAAAAAAGCTTGTTAGATATTTTAAAATTAATAATAAATTTGAAATAATTTCAGATATACGGAAGAATCATCGGTGTAGGAATAATATATTGGTTTGCAAATTGAAAAGATTTCTATTCAAATTGATTCCGGTCGATTCGGAGAAGATAAAATAACAGTAAGAAAGGAGAATGCCTAAATCGATTGATGTGTAACATTTGGATCAGTATAAATCACTTCTCAGTAGCTTTCGTAGGGTCACTCACGAAGATCACAGAAAGAAAAGATCGAAGTGATTATTCGAGATCATCTAACAATTGTTTGACGTGTTGGTCAATTTTGTTAGCATTCGCCTCTTTCAAATTCCATTCCGAACATAGCTGACGCATTGTGAGACAATTTGGAGGTGGTTCATTGAAAATTCCATCTAGAAATTCGTTTCGATCTTCTTCGTCACCATTTTCTTCTCGATCTGTCGGGTTTCGCTTCGATTTTTTCCCGACCGATGTCAAACGATCGATTTCTTTCGGCTCAAAATGTTCATCGATATTTTTTCGATTTAATACGCTAAAAAATTTAATCTGATTTCCATCTTTATCGGTGTAAGACGGTAACCACGATTCAACGATTTTCACCAAATATTGTAGAAGAAAAGGAAGCTCATAGATCAACACGTTCCGTACGAGACCGGCATAAGAGAATGGAATTTGTTTCACAAGAAAATGAAAGAGATCTAGATCTAGATTGGTGATACCGAAATCTCTGCAATCGATTATCATACAGATGCCATCGATCCGTTTACGTTCATATTCCAGATCGAATTGTTCGAAAAAATAGAAAATCGCCAGCTTCAGAAGCAGATCTAGTTGAGAGATTTTTTTATAGTATCGAAGATGAACAATCCAAACGCGATTGTTTTGTTTATCTCGGCCAAAAAAATCGAAAGGTTTCACTCGAAAATACTCCTCCGCAAGAACACGTCCCGCTGTCAAAGTTCTAAGCTGATATTGATTACGGAAACGGAAAAATTCGAGAAAATTCTCGAACGCTTTATCGACTTGTCTTTTGTTCATCAACAGGAAACGTTTCAACATCCAATCCTCAACTTTCTCATCTGTACCATTTGAAATCGATTCATCGGGTCTGATTTTCTCATTCTCTTCTTTCAATTCTATTTGATTATTGTTATTGTTATTGTTATTATCAACTTCATTAACCGCCGGTAATCGTATTCGATTCTGGACATCTTCGATATCGATATCAGTCGGGTTTTGACCAACATACTCATTAATTCTATCCCGAAGCTCTTCGATTAGTTTCTCATCGATCAGTTTATCACGCATCAATTTCATTGCTGAAGACCACTTTTTCTAAGTATCGCCGAAGAGAAAGATCTTAAAAACTATCGAAAATTTTCACTGATAGGAAGCACAAATCATATCTCGAGAAAGAAATATAGATCAAGAATAAATAACATGGGTCTGGAAATAAGAATCAAAACAAGGAAAAAATTGAAAAGAATTCGTATGAATTCGATGGTTGAAATACCTCTCGAATTCAGAGTTATCAAAAAACGAATTTAGAGATTGGATTCACTGTTCATCCCAACACAAGGTTGTGTAGATTTGTTGTTTTCGAATCAAAACACTAAGTTAATTTCCTTTCCTCGACTATTATTATAATCTTCATGTATCAATATCATTGATTGAAATGTTTTCCTTTTCATTTTTGATTTGCTTTTTTTTCAAATGTTTCCTTTCGTTTCATTAACGCTTCATCAAATTTCGACTCACTTCTCTCTCTCTCTCTCTCTCTCTCTCTCTCTCTTTGAATCTTTCCTCTTTGATTTCTACCTAGAAAGCTAGATGTTTAGTGTTATCATTATTAAATTCAATAAGCTGAATCAATCAAGGTTAACTCTTTCAAAACATTTTTTGATTCGATTTCTTCTTTTTTTAGCTTTTTCTAATGCAAGCTTATGTGCTGTTGCTGTGTTCTGAATTGCGATTCTTTTGCCTCTCTCTCTCTCTCATTTCAGTAGTTTTAAATATAACGAAATTTCTAAATGAAATTGAAAAAAATGTATGTAGCTGGCCATTATCCTCATTGTGCAAAAAACCACCACCAGCATCATCATCTTTCGTAATTGATTCGATCGATTTGTTTGATTCTCTCGACTACATTGAACAATTTTTGTTCGCTTGCGATCATCTCGCAGTTCTTTACGATTCGAAACAAGCAGAGCATTTTCTATTTCAAATCAAATAAACTCTTCCAAGAGATGAAATTTATGGGATTTTTTTATTTTTATTCAGATTATTATCGTCCGAATTGGCTTTAAGAAAAAAAATACTAAATTATTGTAATTTAATTTGATTTTAATTTCGCTCAATGAAGGATTACTGAAGTTTTTATCTCCGAATGAATCCGTGCGATCAATTCAATGAATTCAAAAGGAGCATAATGAATATTAAAAGAAAAAAGATGTTGCAAAAAAAATAAGCAAAAGACTCGCAAGAGAAGAAAAAACGAGGAAAAATTTAGCTAAAATTCATCGCACCTGATTATCTTCGCTTGAAAGCTGTAAGAGATTTTAAGAGAGCATAGCAAATCTCTCTCTCTCTCTCTCTCTCTTAACAATGAATATTTTACTAGCAAAAAAAGAAAAAAAAAATTATTGATTTTAGATCCGATAATGAAGATCGAATGATTCTTCTATATCGAAAATCTAAGTGAATAAAAAGCAATCAAAGAATCGATGAATTGAGTAGAATCAACTTGAGATTACACAGAAAAAAATTTTTTGGGCTAGAAAAATTCTAATTTTCCCCCTATCTTCCGAATCTATTCTTCGGTTCGCTTTTCTAGCAAACAATCTGAAACAATTTGGAGCGATGGAGATGGAAGAAGGAATTTCAATTTTTTTTCCTTTTTTTTCGTTGGTTATTTGTTGGGCAATTGTTTTTAGGTATAATTTTTCATCTTTGTTACATCATCATCATTTGTTTGCTGCCTCTTCAATACACGGATGAATAAATTCAGTTCGAATGAGATTCTCTCATCTGAGTAGTTCGATTTGAGATCACCCACCACCATCATCATCGTTTGTGCATTCATTCATAATTTTATCGTCAATTTGTTCGTTAAAAAATTCAAGTGGTGATATTTCAGTCCATCAATTTCATTGAAAATTTCATTTGATTTCTTATTTCGATCCTATTATTTCTCTTTCGGATTTGATTCTATTAAAGAATTGGTTGTTCTTGCAGTGAAAACATTATCGACAACATCGATTTGCATTTGGATTGCAATCAAATGAGACATGGAAAAAAGAATGAGAGCGAAAATGTTGATGAGACAAGGGCCTAAGAGAGAGAGAGAGAGAGAGATGATAAAATCAGACGATCTTTTTGTTTTCGTTTCAAACACTGAGAAGCAATAATAATAATCGAGAATTTATTTCATAAATTACAATTTTGAAAGCAGTGGATTCCATTCTTTCATTTTCTTGAACTTCTTTGCGCTGAATTTATTTATGCAATAAAATGCAATGAAATTTACCAAATACTGAACATAAATAAGCTGAATAATCATGATCACAATAGGAATAACTTTTTCATAATCAGAAAAAATCACGCTCGTGGCTAATGCAACTATCTCTTTGAAGTTTTCAATATTTAGCAAAGGATAACTCCATCAATCATAGCAGCCATAAAATCCTATCGCTGTCGCTATTCGAACACTCATCCTAGGGCTCACTTGATTGATATGGAATTTGGTGTTTAATTAGTAAATTATCGCCAGTATACATCTGATCAAAAGAGAATGTCACAAATAAGAATGATTTTAAGCAATAAGACTCGATAATCGAATCCTAGATTTACAATCTTCCGCTGCTTCAAGATTGAAATTTCTAGTGAATTCTACTTGAAGTGAGATTTTCTCACATTGTCCTGTTCGACGATCCAACCAATCTATTTCTATTCGGCTATTTATTGAATAGACTCTGTTCGAGAGGTGAAAGGTGATCGTAGAAGACTCTTTTGGTTTTTTTTAGTTTGCCCTTTCCGACAAAATGGAAATAATGATACTCAAGTAACTTTTGAATATTTTCTATGATCTTTCATCACTCATCAAGTCTAGCTAACTCGCATCGTTCTCTAATCCCTCGCTTGCTTTCACTCTGGTGTGCAACTTCTAATTTTTGTAATCCAAGTTATAAGAAATTGTTTGAATAAAGTAGCAATTTTTGCCTGCTTCTTGCTCTCTTTTCAATCCGACTCTTCAATTTCTCGTTCGTAAGTTATAAGATTTCGTTATTTTTTATTTTTTTTTGTTTCTTTATTTTTTGTCTTTGAGATAGATTACTTAGAACGAAAATTCCTCAATAATAATAATACTACTTTGTAATCTAGCTTTCAATAGCCAGCATTGGAATGCATTTTTCTTTCTGTATGATCTTGATCTTGATACTTTTGACCGGTGGGAATTGAACCGGCATTCATTTTGTTGTTGAAGAATATGGAAAATTCTTCTTTGAAGCTGTTGTGGTACCAAGTCCTCTCAAATAACTTTATCGGTGGATCTTTCGCCATAACGCTCAACTAGGTCCAGAGATTTCTCTGACAATCGAGAAATGGTTTCCGATAGATCGTATTACAAAAGAATCTTTGATTTCAATCGAACAACGATATAACAGAGACGAGAGGTATGCAGATGCAAACAACGACTTTTAGAGCTTTGATAGATGTTTAATTGTGTTGTTATTGGAACACTATAATCTAAAATCTGCATTTTTCCGTTTGCAGATATCTGGTAGAATTTTTCGATTGATTAAACATCGGCAACAAAATAAACTTTGGCAGACAACCGAATTGCTTTCAGAATTTCGTTTGCGGTCAGATATGTTTCTGATCCTTGATATCCTATCATGAGTATTTCGAGTGATCTGGGCCTAGAATATGTTGTATCTTGCATGTTTGTTCATTTATTCATAGTGTTTAGCTGCTTCGTTGAAGCGAATAAGCCAAAAGATTGCTCCACAACAAAAGTGTTAATTTGGCTATGCACCTTATCTACCTGTCATAGTTGCTTCATTGAATCCTACTAAAAAATCTTTCAAAAATTATTCGATGATATTTCATCTATTCATTCAGATGTTATTCTCAATTCGGATCTGATTTTTAAATATAAAAAGACCAATTTCATATCTCTGATCAAAAACGAAGAGAGATGAAAAATGAAAATATTGAAACATTTTATGGCGATCAAAATTCTAGATTTCAACATTGGAATCAAGAGAAAAATAGTTTTGTTCAAATAAAGGAATGATTTGTGCAGTAGGAAACGGGATTCCAAATTCAAAAAGAAATCTTTCGCTTCGAAACTTTAACAATGTAAACTTCTAGTGGCATATCTAGTCTGCGAATAACTAACCATCGGAAGAGAATCGCAACCAAGATTGATGTCAATGTTGAGAAAAGAACCAAACTATATACTTTCGGACCGACTAGGAGAGAGAACAAAGATTGAAAGAGTCAATCATATAGTCCTGGTGTTATCAAAGCGAAATGATAGGAAAATCCAAGAGAGACAGATTTGAAGAGAATAAATCAGTAGAGACCATTGATGGGAATGATTTAAACTGGGAAAAAAAAGAGAAACCAAAAAGGAATGGGAAAAATTTGCAAAAAGATTTGTTCCTTTTGATCCATTTTTCTTTCGTTTGATGATTGAACATCGAAACGGAACGAAAATTTCCCGTTATCGGAAGATAAAATTAGAACCATTCTTCTCTCTCTCTCTCTCTCTCTCACTCTTCGCTCATTGTATTCAAGATCTTAATCGTAAAAAACACATTCCACATTGGAATTTTTCACGATTTCACAGCAATGAAATGTTCATTCAAGTAAATCGAAGAGAAAAATTCGACAGAATAGAACTTGCTCCATTCGCTCTAATCGAACGAATAAAGAAGGAACCAGAATCATCGTCCCTAAAATCAGCACAATCGAAGAACGGAAGAAAAAGATGGGATCGTATAAAAAAAATTTTAGCTGTACATTGCGAATAACAGTGGAATTAAATAATAATCGAATCTAGATCAATTGTACGGAAGATCTATTCGTCGGTTTAAAACAAACAATGGTATCTATCCTCTTGAAAACTTCAAATACAGATGCGATGGTCTCGATTTCGATTGCTAACCACTTACGATCAAAACCAAAATCGATTTGATTACCTCAACAGTTTGATTCTTATTCTTATTTTTAGCTTTTTTAACTTTTGTTCAAACAAGAATTGTTTTTCTCGCCTTCATTTCTCATCGCACAATGAATGCGTTTCAATTATTTTGTTGTCATTGTGTGTCGCTTGTTAAATAGAATTGTTAAACTGAATTTCAAACTTCCAAACATAAATATTCGCTATCTATGTATTATCGTGTGTAATTCCTAATTATGTTGAATCTATTCCACAATCATCCTCAGGATTGTCTAGATGTGGTCTAGATTTTTATTTATCTATTGCTAATCTATCGATGAGACAATAATCAAATTCTACATCTGCTCAATCCTTTTTTTCTCAAATTTTGAATCAAAATCCGAATTGTCTGTGGAAATTGACCGAGAAGGAAAAAAGGAAAGGAAAAAAAACAGTAAAATTCTTTCTTTTACGTAGAACAACAAAACCTCTTTGATGAGACAAAATCGAATCAATTAAATTACTCAAATTCGACAAAAAGTTTTTGTTTCTGTTTTCTGAATAAAAAAAAAATAATTACAATAACAAGATCATTGCCATCGCTATTCCACTCTACCTTCAATTGTTCAGGTAAGTTCTTAAATAAAAATCAATTGAAACTGTGCGAACGTTGAATACGGCAATCAAAGCTAAGAGATTCTATTCAATTTAACCTCATTAATTTTATTGGGATAAATTTTGCGATTTTCATTTGACAAAATTCTTCTATATTGCTGTTTCTGTTATCTCTCATTTAAAGTTCCTCAAAGTTTATGCCATCAAGTTTAAATTTCATCCATTTTTCCTAAGTTCTTTGTTTTCTTCTCGGAGAACAAATTTGATAAAAAACTTTCATTTTTAAAGGAAAAAAATATTGGACAATAATAGTAAAAGCATTGATTCTACTCATTGACAATCGATGTTTGATTTTTTTCACCTGAAAACGGTATGGATTAAACTCGCGTTTTGAACTCTTGGCGTTTCCTCTCTCTCTCTCTCTCTCTCTCTCTCTCTCTCTCTCTCTCTCTCTCTCTCTCTCTCTCTCTCTCTCTCTCTCAATCAAGCTTACTTAATCTATTAGACGCTGTCTGCTATTTATTAAGATTTTTAAGTATTTTTACTTTTATTATTTTAGTGTGAAATTTTCCCATTAATATTTCAATGTTATTGCTCTCGCGGAGAATAATTTAGAAACGAATACAATAGAAACAATGGAAAAGATTACTTCAAATCAGAATGGTACCGTCGATTTGATAAAAGTTACTTGGAAAAGTTAATCAAAATGAAAATTTGATCGAATTTCAACAAAAGAGGCTCTATTGGAATCTCCTATAACACCATTTCTTCTCGGAACTTAATGTTCCAAAGCTTTTTTTTTCGAAAGCTCTTAGAAAAAGCTTAAATAATTCTCTTGTTTCTTCTCTAACATTTCTGGTGATTTTTCTCGAACCGAGAGAGACAACAAAAAAGACAATGCTTTTTATTTTTGATCTAATCATCGTAATCAAACAGTAACAATATTAGCACAAGAGTATTGGCAGTCATTGTCTTTGTACCCAATCGAATTAGATTATCATTTCGATTTCATCGATCATTGTTGCTGTTCCAAATGGAACTTTTCTTTACGCTTCGAAAACACTTCTTTTTTTCTCGATGAGAAAATCTATTGAAAATGATGTTAATTCGACGAAGAGTATAGAATCTAATCTTTGAATACTGGTAAAAATGATGAATTTCTGTAGCGAGAAAAAACACAAGTTCCTAAAATCCTAGAAACCTATTCAATTTTTGTTCTCTAGATGCAGTGTTAACATATGTCAGAAGCTGTTCACCAGACAACCCTTTTCTTCATTAAACTGTTCTGAAATGTTCCGATTCAAAGTCTCATTAAATATTTCCTTTCTTCATTCCTTTTCTGATCGGTAAATTTTCTCTCCGATTCTTGACTCTATTCTTTGCTTATTAACATCTACTTTAATAAGATTAGCATTTTGATCAAAAATTAATTGTTGTTTATCAGCACTATTAGATAGGATCAATAAAAAAAAGATTGAGAGAAGAGAATGTTAGAGAAGTAAATAGATCGAATCAAAAGTAAAGATTCGATGGAGATAATTTGAATGTAAGAATCGATAATGATTTTAGTGTCGGTGTATTTTCTTTTTTCTATGCTCTAGAAGGGAAAAGCATCGAAATTCTCTCATTTTTGCATTCAGAAACCAACACGAACATTATTGAGTGAAAATAATCAAAAAATTTCTTGGAAAAGAAATCAAATCACTGTATTTCTAATAGAATCGGAATTTAGATGAAAAAAAAAGTTCAGTCTGTTCACATTCCAGTACTGCCATCAACGATTTTTTTCATTTCTAAATCGAAATGAAAAGAAAGTGAAATTTGGAACGGGAATAGAATCACACAGTTCAGTGTTTCGGCACAATCCTTTCAATCTCAATCTAAGAATTCGATTTGTTTTCTCTTTTTTTTTTTTTTTTTTTTTGATTCGATTTTTTTCAATCTTCGTTCTATTTCATTTATTTATTTCATAACGTACCGTAAAGACTTGGCGAGATAGATCGAAAGAAACAAACAAAAATTCTTTTACTTTCTGATTTGCTGCTAAAGAATTCCTAATATTGAAATTTACCAATATTTCTCTCCGTCTTTGTATCTTTTGAATGTTCTTTAGCTGTTCTGTTTCCTAGTTTTTTTTTGTCTCGCAGCCTAGATGGAGAGAAAATTACCGAATCTATTCATAATAATTATTCATTCAATTTCTCCCGGAGGCATTATTTGAATTTGAAGTTAATCTGTAGTAGAACCAAATAGTAAGAAAGAAAAAGAACGAAGAATTCCGAGTACTAACAATTCAAAACTGATAGTTCCACAATGATTGATTGCCAGTTTTATCTTAGAGATTTTGTGCCTGAAGATTTCCCTCTCTATTTCATTTCGTTTTAACCAAATCGTTCGATAATCGATATCGTTTCTTCGGCGAAAAGAATTCGATTTGTCTGTCAAATGAGTTTAGTCTCATCAGACTCGGTATGTTCCAACTTTGATTGTCAATTCTTTTTTTTCTCGAGGATTTTCATTCCAAATCGATTTTTGGATCCAAATTTAGGAAAAAAAATAATTCAATTCAATCCTTTCATTTTCTGGTCTTGATTTATTCAATCGTTTCGATTTGGAAACAAAAATCTCGGAAGATTTCATTCAGCTTGAAATGTAAACCAAATCGATTGAAATCACCGAGATTTGATGGTTGATTTTCAAAGATCAGAGAAAGCGAAATAGATTATTTTTTCATGTGGTTTCAATGGAACAAAAATGAAAATTAGCTAAATTTTTCTCAGATTCTCTCTATCTTTAGTCCATCCATAATTAATAGATTTTTGGTTACAATTTCTTATTCGATTCTTCTCTCTTCATCGACTGTGGTTCGAAATCGATCGATTTTGTATGTTCTGAAACGTTTTATTTTATTTTTTTTTTTTTTTTTTGCTAACCATCAAGGAAGAATATCATTCCGTATTTTAAATAAGACTTAATGTCTCTCCGCTTGAATCTTGGAAAACATCAGATGTTAGTGGTAAGTGTGTGTGTGTGTGTGTGTCCAAACCATTAGACTGGAATTGTTTCAATCCCAATCAAAAGTAATAAATTATTATGGACACTCTAGAAGAGAAACAACGAGAAGAGTCTGACTGGAATAAACTGAAAAGGAAAACATTTTAACCACAAACAAAAGGCAAGTGAAAAGAAAAAAAACTCGACCATCACCATCATCATCATCATCAACACCAATCGCAAACATCAACGATAGGTCCCAAACAATGGGAGATTGTGTGACACTTTGGTAAATTGTTCCAACGAGAAAAAATATTAATTGAGTGTGAATGTAGAGCTCGTTCTCGAAACTAAGCTAAAAAAATTCAGAATGAAAACTAGAAAATGACAAAGAAAATTTCCCAACTTCAAAGTAGATAAGTCAATTGTTCGAAAATATCGAGAGAGAAATATTACTTGTATTATTATTATTATTATTATTATTACTGTCATTCGTCTATTGCATTCCAATGCATTAGTCAACTTTTAATGGGCTTCGATTCTTGTTTTATTGCATGATGATTGAGAGTGAAATGGATCAAGATGAGAATGATAATGAAGATGATGACCACCACACACCATAGATCACCGATAGAAATGAAATAAAGAACAAATAACTAGTGAATTATTCTGAATGGCTTTCGATTTCTTCTAAGAAATCAATTGATTAATTTGGTTCGATATATTCCATTCACAGCTTCGATACTCTTTCTTTTGATATCTGAAGATAACGAAAGAAAAATTTCTATAGAATCATTCGAATCTGTTGGAATATGTATCAAGAGATCACTTAATCAATTTGAGATGATTACCGATCTGAAATGATTCATCTCTTCCCAGTCAGTCATTCTTGATGTTGGTGATGATTTGGATCATTTGTTTATCTCGAAAATAGACATAGAGAGAATAATAATGAAAAGAATAATAAATGAAAACAGAAAAAAATTATCGTAGAAACAATCACTGCTATTTCGTTTTGTTTCGCTTTGTTCCATTCAGCATATATCAAAGCTCTATTATTCTAGTTTTTAAAAGAACTTTGTAAAACTTTCATTTCAAGTGAAACAGAGTCTTAGCTTACAATCGAAGATGTTTGTTTTCTCGATCGTTCAATGGTCCATTATATCTTCTCTAGTAGAGTCAATGATTTTGTAATGGTATTATTGATGCAAAAGACATACAGAGCAAAAGCTATAGATCGACGAGACCAGATTAGTTCTATTAAGCCTTTTCGTACCAGAATGAAAAACATCGTTGCTTCTTTAAAGGCCTATCTGGTTCGTTTCACTTTAGGATTCACTTTCTTTTTGTTCTCGCTTAGAACCCATCAAGAGATCAGTGTTATTATACAAAAACATTCATTACAACTTACTCGGTCGGTTTAAAGAAAGAAATTTCTTTCAGAAATATGCGGTACTTTAAATACACAAGGAGAAAAGTTTTAAAATAATGAGGAATAATCACCGAACCTAGTGAGAGGAATCATTCCACCCATACATACACACACATTATTTGAAAACAAGCACTAAATAAACAAAGATAGATATGAAAAGGGTCATTTACACTGAACAAATAGAGCCTAGATAATAGTTTTTTTTTTTTTTTTTGAAATTCCAAAGTTTTTTTCCATATTCTAGTGCTGATTCTTAATCATTTCTCGCCACTCAATCTAAGCTTCACTGCCTCAACTGACAGTTAATAAGTGGCGAATGCTGACATTCAGAATAGGCATAAATGTTACACATCTCACCTATCAAATGATGCAGCTTATAAAAAAAAACGCATACGCCCTAAAAAAAGGATCCAAAAAAGATTGTTGAGAGGTCAAAAATGTTTGTAAAAAAAATCGCCCTATTCATTGCAGTATTATCTTGATTTTTTTTGATTAAATTTAATTTTTTGAAAAATAATTTATTGCCATCTCTTAAGATCCGAATTTCTCTTGCCGATGATGATGTGTGTGGATTGTATGGACCGATTTTTAGTTTGAAAGAATCAAAAATTGAACCGAGATTCTTCTAGGGCTTAAATTCGATGATTTTAGATTCGATGCTGAATTGGATATTATTAGTTCGATTTTTTTTTCATTCTAGAATAAACATAATTATCTTCTCATTAGGATTTACGCAAACAGAAACTTTTTTTTGTGACACGAACCCAAAATCACTGAATAAAAGCTGGAGGCTATTGACAGCAATCATTTCGCAGTTTCGCCTCTCTCTCTCTCTCTCTCTCTCTCTCTCTCTCTCTTTTCATCGCCATTACGATTGCACTTTTTAATTTTAAAAAAACTTCAACTCAATCATCGATTATGTTTGCATTGGAATATTGAAAAATAGAATTAAAAATTCATTGAAGATTGTTTGGACGACAATGTCGCTAAATAAAGGAAACGAAATATCTAATCTTTCCATCGATAGATTGTTCATAACAGAAGACAGATATGAAACAAAATTAAGCGATAATCCTTTCTTTTTGAAAAGGAAATGAAATATCAGAATTCTAGCTCAAACAAACATTTCTTGTCTCCTGTCTCTCGGAATTCTTTTTTTTTATTACTTCGAGACAAAAAGCATTGAAAAATCAACGGTCATCGACCATCGTTTCATAAAGAACAAAAAAAGTGTGAAGCTAATTGATTTTGATCTCAAAAACTCCCCAAACGAAATGAAAAGAATAGCGATCGTTTCCACTGGGATAATTTTTATAGCAGGTCAAAAGTTATGAGACAAAATTGCGCAAAATTAATTTGAATCAATTTGATTAGCAATAATTTCTATCATTTAAATAGTTTAGATTCAATCGATTTATGAATTGAAGAGAATTTTTCTCCATCTTCTACTCGGATGAACAGATGCAATTGCATTCATTGACTTGTGAAAGAATGCCGACCAAGTCAACATGAAATCTGCGAAACCACTCTTCAAGAAAGTATCGCATACTCCTATCTCTGAATTCAATTCATTCCGATTCCTTTTCATACAGAGAATGGATTGTTGTTGATTCGAACAAAATCTCCATATGATATATTGGACTACACTCCTCACACACCCACATTCATTCATGTTTGCATAGAGAGAGAGAAGAGTCTGAAATTCTTTCTTCGAATAAAAAATGTGTTTAATGATAAATTTCAGATGATATGCATTGATAAAACGCTATTAAAATGCCAGTGAATGATTTATGTATGTATTAGGTAGGTGTGTGAATGTGTATCGCGTCTGCAAAGAAGATCCGGTGGAAGAGGAGAGACCAAGGCAACCCTTCATTCTTTTGTCCTCCGAATATTGATGATAATGTTGTTGTTTGTTTTTTGGTTAACTTGTTTTCATAGTTTCCTACTCGTCTCATTCTTTCATTAAAATTTATTTCTTTTCAGAAAAAATTGAAATAATTTTTTTCCATAATGTTACTTTTTTTTCTATATTTTGAGAACAAAAAAAATCCCCACCATTGTTTACAAAGATGCTGATGTAATGGAACATTTATTTGAGTAACTTTTGCTCAAAAAATCTGTTAGAGATACGGGCACTTGCAAAAATCCTGATTCTGGAAAATTGGAAGAAAATTTTCGAAATTTTATGTTTTAGAATTCGACTTTGGAGGTTCCCGAACACCTATTCGTTGCTTTAGTAGAAATTGTTTTCACCATTTTCTTCAATTTTTCATGTCCTCAACCCCTATCGATTTATTATCATCGACTCAATCCAGATTCATTTCGGTTCTCGAAACTAACCAAACTTATCGATGAGCGCAAATTGAATAGAGTCATTCATTTGTAATCAAAGAGTTCTACAGTGCAAACTTTTATTTTGTTTCCTCTCGTTTGGTTATTTGTCAAATAAATTAATGAAGAAACTTGTAAAGAAAAAAAAATCCTTAGATTAAGGAGAAAAGAGAATGAGAGGAAGAAGAAACCTTCTCAATTCACTTACACGATTCTGAGAGTAATAATAATAACGGAAGAACGTAATGATTATGTATTTCGTTCAACGATAATAATAATAATTATTATTATTATTATCCTTTAATCATTAAGTTTGACATGATTTTTTTTCCTCTCGTCTATCTGATTATTTTTATTATTATTATTATTCATTCTTTGATTCGTTTATTGAAAAAGATGATTTTTGCCCCTAAACTTGCGATTTTCTTGTACAAACCAAATGAGATTTTTCGATATCTTTTAGAATAGACAATTGCTTCGATAAAAGTTTCTCTTCTTTCCCACCTTCATTTGATATTTTGTGTCTTTTTTTTTTTTTTGTTCAAAGTTTGACCATCTAGTATCAGCAAAAGACCCACAAAAGCGATGCTGACACTGAAAGATGTTGGATTGGTGATTCTCTAAACTCCTCAATTTCTCTCTTTGCTTTGCTAATTTTTCTTCGAGAAACAAATTTTGCCGTTGCTGCCCAAATTATATCGTCATGTTTTAGTCTTTTTTTTTTTTTTTTTTGGCAAAATTTATTGCTTTTTTCTTTACATTGATCCATTGCATAGCGGATCTTTTTTCCTCTTCCTAGTATCAATCTTGTTTCTTTGTCGCCTATTCTACACTTTCGCTGTCAAATTTTTTTCCTTCTTTGCTTCAAATTTTCGCCAGTCCTTTGGAACATTTTGGTGTTGGTCTTGTAGTTCGATAGTTGAGTGAAGCAAAAAAGACAAGTTCCGACATTATGCACTAAGACTTAGAGTCTGAGTATTCTTTTTTGATCCTTCTTCTATTTTTTGATTTGATGCTAGATGCTTAATAAATCTACAAACTTTCTGAAACGATCACGCCTTATTCGATGGCGGAAAAAAGAAATTCTGAAATCTATTATATTAGGGTTTCAATGTATTTTTTCTCTTCTTTTTTTTCGACGAATTTCGATAGTGATTAAATACAATCTAGTACTCAAAGAGCGTTGATGTATTCGAATGCCATCACCATCATTAATATCGATGATTATTATGAATGATTTAATCATTGTCAATGCCAATAAGATTCTTCATTTCCATATACGATCATTTCCGTTTCCTTTCAATCATTCATCACTTGCCGATTATTTCATTTTCATTTCTTCTTGGTTCAATGAGAAAAATTCCAAACTGTATAACAAGAACTAGATGAAAGAAAATTATTTTCAATCGATCATTTTTTATTTCGTTTTCTAGGTTGACTATTTTTCCACCTATAAAAGTCCCATTTGGACATCGCTACCATATGAAATATGTTGGAATATTGGATCTAACCGAAGATTGATGATCGAAACATACCATAAAAAGGGGAAATAAATAAATAAATAAAAAAAATCTGACCAATATATGCGATCTGCGGAGTTTCAAAAGAGTGAGAGAAATTTTTGCTTCAGAAAATCTTGCTGATTTCACAAGAACTACAACAAGGAAAATGAAAAAAACCATATTGAATTGAGACAAAAATTGTGTTTCTATTCTAAGAGAGTGTGGTCCCGAGTTTTCCGACTATGTGAGATCGATGCTTGCAATCTTCAGCCTAGATTGAATAGTGTTTGAAAATGTTCAATATCAAAATGATTGAATCATCATCGTCGTCAAGTATAATCATCGAGCTTTTAATCATCATCATCATTAATCAATCAATGATCGATTTTCTTTTCAACAAACACAAACGTAATAAAGATAATGTTTCGGTAGCAATCGCCACCAAAGCCAATACAACCGAGCGAACAAATCCACTAAAATCGATTGCGGTGAAGTTAAAACATCGATCTACACCACAACGATCAGCTACACCTTCAACGCCTTCATCAAAGCTTTGTTTGGTCTTATTCAGCGTGATCCAGATATTGGCCTTACAATTTTCTACAGGTTAGTCTTAAATTCTATCTTTTTTTTTCTCTGAAGAATCTTGTTCCATTATTATTGAATAATTTATTAAAGATACCAGCGATTTTCACTATTTCGCTGTCATAACACATTGTAGGCATTAAGGTCGATATTTATTTTATTGATAGCGAAGCAATGGCAAATAGCTAGGGCCGAGATTTTTTTCCTCTGCAAAAGAGATTTTTCTCGCTAGTTGTTTCAAGTGGCATTATTATTATCGTAAAACATCTCACACCATAGGTGGTTTGATTCTCTTCTGTCCGAAGTGTAAGACTTGGTTGAAATTTGGCACAAAAATTCAAAAACTTTTCTCTTAAACAGTTTTCTCAATCCTCTGATTTCTGTTTCTTTTCTTTTATCTTTTCTCCTCAACTGCTTCTAAATCACAATTGCCATGAAAAAGTCCAGAATAATTTCACTTTGGTGAAAGAGAGAAATTCATTCCTATGGAAGGAGAAAGAAATCGAATTTTTCAGTCAATAGGAAATAAATTCTAGGTTTCAATAAAAATAATGATGATGATGAGAGTAGAGGAGAAAAAATTACTGAAATTTTTTTCTCTAAATCTTACCGATTTGGAAAGTCGATTGAAATTTTTCAAAAGCAGAATCAAGAAAAGAAACCATTGAAGTTTCGAATGAACTCTTATCGATAGAGGTGCGATTGGTTAGAATTAAATTTTGAAAAAAAAACAATCAAAACTTATCCTTCAGAATGATCATCATCGTACATTGATTAGAGAAGAAATTATGTCAATTAAAACCATAATTCAATGAGAGAAATGGAGTTTTAGTTTCGATTTTCGATTCCAGGTTAGCAGGATTGCATTCGAGAAACGTTCAAAAAATTGGAACCGATTCTCTTTGAGCGTTGATAGAAAAAAGCTCGAACATAAATGATGATAAATATCATTTCGATGCGATTACTAAGCTACTTTTTCGATCTTTTTTTTTTTGGTTTGAAACAATTTCGATTATTTCTTCAATGAACGCAATATCTTAATGATGAGAAATTCGCTTTCACAAAAGTAGAAGAGCCATCACTATCGATTATTGTTCTCGAAAATTTACAACAATGGGTGTAGGAAACCAGATCCTAAGGACTAGGGCAACAATGATATTTATTTGAAATCGAAACCGATTGAAACAATGAAAATGGAGGATTTTATTTGCTTTCTGCCTTAATGATGTTTCATTTTCATTCTATTCCTTGATTTCTTCGTCTTTCGTGAGACTAGCAATGAAATTATAATTTTACTTACTCAATTTTCAAAACTTCAGTAATAGATGCCTATGAGATGGTCAATAGGAATAGTCATCTATGTAATCTATGTGATTCGGATACGTTTGCTTGTGGATCGTCAAAGATTTCGGGTGGAAAAATGTTAACAGCAGAAGAGAGAATCAATTCTCGAAGATCGATTGCTGATAAACGAAAGAATTCGGAATCCATTTCAGATTGGTATCTACGAGATTCCAAAGACGATCACCACCATCACCATCATAGCCTTCAACAACAACAATTTCAAACAAGCAACCATGTCTTTACAAGAAAGAAGACCGATCTGATTGATGTACGAATGGAGAATTTTTCCAAAATTCAACAAAACGACATCAAAAACTATTATTTAGAGCAAGTTAGGCAAGAACCTCCAAAAATTGTAAGTGGAAAAAACTATGAAAGTAAAAAATTCTCACTTTTTGTCTCGGTCAACATCCGATTACGATGATATCGACAAGAATGGGATCGAATTCGATCATGATCGAACAAGAGCAGAATCATCACAAAATCAATCAATAATCAATGAAAAGGTGAGATTCTTTCTTTGGCTTCAAATCTCTCCTTTCTTTTCGAATATTTCATACCTTTCACTATAGAAATGTAATGAAAAAAAATCTAGAGAATTTCATTAATAAATAATGATGATATCACATCGATCATTTTTGATTATGAATGCTTTGATTCTATTATTTTGTGTTCTATGATTCTCTTTCTTTCTCTTAGTCATTGAATCTCTCGATATACGATCGAATTTTCACTTTAATTTATTTGTAATTGAGAAAAATATTGATGTTGATTATGCTGACACCAACACAAAATGGATCAATTTTGATCGAAATCTTTATTCTTCTCTTGTTCTTACAGCATAATTATCATCATCAACATCATCACCATCATCATCATCATCATGATCAAGCAAGGATGGACGATAGAGAACGTGAAGAAAAAAGAGTAAAGAAAGAAGAGATCCGTGACGATCGTCTAACGTTTTCGGAGCAAACCTATGGCCGGCAAATCGCCATAAACAATTGCACTTGTATTCCGCTTAGCTGGCAATGTGATGGTGAGCCTGATTGTCCCGATGCGACCGATGAAATCGGATGCGGTGAGTTTTAGTTTTGAAATGAAACAATCTCAAAGTTGTTTGATAGTTCGATGTAGACCTCTATAAGTTGACCATATTGTTTCTGTTTGGTTTCTACTGTAGCTGTTAATTTTGAACGCTTCTGGAATCGATTGTTTCTCGTAAAGACGTTATCGTAAAGATAGCATGAACAAAATACCAAATGATTCGTAAAATTGTCTTGTTTTTGTTCTAACGAAGAGAAAACAATGACTATACTAAGCTAATATGTGTGTGTGTGTGTGTGTGTGTGTGATCAAGTTCTATGGTGAGAGAGATGTCTTCACTGAGAGAGATCAAACGAAAAAAAAAGGAAACAAAACTTTAATTACAAAAAAAAATTTCGCCAAAATTTCGAAAGAATTTAGCCTAGAGTTCTTCTCGATCACATTGATAAAAGGCAACACTGAAAAGCGGCCAAAATTATCAATTTTGTTCACCAGAAACACAAAAATAAAAACAGAATTTTCAAACAAACAAAATGATGACATAGACCACTTTCTCTCGGCTGAGTGTAAACGTTGGACGGAAAAACTAGCAAAGATTAAAATTTAGTCTGGTGAAATGAATAAGAGCTGGAAAGAGAATCGGTACATTGAATTGTCCAAGCCGGCAAAAGGACTAGAGGAACAAAAAAAATGTTTAGGAAACTACTTTTTTTTTATAGAAAATCTATCTCGGTCTCCGCTCTAATCTCTAACCTTAGAGTCCTAATTTTTGTCAATTTTTTTTTCATCTTCTTTTTTTTATCATTCGCGCTAATGAATTTGTTACTGAAATTGAAAAAAAAAAAATCAATTAGATCGAGTCTAATCTCGAATGCTGAAAATATCAATGGAAGCCATCGTTTTTGATTCGTGATGGATGATTGAACTGAATCATTTAGAAGATGAATGTGTGAATTTTTGATCGAGGTATGGAGATTTTTTTTAAGACTATAAAAGCAATAATTCTAGTCAAATCTTAAACTGAGCTAGAATCAAACGTTAAGTTGTGGAAGAGTAAATTTATTAAAGATTCAGATATTCTAATGAAAGGATAGAGAAAGTGTGATGTGATGTTGAAAGAAAACTTAGAATTTGTCTAAAAAAAATTTTTCTGAAATTTGAATGAATCGATTTTGATTGCATCCAGGAACAGCAAGGAGAAAAAAAAATTAAATTGCCATTAGAACTCATTAATCATTTAATTTGATGGAAATAGTTTCGACATTGCTGCAATAGAATATCCAAGTTAAAATCATTTGATCTAATTATTAGATTCCAAAACAAAAAGTACATTTTTGATCGAATTTTGATCGAAAAAAAAATAATCATCGAAATTAGTTCTCTTTACTAATTAACATCTACGATTCATCATCTATCTCCATTTCGATATCAATTTGTGTTTGTCTCTCTATACGGAAATGATCTCTGTGATAAGATCAAATATGAATCCAATTCATTCAATCGGAGAGAAAGAATAATAAAAAGAGAAAGATTTCGTTCAAATTTTTGTTCACTGATGCGATTCTGACTGCCTAGAAGTCTATTTCGAATTAAGCTCATCAAATCATCATTTAATCACAATCGATTAACCAATGATTTCGAATTTCTTTCTCATTCGAAATTTTACATTTCAAACTATGTGATACTTTTCTCCTCAAAATGCCAGAAAAAGAGATAACAGAGATAGAGAAAGGAACATAGAGATACGTGACATGGAATTAAATCAAATCTAAGACAAACAAAATTAAGAAAACGATACTAAGAATAATAATAATAATAATAATAATGAAAATAATGGTGCTGAGAATAAAGAAAATGCAAACAGGACAGATTCGGATTGAAAAGGGGTGCGATTCATTTCGTATTCGGTTATTGATTCCATAAGAACCATTCCAATCAACATCATCATCATTTTTCTCCCGAGACCAAACGTTTAAAATAGACTAAGAACCAAAGACTAAATTTTCTCGATCTAAAGATATTGACAAAATTCTTTAGATAATTTTGGCAAACAAAATTGCATGTTGTTGCAAAGTGTTGGATGTTTCGGTTTTTTCCCATTAATAGTTAATATTTGGGTTTGGTTTTTTTTTATATTTTGATACGAATCAGATATGAACCGATCTTAATTATCTTGGATTGATTTCTTATCTTTGTGATCCACCCACAATTGCATATCTAAAACTTAGGATTCTATCTGTTTGATACTGGTTAGAATTCTGTTTGCTCAAACGATTGCTATATCGATTGAATAGATATATTCTTTCGACGTTTTTTGGTTGAATTGAAATCATTTATTAGATCCGCATCCATTTTGCTTGGTTCATCACATCAAACTAAACCTCTTCGTTCTGAATCATTTGTTTTTGTCAGATTAATTTTCTCATATCAATTTCGAGAGTGATATGATTAGTTTCAGATGGTTTCAGCTTCTCTTTAGAATTTATCAATGTTGATTGGATAACGATTCAGTCCCAAACTAGATTCGAATGATTTTTTTCTTTGCAAAGAACATCATCCCTTTTGTCTTGTTTCTCTCTGTCCCAGAAAGAAATCAGAGCAAAATGGACCAGAAATTTCGCCAGTCGGATCCTGAATCCATAGGTTTTTTTTAATTCTTTAATTAACTCTTATATTTCAATTGAAATGTCATTATAATTTCATTCAAATTTCATTTAACATTTCTCTCCCTATCCACTTTTTCAGTGCCTTTGGTGGTTTTTTACTCTATCGCTTTCTTCTTGTTTTTCTTGGTAATTCTTTCATCTTCACCAGTGTTCTAAGATTAAAACGATGAGAATAAAATATCCTTTTGCCACCTCTTTTCAATTTTGAAGCGAGAAAGTAAAGTAGAGAGAGAGAGAGATTCCAAGGTTCGTGATTGGAATCAAAATGGAAATTTAATTATTCTCTTAGACAAAAACAATCTGTTAGATCTAGAATCGAACGGCAAAAGAGAAAAATTTCTTGATGAAATGAGGAGAGAGTATTTTCGAAATTTTTAAGTTTTAAACCAAAACGAATTTGTTTAATCTCGTTCCGAGAAGAATCGCTCTCTTCGAATTAGGTAATAGCATCACACACATTGAATGATTGCTTTGAAAGTGTTCCACACAATCCATCCAACTTTTCCAAAATTATCTCACCTCGTTACACATTGAAAAATTCCAAAAAAAATCGAAAAAAAAATTTTGTTACGAAAAAGTTTCAATGCTACAATGTGTCTCTGTCTCTGAAAAAACAGACTGCTCGTAACAGCTCTTTTTTCTCTCAAAAATTAAAATCAAAAAACCAAATTCGCATTAATTTTTGATAGAGTTTTGATTGAATCAAATTTCAATCCATAAAAAATTAGTCTCTTTTTTGTTTTTCGTATGAATGCTGATTTTTTTTTTTTCATTGGTCTCTTTTATCGCTTAGAATCGATCGTTTCGAGGCTGAACAAAACATTCCACGCGGATCCGCTCGAACAATGTCCAAAATCGACGAAATTTCTCTGTAATCATCAAGTGCAATCGCCATCAACCACAACTGCAATAACCAACAATATAATGATGGTGCTGGTTGGTGGACGGAATAGAAAATGTATTAGCAAAGAATTGGTCTGCAATGGATTCGATGATTGCGGTAGGTACATTTTGGATCGATATCACTATTGATCTGATATGAAGATCGAATCGAGATGCAAATGAGAGTACGATTTTTAGCATTAACATTTTTGGAACATCATCAGATCGAATCAGTGATTTGATTTAATCTTAATAATCCATTCGTTTTTTTCTTTCTTCTGTTTGGCTGTCGTTATTGATTTCGAAATCTAAATAAATGATCTCGAACAATTGTGGGATTGCTATCTAATTCTCTCTTCTTTGGTCTAACAAAATTCCCAATATCGAAGGTGATAATTCCGATGAATCAGATTGTGGACCGCGCCACTGTAATATAGAGTATGAAACGAGATGCGATAATGGCCGTTGCATACCAAGTGAATGGCTTTGTGATCGATTCGATGATTGTGGTGATCTCAGCGATGAGAGATGTCTCGATGAATGTAAGTTTAGCTTGTATTCAGATCCATTGCAACAAAGGCAATGCTTTTGCACTTTGCCCAATCGATGTCTTTACTCTAGAATTGCATAAAATCTAATTTACAAATATCATCGCATTCTTATTTCATATCTCGACTCAGCTTCATCAAAACGCTGTACATCGGGAGAGTTTCGATGCAAACATCAAACTGATGAATGTATTCCATTGATCAAAGTCTGTGATAATAGGACCGATTGTTTAGATCGCTCTGACGAGATTAATTGTGTGTGGAATTATCAAAATTCATCATCTAACGATTCTAACGTCGACAACATTTCCATCGCCATCCAAACATCCACAATCGTAGGCGATCGTCCGTTTCGTTGTCCAATCGGACAATTCTGGTGTGAAAATGGACTTTGTATTTCTGATCTCTATCTCTGTGATGGTGATAATGATTGCGGAGATCAGTCTGATGAACACATGAAAATTTGTTCCCAAAAATCATCCAACAAAAACAGTGTAGGAGAAGAGAAAGAAGCGGAAGAAGAGGAAGAGGATCAGCAAAGAATCAGTGATTTAGTAGATGGAATCCAAAGTGAATCTTATCAAATCAATTCAGGTTAGTTTTGAATGGCGAAAATCAATCGAAATAAAAGCATAAGGAAGAAAGAAAGATAGAAACAAATTAATCTGGAAAGTTTTTTAACAATCAGAACTATTAGAGACAAAAAAGCTAGCTTAGCATCAGGTCAACTTGAGAAAAAATTCTAAACAAAAGTAAACGAGCCAATGTTAAAAAGATTCTATACACTGTATCTCTGGAGACGAATCGATTAATTTTGATCGTTTTGTTTTTCTTAAAGTTTTTTTTTCTAAACCAACAAAGTACCAATTTTTCAATGTTTTTTTTTTGCAACAAGAATGAGGTGGTCTAGAAATCAGCAATAAAATGAATGATGTGCCAGAAAAAATACGATGGGAATCGTTTGAAACTTTGACTGAAGAGATATAGAAACAGAAAGAGAAAAAAGGAAAAATAATTGCCATTTTTTTTCGTTCGTTCCATCCCTCATCTTAAAATTAATTGCCGAGGTTAAGTAAGATTCTGATATTCTTTGCGAATTCATCCAATCTCCTCGGTATCTATAACATCGAGAGTTTGCAATAAGGATTTGTTTGAAGCAATAAATCTGAAGGAAAGATTAGAAATCAGTGAAGGAATCAAGTTGAGAATAGATTTTTCAAATTTAAAAAAAATTGTGAATCTGATCTCGAAAAAAAATTTTAGACCGCATTTCATCTTCTTAAATAGACTGACTTTCTTTTGACTTTCTTGAATTTCAAGCTCAAACTAGATGTTTTACGGAAGAGTTTCAATGTCGTACCGATCGGAAATGTATCCGCAACAGCTGGCGCTGTGATGGCGACAAAGATTGTGACGATTATAGCGATGAAGAGGACTGCATCGAATCGATGATTGAATGCAGCATCGGTTCGTTTCGATGTCGTGATGGCACCTGCATCAGTTTACTAGGTGTTTGCGATGGCGCACCAAACTGTCCCGATGGATCCGATGAGGACACCAATAGCACTTGCCTAGCTAATGTGATGCCTTGTCATGAACAAGGTTTCCCATGCCAACATCTTTGTGTCGCGACCAAAACTGGTCATTATTGTTCCTGCAAAGAAGGTTATCGTAAAGCGAACGATGGCCGTTCATGTATTGATATCGATGAATGTTTGACTGGTAATTTGAGAGCTGAATATTTAGACCATGAACATCATCATCATCACCATCATCATCGTCACAGATCAAACGGAACCAAGATCAATATCAATAACAATCAATACGATGAGAAAAAGATTGCCAATAATTCGGCAAGAAAAAATCCGAAATTTTTTCTCCTTCCAAACATACAAGTTTGCTCACAAAAATGCATCAATTCAGTGCCTGGCTTTCAATGTTCATGTGCCGATGGCTATCGACTCCGCTCGGATGGACAACGATGTGAAGCTATCGAAACTCGAGACGATCCAATTTTGTTGGCGATTGTCGATCCAAATCGATTAAGGTCAGTTCAATTTGGGTAAAAAATTTTTTTGTTTAAATTAAATGTTTTATTACTAACTAAATGAAATTTCAGTGCTTTCGATATTGATTCGATGATGATGGGCAATTTACTACGACCGCCAGAATTTAGATCACCTAATCGTTCATCCTCGGATGAGATTCTTAATCATCCGAAAATTCTAATCGATTATCATTTTCAACGAAAAACATTATTTTGGATTGATAAAAAAGCTAAAAAAATTTTCAGTGCCTATATTAAAATTGAAAATCAAAATTACAAAGACAAGCGAGAAGATCGATTTTTAAACCGAAAAAATCAAACTTCTCGATCGACAAAGAATGCTACATCTAGGGTTGTGCTGGAGAATCTCCACCCAATCATCAAGAATGGTTTGGCAGATCCTAACGGTCTGTCGATCGATTGGCTTCATCAAAGAGTTTTCTGGACAGATTCCTCCGCTTCTACCATCGAACATTCAGGCCTTGATGGTTCTGATCGAACGATTCTTCTATCCAAATACAATGGCGATGGTTTACAGCGACCTAAATCGCTGGTTGTCAATCCATCCCAACAGACTCTCTACTGGAGCGATTGGGGTCCAAAAGCTCGAATAGAATGTTCGTTTCTAGATGGTACCAATCAACGAATTATCATTTCCAATCTGCTACAACAACCAAGCAGTTTGGTAATCGATTATCCAGCAGAGAAACTATATTGGATTGAACCAAAATTAAGTCTAGTCGAATGCTCTAATCTTGACGGTACAAATCGTTATACGATCGCTAATAACGAGCAAGTGTGGAATCCAATTTCACTAGCTCTTTTTGAAGATAATCTTTATTGGACTAGTTTCAAAACGAGTCAAATCTATGTTATCAATAAACTGACTGGAAAACTTATCCTAGGCCTTGAAAGTTTTCTGAAACGAAATGATCTCATATCAAATCATAATGATGTTTCCGATGATGATGCTCATAATGATGATTATGATCAGAAAGATAATAAACTTTGGGATCAGGAATATTATTCGAAATTCGATCATTACAATCGAGACCGTGATCATGAGAATAAATTTGATGTTAATGTCAAAGTATTCCATTCACTAATGCAATCGATTGAAGCGGAATCCGATCCATGCCGTGCATCTAATTGTTCCCATCTATGCCTACCAAATAATGAAACCTATAAATGTCTCTGCCCGTTTGGTTTCAGTTTCGATGACATAAGAACGAAACAAAAATGTCGAAGCGATCCCGATCCATTGCTGCTCTACACTAATCGTGATGAAATTCGTTCCATTAATTTATCAAATCAAAAACTTTTATCTACTGCTAAGTTTCAACAATCACGTTCTGATAATTATTCGATCGAAGATCAAATCAATGGTCTCGATTTGAATCATCAGCTTCTACCATTGATTGATGTTGGCTTCATCTCTTCGATCGATTACGATCCAATCACATTGGATCTTTATTGGACTGATATTCTTCATAAATCTATAAGCAGATCTCGATGGAATGGGGAAAATCAGCAAAAATTATTCGAATCATCTTTAGAGGTTCCGAGTGGCATCGCTTGCGATTGGATCGCAAAAAACATCTATTGGACCGATACCGTTAGGAATGTGATCGAAGTTTCAACAATGAATGGATCTCACAGAGCGATTCTTATCTGGCGTTCATTGCATCAACCAAGAGACCTAGTTATCGATCCACCGAACGCTTTGATGTTTTGGTCGCAATGGTCAAATGAAACATCTAGCATAGAACGTTCCGGTATGGATGGTTCTGCTCGTCTAAAGCTCCATAAAAACAATCTTACAAGACCGTATGGTTTGGCAATCGATTTCAAAGCTAAGCGATTATATTGGACCGACACGAAAGAGGCGAAAATTGAATCTTCGTTCTATGGTAATCATTATTTTCTCATAACCATTCATTTCATGAAACAAAGAGATAATCTAATTAGAAATACTCTCTCAATTTCGCTTTCGTTCGATAGTTTCCTTGTTTTATACTTCTCACAAATCCAATTTATTGTTTTTTCTTTTTCTGTTTTTTCCATTCTATTATCTTTGTTCTATTTTCGCTATAAAAACAACAAAAAACAAAATCGCACACAACTTCCGAAATCGATTTTTATTCCATTCTCGCTTGTTGTTTTATCCTCTCTTTCTATCTTTCTTCTTCGTTTGGTTTCCGATCGAAGATGGTTCCGATCGTCGAGCACTATTATCCAACAATATCCGTCAACCGTTCTCGATCGTTATCAAAGATGAATTTGTTTATTGGACTGACTCGTTCTTCCATAGTATTCGATCTGCAAACAAACTCAATGGCCAATATGATAACATCGTTGCTGAGAATCTGAATAATTTGATGGATTTTATAATTTTTTATCCAAAATCAGCAAGTTCCGTTTCAGTAATAAGCAAAATAAATTATTCAATTGATCATCGCCACTTTCGACAACAACAACAACATTTAAATCAACAGCAAAATATTCTTTTCAATCGAAATCCTTGCGATCGATCGAAATGTTCACATCTATGTGTTTTATCACCAACAACATCATCTGGCTATAGATGTCTATGCCCCATTGGTATTCAACTATCATCTGATAATGAGACTTGCATGCAAGATATGAAGAAATTTCTGTTGGTAACAACTAGGACTGAGATCAAACGCATCTCCTTGGATACGGAATATCATTTCGATTCACGTCTTGATCTTGAAAGGAAATTAGTGAATGCATTCGTTTTGGATGTCCATCTTAAATCTGCCTCTGTTTTTTGGTCCGATACAAAACGTTCGATTATTTTCAAAGCCAAACTAGGAGATGGTAAAATCTCCAGAATAATCGATCATGATATTGATGGTGTTCATGGAATAGCGATCGATAATTTTGCTGACAAAATCTATTGGACTGATGCTGGAACAAAACGAATCGAAGTGGCAAGTCTTGATGGTCATTGGCGAAAAGTTTTGATCCACAAGGATCTTGATTCACCGCGAGCTCTTGCGTTAAATCCGAGAACTGGACAAATGGTCTGGTCGGATTGGGGCTCTTTGGTTCGGATCGAAAGGGCCGATATGGATGGTCAACGTCGATCATTGATTGTTAATTCTGATTTGGGTTGGCCAAACGGTTTAACTTTCACCTATCAAGGACAGATTGTTTGGACCGATTCACAAAAACACACAATTGAAATTGTTGATCTGAATGGAACAAATAGGAAAATTCTTTTAAAAGACTTGCCTTCACCTTACGGTATCACTATGATTGATAATTATCTCTACTGGACTGATTGGCAAACAAAAACAATCAATCGCATCTATATGAGCAGCAATCAAAATCTGATTGAATTATCAGCAAAAATGGAAATATTTGCAAGATCATTGAATAATTTGGTCGATGTTGTAGCGATCGAAAATTCTTGGCTTGATTCGGAAAAATCTCATCAATCCTTAATGATCAAAAATATTTGTTCTGATAGCTATAATCTTCATAATTGTTCCCATTTATGTCTGCTCAATTCATCTCCTGGTTATTCTTGTCAATGTCCTACCGGTGTCGTTCTTCAAGATGACCGATCCACTTGTAAACAAAGTAAGTATAACCGAACAATCCATCCACTTAAGGATTAAATTTTTGATTTCGATAGAAGTCGACAAGAAATTGATATTTGCTACTGATAAATCTTTACGTCAAATCTCTTTGGACAATGATGAATGGATCGATATTGATCTTCTAACAAACAAACCAATCAATCTGATTACATTCGATCTGCACTATAAATCTGGAAGATTATTTTATGTCGATCAGAATTTCAAACAAATTCGTTCATTGAGCTTCTTTAGATCAACAAGAGTTTCGAGTGAAAGTCCATCATTCGATCCCGTTTTGAAAACAAGGACCAAAATTTTAATCAACGATAATCTTAAAAAACCATCTAGTATTGTTGTCGATCAGATTGCGGAGAATCTTTATTGGAGCGATGAAGAAAGACATCTTATTGAAGTATCACGTCTTGATGGATCATCAAGAAAAATATTGATTGATCTAGATTTGAATGGCCCACGATGCTTAGAGATATTGCCTAGTCTTGGATTATTGTTTTTTGTCAACTATGAAACATCACCAGCGAAAAAACCTAAACAGAAAATTGAACGAGGTATAATCGAGAGCAAAATTTTCTCTGTCATTTCTTGTTTAATTCTATCAGTTCGATCAATTTCAAAGCTTATCTGGATGGAAGCTCTCGATTCATTCTGGTCGAAACCGATGTTGGGCAAATCAATGGACTGGCTCTGGATGATAGTAGTAATGAGAATTATGATTTATCAACTCGTCTTTATTGGACTGATGGTTATCACAAACGTATCGAATCAATCACTGTGGAAGGAAAGCAAAGACGGACTGTGATTTCCTCAGGTTTAGCATCACCGTCTGCGGTGACGATATTGGATAATTATGTCTATTGGTACGATAGCTTTCATCATGTCATTGAACGAGCCAATCATCAAACTGGTCTAGAATATCAAACAATTATCGAAAATCATAAAAATATCGTTCAGATTAAATCGTTTTCAGCTCCAAAACAGTCAAAAAATTTTTCAAACAGTAATCATCGATTGATCACAATCAATCAAACTAATTTATCCAATCCATGCTCGATTAACAACGGTGATTGTAGTCATTTATGTTTGTTTAGACCTAGCGGTTATGTTTGTGCTTGTCCTTTGGCAACAGCTATAATATGTTCCACTGTTCCAGGACAATCAGTCTCGATTGATTTGCTAAATCCATCGAATCAAATTGAGATCGAAGAACGATCTTCGTCGGAAGAATATTTATCTCCATCAACTAATCATCAATCGATGATTAATTTGACTGAATCGGCCCATTCTACAACAGTCTCTTCGTTCGAGGTTGATGGGTTAGATTCTGATTTCCATTTCAAAAGCGATGGTTTTGAAAATGTAACCACCCTAGATCATCATCGTGATTCCTGGTGCTGGTTTTCCTCGAATAACTTAACCCTTTTTGATTGCATCACAATGCATCTACATCTTTCCAGTAAATAGAATCTGAACTGAAATTTTCTAAATTCTATAATTATCTTTTTTCTATAGATCGATCCTTATCGGAGATATTTAAATCTATTGCTGTGATTCTATTTATAGCTGTGATTTTCATTACAATAATGATATTTAAAAAAAAGTAAGTCAATTTGATTGATTTCTCGATTCAATTCTCATCAGACTGATTTTTTATCAAAAAAATAAAAAAAAAACGGAAAAGAACCAAAACAAACGAAAAAAAATCTCAACGGAACTTGAACAATTCCAAATCTTGCCTTAATTTGCCAAACAATCTTAGTGAATCTAGATCAGATTATTGTGATGAGATCCAATCGATTGGCGATTTAGTAATTTCGACGACACTTCCTCCACAATCAATCTCCACCTCAATGCTTCCAGTAGAACCTTCATATGAATTTGAAAGATTGATGTTGCCTCAATATTACGTTTCATCTCAATCGATGGACAAAATAAATGATTTATCCGTCTCTGTTCATACGATCGTCAATCGAAATGATCCAATTGTGCAATATGATCAGTTGGAGCGATTATATGACTATGACCAGTTTTACAATCTTCATTCGCGACAAAATGATTATGATCAAACGAAATCATAAAGATTCAATGTGATTAAATAACGATGTGGATATGATCCAAATGGATCGTATTTTGAAATAATTTTGAATACAATAAATGAATAATTTTTGAAATGAAAACAAAATTTTATCTCGATTAAATTGAATCTAACAAGAATATGAATTCAGTTCTTTTTTTTTAATTTTTGGGTATTGAAATTAAAATTTGACCCAAAATTATCAATTTTCCAAATGGATCGATTTATCGATTTAATCGTGTGTTTCATGGTCGATTTTTTTAGCCTAAATTTTCTATTTGATCAAGTGTTCATGAAAAGCTAATCATAAAACGCGATTGGATCAAATTATAATGGTTTTAGATGATGAAGATCAACAACCACCAAAAACATTATCTACCATAGCAAAAGAGAATTCAATCAGATCATCATCCAAAGAATTATTAAATGCAACCAAGTTGACTGATGAAGAATTAGATCATCTTTGTTCGGTAATGTTGAGAGCAAAGGTTCGACAAGAGTTGTTTTGTGATGACTTTCTATAAATTTCTAATCTATTTCAATTTTTTAACCTTTTAATGTATCTATTAATTAGAGATTCGAGGAAGAAAACAGAATATTTCAAGGATTGTTGTACAAGTATACTAATGTTGTTAAAGGATGGCAATATCGTTGGTTCATCGTTCATATTTCAAATAGCTATCTGGAATATTTCCTTGTAAGTGAATCAGATAAATGATTTAGTTGATGATTATTTCATAATTTAAACACTAGCCAGAAGATCGGAAAATACCCAGAGGCTTTTACAATTTGAAGAACTGTCAAATTATCCCTTCAGACGAGGATTCTCAAACATTTACCATACACCATATCACAGATGATCGTGAAATTTTAAAACTGAAAGCATCCGATGCAAAAGATCGTCAAATATGGGTAGATAATCTACGTTTGGCAGTCATGAGGAACGACAATGTTCCGTTAGTCACAAAAGGAAATAATTCTAATTTGAATCAATCAAATGATTTTACAAACGATCCAAATGATAATCAAAATCAGGGTATTTTCACAAATTCACCCCTGAATTCTGACCTTCTTCACTCATTTGATAGTATTCGAACTCAATTATCAGTGGTAATAATGATTAATGTTTTTAATCTAAAAAATATAATCCATTTTTCTTGAAAGGTTGAAGAAAATCATAGACTGATTGTTAATATGATCGAGGATCTAACGAATACCGACGAGGACCTACTGATTTTGAAAGCAAACTCTTCAGCTGCCGTACAATCTTTGGAACGGTGTTTGACCGCCATCGAGAAGCTTTAAAGAGCTGTGGAATATTTTTTTATCAATTTTTTTCAATCAATAAATTATCACTTCGTGTAATATTAAATCCGCAAAATTCTCTAACCATTTCGATCCAGAGCTCACTAGAGTCGAAACGGAGAGCAGAGTGCTGTATCTGTTATCCAAGCTTCCATTGTTCGATTTTCTATGGAAATCTAGAGAGACGGAGAGAGAGAAAGAGAGAGGTGAGTGAAAGTGTTAGGGCCTTCCTCAATTTATCATACAGCATTCGTTGTTCGGTCTGAGATTGTTTTGGACGCCGATTTTGTCAACTTTTTAATTGCTGATCTTGAAATTATTTTTATCTATTGAATTTTTTTTTGAATTTGAAATCGAATTTGAATTGAATATGGATGTCAAACAAGAGAATGCTAATTCTACGGAAAATATGTCCAATTCTTGCCAAAATGGTGATGGTGGAGGTGTTGAAACGGAAACAAAAACTTCCAACACCACCTCCTCTACAACTCATAATACAAACTCCACATCGAATTCTAGTTCGAAAAAAGAATCGAATAGTTCTAATTCAAGTCGAAATCGTCGTGATCGTAATCGATCTCGTCGTAGATCTCGATCTCCACCATCATCTCGATCAAGAGATAATCGGGGACATCCAAGAGTCTCTCGGCGTATTTATGTTGCCAACATTCCATTTGATGTTCGTTGGGGCGAATTGAAAGATTTGTTCCGTGAAAAAATCGGTAATGTTCGTTTCTGTCAATTGTTTGAGAATGAAGAAGGCAAACCGCGTGGCTGCGGTCTTGTAGAATTCGATGATCATTCATCGGCTAAAAAAGCTCTTGAAGTTATGAATCGATTTAGTTTCAAAGGTCGTGAATTAGTAGTAAAAGAAGATCTCGATATGGAACGTGATCGTTATGGTCGATTGATTTTGAATTCTCATCGCAACGAACGAGATGACCGTCGTGGTAGTGATCATAGAGATGATCGTCGTCGTGATGTGTACAACAATGATCCTCATTACTCAAATCGTTCCGATTCTGGTGTTAATTCTTCCAGTGGTGGACCACCATATTGTACCTACGGTCTTAGTCCACAATTCCTCGATTCGCTTGGCATCAAAGGTCCATTAAATAACAAAGTTTTTGTCGCCAATCTTGACTATAAAGTGACCGAACGTAAAATGGAGGATATTTTTGCTTTGGCTGGTAAAGTATCTAAAGTTCGTTTGTATTGTGATCACGAGGGAAAATCGAAAGGATTCGGTGTTGTTGAATTTGAGCATCCAGTTGAAGCTGTTCAAGCGATTTCAATGTTTAATAATCAAAAGCTTTATGATAGAATCTTGAGTGTTCGATTAGATAGATTTGATAATGAAGATCAATTTAACAATGATGGCTTGCCTGCAAAACTTCCGCGAGGTTTAGAGGGCATTGGCAAAGGTTTGGGTATTGGTGGACAACCATTGAATATCAATAAAACTGCGTTGGCTAATAATGTGAATCCCATGGGCCCTTCACCGATCGGCCCTGTCACTCCTGGAATCAATATTGCTGCCCAACCTTTAGCTACTCCAACTGTCACACCTCAGGCGGCAACAGCAGCGTTGAATGTTCTAACAAACTTAGCTGGTGGTCTTCAGAATTTACCTACGTTGACTCAATCATTTGCACAATTCACTAATACTACTGCTGCCCCGGCCGCTTCTAACGGTATTCCGACAGCGGCCGCTCCGGGAGTTTCAGCACCAAGTTCTTATCCATCATCAAATGATTTAAGTAATTCATCTTCGACCTTAGCACCGAATACTTCACAATATAGTACGACCGGATATTCGACCGGTACTATGGCTGATGCGAGTGTTACTAACTCTACTTATCCTACAACCGGACAAATTATGGGCGCAAGCAGTTATCCGTTATCTCAACCAGTTGCACAAACTCAACCGAATATCGCTAACAATCCATCGATACCCTATGGAAACAGTGCGACTGGATCGGCTCCAACAAACACAGGTCCAATCAGCTCCTATTCGACCTATGACCAACGTAATTATCGTGACGATCAATATCGAAATCATGGCATCGATACAATTTTTATCCGTAATCTACCTTCGACTTTTAGCTGGCAAAATCTTCGTGATCGTTTCCATGAAATTGGAGAGATTCGTTATGCCGAAACCAAAGGTCATGGGACAGCGTTGATTAGATTTTCATCAGATCGTGATGCACAACGAGCTGTTGATCTAATGAACGGGATTCGTATCGAAAATCGAGCGATAGAAGTCAGTCTTTATTATTGATTCGTTTAGAGATTCATCGATCGATTCTTTCGATTCACTTTTTTCGATGTTTTCTTGCCGAAGTTTCTCCTTTAGTGTTTTATCTATTCGCTAAATTCATTTCAAACCTCAAAACTTCATTTTCAATTCCAATTGCATTTGTAATGCACATTTTTCTGTACGATAACGATTCGATTGTTTGTATTGATCATTGTAAATTTCTTAGCCTTATGCTCTTTCGATTTCTTGATTACTAAAAAAAGTTGCGAAACAGAGAATCTTTTTTTTTGTCTAGTTTAGTTCCAAATTATTCGATTGATAGCGATGATTCTGCGATCGCCTTGAATCGCCGGGGAAACTTTCGAACTCTATTATTTTTGCAACGAATTTCGCTTTAGAATAATCAGTTTTTCTTTGCTTCTTTCATCGATTTTATCTTCCGATGTCAATAATTTTAATCATTCAAACTGATTAGTTTCGATATCATTTGATATTTTCAATTCGAAATTTTTGTTCTCGACTTGATAAATCTTCAATCTTGGTCGCTTTTCATTGGTGAGGAGATTACTTTTTTATAACTCCTATCTAATTTGTTTTTGTTTTCAATTTCAAACAGATTTCTCATCTCGACCTACTATAACTGGAACAACATTCTCTGGGTCTTTGTTCTTCTTACGATTATTTTTGTTTTGCTACTTATTGAAGACTAATTCAAATTTCTAAATTAAAAAATTTTCATTTTCAATCGAGCCTCGTAACTTGCTACAATTATTTTTTCATGATTGTTTCTACAATCCTTCATTAGCAATATTTAAGTGTTGATGAAATTGTAACAAATAATTTTTAATGACCTTATTTGTTCTAATTTAAGCATCGATGATGATTTGGCATAGATCAATTTCGAAGCTAAAAATCGTTCGTTCTTGAAAAATATTGAATCAAATTTCTATTTCCATCAACAATGATCGCAATTATTTTGTTATCCGCAATCATCAACAAAATAATCGTCATCAATGGCTCTCTGCGTCATGATGATGATGGCGATAGTTGTGATGATCACCAACATACTGGATTGATGGTCATCATCACAACCATTGTCGGTTAGTCGTCACCAACCTCACCTAGTTCGGTTGGACACGGCCCGAAAATACAAAGAGTGTTTGTTTTTTCCCTTTCCTTCATCGAGCGATGCAGCAAACATTCGAGATCGAAAGATTCATTGCTCTTATTCTTCTGCTACTGAAGTGTCCTTGCATTCTTCTGCTTGAAATCTCTTGTTTCCATTGTTCTTTTTTTTTGTTGAGAATGTAAACGAAATTTTATCGGCCATCGATATTGGTTAAAAGCCACAAGAGAGATTTCATTTTTCTCATTCATTCTAGGCCCTCTAGCTAGATCTCTGACTAAGCTTAAAAGAAGATGAATCTTAGGTTAGGTAAAGAAGATTGGAAGAGAAAAAATCAAAATTTCTATGATTTCTGACAAATCAGGGTCTATCTATTCAGGAAAATTTTGCTACCAAATCTGAATGTGATCATTTCAGACAAGTTAATATTACCATTATCCTCATTGGTTGGATTATAAAAAGATACAAATCATTTTGTATAAAAAAAGAGATTAGTTTGAGAAAGAGAGACTGGTAGATTGATTGGGTATGCTGATGATGATCACTGATTTCAATCATTGATTGTGTTGATTGTGCATGCTGTTGCTGTTGATCGGTGTCCATCGATTCATCTGTTTTTTCGTATAATTTTGTTTATAGTTTTCTACTCTCTCCCTGATTGCTTCTATTTTGATTGCCTCTTGGTAAAGCTGGATTGGTTTAAGATCGTTGCTAATGCATCGGAATCGATGATCAGTGATCGAAGAATGTCGTAATGATTTCCGATTATTACGACATTGATATCTTCCAACAATCGATTGATGCTTTGATTTTGTCTAACTTTGTACAATTAACTGGTTCTCAAATTTTTTAAACTTTAATTTGAACAAATAAAGATCTACTTATCAGAGACTGCCAGAAACGCTCATCGATCTCTCTCAACGTCTCGAATCGGATACTTGGTGCTACATTTTTTTGGATCAAGAAATCAATAGTCCACGGTAATTTCTACAAGTTGTTTTTTTTCGTTCCACCTATGTTTTATATTTTATTCTATTTCGAATCGATTTAAAACGATTTCCTATAAGCATATTCCTTCAGATTCTCTTGCTTTATCAATCATTAAGATTTTATTTGATGTGTGGTTAAGCCAGTTATGATAACCGAAATTGCTTAAAATTTGCATTCAACTGCAACGATCCAGACTGATTGATTGATTGTCTCTTTGCCCTTATCTTTCTATAATCATGCCATATCATCATCATCATCATCGCCATCATTTCTGATCTTCTTCATCTTCTTCATTTTAGTTTCAACTTATCTGTTTCATCTCAATATCCTAGAATAGATAGAATTTAGGAAAGCGGAAGAGAGAGAGGGAGAGAGAATAATTTTTTCTCTAACAGCCAATCATTTTCTGATTGATCATTGATTTTTTCAACAATTTTGGAATAAGAGAAGAAAAAATTGCTTCATCATCGCTTTTCTTCCGTTGAATTTTTGTGGCCGTGTAAAAAACTTGAATGAATCAACGGCTAACATCGTGTGTAAGTGTGAGAACGAAAAGAATCAAATCAAACTGATTGAAAGATCGTGATTGTTGTGTGTCATCATATAAACGAGAATAAAAACGTAAGGATTGAGATGCTTCAACAATGCCTATTATCACAATGATTATGGACAATTATTATATCGAGACGATTTAATCACTGTGTATTCAACAAGTATTCGTAATCCGAAGCGATGGGTAGGAAAAATGGAAAGGAAGTGCTAGAGAGAGAGAGAGAGTCATGTGAATAACAGTCATTAGAATGAGAAATAAAATGATCAATCTTATGGAAAATAAGAATTTAAAACGAATTTATTTTTTCTATTTTCAGTCCGAGTATTATAATCCATCGATGAAATATCGCTCCGATTTGATCGAAACAATCAAAAGGAGAGACACACCTATTAGAATCGCAATTAGATTCTTTTCTGTTCCGAATCTAATCGGTTTCGTTTGAATAGACTCTATTTAATAGATTGATTATTTCAGATTGAGCAATTTCAAACAGAACTAAAGTGTAAAACAGTTCTGCAAATTCTAACAAGAAAAGTAGACAAAAGTCAAAGAGCCAAATAATTGCCTCTGAATTGAATTGAATCTGAACAGAAGACATCGGCCGTTGAACCAATTCTATGAAATTCGAGAAAAGAGAGAAAAATTTCAATTTGAATTGACTGATTAGAATTTGATTGCACGATTCTTGTTGCGAATTGAAATTATTTTCGATTGTTTTCGATCAAAAACAGCGAATCGATAAAATCTAATTCTAATCATAAAATGATATCTAGATTGAATTTTACCTAGTTCAAAAAGCGAGCAAGCAAAAAGATTGATTGGATCAATCAGATTGCAGAGAATCAATAATTAGATGATGAATTTCGTAAGAAATTAAATCAAAAGAGAAATTGAGTTTATTTTTGCGAAATCTTTAAAATGTGAATCTCTCTCTCTCTCTCTTTCTCTCTCTCGTTTCGAATCCTTTCGTTTCGATTAGACGGACGAGAAAGTTGAGCTCGACTGTCACCAAAATCAATGATGTATTGATTTATTGATTTTTTATCATTGAATCAAAGCACATACGGATTTCTGTGCTGATTTCTAGGTTCCGCATTCGTCATTCAATTTAAATTGAGTTTCAAACAAAGCTAACGAATGAGAAGACAAAATTTAATCAATAAATTTCAATTCGATTTGCTATGAATGGTCGAATTTCATCTCAAACATAGACAAGAGCTAGATCATTCGATCAATTAGATGATAATCATAGCTTTAGAATGCGAGTTAAATCTTGTTCTTTTACGAGATCGAATCGAATCCGATTCGAATGGTCACTCAACCAATTCACTGAGATTGGAGAAATTTTTATTCGATTTGATTCATTGAATTTGGAATTTTGGTGTTTCCTCCCGATCACCTTTTTCGCTCGGTTTCTCTCTTCCTATCGAACCGAAAACAATAATATTAGATTTTTCTTCTTTTTTTTTTGGCAACAAGAAAACAATGATTTTTTATCATTGATACTTTATAGTTAGTGAGATAGAAGGCTATTAAACTGGACCATTTTTTTTTTTGATCTCACTCTAGATGTGTTGCGATTGCGATTAACATCTTTTCTCGGTTCAATGGAATGAATCAACACGTCGATACACTAGCTGAACCTTGATCTTAGCAGATCAAAGTCAGATACCTCTGAATACTCCGAGAGCAACATATGTTTAGATTTTATCAATTCAGTCCCACATCTCTCTTTATAGTCTAATTCATAGAATTGATTTGAAAAAACCAAAATCTAATTACACTCAACGGAACGCAATGAATGGGAGTGAAGAAAGAAAAATTTCAAACGAAGCAACACATCAAATAAATTTGCTGAAATAAAGCCATAGATAGCTTGATTCGAATCAAAAATAAATGTCACACTAACTAGTTTCAATTAGCTTTCTAGAAGATAATCCTCGGATCGAATCGATTCGAAGAAATAAACAAAACCATCAAGCCCTTATCAATATCATTGCGGGTCATAGGGTGTGAACGTTTCTTCGCTATCCTAGTAATTTGATTTGAACATCGATGTTCTTTTCATTCTAAATCACTCTTGATTCGCTCTCATCAACAACCAGACCAACAAAAAAAAATCTCCAGATTTGTTCTAGTTTTTAACCTCAAATTTAATAGATAAGATTTGAGAATTTCGATTCGATTTTCTATATTGGAAAAAAATTTTGATTAATTTCAAAAATTAAACAAAAAACTCATCGAAGCTTTCAAATGAATTGAATTTCGAGAGAAAATCCATTTCAAATATTTACTTATTCATGTCAATTTCGATCTGCAGTAATTTTGATTGAGTGAAGAGGTATGACAATGGTCAATTCGGATGCGAAGCAAACTGAAAATCAATCACTGGATAGATCGAGATTTCAGGTAACACCTAGATTGGAACTCGGACCAATTGGTCGTGATCTGATTCAAAATGATTCCAGAATCGAAATCGATAATACTCATCGATCTTCGATTGAAAATATCCCATCAATCGGTGATGATGGTCAATGCTATCAAGATTTATTATTCGATTCGTTAGATGATAATGGCAATAATAATACCATAACGACAACGATTTCGTCATCTTCTTCCAATACCACAAACAATCCATTCTATTCGAGTACGATCTATAAATATCGTAAATTGAAACAAAATGGATCAAGCTCCGATACAATCTATTGGCCGGTGTATTTGCGAAAAAGTTCCACTAGTGGCAGTCAAGGATCCATCAAATTCTATAACAAACGTGTTTTGGTGTATAATTTCCTCCAAAGACCGACTGGTGCCTTGGCAATTGGCTATCATATTTTTGTATCAATTGCGATCATTGTTTGCCTTATATTGACTATTATGTCCACTTCCTCAGGTAATTATTAGCGTTGATTGCAGAAATAATCCTTACTCAGATCTCATTCCGATTGTTCTGATTGATGATTTGCACTATGATTGTAACCAATCCCATTTTCAATCCATTCGTTTAGAATATTCTGATTCTGTCATCAAAATATTGAATTATATCGATTATTTCATCATTTCGTTTTTCATCGTGGAATTTCTTGCTCGACTTTGGTCATCCGAATGTGTCTCTCATTACCAAAGCTGGAAAGGAAAAGTTAGATTCTTTAAGAATCCAATCAGAATCATCGATCTATTTGTGATCGCCATCTCCGTTGCAGTTTTGATCTCTAACGCCAAAGGAGAACTTCTCATCACAGCCCTAAGAGGTGCACGTTTTGTACAAATTTTTCAAATGGTTCGTTTGGATTTCAAATTCCGTCCATGGCGTATGATGGCCTCGGTGGTCTATTCACAAAGAATTCATTTAGCGATCGTTTTCTATATGGGGTTCCTAGCCTTACTATTTATCTCGTTTTTGATCTATTTCGTTGAAAAAGATCATAACAAAGATTTCGATAGCTTAGCAGCATCGATATGGTGGTCAGTGATAACACTCTGCACGATCGGTTATGGCGATATCTATCCGCAAACAACTGCCGGTAAACTATTAGCTTGCTTCTGTTCATTAGTCGGGGTCTCGATTTTTGCACTACCAGCAGGAATACTTGGCACTGGTCTTGCATTAAAAGTAATTTAAAATTATTATTTTGCGAACAGATTCTCTAATCTGTTCAAAATGTTCATCTTCCAAATCCTTAAATGATATTATACGAAAAAAAAATTAGGTCCAAGAGCAGCAACGACAGTTCAAGATAAGCAAACGAAAGCAGCCAGCAGCTCGTCTGATACAGTGTGCATGGAGATTATATAAAGCCGAACAAGAATTACATCATGAACGGAAACATAAATTTTGTTCCGGTCAATCTAGACGTTTCATCGATCATCATCTCCAAAAACATCAGCATCAAATAGATGCTGGCGCGATGAATGAAAATCAAAAACAGCAACAACAAAAATCCTCAATCCTTTTAGATTCTCTAACAATCCCATCGGACGGCTTCGGACATCATAATCGATCAATAATCTGGAAACGATTCGAGCAAAAATCGCCGAATAAATCTCGTCTGTTTTCATTTAAAGAACGATGCTGCCTGAATTTTTTGTTCTCGGTAAAATTTTGTATCGCAAAACGTGACTTCATCAAAGCATTCAAACCGTACGATATCAAAGATGTTCTTGAACAGTACTCAGCTGGCCATACCGATATGCTTGGTAAGATTCGATTGATGGATAATCGCCTGGAAAAAATTCAATCGAATTCATCGCAACAAAAATTTCAAAACGATTTACGATTCAGTTTTCTCAATCACACCACCAAAATCGAATTCGAGATGCAAAAAATACAGACTATTCTGAGTGATCTACTTCAGCATCAAGCTAGCTCAAGAGTGTTCATCGAAAATCTAGTTAGATATCTCGTTGAACAGCAACAAAAGCGCTGTTGTATGGAGAAGGATTTACAGAATTTCCTCCGCTCGTCACAATCCTTTCGATCGAATTCCACTCAATCATCATCTCATCATTGTAGCCCTCAACAACAGCAAGAGAATCAATCAAAGAATCGAAATTCTCGAATCAATCAAATTGATTCGATATTGAAAGCCTTTAATTATTTAGATCAATATGGACAACAATTTCAGACCGTGGGAGATTCTCTCGCGTACAGGCCAATCTTGAATCAAGCAAACAAAGTTGAGAATAAAAATTCAATTTTAAACCAAAACCATATCGCTACAAATAGTTTTCGTGATGACGGTAATCAATCTCAAACTTTTTGCAACTTTCACAATTCGATTGGAATTCTAAAAAGCGGAAATTGCTCATCGAACCATATCCTTTCATCATCAGCATCACCTTCTTGTGTTAGCAACTCTCATCTAGATCGTGTTCTACTTCATAATCATCGAATCCATCAGCCAATACCATCACCATCATCATCTCTATTGTTCTACTCGTCACAAGAACGTTTTTCGATGCGCAAAGAAGGCAGTGAAAAACTCATAAGTTCTTGGAGACGAAATTCTTTTTGATTGATTTTGAATTTTCACTCGGATTGTGTTAAAAACTCTACTTAATATTCATTGAGATCGATTGAGGTTGCGATCGATATTAGGATTCTTTCATTTCTTTTCCATAATGGAATTTTTTTTTGAGAAAAAAAGGATTTTTACTTAAATTCATCACATCATTATTACATTCACTTTTTTCATCTTCATCGAATGCTTTCATTGTTATTCTCTAATTTTACATTAATTTCATAGTTTGATCATAATTTTCTCTAAATTAAAACATATTTTTTTCAATTTATTTGTTTTGAACGAATCTAGATCTTCTTGGATCTTTGGATCTTTCGATAGGTTGTTTCGAGATTAAATATACCTTTGTAATAAATTCAAATATGTTCAATCTAAATGATCAATTTTACGAGACCTAAAACGCTAATCAATAAATTTGTCAATGAAAATGTTTCCGTGTCTTCAAGAATGATCGGATCGATCATAGAGCGGTAAACAATGACTGGCTATAAATTTTATCAATATTCTTTGCAATATGATTATGCAATGATTGTTTGCGTTATTTTCGTTTCCAAATTACCATCGATTCGGCCGCCATAAAAAGATTTGAGAGTGCAATCGAAACGATTCTGTTTGAAATGATTTTGTGTGCCTCTATCTTTGTTTGCAGAGAGGATCGAAGGATCCCCTAGGGACCATCATCATACAGACCGATTTTATTGAATATCGATAATTTCATAAATTGATTGCTCTTATGTTCCATACCGTTATTATTATTATTATTATTATTTTCCCTAGTATCAAGAGTAAGATTGTTTTTTGTTTTGTATAAGCTTTTCGATAACAATCCTCGATTTGTTCATCGTCTGAAATGACCAACATCTATCGCAATAGAGTGAAGGAAATCTTACTTTTATTGCTATTATTAATCCATCAATGCTAGATTATTGCGAATTGACTTGAATCAATGTTTTTTGTCTATCGGATAGTATTCGCTTCGGTATTCCTTTGAGATCGGTCAGAACGATTGAAAAGTAAAGCGAAAGGATTAGGAATTGAAAGCAAATCTTTACTTTTTATTGCGAAAAAATTGATATTCAAAATCACTTTGAGCATCCAAATTTGGATAAAAAATACATAGCAGACAAAAAAAAAGGCCAGAAAACGTGGGGATGGGAGACGAACGAGTGAGAATTTATACAGTCCTAAATCTATGAATTATTTCATCTTCCATGCAGAAATGCTAGCATTGCAAACAAATTACAAAATGATGATGGGGGTAAAGCTACAAAATGAGTTAATGTTCAAGAAGAAAAAAGAATTTTCAACACCGAGCTATTGCATGTAATTATATGGAGTCGATGATGACGCCGATGTCGATGCTGTCTTTCCGGTTACGTTGTCCGCGAAATCAAACGAACGAAGATAACTATGGCGACAATGATTTGTTTGATGGTTTGTGAAAGGATTGTAATTATGATTTTGTGATTGTGATCGATGCTGTTTCTGGTCTAGATTCTCTTCAGAAATCAATCCAATTATTCGTTTTCTCGTTGATGGTGACAATGATGATGATTTGGAGGGCCGATAACAGAAACCCTTGGTTAGGAAACAGAAAACCATTGTAAAAAGAAAGATTTGGATCGCAAACGAAAGTGTCAGCCAAATAAACATATGTTCTGGCTCAAAACAGATATGATTCTTGTTGCCGATGATTACTCTACGGTAAAGATTAGAGAAAGTATCATAAGTCGACAATATTGATGGAGATTTTTGGAGATTCTCGCCGATCGATTGGATCGATTGATACCGAGATTTCAAGAACGATGAGGAGGACGACTGCGAGGATTGTTTCGATTCTTTCGATCCACCTAATTCATTCGGATGATTCTCGCGAATTTGTAACGATTTTGTAAGCCTAGTTAATGAGACCACATCACCTTCGTGTTGAACATTCAGAAAATCTTCATCATCGTCATCGTAGTTAACATCTCGTTTCCTTCTTCTACGCTTCCGTCCATAGGAAATAACAGTTTCGATCTCTTGAAAGCTCCGACCACTAGCGACTTGACATTGAACTGGTTTGCATCGATCCAAACATGTTTCAACTTCAACCTGAATAATCAATACTGATCCACCGGTGAATGCAAAAGCTTCCAGTAAACTTTCCAATGTTTTTCCTTTCTCATTTAATAGGCGAACCTCGCGCATCATTCGCATCTGTGATGGGCATCTGCATCAACGAAAATGATAAAAAATCAAATTTATCGATAGGAATAAATTCATATTCGGATGAATTATACTAGGAATGATTGATTCCTTACCCTTTACTGTCGATCAATGTAAAATTTCTATCTGGATTCTTTTCATCTTTGGCGATCATATTTCGAACGAAAATTCCATAGGTCTCCTCATCACTCATACGAATCTGAACGCGAAGTAAATCGCCGACAGCAACATCATCAATCTCTCTTCCAAGCGGATCGACAAGGTGCAACGAAAGTTCAGGTAATTTTGCTGTACTTCTTAACTTTTCTGTGGCTATATTTCTATGAAAGAATGAAATCAAAGTTAATTTTTCTTGGATGAATCAAGCAAAGAGAGAGAGAGAGAGAGAGAGCGAGGAAGAAATTACACCAACCCTTGTATTTTCAAATCAACTTTGGCGATGCTCGAATTGATCAGATCGAATTTACAGAAAATACCTAACGCTAGATCTCTTGTGGTGAGAACAAGATCATGATGTTGTATTATGATTTCGTTAGTGAAACGACCAGGATTAGGCTGCCCAGTATCGCATCCAACTTCTAACGGTTCCATAGCCATCATAGGATCTTCATCATCAAAGGTGCCACTTTGATTGCGGTAAAAATGATGGCGATAATCATCGTAATATGGTACTTCAAGCTCAAAACTGAATTGATTGATCACATCATTAACACAGCTTTTTGGACGAGTTTGTGCATAGATTTTTCCATTAAACAGTTTGTTTGTATCGATTTTTATTTTCATAGATCTCGATTCACATTGTACAGCGACTGTTTATGAAAATAATAATGAAACCGAATTGGTTTATGACGCAATAGTAATTAGAATTAGCAAAAGTATAAGAATACTTTATTTTTCGAATCTTTTTCTAAATCAGTGTGCTAGAAATTTTTGATTTATGAAAGGATTTACCATCATAGCATGTAGATATCTCATAGGTGGTTATTTCGTTCTGATCGATCCATTTGGCCGTTGGCGACTGAGATAGATGAGTGCTTGTAGCTTCACTTAGATGACTGAGACGACACTCGCCATCGTTATGATTTTCGGAATCAGTCATTCCGAACCTATTCGTTGCATCTGGAGGTATGAATTGATACGATCTACAAGCTCTTCCAAGGTGATGATCGCGATGATGAGAGAGACAGATCTCTCTACATTCACTCAATGTTTTCGTAGATTTTACAATCGAATCCGGTGTGATCGATCGAAATCCTTTTGTCTTTTTGAAATCACAAAAATTTTTCGGTTCTATTGGTATCGGATCGATTCAAAATAGTACAAAGAAATTTTTTCTAAGATTTTTTCTAATATATATGATTTTTTCTTCGGGTCAGAAACTCACCATCAATACATTTATTTTCCATATAATAAATACGATTGCTCGTTTTGGATCGAACAAAATAAATCCGATTCCCAGGTAACAATGATGGTGATGATCGATCGTTGCTGCTGGTTTGACCACCAGCAATAGTTATCGTTTCACGATTCATATTGGTTAAAGTACATTTCGAACTAGTCACATTGAACATCACCGATCGACAAATAAATCTAGTCTCATTCAAACAAATAGACCTACAATGATCAACACTCGAAACGATTTGAATCGAATGATGAAATAGATTGTTGTAGACTATTGGTTTGGAATAATCTAGATAATGGTCGATTATCGATTCAAACGCCCAAGGTCTATTGGAACATTTTCGATACGTATCTAGTATTCGAATTTAGAAAGTCGAACATTCAATATAGAATTTGAAATAAATTTTTCAAAATGGCCATTTGAAAATTGAATTAGAAATTAGTTTTCAATTCGCTAGCATTATAAATCTATTAGAGATCGCTAGATTTACCTTCGATGCAGATTTTATGTGCATGGATCGTGATCCATCCATGATCAGAATAGTGAATATTATTCGAGCCATATCTATGGCCAGTGATATTTGAGTTAGTTCTATTCGAAATTTTATTGAATCTTAATGAACCAGGCACTCGTTTCTGGATCGTTTGGCAAATGAATCCATCGTAATTGATTCCCCAACAATCCGTGCTCAATCGGCATCGTTTTAAACAATCATAGAGATTGCTCATTCTGAATGATGTAGATCGTAACGTTTTGTTACGATTAGCTTTATTATCATCATCATCTAGGTCGAGATTTGCCGTCGGTACGAATTCATAACCATCGAAAAGCTGAAATGTTTCAAGATGGTTGCATCGTTTGGAGATCTCATCATTATCTAGTTCGAGATTTGTTTCGCGAATCGCCGAACCAATGAATAATACAGTGGAAGAAAATTAAAGAAAAGAACAAAAAAGAAAAAAGTAAGAAGTGAGGTAATAAATTTTGTATGAAAGAAATAACTCGAATCGAATATAATGGAGTGAATAATTTCTATCTGAATGAGAAACAGCTCTAGAATAGAATTGAGATAGAATTGAAATTGAAATCGATTGTGATGTTTCAAGAGAGAATAAAATCAAGAATGAAGAGAAAACGAGAAGAAACGATATAAAGAATGGACAATGATTATTCTTACGATTGAAACGTTGTGAGGAATACTGATGAATCGATTCGAATCCATCAGTTTGATTCGACCGAATATCATCAACGACATTCTCTATTCCAGAAACAGTTTTATTCATTTTTGATTTCGATGATGGTGGTGAGGAGATCGTTTTGAATGTGGAGATCAATTCAGCCGATGATGACGATGATGTACTAAGATGATCGTGATGATTATGAGCAGCGGCAACAATCATAACATTACGATTGAATATAGATAAGGATGAATTATCAATCGAAATAAGGGAAAAAATTTGTAACAAAACAATCGTATTCGATTCGAAAAGATTTTTCCTTATACTGAAACGATCTCTGTTGTTCGTAGTGTATCTAGTACGATTGGTTTCATGATGAAGATGGTGATGCTTGAGTTGTGGATCTCTCCAACAGTATCGAATAACCGAACGAATGCATTCGAACATTTTCCTTCTCTTTTCTTCTGATACGAGAAAGCAAAAATTGATTGAATTGATTTCAATTATTTAGAAGCTAATTCGAACGATGGATGTCGAGAAACGATGAGGGAAAACAACAATCTGAGAATTGAAAATAATAGTTTCAAAAACCAGCAGAATTTAAGCGCTTAAAATAAAGTCATTGCTCGTTGTGTACGAAAGTTTCGTTCCAAAAGCGAGACTAGATCAATCATCGATAACAAAGAGCGATAGGTGACATTTGAGGGCGTTTTAGGCTGATTAGAATGAAACTGTTGCTGTCGCTCTCAGAAATTATTCGATCTCATCCATCTGGCGCCTTGAAGCATTTCTGAATAGAACAATAACAGCATAAGAACTTCGCTTACACAAGATTTCACATAATTCTGCGAGTAAAGTAATCATAATCAGTCATTAATATCATTATGATGATTGATGAACGGAGTTATGTTCCACTTGTGATTCTATCCGATATTGTTCTTATTCATCTTCATTCAAGAGAATAATCAAAATCGAATCATATTATGCTGTAAATTATTTTTTCAGCTAATTCCATGGACTCTAGAGTGTCCGATTGCCTTGAAGGTGAATCGGAGATAAAATGATAATAGTAGAGATGAAGATGATGCTATTCAAACGATATAATCAGATTCAAATTATTGTTTTCAAGTGGAGAAAAACAGAAAAAACTTTGCTCGCAGCTTTACGAATGAAAATGAGATTGAATGATAGCGAACAGAGAGATGATTGATTAAAGATACGATTCAAATCTCATAAAAAGATTCATAGAACGAACACTGCTTTTCGAAGAAGAAAAATGAAAATGACAACGACCGCCATCGAGAATCGATGACATCGGAATGAAAACGAAGCGAAAGAAATCGAAGAAGAAAAACAACATCGAGGGAAGAAGGAGAAGAAGAAGAATGGGCAGAAGGTGTTCATAGAATCAGCGAATACAATTCAAAAATATCACAAAAAAATGCAACCATTCTTATCCTACAACCTTTTGAACGCTAGAGAATTTCACAGAAAGAAAATAATTTTGATGGTCGTGGTGGTTGTGATGATGATGTTGATGCCGGTGAGGATCGATCGATGGAAAAGTGAGAAAAAGTTGTCCTATTCAACTTTGAAGTTTCGAGATGAAAAGGCAATCATATTCAACACTACCGTTTCGAACTTAAATGCGAAATGAGAATTCAACATTCGAACATTAAAGCGTCGGACATCTATATTCTCGATTAATCGATGACCGATTCTTTCGGCTATGAAAAAAGAAACAGATAAACGCCATAGCTTTTGCAAGATGATGGTGATTAGGAACACTACCAAAGAGCGAAAGAATGGTTCGTCTCTTTTTTTTCCGATGATTATTCGAACAGCAGACATTTATTTTTGTTCAATCATCATCATCGCCATTGCCATCACCAATGTGATTGTTCGCAATATTAGGTTTGTTATTATCTTATTCTCGAGTTTTCTGATTCGAAGAATCAGACAGAAGTGAAAAGATAGAGATAGAGATGAGAAAAGAGAAAAAGACAGAACGAGAGAGAGAGAGAGAGAGAGAGAGAGAGAGAGAGAACGGGTAAGAATAACTATCATACTAAATGATCGCAATAATAACAATAATTCGGGTGATGATGATTAAAGAAAATGAAATACAGCAACAACAACTATAATAATAGTAAAGAGCGACCAAAGAGGCAAGCTCTAGCGGTGGTGCAAGGTCGAGGTTGTAGTGCTGGTGTTGGCGTCACTGCGGGTAACCTAAGCTCTTGACATGATTGATTGCTCTTGGAAAGAAGAGGGTAGGATTTTCAAGATTCTTCACCGCAAAACCAAAATTCAACCTACCTTCGCAATCAACCTCTTCCTGACGATTTTTTCAGCCATTGTAATTGAGATTGATTCAGTATGAAATTTTGAAATGAAAAAAAGAATTCATCCTCATAAAAATTATTATGAGAGATTTAATGAAAAAATTTAAAACCATCTAGACTATTGTTTATTGAAATTGATTTAATGATCCAATAATGAATATTTTTCTCCTTTCATTAATCAAAACTTAGATGATGACGATTGTGTGTAGAATAATGACATCACATAAGATAAAATCGAAAAAATTGTAGCACTAATTAAAGACGATCGATTCAGTAAATGTTTGATTGAGAGACCAGAATGGATTCTCAGTGATTGATGTCCATCGAAATAAATTTCTCCGAACAATCGATGAAAATGACGAATGAATAGCATCCGGAAAAAAATCTCTCTCCTCCTCCTACTCATCTACATTATGATTACTATTGTTAAAAGTAATTATTAATAATCTTATTGATATCCTTGTTAGGCAAGACGATCGATGAATTGATTCTAAACTTCTCTTGCCTTCTCATTCAGCCCATTTCTTTGGGGTCATCAATCTATGAAAATGTTTTTGTTGTGGAAGTTTCGGAATGAATCGCAATCAAAATGCTCTAATATTCTAGAATTTCGATTGTTTTTTAAGTATGCATTTGTGTGTGTAGTCTTACGAACTTCATTCATTTTAGAGAAGGATTATTCTGTTATTATTACTTTTCGTCCATCAGAGATAACTATTGAGTGAGGGTAGATTGTTTCGATGAACAAAACAGATAGTAAGAGATGATTACGGTTGGAATGTATCGCTGCTTCAAAAGCGATGGGCAATGATTGGATTGGCTAAGAAAGCTAAGCTTATTTAATTCATTTTGGATCGATTTCGGGTAGATTTTTTATTTTCTTTCAATCTAGCTTAATTAAGAACGAGTTCGAAAGTAACAATTGATTTGCTATAGTTTGATTAATGATGAATTAGACCATAAAAGATCCGCTCAAGAATTCTTCAGCGGTCTAAATCGAACGATCAGAATTAGCTAGAGAATTTGTTAGCTATAAAACTAAGCAATTATTAAATATGTACATCATCATTGTTGTAATAATAATAGTAATAATAATTACGATGAAGATAAGAGATAGGAGAATCGAGAACAAACCAATAAATCAAAGGTAAATAATAATTCTTTCGCAATTGACTCCCAGAGAAATGTCTCGAGAGCGCCTTTCCAGAATCTAGATGATCGAGATTTTCACAAACATTAATCAAGTCAATCTAGAGAAGACAAAACAAGCGGAATGCAATTGATCTGTTTGATTAGATTCAATTCAGCTTCACTTTATCATAATTTCGATTCAATTTCTTTCGATTTGTTTGAATGAATGATGATGTTGATGTGAAAAAAAGCGCCTAACTTCCGTTTAATAATTTTGAGAACAAACACGTAGGAATTGCTGAGAGTGACCGATGGGAGAATAGCGTTAATAATAATAAATTCAAACATCTAAAAACGAATGATTACTTCGTTGACCTAGCCGATTATGATGCTGAAGTAGACCATCTTTCCATTCTTTTTTTTTTTTTTTTGCTTCAAATTAGTTTCGTTCCAAAACGAAGTGAAAAAAAAAACTGAAGACAATGGTTGTGAGCGATTTTGTTGTTTCTTTTTTTCATTGTTTCATTGAATGAGAAGCTAATGGCGAAATGTTTCTATTGTTTACTTTGAGAATTAACGCGTATAGAATCGTAAACCTATCTAAAATCAAACCTAACCAAGATACACATACCTCGAAAAAAAGGGTTGTAATTTTCATTCTCTTCTTCTCATCTTGGATGATGATCTCGATGATAATTTAATGAGCATGGGAATCGCGTGCATCAACTTAAGGTTGATTTTCTCTCTCTCTCTCTCTCCTACCATACTCAGAATTTTTATTTCCTTTCTTCTTGGGTTCTTGATCTAATTGATTTAGTAGACATATTTTCATAATGGACTTTTTTGTTGGCTTGTTCGTTCCGTCGTCAGTGATTCTGGTCGGTCGGTTTTTGTCAATTGTTTAAAAAGCGAAGGAAGAAAAAAAAAGAATTCCATCAAATTGCTTTTTTTCTTTCTTGCTTGAAGATTTCGTTTTTTTTTTCGTTCTTGTGTTGTTGCTGAAAAGGAAGTTTGAAGAGGGTTCGATGGGGGATGGAAGCTATTTATTGAATTTTTTTTTTTTTGAGTAAAACCTATCATCAAAACATCATCATCATCATCATCCAGAGAAATGTGATCGTAAAATAAAAACTTCGAACTGGTTCTCTCTTAGAGATTACATTTCTAAGGGAAAGGGAGATTTTCGATCCTCGTTGTTGTTGTTGTCCGATTGTTAAACATCCAATCGACGAACCGAACCCGGGCAGATAAAAAGCAATCGAAGCAATTCTACCGTATGATGGTATTGTTTTGCTTGTTTCTCTCTCTCTCTCTCTCTCTCTCTCTTCCTATGTTTTTAGCAGGAAACTAACTAAATAGAATTTTTTTCTAATGAGATTGTAAAATGAAGATTGTAAATTTAAATCCTGAAAAAGAATTCTATCGAAATAGATGTGTGAAATTGTATTTCTCTGTTTTGTTTAGAAGAGAAAAAGAATCGTTTTTAGCTCGAGTTTAAAGTTGAACACTGATCATTTCGAAGTGATGATAAATAAATCTCTCTAGATGGACAAATTTCCTCTTGAAAAAGTGAATCGGTTTAATTTTTTTGCCTTTGAAGAGCAAACAATAGCGATGGGCAGAAAAACGAGAGAGATAGAGAGAGAGAGAGAGAGAGAGAGAGAGAGAGAGAGAGAGAGAGAGAGAGAGAGAGAGAGAGAGAGAGAGAGAGAGAGAGAGAGAGAGAGAAGAATTCGATTAGAAATCGATTCGAAAAAATCATTTGTTTGTTCACTTCCTTCTTTGTTTTGTTTCCTATTTCCATTTGTGGTAAAATCATCATTTTGATAATTAATAACCGATCAGCTATAGATTTCGATCACGATTTTTAATCGAGAAGAATAACAATATGATGTCCGAAATATGGAATCCAAGGAAATAAAACGAATAAGAATTGATCGATTAAGATGATGATGATCTATTATTCTCATCAATCAATCAATGCATCGTCAGATTTCTAATGATAATGTTGATGGTCGCTGTGATGTTCTTCAATGATTGATTGATCTCATTCGAATAATCGCCTAGATCATCTTCAAGGAAATGGACGGAAGAAAAAGGATTAGAGAGAAGAGTCTGAATGCCGGATTTGAAATGGTTGGAAATTTATTTATTTTTCTTCTTTATCGCAACATATTTTTGCAGTTCGATGTTGCGGTTGAAGCACATTTATCATCATAATCATCATTTTCATTATCACCATTATTAATGAAACAAAACGAAGATTATTCAATCATTTTATCTCCAAGGAAGCCAAACTCTCGGCGAGATGAAATTGAGAAATTAGAGGGTGGAAAAAAATCTCATATTCCGCTTTTCGATTTCTCCTTTCTGCCTGATTATCAAGAACAAGAATGATGAATAAATAAATAAATAACTGAAAAAAAGTGAATGAGATTGCCTTTCTTTTTTGTGGTGATTCGGAGAAAAAAATGCAATCGAAGACAATTATGACGGTGGAGATAAACGTGCGACCAAACCTTAGCACACAAACCAGCCTTAGGTTTACCTCTCGTACCTCCTGTCTCTCCTTATACCTTTACTCTCTCGATCCAGAATAATAAAGGAATTCGATGATGAAGATGGCTAGAGAGATTGTGCGAGACGGGCGAATTAAAATCAGTACAAAAAGAGGATAGCTGTAGAAAATGTAATTTTCAAATTTGAATTTTAAATTTTTTCGATTGTCTATTTTTTTTTTTTTTTTTTTGTATTTTTCTAGGCTTTTCATCTGTGCGATGATTGTTTTCTTGCTTGACGTATCTTTGCTTCGTTTTGATTGTTTTTTTTTCGATGAACTAAAGACATTCCTTGGCGGACTATTTCCATCTTTGTAATAATTGCATGGAAATCTTTTTTTGAATAGCTATCCCATCGAATCCAAGTACCGATTGCTAAAAAAGATTGGCCAACGAAAAATTTTTTAAATTATGATTGTGTTGATGGTGGTGGCTATGATGCAGATGATCATGGCGAAAGCCCCAAATAATCTGATACAAAAACAAAGAAAAAACTAAGTTTCGAATTTCAAAACGAATACTAGCTCTAGGATCTGAGTGAGAGAGAGAGAGACGAAGCAAGAATTTCGATAGAAAAATAAAGTTTGATAAAATAATCGCAAAATCATCAAAGAGACTAACAAGGAATAATCGATAGAGTAATCCATAGTAAGAAGTAAAGAGAGAATATTCGCAGCGAATTAGATAATAAAATTCAAGACAGTTAATGGTGGAAAAATAAAATAAAATTTTACAAATAGATCTGAATTGATGTAAATAAAGCAGAGAGAACAAGATGGTGGTCGATGGTTTGATGTGGTTTGATGTATTTGTGTGTGGTTTTACATCGAACACAAAATTACAGTCTGAAATGTGATGTTAGAGAATAGACCTTGGATGATGATGATGATGTTGGTGGTGATGTTGGTGGTGAAGTTCATCATCATCGCTGAGAAGAACAAACGTTCTTCTTATCTTATTGATGGAAAAAAGAAAACACACTATTGTTTACTTAATGTTAAACATCTCTATCTCCAAGAGAGATGAAGATGAAAATAATGACAGAATGTCCGGAATTCGTTCTCAATCTTCTGTCTCAAAATTTCTCCATTCTCTATCCCTCTCCTCAACACCATCGTTCGTATCCACAATTGTGATGGCTGTTAAGAGGAGAAAAATTTATGAATATCTATCGAAACATCATGAATGAAAATGGAAAAAATTGGAAGATGGAGATAAACAAAAATTTCGAATCGAAAGAGCTATTAAATTGACAACATTTTTTTTACGAGATGAAATCAAAACCTCATCATTTACGAGTTTTACAATTTGCATATTTTACTTGAAAATTTTTCCTTCTTTTTCACTAAGATTTTATCAATCTCTAGACCAATATCTTATTCATAAGACTTGTTCGCCTTCTCCTTGGTCTTATTTTCTTATTCTGTTTTGGAACCATTTGGTTCTGGGTCTGTATCGAAAAAAGGGGCCCATATTTTCCACCCTTTTCCTCTCATCCGTTTGGTTTTTTCTCTCATTTCTTTTTCTTCTCGACTTTTCTCCTTTTCTTTGGATGATAATTTTGTTTGTTTTTCTACCTCTTTGTAATCGTCTTTTTCTTCCATTCACACAACAATCGATATGTTTAATGCAAGCAAATTTCTCTACGGATTTTTTCCATTATTGATGAATGATCAGTTTTTTCTAGAACTACGGAACGGACGAAAACCAATTAAAGCGATTTTCAAGCAACGAAATGATTTGCATAGAATATTCACTCACATACAAACATTATTAGCAAAGAAAAACAATCGAAAGAACAAAGAACTGAGACTAAACGCTGAGAAATTATAAATTAGAATACGGCTCCATTTCTAGACATCATATGTCTTCTAGGCTGATGCTGCTGATGCTGTTGTTTTCGATGATTATCTAACAACTTGAAGATGGATAGTTCCGTTCCATCGTACTGTCTTCCTAATAGTATATAATCAATTTTTTTTGCCTATCTAAACAACTATCTTCCATTTGTTCTGCCTCTCTCTCTATTCGAATCAAAATTCGAAAAGAAGAATACTTGGAATGGAAAAAATGCGAACCGAATACAATGCAGAGGTATTGAGAAAATCCAAACAAGAACATTTGTGGGTATAGAGGTGACTATGAAAGACATAAGAATTGAGATATCATTGAATAACAAATTTAAAACTATCTGAGAAACTGAAGAATTGAACGAAAACAGATTGAAACTATTTTGCTGTTCGAAGTTCAAAAATTATGTGTTCGGAAATAATGATGATGATTTCATCATCTAATTGGGGATTATTAATATTAATTTTATTATCATTTATGCTTTTATTACAGTATTCTCATTGAAACCTGATTGACAAAGAATAAGAGCAAAATAATCATGGAATAATTTTTGAAAACTCTTTCTCTCATCCCGTTTTTTGGTCCATTTACCCTTTCATTCTAGATCATTATCATTCCGAGATAAGATTATGAAGAGGAGTGTTAGAGTGTGTTGTGCAATTTTGTTAACTGCAGCTGCTATTCCGGTCCGATTCTATTTCGGTTGATTGGATGGTCAAACATTGGTTCGGATACGGATACAGATGTTCTTTCAGCTTGAATATAAATGATGATCTAGCGAAATCGAACTTTTTTTGTTTTTCTTTTTTTCCTTCCTTCCTTTGGTTTATATTTTTTCTTTCGTTCTCAATGATCATTGATCAAAAAGAAGAATGAAGAATAATGATGATGGAGAGAGGACGGTGAAGTTACGCGAGAATCAAACAGAATTTTAACATCAAAACAATCGAAATCTTCTCAAATTGTATGGATTATGGTTATTATTATTATTATTATTATTCCGAAACAAATTGTGTTGTTGAAAGGGTAGATATCTGTTTGAGTCATAACCGTTTCCAGCGTTGTTCGATTGATAACCGCCGAATGGAATCATCGATGATGAATCCAAACCATTCGATCCGTATCTAGAATTGGAACGATTCTGCAGAAATGGAAAACGATTTCTTTGATTGCCGTAACGTCCAATACTACCATAACCATTGCCATTCTCTTGGTGATTTTCACGATCTCGATCAGAATAATTATTTCCATAGATTCCATCACCGAATGAATCATTCGAATCTTCCTCGTAGCTATCTTGGTTACTATTTGCATTTTGACCAGCAAGACTTCGTCCGATTCCCCTACGGTAGTACAGATTCGGATTCATCCACAACGCGCTACGTTTGCGTCTTCGCCTTCTTCTTCGACGTTTTCGTTTGCCAACTAAAAACTTCTCTATATCATTGATCGATTCTGTTGTCGGTGTATTCGAATTCTGACCATTATTCTCCTCATTTAAATTATTGTTATTATTTCCGTTACCGTTTGAGATGACACCTCCCCCATCATTTTCATTGTTGCTCCAGTGATTATTATTGTTGTTACGGTTTTGGTTATTATGATTATTATTTGAATGACGATGTCTATTGCCATATTTCATCGGACCAAATCTTTGAAAGCTTTTGTTGCGATCGCTATGACCTCCATTTTTGCTTAATTTACTATTGTCACTGTTCTGATTGTTATCGTTGTTGAAATTATTGTTATTGTTCCAATGAATCGATCCAGGCCATGAATCAAGCCGACTTGAGTTTCCTTTTCTCCAAGCTAGCTGACCATTATTTTTTCCGCCACCACTACTGCCGACTCCTCCGCCGTTCATTTCAATCGGATTATCTCCATTGGCGTCAAAATGATTATTGAAATTATCATTATTATGATTGACTTGCCGAAAATTATGGCGGATATTGTTACAAGAATCTCTTCGTCTATATGATTGGTAGTGTTGTGGTTGGTGATATTTGCGATGACATCGACGAGAATTTTCTTGATTGAAGCAGTTCAATGATGAGAATGACGATGATTGAGATGGTGAGAGAGATAATGAGGATAGTCGAGAAGATACAGATCCACAGGCACCAGAATTAATCGTGAAAAATATTAAGATCAATATCGTTCGCGAAAACCGATTGACAATCATTGTGGATCAATGTGTTAATTCAAAAAAGTATCTCAATTTGCTCCAAAATTGCTAGTCTCTTTTTTCACATTCCAAATTGAACGAGCGAACATAAAGATTCTCACAAATCAAAACCTCAATAAAATTCATCACCAATAGACTTTTATAAACTTTTCCCTTCCGCCAAAAATAAAGGGTTTCAAATCAAAATCGAAAAAAGTTTTAGACTAAGAAGAAGAAATTCTAAAAAAATTCAATAAATCAAATAAAAATTGCACCCAAAGATTGTTCAAGACCAGGTGCGATCGAAAATCAAAAACGAACAAAGACCATTGATTCGAGAGAAGGATTTCAATCTAACAATCAATTCGAATCGATTCAATAGATGTGAATATTCAGCGAAAAAAAGATAGAAATCCAATCGAAGATTAATGATGGCTTCCTGAGAGAAGATAAAAAATCACCATCACTGTCATCACCGTCATTATGCCACAAGGGTGACATCGTTATCTTCGACAACTATTCGTAGATTTACCGAAAATCTTTCATTCTTGCTTGCTTGTTTCATGCATCGAATCCTGGAACAATACACAAATGTAGGCAAAAAAATTTAATGAAAACAAAAAAAAATTGTAATATTCGCAAATAATACTGCGAGAGAGAGAGAGAGAGAGAGAGAGAGAGAGAGTGACGGAAATTAAAAATGATAATACTAATACAACATCTAAAACGGATGGCCAATATCTTTCTGTAATATACCGAAAAGAGAAGGAGAGAGAATGGGAGAGGGAGAGAATCATCATCGATCATCATTGATGGTGATCAGCAATAAATGTTGGAATCAGGAACAATCAAGAGATGTTGGAATCATCGGTTTTGTTATGTGTGTTTCGTTTTGATCACCACACTCATTAGGAGAGATGTTGGGACAAAAGAATGATTAATTATCTTCCTCGACGGAACGTGTCCGAAAATATTATATTTTTAAGGGATAGTTTTTTCAAGCGAAACGATAATGGTAATGACAGTCTTTGCAAATCTCAAAGCTAAACAAGGGATTTTTTTGGATTATTCAAGTCTTTCCCTTCTATCATTCTGACTGATCTCAATCGAGAAAATGATTGGAGATTATCGCCTCCGTTTTTGATGAAAAAATCGCAATCATAATCAATGTTTGATTTCCATTTTCAATGTTCAATTGTTGTTGTTTTTGTAGTTTTTGTTTGATTTTTCTAGGCTAGACCTTCATCGAAAAAACTTCGTTGCAATCACACCGATCATATCAGTCCGCTAAGAATCATTGAGTGTTTGGAATCCAAATAGTCCGAAATTAATTAGACTCATTAATTCCTTTCACTTGTTGAGCCTATTTCGATTTGAATTATTCTAGTCCTTTAAAATAGATAATAACTATAATTAATTTACCAGACAAAAAAAAATCTCAAATTGACTTATTTCCAAAAACAATGCGATGTTTGTTTCGCCGATGTTTTCAATGTGAAAATAATAGAAAAATCAAAGACTACATCGAAAATGTTCAAGTCTAGTCTCCGAGACTCTGCGTTCTAGGAGAGAGAATAGAGAAAAAATCTAAATCTATTTTTAATTGCGTCGAAAGAATTGATTCGAAACAAAGAAAGTGAAATGGGTAATTTTATACCGAAAATGTTGTTGGCTTCTAGGGTCTAGGAAATCAGTTCAAATGAAACTAGAATAGACAAAAACAAACAAAATTTCCGAAATGAGTTTAGTCTTCTCTTCTCTATTGATCAAGCTGAATCAATATTGGATGGAAATTCTATACAAATTTTATTTGATTATTTTTATTTCAAGATCAATTATTTTTTATTTTGCTTAGATTTTTAAAATTTTTCACCTTTTTCAGATTGATTGATTATTTGTAACCACAATTCGATTCTTATTCGTTTTTTTATCGGAATTTTTATTCATTGAGTTTATGATAATTTGTCCAATGTGGAGATTTCAAAGGTCCACAACCAAGTATCATCACTTTTTCTAGGCAGGCAGAAGCTTATCTCCGCTATAGATTATTCTATTAGAATTTTAAATAAATTTTTGTTTCACTCAATGTAATTTCTGCATTCTTCAAAATTTCATCGCTCTGATTATCAAAACTGAATGATTTAATAATAATCCAATCAATACATCAAGTTGTCAAGAGTTGATTTTTCTCTCTCTTGTTTAAATTATACTCCACTTGTCAAAATATTGGATTCTCATGGAACAGACTTGGATTCATTGTTTGTTTGTGGTGAAGACACTGAATATACCAAGCAGAAAGCGTAGAGAATAGAATGGAAAAGTTATTGTTGAGAAGCAGTCACACATTGTCCTTCTTCTTGCGAGCATCGAGTATACAGAGAGAGAGAGAGAGAGAGAGAGAGAGAGAGAGAGAGAGAGAGAGACAGAATATTTGCTCCAGTCCCCCACGAAATGGTATTTCTTTTGTCACTGTTTCGTTGATCAATCGAAATTTGTGAGGCATCACAAAAACGATAGCTACAAACAAAAATTAAATGGAAAAATTAAATCTAAAAAACAAAAAAACTTAGCATCGAGAAATGATTGAGTTGGGTTCCGATTTCTCAATTTTCTTATCTAATCAATTCGAAGTCAGATTTGAACTTTTCTACGCTGTTTCCCTTTCTCTCTAGATCTTTTTGATGTTTTAAGCGAAACGATTATTATTATTATTATTACTACTTTTCATTTGAAACTTTTTCTCGATACTCATTCCCTAACTGCAATGTGAATATATTGAGACTACAATTTTTTTCTGAGACATCGCTTCTTTCACTGTGTCTAGCGATTTCTAAATTTTTGCTTGATCGATAACTGATTACTTGTGTCTCTATTCTAGAGCTATTTTATCATCTCGATTTTCTTCGAAGAACTTTTCGCACTTTTTTTCTAGATCAAATTTTTAGAGACTAAGAAAGGAAGAGAGAGAGAGAGAGAGAGAGAGAGAGAGAGAGAGAGAGAGAGAGAGAGAGAGAGAGAGAGAGAGAGAGAGAGAGAGAGAGAGAGAGAGAGAGAGAGAGAGAGAGAGAGAGAGAGAGAGAGAGAGAGAGAGAGAGAGAGAGAGAGAGAGAGAGAGAGAGAGAGAGAGAGAGAGAGAGAGAGAGAGAGAGAGAGAGAGAGAGAGAGACAAAGAAGACTTGTTAAAAAAGTACTTGGAAGAGAAAACAAGCGGAGAATTATATTCTCTGGGCTCAAATTCCAATAAAACTTTTTTATTTCAATTTTCTCTTTCTAACTCTCTAGATTTACGTTTAGTGTATGGAGCAATAGAGAAGAAACTACAAAATGAAAAATTCTCATATCAAATATCCCATATATCCCACAAGCAAATGCTGATTAACAGCCCACTCGTTTCAATCATCGGAATCGTTGTGTGGGGGTTTGCCTCAGTTAGTTATAAATTCATAAATCACCTCAGATTGGATAGTCTGCATTCTTATTGAACCTAGAAGAATATTCTATTAGAATTTTCTTCGAATGCCTCCCTATCTCTCTCTCTCTCTCTCGCTCTGTTCGATGTAAATGTGAAAAACATTTTGCAGCGATAATTTTGATTGCACTACTCTTTCGTCTTTCTATCTGATTTTTGTTTCTGTTCGATCTCCTTCAATTGGCGATTAGATGATTCGAATAGTTATTAAGATGATGATGGTGGTGGTGATGGTATGATGAATGGATGACCAAAGCGAAAAATGGTCCTCTCTCTTGCCTATTCTCTTCCTTTGTTTCAATTTTTTCGGTATTCTCAAATATCTGATCAGATTTCAATCAATGTATTCGTTCTCTCGCTCCGGCTTCACATTTTTTCTTGGTTTTTTTCAATTTCGAGTAAATGCGATTGGTCAGTGGCTCAATCGAACCGTAAATGGTTTTGTTTTTTCGTTCTGAGAAATCGATTGAATAATAGACCAAATTGATGTGCCGAGAGCGAGAGAGAGAGAGAGCAGACAAGAGAAACTTTTGATGTCGTCCTAAAAGAAAGTCAGCAGCAGCCAAAATATTTTCCATTCTCAACCGTAGAATCATAGTCTTTCCCTGCCCTTATCAGTTCTCCGTCCAGCTCCTCTTCTTAAGTCTGGACAGCTGAAATGATAAGGAAACGAAGAGACTTTTGATGTGCTGTCTTCCATTGTTATCGATGTTCGCTGTGATGGCATTTATCTCTTTGATCCATCATCATCATCAACATCCGTCACATCGATGTCAATGGGGAAAATTATTCAATTCTAATCAGAGGAGAAAATGAAACCAATCTATATATAGAGATTCTAAACAATTAGATTGAGAAAAAAACAAAACGAAAGGGTAGAATGGAATCAAGCTGAGAGAAATTTCAAAGAAATAGAATTAAAAAATCAAACCAAAAAGAAAGTGAATCGAGCATATGCAATTGATCAATTAGATTGATCATCGCCATCACCGAGAAATTAATAAATTTAATGCAAACTAATTCGATCATCAGAAGTAAGGGGAAAAAACATAGAGTATCTTACAGCATAACAGCATCTAATTATATTCTTTGGATAAAAATTTCATTTTTTTCTTTCGCCTATTTCTCGACAGCCAGCGTTGAGTGGTAGAACAGAACAAATAATTCAATGATAAAGATGTAAATCAAATTAAATTGATTGATTTGAAACGAACGCTTTTAATCAATCTTAATCTCGTTTCTTGATTTCGTCTAGTATTGCTTCTGTTGTAGTTTTAGTTCGATAGTTGATGGCTTCTGTTGCTGGTAATAATCAAATCTAATTATTGCCACGAATAGAAAATAAAAGGTGGAATAAAAACCGCATTAAATTTGAAAATTATCTCTCTGTCAAAATGAATGAATCCCATTCAATGATGATGATGATGGCGTTGCTGATGGCGTTGAAATTCGGTAGGCGTTGTTTGTTTTGCCGATAGAATTCTATAGATTGCGAAGCAAAAACAGAGAGAAGAAGATCCAAGTTTACCTTAACGAGAAAATTTAAAGTTGAAATTTGATCAAAAATTGAATTCACCGGAAATTAAATTTCTCTCTTTGTCTCTCTTCCGATTTCTGTTTGAGAATTCGGTAACGTTTGGCGCCAAAAACGCACACATCAATGCAATAATCATTGAGATAAGCTGAGAGACAGAAATGATTGAATCGATATGAAATTATTATTGATTATTTCGATTATCGATTTACGAATATTCCCAGCGAAGCGGTTGCAAAATGAACAGTCAATAAAAAAAAATTCAAATTTTTCCGCAAAGCAAATAAAGAAGTTGCAGCTTTTCCGGAGCCCAGATGGAGAAGAAATTTCGATTGAATTTGAAGAAAAAAAAGAAATTTCAGAATTTTCTTTCTCTTCTCTCGAAACAAAAAGCGAATTCCGATTTCTCTCGAATTTTGGCAATAAATTCAAAAATGAATAAATAAATAAATAAAAAAGTAAAATAAAATAATTCAATCATTTTAAATTTGATTAGTGCAATTTCTATTTCTCGACTGATTTGCTCAGAATACACTAGTTCGAAATCACTCAAACATAATCATCGGATGCTGATTGCAATCAATTAGATGACAACACTGAAATTGAAAATTTATTGATTCAATCGATCAATCAAATTGTTCATCAAAAATATGAAAATAGAGAGAGAGAGAGTGAGAGAGAGAGACGAATAGTTTCGAGAGAACAATATGTCATAAAGTAGAACGATTTGAAGGTGGTGAAAAAATCATCGCGAATCAATCGATGAGATGAGATGATGAGATTTATTAGAACCAATATTGAAGATGCTGCCGCTGAACGAAGAGAACGAAATTGAAATTTCGGCTGCCAAAATAAATGCGAAGAGAAAATCCGAAACCTAAAACAACATTCTTTGGTCTCTCTCGGTCCTCAAGTGTTAGTGTCAGTCTGTTTGTTCGCGGCATCGCATCATTTTGTTGTCGTGATTTCTGTTCGATCTCTAAAGATGTTACCGGATGAATCGTTAAAGACAGAATAAGTATCATCCTCATCACTTCTAATATTCGTTCTTGGTACTTTTGAACTTATTCTATTCTCGTTCCTCGGCAGACTGGTATTGTTGATGTGATGTTCGATTCTAGTCTGACACTAAGCTCTTTCGAGATTTCTGTTATTGATTATGGAGAATCTAACGTACTGGATCACATTCCATCTATACCGTTCTTTCTTTTTCGGTTCGATTCTCAACATTCTCTAGGTTCATATGATTCAGTTGAAAGAGGAGGCTCGATTGGATTTCTTTATCAAAATCAACCACCAACTCTTTTTCAACAAAAATGGAATCTTTTTACGATGATGCTTCTCCGAAATCATCTCTATTATTATTATTAGTCGGTGAAGTTATTATTGTTGTTTTGATACCAGAATGTGTTTGCTTCGGAACGAATGAAGGATGGAGGAATGAAGAAGAAAAACGTAAAATTCCTTTACTTTGTGAAGTAGAATTTATAAGTGGAACGAATCCCGAGAGAATCCGATGGAGTTCGCAAAGCACATCAAGAAACATAGAGAAAATCTCTTCCAATATATAATATCAAAAAGAATTTCAACGGCAGAGTTAACAGACAGATTGGGCTTAAAAAATCGCTGGTGGTATTCTAGAGCAAATGCATTGAGTAAAATATCACCAACGATGCTGCTTTCTTCATCATACAACATCGAAGGATGTGTGAGTTGGGTCCCTTTGAAAATTCTCTAACTCGAATCTATTTAAATTGGATCTAGAGCAATGGAGGTAATGAGATATAGAAGAGAAGGATAGGATGTAATCGACCACAAATATGTAATGTACAAAACAAATTTGTAGAAGAATGCAATGGAGGCGGAAAGAGATAAGATTCCAAAAGTGAAGGTATTGTTTAATATTCAAATCTAGAATAGAAAACTTGCGTTTTTGGTATTCAAAAGATTGATCGAATTTGTTTCACATCTCAACTGCCAACAGCAACAGAGAGCGAGAGAGAGAGAGAGAGAGAGAGAGAGAGAGAGAATAATTTCATGGAATGAGAATGATGCGTCGATTCAACACATCAGATACGTCATCATCATTCAATTCGTTGCCGATTAACGAGGGGAAGAGGTGAAGGGGAAGGTGAAAAGATCTATTCGATATTGTCTCTCTCATTCTTTCTTTTCTTTTCTCTTCTCTTCTCTCTGCAAACAAGAATTCTTCGCAAATTCTAGTCATCCTAGATTCTGGTATCCGTTTTATTTGTTCTTTCCCCCTCGCTTTCCCGAAATCGATATTTGTTTTTCATTTGATTTTATTTCTCCTAGGTTTTATTTTATTATCGTCATCGTCATCATTTCGAGCTAAAATGTTTCCGGCAACTCTTCAAATTTTGCATCTAATCATAGTATCTACTCCTTTCTTCGATTCAACCCAATCAATCGCGTAATAGTCAAAAGAATTCCACACCATTGCGAAAGCGATCTAGATTTCTCACCAGCATCCCACTTTTTCTCACCGTTTTAATCTGTAATTCACAACTGGAAAGCCGAGAAAAAATAAAATTGAAATTGAAAGAAGAAAAAAATAGACGAAAAAAAAATGTGAGGACAATAAAATTCTGTAAGCGATTCCCAAATGAGAATTGAGGGAGAAAACGAATAAAAAAGAAGAAAAAAAAAGATAGAAAACTAAAAGTTAAACTATGTTTCATTATATGACAGTTTTGATAGCGAACCCAAAATTATGGACTGGGCTAGAGTTACAATGCGGACAGGCCATCAGGAATGGCCTCTCGAAAAATGCCATCATCGATCGATGAGAGAGAGAGAGAGAGAGAGAGAGATCCAATGATTCCGAGAATAGTGATGTATCGATCTTCGAGAAACAATGGATTCACGATCTCATCGAAAGCAATAGCATTTTGGAAACAAAGAACGTGATTTCGTTAATTTCATTCATCATCATAATTAGATTGATCATTCTTGATTGAGATCTGACGAAAAATTCGTCTGTCTTCGAGAGAATCGAGAGGAGAAAAGAAGCGAAAAACAATTCACGGCAATCCGAAATACGACTCAATGGTCCGAAAAAGAATATCTGAACACAGTCCATTCTGTCTTGTCTCGAACAAAACAGATGTTTCGAATGTATTTTTCTTTTTCTTTTTTTTCATGCGAACCAGAATCTAATACTTTTGTTGGAAATGAATCAATCTGTTTTTGTTTCATCACCCTTTTCTGTTTGTAGAAGCTGCGTTTTTCTTTTAGAAAGAAAGAAGAAAAGAGAGGAAGAAAAGTTCAAAGTTTTCAAAGTCCAAAATTGATTTTTATTCCGAGAAAAATAAAGTTAGTTAAAATAATAGTTATTGCTATGGTTGTGGACAGATGAAAATTTTTTTTATTCAAACAATAAAAAATGAGCTCAACTGAACTGATCATAAAGATTGATAGTGTTGGTGAAGAGAAGATCAATCAGATAAAATCAACTAGACTACCAGAATTATGGTGAAAAAAAGGAAGACCTTTTGAGAATGTTCCTAGATTTAATCCTATTTCTTTGTTTTTGGCTCCTTTTAAATATAGAAGTCTTAAAAATGGACAGCGAGCCATCATTCATTTAGGCTTTCGCCAACGAATTCATTTGTTCGGTCTTATTTCACAAGGACATCAGCACTAGGGAAACAAAATTGAATCGTGCGATTTCAAAATGAAAATAAATAAAAATAAAAAATGTGAAAAAATATTAATTCCTTACCCCCCACTTTCGAATAAAAAAATGGATCAAAATTATCATCGAGACATTAATTTCAAACAACGGAAAAAAAATTCTGTACAATCTAATTCGTGAAAAAATCAGAGAAAGTTACAGAGAGAGAGAGAGAGAGAGAGAGAGAGAGAGAGAGAGAGAGAGAGAGAGAGAGAGAGAGAGAGAGAGAGAGAGAAACTAAAACAAATCGATTGAAATTTATTTTGTTCGCGTTTTTTGCCATTGTATTGTTTCATTTCTTAAAATCGAAAACAGAAAAATCCATCTCAATCTTCCGATCAGAGTTGGCGAAAAAAAAAATGAAAACAAAAAATAATCGAAACTGTAGATCGACGGCCAGATTATATTAAAATACACTTTTTTGTTTTGAGTGAGTGTTTTGTTTCAAAAATTGGGCTACCAAAAAGAAAATAAGAAAGTAATTCGAGAGAAGAAAGAGCTTAGTGTCTCTCTGAATTGTTTGAATTGTGAAATGCATTCAAAAAAGAAAAAATGAGGGTCTAAGAGAGAGATATATCATACATCAATGAGGTGAGTCGGTTGATACTCGATTTTCTAGACATTCTTCGCTGTTTCATCTCGATTGTTCATATAACGGTCTGTTTTGTTCCGTTCTGGTTGGATGAATCCATGTTTTTTGTTCTCTCTGAGTAATCGGCAAAAAACAAGCTAAAACTAACCGATACAAAAAAAATCATTTTTTTCTAGGCTAAAAAAAGAGCAGCCAAAGAGCAATGCTACCTGTCTGTGTAGAGAATTCTCGAGAACTCGAAAACATTCGTCCAGATAAACATCACCCTGGAACAACACTCAATATTCTCGCTCCAAAAAAAAAGTAACAAAGAATCTTTTCTCTTCCTCTTTCTCTTTCTAATCTCGCATCGTTACTTATTTTTTACCTTTTTTGTTTGGATTTCCCACAAATACACATACACCTCACACAATGAATGACAAAAACATGATAGCCTAGAATAAATTTAACAAGATCGAAGATACTCAGTTGTTTTCTATGAAACAAACAGTTATTTTTCATTCTCGGTCCTAACAGATAGAGAGAATTCCAATACAAAACTGATAGGATAATATCAAAATGAAATCGAATAGATTTCAGAATTAAAGGTGAATAAGCTGAGTTCCTTTTTCTCTATGAATTCATTCGCCTTCAAATAGCGAGATCATTTCTATTCATAGTAATAACTAAATCAATTTTTATCTTCTTCTCTCTTTCACTCGACATTCTTCTCTATGCTTTTTTTTCTAGGGTTTTATAAATTTATAGGTAATTGCTTTTTACATCGAAATTGCTCGACTTATTCATCGAAATTCACAACATCTCTTTGGAATGGTGTTCCAACAAATTAGTGCTATAGTTTAACATACATTCGGATTGGTTTATTTAGATCGATGCAGGTGTGTCGGTCTATGTTTTGTACTCTTTCTGGATCTCTCTATATTTATTCATTTCAGATTGATCTATGAACCGTAGATTGAGTTGTAGCTTATCTTTAATGAATACAACTTGCTTAATTCGAAAAGCAAATTGAAAACGATACGAATAAAAATGGACTCGAATATTCTAAGACTACTAGAGCCAAACAATCTTCGATTTTTATTCCTTCTTAATGTTATTGAGAGAAAAAAAATCAAAGCTTATCTCTCTCTCGCTTCTCTTATTGCTAAGACTTGTTTTGCAATATTTTTCTTACTTCTCTTTTTGCATGAAGATATAAGTTTAGCTAATCAACATCATTACCATCATCATCATTAGTTTTATCAAAAAAAAAAAAAAAAAGTTTCCGTTCGAGAAATGAAGAAAACGGTCCGACGATGAGTGTGAAAAAAATGAGAGAAGAAAAACGGAAAAATTCTTCTTTTTTCTACATTCACAGAGAATGAATAATTAATAATCAAGTCTTGTTTGTTCGAGTAATGATGATAATCACCATAATGTAATAACTCTTTACTTTCGCTCCTAATTTCGCTGTTATCAATTCTCTTCTTCGGTTGGATCCAGATTGTTCGCAAACATTTCGATAGCTTACATTGTTATTTGTTTGTTTTTTTTATTTCGCTCTTTTTTTTCTCCTCTAGAATCCCTCGATTTAAGTTTTCTCTTCCGTTTTTTTTGTTTGAAAAGCAGACCTATGCAACACACAAAATTTATTCGAAACGAATACACCATTTCGTCTTTTCCGCCTTCTTCTTGGTATAAATTAATTATTTAGCTAGATTAATTCCGAGTGAAACAATGGCGTTCCTTGATAGAAGATTTTTTCCTAGCCTTCATCTACCTGTCTTTAGATGTGATTAAGCGTCTAGAGCTACAAAATCTGTTCTACAAGATGCAAAGCAGTGATGAAATTGAATATAGGATTCAATTCGATTGCTTAAAATCTTAAATGCTCCAATATTTTCTCTGAACTATTTCCAAATTGAATTCCGAACGATCATTTCGAATGAGCCGATGAATTCGAGCTGTTTCAGTTTTACCATAGATAAATTGATTGATTAGATAAATATTTGAGCGTTTGTGATCAGATTTTAAATTTATTCGCATGTCTTAGAATCACTTCGTTCATCGAAGAAAAAGAAACAAAACAAAAAAAAAAGAAAAACTGAATCAATTAACTCTTTCAAGTTTCTGCTCCATTGAGAGCTCTATTCTTGATTGATTGACTTGAGATTAATTTCACTCTCTCTCTCTCTCTCTCTCTCTCTCTCTCTCTCTCTCTCTCTCTGCACATTGAAATGAATCTTTTTGGGTCTTAGGAATGATTGCAATGATATGGGCACCGATTAGACCGAATCTAGCAATGACGAACAATAAATGATGAATGAGTAGAGTAGAGAAGTGAACCAGATAGTAAGAAGATAAGTGATACTCTGTTGAAATCGAAATAATTTCTCCAAAACGGAGAGAGAAAAAGAAAAAGAAAAAATTAAATCAAAACAAGGGAACACAGTTTGGTATTTCAGCGAGCAAATAAACGAACAAAACCGACTCCCAATTGCATTTTTTTTTCGATCTCAATTCTAAAATAAAATTCGAGGGTAAGAAGTAAGCGAGGGCCGAAATAATAAAACGAATAATTTCACATAGCCAAGCGAAGGTAATGTTTCGATGAAAAAAATCTAGTGCAAAGCAATGTAAAATGGCGAATATATCTTCCGAAAAATTGAACCGATTCAAGGGAATTGATAATTCAATCATCGAAACATCGACAACGAAAGAGGAAACAGAGTCAAAAGAGAAAGAGTTTATCTCAAGTCTAACAATCGTTGTGTTGGTGTTTTTTTTTCGAAGCAAAAACATTTCTCCTTCTCTTTCTTTTTCAAAACTTTGGTTTTTGTGTGTTTTACCCTTTTCATAAATTAAGCAGATTGCTGCATGTGTTGTTTACCGTTTCTTTGGTTTGTTGCTGATTGAAAATTTTCGTTCTCCACTTCATTCCCTTGTTAAGATTGATTAAGAAAATCTAATCTAGAATGGAACAAAAAAAAAATATAGAAGAGAAAGAGAAAATAACCACCAAATACTGAGAGTGCAGCCAGAGAGACAACAACATCAACAATAACAGAAGTTTACACCAACTTTGAGTATTATGGAGAAATTAATTTTTTTTTTTCGGTGGCAAGAATTTAATTTAATTTTCTTTTTCCCTCTTCCTCCTTCTCTCGCAATCATCGTCATTTAATCTTTTCGATCGCTCCAAATAAGATTGCAAGGAAGAGAATGAGAAATCGGAAGAACATACGGAAGAACAAACGAAAGAAAAAAAAGAGCGAGAAACAGCGAAGTGAAATTGGGAAGAATAAAGAACAATAAAGAACGAACGGGTTGATGGTGATGAAACAAAAGATGTTGGATTTGTGGAACAAATAGTGTGTGAAATATAATGAGAATCTAACCCTACAGTTTGACAAAATATAATTGTTTGGCAGATGACGATTTTTTTCCTCTCTGGCGTTAGTATCCCGTTACAGAGGCTGGTGTGAAAATCGCTCTTCTTTAAGATTGCAATTTTTCGATGTTCGCTTGATTGAATAAGCACAAAACACGCATTTGAGGCAACAAATAGCCCTAAAGATAAGAAAATGAATTTCGCGATACTAAAATTTAGGTCTCAATTTTAAGACAAACAGAGAGAGAGAGAGAGAGAGAGAGAGAGTGAGTCATAAAGGCATTTACAATGTGTCTACACACACTCACACTGCCATATCGATGCATTCTCTCGATCGCTCAACTAATAGGAAACAGAACGCAAAATTATTTTCTGAAGAAGCTTATAAAAAATATCTAGATGAAATCGAGAAGATTTTAATAAGGAATTTCATAATCAATGCATTTGTAAGTGAAAAATAAAATTCATATTTTTATTGCTCTTTGTTTTCTCAGGTGTACGTATTTGATGGGAAATTATTTTCTTTCTCTCGTATTTCAATTTGCTACAATTACAATCATTCGGATTTTCTTTCCCTTCCATTATATCGTTTGGCTAATTCTTTCAATTCGTCTGAGCGGCAACAAATTACGTGTCAGAGACAACAGCGAGAGAGAGAGAGAGAGATGGAATTGATGATTGCCCAAGCAAAGAATAAAGCGAAACATTATTCTTAGACATTTTATCAAAGAGATAGAGAATTAATGACAACAGATGAAAAAAAAATTCTTTCTGTCAAACATTCTATCTGGGTGTAGATCTAGGTCTCTCTCAATGTTTATGCACTCGCTGTTTGTTAAGTGTCGATGAAGAAAATGATGATGATGATGATGATGATCATCATCATCAGTGTTCCATTTTGATTCATTTTAGATCAGTTTGATTCGATTGATTAAAACCGATTCCCTAATGACTTTGTTCGCTTGTTGGTTGCTGCTGGTTATTGTATATTTCTCTGTCTTCGTTCAAATCTAGCTCCGCGTTTCTTTGATTTGTTTGCAATCAATGGCTTTAACGATGTAGCTTATGATGTGCGAAAGAATTATGTGAAGCGAACGAGAGTGAGAGAGAGAGAGATGTGGAAGAAAAATGAATGGATTTTTTTTGGATTTGAAATTATTGAAAAAAAAATCAAAAAAAAAAAAAGTAAAAGAGTTCTGATGTCAGCGAGAACTAGAAAACGAAAATTTCCATCAGTTCTATTAGAGAATTAAATCTTTTTTTTCTTTTCCGAATCGATTCATTTCGTATGCTAGGTTTGTCATTACACTCTTGAATCTTACCTCGATCTTTATATTTTTCAATTTATTCCATTTGCCATTTCGAATTTCATTCCATTTGACTCTAATTTTACTTGATTCAAATTGAGGCCCAAACAATTTCACCCATTCTCTTTTTCGAGTAAGTTTTGCACAGACATTTCACGTATCGAATTACGTAATCAAATCGATCTCTGTGGCTTTGTGAAGAAGCTCTTCAATTTTTTCTTTCTCTTTGCTTCACTCTATGTTAAGATTCTTAGGCTAAAGTACTTGGAATCTCTCAATCGCTAGGTCGGTACTCGACAATGGCAGTATGCGCTTGCCTTGGTTTAGTATTTGTTTCATTAAATTAATTTCTTTTCATATTGTTTGATACAATTCGATCATCTTCATCATCATCGTCGTCGTCGATAGCTTCAGATAGATACTTGAATTCATTCAAGTAGAATTCTTTCTAAATTCAATTGGTTCGCTTCTATTTATTGCCGATCGAATCACTTCTGGGTGATTTTTTCGGAATTTTATTTTTTTTTTTTACATTCCTTGCTCGAATTATTCATAGAAAAACAGTCAAATTAATAAAAAAAAATTTAACCTTAGGTTTTTGCTTCAAAGAACAAATGGACCGCACACAATACAAAAAGTTCTCATTTCGTTTTCTTAGCTCTAAGTACTCTAATTTCGAGTATATTCATTTGACGACTGTGTGATTATTCAAAACCAATTCTTTCTGTTAGATCTCTCAAAAGATCAATCGTCTCGAATCGTATTCAATGAATTCGTTTTTGTGACGTTTGTAACTAGAAGCCCAAGTTTTCTCGACGAAAAAATATGGCCTAATGAAGGACAAAAATTATCCAACCAAAAAACACATACAAATTTCAAACTATTCATTTTGGTTTAGTGCTTCATTAAGATCAATGCATTATATGGGATGAGATGGAGAAAATAAAAAATATGGAAAAAGAAAAAACTCTAGAAATGGACTTCATCATAAATTCATGTCGAGCGAGAAATGATTGGAAATTCATAGCTACCAACATTAATTTAATTGATTTTGAATGCAAGCATTTCATCTTGTTTATAGCGACCTAGACCGAAGGCAAGAAGAAATCTATTACTGAATTTACCCACGAGTTTCTCTTTCGGTCACATCTTCTCTTGCTATATTGTATATCTATTTTTTCTACTCATTTATATAGAGAGATTTGCATCATCGATTGAGCTAAATGGAAGAGAGAGAGAGAGAGAGAGAGAGAGAGAAAGAAAATAATTGCAATACCGGCATTTTATGGATTAGAATGGATGGACCAGATGTATAGATAGAATTTTGAGCTACGGAATTTGTTTTTTTTTTCGTTTTGTAGAAACCTTTAATCGATAATAATCGCAAACAGCAACGAAATCGACTTGCCAACGAGAGCTTACGAGCGATTTATCTGGCTGAATAATCTAGTCATATGGACAAAGAAAAAGAAAAAAATTCCACCACATTCAACATCAATGTAACCAAAATAGTAAGAAAGAAAAAGATGAAAATGGTAAATTCAAATCTAGTATTGAAAATTTGGGGACAAACTACATTATGCAATATCGAACTGGTCGATTTAGCACGGCTTATGGATCTTTTGCCTATGATACAAGATGGTTGAATCGCATCACTCTCTCGAAACAATTGGAATTGTATGTCGGCGCATCAACAAACACATATGCATTCACAAAGTGTAATCGAAAATGATATGGGTCTAGATATGGAACGGAATCTAAGCCTAGAGAATCGAATCAGATTGTAGAGAAGTTTGGGAACGGATATGCCACATCATCATCATCATCGTTCATACATTCTTTCAAAATCATCATCTCAAGCTAATTCATTTAGTAACAAACTAACTGTTACAATCAGAGTATGTTAATGAGAGCTAGGAAGAGATTGTTTCGATAAATATCACAAAAAAGCAGAATTAAAAGAGGAACGAAGAGTATTACAAATTCAACGATTTCTGGCTTCTAGATTCTAGTTTTACCTACTTTGGAATGCAATGATATGGATGAAATTGATTTGATTCAAGCGGACACACTGATCCATATTGGCCTTTTGTATTATTTCATACACTAAATCATTCGATTTTTCGCCAGCTTCAGATTAAAATCGAGACAGAAAAGAAAAATGAAATTCGATTTGGATTTGGTTTATTGAAAATGATTCCTTGTATGTGTGTCAGTGAGTGAGAGAGAGAGAGAGAGAAATGAAATTCCAAGAGCTTAAAGTTTGACAGACGACAATAGAACTATTAGATTGAAATCCTTCAATTGTAGGATAAATTCTATTTAATTTCTGTAAAAACAGACACACAGAATCAGTGTATGAATGATGGTACTGTTGCTGATGCATGTGATGATGATAACCTTAGATTCGTAAAAGTTCAGTTATGGTTTTGCTTGAACAACTCAAATGACCTAGATGAAACATATTCGGAATTCAGTTTACTCTATTATTATCAAATATCTAGGTATGTTTAGTGCACGATAACACGATCCGTTCCACAAACTGGACTTTTCAAGAGAGAGAGAGAGAGAGAGAAATGAAATTTGGATGCAAAATAAAATAGTTTTTCTCTTTGTTCCAAGTTGAAATAAAAAAGGTGAGAAAAAAAATTCTGGCCTTTTTTGTTTTATTTCTCATTGAATTCGAAAAAAAAGTTTCAGCTTTCTTGTTCTGTAGGTTCTATTGTTGTTCATCATCATCATCTCGATTCTGAAACGTAATCGCTTCAAGTTGAAAGTTTTGTTTTCTCTTTTTTTCCTTTCTATTCCCATTCGTTTTTGGCTGTCTATCACATCCCCTCACACACAGACACTCGATATGTTTGGATCTAATGGAGAATAGAATACGGTCTAGGCACCTAATAAATCTCAAATCTATTTCTTTTCCGTTTTAATACCTTCATTCGTTTGTTTTTTATTTTTCATTTCACTTTTTCAACTTTAAATGTTACACTAGGGGATTAGTTTGCCATTGCTGAATGATCAAAACATTGACATAAGATCGGTGAATCGATCCAAAGTGAATCTCTCTCGAATGAATAGACATTCAATAAACATTTTGCACTCGATTTTAAACCGATAAAAATATTGAACGCTCAAATTCTTTTAGTACATCGAAAAATATTTAACGAATCGGCCAAATAAAATCTGTAGGATAAATTTTCAATCTCAAAGAGTTCAAAGTTCAAAGCTTCGAATGATTGATATTTTTGTGTTTTTTCTTCTCTACATTCTTCATAATAACTAGTACTTTGTATCCTAATGCTTGGCTATTATCATTCAGAGGTTTTTTTTTGATAGAGATGGAGATGACAGATTCGAAGATGAAATTTTCTTAATTAAAAATTGAATGAAAGCGATGGGATGAAAGAATCACATCTTTCCCAGTAATGAATTTGATGAAAAATCTTGAATCGCCTAAGAAAAGACCATCGAATAAGGATATGGGTAGGGACTGTTAGGGACGGAAAACCCCTCTTTCATCATAGACAACGCTATGTTTGACAGAAATTTATTCTCTTTTCTAATGTTTCGACAATCTTTTTTTTATTTGTCCTTTTATTTCAATGCTTTTCTTATTTCAAACCGATGAAATACTGATGACAACAATGATGGTGACAAATAGGAACAAACAAGAACGAGAGACGAACAAAAAATAAAATTAAAAGTGAAAAGTATAACAATAAAACAGATGCGAGAAAAAAAAATGTTACCTTAGTAAATTACTCCCATTCAATCTATTAGAATGCCATGATGGGACTAGAATTGAGAAGAATCGAAAGAATAAAGACAAGAAGAAAAGATTTTCTTTCGAAACTACAAAATGTTTTGTGCCTTGAAGCTTGAAAAATTCATCTTTCCACGTCTGATATTTTTTTGCGATCTAGAACTGTGATGAAGAAAATTGAAATCGAAAAATTTAGAATATAAGATACCGTTTCAATGTTGTAAATTTACAAAACACAAAACTGATACACCCACAAATGGCATAAAAATAGAAATGCCATATGCCTAAAACAAAGTAGATCAAAGTCTATTGAATTCATTTCTTTCTCCAATTTGATCCGAAAAGAAACGAAAGAATTCGTTGATTTTTCTACAATTCAGATAGATCGAAAAGTCCTAGTTTCCAATTTTTTGTTTCTCTCTCTCTCTCTCTCTCTCTCTCTCTCTCTCTCTATCATCCGTCGATCATTTTATTCTGAGTTCTGCGAAAAAAGGACAAATCGTTTCGTTTGCATTGTTCCAAAATTCATCCAAAATGATCAATGTGGAATGAATAAATGATGAAATCGAAATCGCAGAACAGAGAGCATCAGTTTTCAGAGTCTAATTGATACAGCTTTTAATTTCAAGATGTCTAAATTTTCGACACCAAAATGTATGAAAAGGGTCTGTGTGTGTCTGTGTTTCAATTCGTTTCAAATTCACTCATAGTGCTAAGTGTTGATGGGAAAACTTTTGAAATGAAACCAAAATTGATGTCGAGAAAACAAAATCATCAGCGAATGAAATCGAGAAGAGAAATTCATACACCGGAAAGTTAAAAATATTTGACCATTAATTATTTGATGAGACCTCGAGAAATTTCAAAGATGAATTTCTCTGGATGAATTTTTAAATAAAAAGGAAGGAAAAGCAAAAGGATGTGAAAAGAGCTCAATTTTGATTTCTAAGTCTGCATCGCAGGTGTTTGTTTATCTCCTTTTACTTTGCTATGAAGATTCCTCAAAAGATCAACGGATTTCAATGGTCTAAGCTAAAAAAAAAATTTTGTAATTCCAAAACTTAATTACGACGGGAAGGAAAAATCTAAAAACTTTCAATCCCAACCAATATCAAAAGATAAAATTTTCTCTGGCATCTGTTATCGTTCAATAGGAGAAAAAAGAAAATTCAGAATCTGATGACAGAGGATGAAGATCAAATTAATCAAATTAAATGCTCTTGAAGCTACTTTCCTTTTCTTTGAAATTAAGCTCATTCAAATTTGAAATCCGCAATGATTTATTACGAACTGAAAAAAAATTATCGCAAAAAATCGGAAAAAATTCTGAATATTTATTAAAGAAGATCAAGAGAGAGAGAGAGAGAGAGAAAAGAAGCCAACAACGAAAAGGTATCGCGCGTTGCTTATGAAATGATTGGATGGAAGAACAAACATCATCATTATATTTTTCCGTGATTGGCTGGTTATTTTGGTCGTTTTTTATGTTTAAAATATGCGAAAAAATCCAGACGATTATGATGAGGAGAGAGTTCCATTATCCCTCTTTCTCTCACTATCGATTTAGAATCCTAGCCATCTTCAAAGATGGACCATTCGCTTAATATCTTTATCTGGTAGAATATGAATAGGCATCGAAATTGGTTCGATTTTCATGTCTTTCTGTGATAGTTCAATAAACCTCATCATTTTTTACGAATTTCATATCTCTCATTGCATTCTCGCATGAGTATCCGAATTAAACCAATCTAGGAATGGATTTTTATGCCAATAAAGAACATCAATGAATGGATGAAACATGGAATATTCTCTCGAAGAAATAATCAGAATGTAGCAATAAGAAAAATATTGAAAATATGAAAATTGTATGGAGAAAAAATTCGTGGTTTGATTCTGAATTCCTTACACTGAGTTATCTTGTAGCACCATCGCCATAATCATCAACATTTTTATCATTATTTTTCTTCTTCTTCTTTGCTTTCATTTTCAAATCTTTTTGTGTTTTTTTCTCTGCTAAAGAAAATTCTATCGAAAAGAGACACAAATTGGAAATTTAAAAAAATTTAAAATTTTCAATGAATAAAAAGATATTCTCTCGCATTTCAAACATCACCACCACCATAACCACCATCAACGCCACCAATAATGGAATGATGGGGAAAAAAATTCACAAATTCCAATTGGATTTAACTTCTCGTGGGGTCTTGGTTTCGAACCAAATCTTGTATTGCGGTCCTCTTTTCCATCGATATCTTCTACTTGTTTATACAATATTTCAAAATTCATACAATAAATAATCTGTTCTCTCTCTCTCTCTCTTCATTTAGTGCTTGATGGAAAGAAAAAGGCCAAGGATGTAGGACTATTAAATTGATCATCATCATCATCATCAGCAACAGTAGAGAAAAAAATCAAGCAAATTTATGGGGCAAATCATTTAAGATCCTATTGAGAATTCCTATGAGCATCCCCATCATCATCATTTTCATCATTCGATTCCTCTCTCCGTTATGTTTGTTCTCCATTCCTCAGCATCTTTTTCATTATCATCGCTATTATTATTCCCTTTTTTATTCCATTATTGTTCAATAATTTCACTAATGATAGACTTCATATGAATCATACCAGTTTGAATGTGTTCCGATGTGTGTCGAACATCATTAACATACATCGGATTGGAAAAGTGAAAATGATGCTGTTTTTTTCACTCTCTCTCACAGAAATGTTTTCCAAAACAAATCGAAAATTATCAAATAAAAAAAAAGTTTCAATGAAAAAGGAAAAAGAAGAGGGAAGAAAATCAGACAAGTGAAGAAAAATCTAATTTTGGATCGTTTTCAAAATTCAAACCAGACTCAAAACAAAAATGACCGAATTATATCCTCTCGAGTATAAATGAAACCGAACGAAGATTAGAACGAATTTAGATGAGAACTTTATTGACGCTGAAATAGTTGCGAACTGAAATCGATGAAAATTCGCCCCATCATTTTATGTGACAATTTCTGTCTAGATCAAATAATTGTTCTATAAGGAGGCATTCTACACCTACCTTAACCTACGCACCAACTTTGTTAACAGTGACAGACAAGAAATTCTTCCTCAATTCATTTTTGATTGCTTTTGTTCTCTAACACCAAACTGAAAGAACAATTTCAACTCTTTTTTTTTTTGTTATCTGATAGTCAGATCGTATCTTAATTTCATCTCATCAAATTCATATCTTTGAGACGTCCGGAAGCAGACTACTTGATTCCTTTCCGATAGATGTCTATGAGATAAAAAAAATTCTCAATTTCTTCTTAATCCCTCTTGATACTTCCCTGCATAAATTCCAAATATTTGTGTCTTGTTATCATTTGTCAACAAAAATCTCAAAACAATCTTCGATAAGTTTTTAAAATTTTTGCTGAATTCTATATAAGATTCAACCGATTTTAATCTACCTAGCGATTAAGTCCTAGCCTACCAGCAATTGCTAGGGCCGAGGCTAATCTAATCTAGATAATAAAATAAGCTAGTATACTCTAATTTATTTCTCTGATTTTAGAAAATAGAAACAACTGATAAGAAGTTATCTCAGTCAAGATTTTTGGACGAAAAATCATAAAAAAGGTTTGAATTTATGCAGGGAAGTTTCTGCTGGTTCGAACATTTTTCCTCCATCTATCGGACAAATGAAAACAAATCCCAGCCCGATTAAGTTGCTCTACTATTAAAAAAATAGGCAGCGAATGAAGTATTATTAGTACAGCCATCTATTGGTGGAACATTTAAATTTTCAAGCCACTACGTAAAACTATTAGCCCGGTGAGAAATTGTGAGCCTGTGCCATTCGGCATTGGAAATTTTGCCCCAAACTTAAAAATTTCAAATGACTTTAAGAGAATATCAAGAGATGATGATTTTTTTCAAACTCTACAGAATTGACCAGCTATATCAGGAAATGATGCATTTGAATAGAACCCTGGAGAAGTGATAAGAAATTGAACCAATCTAACCAAGAATTTCAATAGGAAACCAAATTAGCAATTAGGCCTGCTTGATGGTTAAAGATTTCTAAGTCTTGTGTTCAAAAGTGATAATTAGCATTTTTTTAATTCAAATCAAATCTTCAAAAGTATATTACAATTAAAAATGAAAAAATACACTCAGATCGGAAGTGAATAATTTCATCATCATCGAATTGCAAATAAATTAGAATATACAACTCGAAACGGTAGGATTTTTTCATTTGGAACAAAAAAATTAAAATGCGGTGAATTATAGTAAAGTGTGAAGATGATCTCAATAACAATTCAAATCGATCTAATGAAAAAGATTATATCTATTTATATCGAATGTTCCATACAGAAAGAGATAATGGGTCCTTGAAACAGAATTTTAAAATCTAGCAATTATAAAAAGAAAGTTATAGAGAGAAGAATAGAATTTGAATGAGGAAAACATTTTACACTTTTGATACAAAAATAACACTTCAAGATTTAAACAGTAGAGTCGGATAAATGAATTTGAAACGAGGAAAAATTGTTTTTCATACAAATAAAGATCCAAAAACATAGAACAGAATGACTTGATAATTTAGAAAAAATATCGAAGAGCAAAATTCATAAATCATCAAACAGCCATCAAAGCAAGAATTCAAGGTGAAGATCCTTTCGGATCTTCAATCTCAGCAGCGTTTGAATTTGGATCAGATTTGATATCTGTCGTTGTTTTCAAATTAACTGATAACGATGATGATGATGATGCAGATGAGACAGACAAGTTTCTTTCAAGTAAATATCTAAAATAGATTCTATAAGGTGTTTTGGAGACCGAATTAATCGCAATTTTTTTCAATCTGATTCGCTCTTTTTCAGGTGAACTTCTTTTCCGTTGTCTTTCCTCTTCGTTAGTTCGATCATCTATACGATAATCCTCTTCATTGTTACTCGTTTCGATTTTAATCTCGATCGTTTGGTTTGGAAAAGAAGAATCCCCAACAAGATCTGACGTTTCAGCGTTATCATGAGAAATTTTCACATCATCTGGCATTTCAACCTTCATCTCTGTGTTGTTGTTATCCTTTGATTCTAGAGGTGATGTTGAATTCGATCTATTATTGCTAACCTCTGCTTTGGTTTCAGATTTGGTTGGATTCACATTTTCTTCTATATCAACATCAATTTTATCTCTATCTTTTTCTTTGGTGTCCATACCATCATCAACATCTCTATCACCTTTTTCGAGATCATCGTCATCATTTTGGATCGATTCTAGTCGAAAATCGGTTGTATCTGATTCAAGTAACCATTGATCAAATTTATTAATTCTAGTGTCAAGGCAATTCGATCGTATCCAATCGTTGTGCCATTTCTCGAAACGTTTGAATTTTTTTCGTGTGATTTTTTCATGATTCTATACCAAAATAAAACATGGAATTGTCGGAGAGGGAAAGGAGAGAACAAAAAACAGAGAATCAAAATCAATTTATTTATTTTTTCAAAAAACAAGCGAAAAATTGAAAGCAGGAACAATACGACAAAAAATGTAGAAATTCGCTATCTCAAATTTAAACTAACCATTCTTGATTGCCGCTCCTGATCAGATGGATCTTTTTTTCGATATCTGTACATCATTGTTTCATTTTGAACAACAATAACTGATTTGAAACCATCCAATCGAAATTTGCATTCTGAATTGTTTGCACCTTCATTTACATCAGCAATATCCTCGTTTTTAAAAGTTTTCGAAGATTTAGATTTGACACTATCATTAGACTCCTCATTCTCATTTGTATCTCGCGATTCGCTGATCGGTGTAGCTGGATCAGAATATTCTTTAGATACGGTTTTACTCTCAATATTTTCTCGGTTATTTTCTTTATTTTCCCGACGATTCAAGGCTGTCATTTCTTTGTATTTAAGAATACATTTATTCAGAAACGGTGGATTTGATTTCAATTTTTGTTCCAAAAGTTCTTGAATCTTATTATCATCTAGTAAAATCTTTTCTCGTTCTTTTTCTGAAAGATTTTTCGTCGATGACCTGAGTGTTCTTGATGATTGAGGAACATTTGAATCATCATCACCTTCATTCGCAGATTCTTCATTAGAAGCAACGTTGTGAGCGAGCAGATCGAAAGTTATTTTGCCTTCACCTTTGTAGATGATAACTTTAAAACGATTTTCAGTGCTCAGTAATTGTTCGAAATTTCTGTAATAGGAAGATTCTTGTTCTAGTCGTTGTGAAGCAGTACTGCACAAACCGCCAGCCGAACCAATTTTTGAGCTTTCTAAATACAAGTTCGTACATTTTTGGCTAATTTCATCGCTAACAATATGTTGGAGCTGGAAAATTTAAATCATCATGAATATAAAAATGATTAAAATTATCAATTTTCATGAACACAAACTTGTCGGACTATCATTTGGACGATCTTGTCGAGAGTGAATGCGATGTACGCATGGATGTTGAACATCTCTCTTAAATTGTCTTCGAATTGATTAGAATCCATATTACCATCTAAAACTTGCTTTATCATATCAACCATATTCACGAAATAATCTTCGGCTTTAACGCCAACTTAAAATATGCACGAAATAATCAGTTTATATGAAAATCTACTTGGAACCTTTATACTCACGATTATTTTTCAATCTTAGTAAATTTGCTGGTGCAGATTCTCTATCAGTTTTACTTTCTTCACAAGCGATTTGCTGTGCTCTTTGATGCATTTTACTTAAACGCTCACACAAGACATAATGTAGCCGAAAGAAAAAATACCAATAATTCGTTACAAAAAATAACGAATATTCTTCATCTGGATTAGAATTAAGCATCGGTGATGGCTTAAGCTCAGACTTTTCACATTTACTATTACATTCGTTATCGTTTTCAGTCTTGATATCATCTAAAGAGAAAAAAAATAATTTTGGCGTTTTTAAAAACAATCATGTCTAACCTATGACATTTTCAAGATCATCTGATTTACCATCAATTTCGTCATCAGACATATCTCCACGAGGTGTCGCGAAAAGATCCGGAATAAATTGCCGCATCATATGCTTGATTTTTCGTTTATCATCTTTGTGGACTGATGTCTGTCGTTTAACGTGATGAATAATCAGATTAGATGCGATGCCAATCATGGACTTATCAGGATAAACGAAAATCATGTGAGGTAGAGAATTCGTATCAGATGGAGATGAATTATGATTCTCAGATTCTTGATCCTCAGATTTTTTTTGACGGCTAGTTGCAATATTTTCTATTTCATTATTTAGAGACTTCGTCCGCAAATATTTGAGATCGTTTTGTTTGAAACTTAAACTTTGATGATCTAAGGATTTGAGATAATATTTTTCATTTTGTTCTCGCCAAATTCTATTGAATTGTTTTTGAGAATCTCTCCACTCTTCATCTTTAGCAATCAAACGACGTAATACTAATGGTATCACATTGTAAGGACAATTTTTGATCCCTAAATAAAAAATATTATAAATTTAATTTAAAAATAAATCAATTTAATGATTCACCTTCAATAATACAAGGAGATTGATCTCCGTAAATTCTTCTGATGGAATTCAAATGAATAACTTGAGATGTACCACCAAGAGAATCATCAAGTTTAAAATTAGTTCGTTCTTCATTGGTCATTTTTTCCATTTTTTTGTGAATAGTTTGTAGAACTCTTATTGTCGATAGATTGGTTTCGATGACCAAATCGAGTTCGTATCGTTCATCTTCACATCTATAAACATATTCTTCGTATTGTGTTTTTCGACTGGATACAAATGTTGAATCTTCACTCCAGGAAGGAAACGACACTAAAGTGTCATTTAAAACCTCTTGACATAATGGAGTTCGCCCAGAGCATTCTTGTTTAGATGTGTTCTTAGGCATAGTTCGATAAGAAGCTCCATAACGTTTGCTAGAGGAGAAATCTAAATCAACATAATCATAATCACGCCTATCACGGAAGGGTGAAGAGTAACGATTTCCTAGACCATCTAGATAGCTCGTGTTACCGAATAAATTATTGTGATATGAAGAACTGCCGAAAGCGTTCGGATTTGTGTACAGATTGTACCATTGATGATGAAACGATGAAGAAGAGTTGAGCATCTGACTATTTTCTTTCACTCCTAAAATGTCTTTAAATTTAGCATACAAGTCCGGACAAGTCGAAAATAATGGCTGTACAAATTGTGAAAGTTCTGAACGAGTCAAAATATCGTTATTGAATAGTATCAATCGCCTCAATAGTGCTTCGTAATATATTGGTTTCAAGCCACTTCTCAGCTATCAAAAGAATAAAATTAAATCAAAGCATTGAAAAAAATTTCACTTCTCTAATAAATCTTACTGCATCAAATAGTGCATATTCACGCAGTTTCCCATCATATTGATGGCTTATATTTTTAGCTCCTAAATCAGCATTTTGATTCTCTCTGAATGGAATCAATTTGGATCGCTGAAATTTAAAAAGCATTCAAGCCAATAAATTCTATTTTATTCTATTATTATTATTGGCTTACCTTGATAGACAAATGCTGAACATTCGTTTGATCTATTGGGGTGTTGATACTATTGGTGGATATTGAGCGTTTATTAGAACGTTGAAACGAATTGTTGTATGGATTGCTAATCGAGGAACCAGTCGAAACACTTCCAGAACTGTGAAGACTTCTACCGCTGTGATGTACGGGATTGGATGAGTTGATTACATTTATCGACTTCGGTTTCAATGTTGAATGCTCGCTGATTTGAGCTGAATTAGCTGCTTGATTACGAATATGATGATGATAATTATTAATATCAACAGAAGTGGGCATATTACCAGAATTTCCTAGAGTACTAGAACTATTGTGTACAGCTGTCGAATGACTGAAATTCAAGGAAACCGCTTGCGATGAATTTCCGACATTAAAATTGCTTGAAGAGCCTGTCATGATGCCACTATTAGCACTAGCATGAGCACTTAGGCTTCCATGATGATGATGCGAAGATGAATTATGTGCATCAGGCAAAAATTGACTGAATTCTTGCAAAAGATCAGGCTGATTTTCGAAAAGTTTTGATACTTTACTAAAAACTTCACTTTCTGTAAGAATTTTTTGGCCAGAGTTATCTTGCTCTTTTTGATAACTTTGAAGGATATCAAGAAATTGTTTATATATCTCAGGCTGCTCTAAAAAGCGATTTTTGATTTTATTAACATAATTGATAGCATGGTTGAATTCGACCGGTCCACTTGGAGGTGGAACTAAAGTATTGGATTGAGTATTCGTGGCTAAGAGTTGAGAATGGAGATTATTGGTTGTTGATGGTGCTTGAATTGAACCGATTGGACGCGAATTGGCTGACTCGATTATCGAATGACCAGTCCTATGATTAGGTTCGATACGTGAAGGAGTATTGATGATAGGATTCGCAACAACATTGGATGGAAGAGTTACTGAAATTTGCGACAGGCTTGTAGAATCTTGAATTGAAAAAGTTGAAGATGATTGTTGATGATTGCTGGGAGTCGTTTGAATGATTTGAGGCTGATTGGTAACTATTGTACCTCTAACCAGATTACCGCTGGATAATTGATGATGAATATTTTGTCCGCCTACAATTGGAGCTGCTACAGATGACTGTTGCTGTTGTTGATGTGAAGACGATAATGGATTGGTTGACATCAAAACAACATTAGTAGAATTTGGCATAGAAACGTTGACTTGATCGTTAGAATGTATCTCGATTTTGTATCCCGGAGGAAGAAAAGTGTTGAAACCAACAATCAATTCCGGATTACCTTTAAAAAGATTAGAAACTCTCTGTATCACCCCAGGGGTATCAATTGATTGCGATTTAAATTCTTTCATAATGTCGAGAAAGTCATTATAAACTTGAGGTTTATCATTGAATTTGAATTTAACTTGATCCAAATAAGACAATGCATCTTCGACTTTGAGCCGTTGAAATTGTGGTTGTTGCTGACATGAAGAAGACGGAGGTTGAGATTGTTGCACAGAAGAGGTAGATAAATTGATCGAAATATTTGATTTTTGAGAATTATGGCCCATGTTCGAGACGTTGGTAGAAAAAATGGCACTATTTGGTGTTGATGTATTACCCGTCTGCACAAACAATGGCGCTGGAGCTGAATGAGTTGTTGAAATCGGTTGCAATGTGACTGTTGGAACAGTCACACTTGAATTCACCACTGTATTTTGCTGTAAATGAGCTGTGGGTGGTGGAGTTGGAAGATGATTAGCGTTAGTATTTTTTGACGGAAACGCCGAAGATGGATCTTGATGTATGAATAAAGCATTGATTGGACTGGCATTCGCAGCACCAGTTGAATTCATGACATTAGTAGCCGTAAATCTTTGACCAATAGGAATTGTAGCAACAGTAGGTTGTGCTTTTAAAACGGTGGATCCAGTTACACCAACTGGTATGGCGGTTATCTGTTGACCTGAACCGGCAGGCAAAATTGTAGTTGTACAGACGACAGAAGAGGCGACAGCGGATGTTCCAGTAATCCCAATCGTGGCTGGATGAATTAATGTAGCATTAGAATTCGCTGTATGAATTTGAGAAGATGGTCCAGCAGCAGTTCCCGCTGTAACTAAATTATTAGGCAGTTGTGCTCCAGGAGCATGAATGGTAAATGCAGTAACTGATTGCGTAACTTGTTCATGATTTTGATGTTGTGTATGGGAAATGCTACTCTTGGAATTATTTGAGATGGTAGATGATTCATTACATTTATTATTATTATTGAGCCTTTCATTTGCTGTGGTGATCAATGTAGCTGGAATAATATTCGTCTGTGGTATAATGGTAGGTTGATGCGAAGGTTTGATGATATTGGCTGCTGTCGCCGAAGTGGGTGCAGCAGAGGTGATATTCGCCGTAACATTAATGGTATTCATACTTTTTAAAATTATATGACCAGTTCAATCGAATTAAACAAAAGATGTTCTTAAATTCAGATATCTTATGATGGCATTTGAAATCATAACATCTGAAATTAATGTTGAGGAAATTTTGAAACATCTATAAGTCTTAGCAGCACCGACTATAGAATTGTTTATAATCAAAAATATTTCTGGCTCCACGATGAATATGTAGGTCGATTCAATTCTAAATAAAAAAAAGTATATCAGTGAAGATAGATTCTACGCATCGACAATGGATAATTTTGAATCATTTGACCAAAGATTGAGAAAATCGTAGATTCCGCAAGAATATAATACAAAACTTTGAAGGTAATCAATTCTCTTCGATATGAAAACTCAGTAGCTTACCAAATTAAAGATCTTTAAGCTAAGAACCAAGCCAAGGTTTAAAAACCAAGACAGGAAACAATCATTATCACTTTGAAGAAAGAAAAAGACAATCATTTAACGATGGTTGAAGCAATGAAGTTTTTGAAACAAAACCGATATCAAAACAAGAATCTCGAACAATTACAAAAATTAAAGCAATTTAATTTGTTATTTAGTTCACTTAGGTTTTCGCTTAGATGATTGGGATAGAAAAATTCTGCCAAAAAATGCAAAGAAAAAATGAACGAAACCTAGAAAAAGAGAAGAGAGACGAGAAAAAAAGAAGCTAAACAGTTGTGATGTTGATGTTGTTATTGATGGTGCTGCTGATGTCGATGTTGTTGTTGATGATGGTGTTCTTCAAATTGCTTCAATGATGGCTGTGCAAGCATTGGATTGAATTAATGGTGGTGTTGGTCGTAGTGGCGATGGCGGTTGAACAATTCCGAGACGGCAGTCAATCTTCAATCGATACTGACCTGTCCGCTTTCTATCTCCTTTATTGTGCTATCACTATGAAAATCAGCATTCGTTTCGTTTGGATCTCGATCTTTCTCTCAGCTCTCATCGCTTCTACTACTCGCTCTTGTCGAAATATTTGTTTCACTATGAAACTATGATGGCGCACACTGCTGATTTATCCATCGACGAGAGAAAAAACCGCTCTAGAACCAAGCGAACGCACACATACACACACACACACACACACAGTTCTGATTGATAGGAAATTCTCCCATTTAGTTTTCAGTGTGCGGTAATCTTCGAGAACTAGGAAATGAGTAGGTCTCTTTTGGATTTATGATTCAATTCGCAGTAATTTTTTTCAAATTTTCTAAGAACTACCAAATTTACCAAATAACATCTCTTACACTGCTTCCTCTCCAGTGCATAGTGTAGACTTTTTTTCACTTTCGCACGTACACACACAATAATTCGTTTCTATGCCTCTTGGTGGTGGCTACTCTCTTCACACACACACGCACAATTCTTAATCAAACAAGCTCGATAAATTATCCCGCTGATTTGTATGCTTCTACAATTAGATTTGAGATGATCGCTGTTTCCAGGGTCCAAAATTGATTATACGAAATCGATGAATGATGAATGGATTTGCACACAGATTCTATGTCATTGGAAGATGAATTGGAAACGGCTAATGATAATGATTCTATCTCATAGGGAGATGACTTAGAAATGGCTAATGATTATGATTCTAATGAAATAGAAGCGAGACTAAGAAGAAGTAATGGGTTTGAATTATTTAAGGTTTTTTTTTCAAAACCATATTTAAACAATATCGTCGAACAGTAGTCTAATATATTTGCCAGACAGAATTTGAATATCCGAGTAATCCTTGCTGCTATTTTGGATATAAGGTACAAGTAAGTCAGAAAGTTAGAGGATATTTTTTCAAGTTGACCGGAATCGATGCTCTGAGAGGCTTGTCAAAGGCAAATAAACAAACTCTTTTGATTGGGTTTTCTTAGCAGTGAAATTTTAATTGCTTCAATTGCTTTGATCCATTTCTTAACAATTTTAATCAATGGTACTAAAATTCAATACTATGTGGTTAGCTCGAGAATAGCATTGACGATATCGTTATTATTATTGTGCAACGCTTTGATCGCTTTGTTACGGCTGACACCAGTTTGGGACACCACCAATTCGATATCTTTTTCCTCGATACCTTTTAGATCGATTTCCTCTGTCGTTTCATCCTCTTCTTCAACAGGCGGGAAAGTAGACGCAACGTTATCAGTCGCATTCTGTCCGATCAAATCTTGGGCGTTCGAAACATCACCTTGAGTTTTGAATTTCTCTGCAGCAGCCAATTGAGCCTTTTGACTTAAATCTTCAATTTTAGCTTCGCCAAATATAATGTAGGTATCGCTTCCAGGAGATTTATAGACATCTGGTTTGTTGACGACAAAAAGGATATTTTTAGATTTTCTGATAGCGACCCGATTAATACCAGGGATCTGAAACAAGACAAATTAGAATGAAAACATGGATAGAAACCCTAATTGGAGTACCAATTTTAGACCAAGTTTGGAAATTGCTTTCCGAGCTTTTTTTTCGCCTCTAGATTGTTTTCCTTTCAAACTAGTCTCATCTCCTGCAGCTGCTCCACCGACTTCCTCAGTTTTATGAGGAGCATCCTTATTATCATGCTCATCATCATCGGACATATCCGATCCACTTCCTGGAAAAATATTCAGAAAGATCGAATCAATATGATGTCACAAATACCATTGTTTAAAATTGCGTCACTTTAAATTTTAAAACGAAATTCAAATACCTTGATTTTCGATCTTAACTTCATCATCAAGAGCCAATTCTGATTGAGTCATTGTGAGGTTATATTCTATTTCAAAAAAGATACAATTGAGAATATAATAAACTACTTAATTTCAAATTCTACAGTTCGAAAACTGAAAAAAGTCTTTAATGATGAATTACTATCAAACAAGCATGAATGGACATTAAATTTTATTTATTTGCTTGCTTGCTTTCTCTCTCTCTCTCTTTTGCTCATTCATTGATTGCAAGGCATGGCATTTCTGGTATTCCAGCAACAACAATGACGGCATCTAGCGAGGGAGAGATTTCGATCAATGGTTTGATTTTTTTTTTTTTTTTGAACAATCTGTTTGAAGCTCAATCTGTTTAATGCTCTATTAGTGACAAAATTGAGACAAAAATTCTTACAATTCTAAATATTTAGAAACAAATCAACAAAAAAAAATAGGAAAATTTTTCCCTATCAATAAAACAATACTGAGTCTATCTTCAACCTAATTTTCTCAGAGTAAGATAAAATCTAAAAAACGATTTCCTTTTGAGGAGTTGAATATAATAAAGATTCAGAAAGAAAATTAGGCGCAAAACAATGATGGATTTTTAAACATAGAATTGATTGAGAATTGAAGATTAAATTGAGAGAATGGAAAGAAGCCTATCACAATAATAAACTTCTGGATCGAATTATCAAAGAATTAAATGATGATCGTAAAAAATTAAAGCTCGTCCATTTCTTCCATACGACAATGAATCGTGGTGTCGACAACCTCGAGACTACCATAGTCTAACTCTTTGATCAAACAAAGAACGGCCGAAAGGATATTGGCATTCTAATTGTTTAATAAGAATTAAAAAAAATTTGATTGATTTATGAATGATTTAATCTAATCGAACGAACCCTATTTTTTCCACCTTTGGGAAGAATTCTTTGTTGTTGTTGTAGTTGTTGTTGTTGTTGAAGATGAGATGATGATGACGATGATGTTGCACTTTGAATATTGGTCCGACTGGAACTATTCGATGAATGAATATTCGGTAGATATGATTGATTGTGCCCACAATTAATGGAACGATCATGATTGCTACTTAAAGGTGTAGTATTGTTATCAAAATATTCATTCATTGGTTCATAAAGATTTCCAGACGAGATGGGCGATGAACATCGTAAATTTCCTTATTTTAATCGGAAGAGAAACCGAGAATATTAACAAGGAGGAGAATCAATGAAAGAGTCTAACCATTGGCATTGTAAATATTGTAATCAGATAAAGAATTTGCTTTGGTCATATTCGTTTTCGATGTTTTGGAATTGCTGTATGGATTCGAAATCATGGTTTGATCTTTGTGAGAATTTTTCGAGGGCCCCGGATATCGATCTCCTTGTTGGCTGAAACTAGCATTCCTATTGGTCAGAAAACTTTGATTGCTCTCATGAGATTGATTAGTTTGACTAAACGATTGTTGCTGCTGTTGATTACACATTGATGATTGATTGTAATCTGCTATTTTATCGGAACTATCATCTAAATCAATCGTTTCGTTACAGGCAGGAGCCGCTTCTGGCATTTCGTAGAAAGTGTAATTATTTTTCGTATTCTCTTCTTTAATAAATTGATCTTCATCCTCGATTTCATCTTCGATCTCTGTTCCAGGCCATACTAGATCTCGACCTAGTTTCTCTGCTTTAAAAATTTCTTCTGCAGTAACTCTGAAATGGAAGAAATCTAGATATAGAAGCTAATTTTTCGGATTTCGATTCAATGAAATTACTTTAGATTATCGAGAAATTCCAAATTTGGCAACGCTTTCAAAACAGTTAGCCGATAATTATCAGAATTGGCACATGGATTATCCTCCAAAGATAATTTTTTCAAGAATTGCAATTGAGAAAGATAGAGAATTTCATTGATATCCTTTATTTCATTTTTACGAAGATAAAGTTCTTGAAGCATTGAACAAGCGGAAAAATATTGCAAAGTTTCAATACTATTAATCGATAAAGAAATGACTTCGACATTAGGCATCCGATTGACGATTGAAACATCCTTCAATGTACATCCCCTTTTGGAAAAAATCAAATTCAATTAAAAATTAAATCTCTCTCACAAAGTTTCTGAAAAAAATAGATCGTGTGTAGACAAACACTTACCAACAATTTAATTTTTTCACAGAATTCAAATCATGCGATCGAGTCCGTACTAGCACTACATTCTCTGTCAAAACCGAAGACATTGTTCACGGCTCTTTGGCTCTGAAGAGTTTCGATAGCAGTTTTAAATTTTAGGATCTAAATAGATAGTTTCGATTGAATTATGTGTTGTGTGAAACAAAAACTCGAACAATTTTTTAGATGTAATAGATCTTCAACAAAATTAAAGAAACATTATGTTTCAAACGACAACACTGATCAATTTTGGTGTAAATTTTTTTGGATATTTTCGGATGGATTCGTTCCACTTCGTGTTTCGATTTTTGTTTTGTTTTGATGACGCTGGCCAACAACCTGAATTTCGAATAAAAATCAACAACACAAATCACAAGATTGACAAGTTTCTTTCGGAGATTGTTAGTTTCATTCACATCATCATTATGTTTTCTCTCATTCTTTCCTTTCTTTTCCGTTCATCATCTCTTTCTCTCTGTTTTCCTATTCATTTTCTCTCCTCTCTTTAGCCTTACCTTGATTTATTCTCTTTATTCGTATTGAAAAGAGGGTTTTAAACAATTCGCAACGATTGATGTCGTCCAAATTTCAAACTAGATTGCCAATGCAAATAATATAATCGAAGAGTTTTCAGATAAAACTTTTAAGATTGCTTAATGTTTGCATTTGAAAAGATAGTCCAAAAAGATCAAATAAAATGAATTTAATATACATTAAATTACCGTTTAATAAGAATCCAAGAGTATTGAGAACGGATATAAAAGAATGTAGTGAAAGATGTAAAAGATAAATCGGATGTAAAAGAAGCGGGTGAAAAAAAAAATTCAATCTTCAATTGCGGTAATCGATCGATTTATAGGCACAGAACAAAGAAATCGATTTCAATTATATTATTTATAATTGATGATAAGGATTTGTTCCACGAACATTTACACTATTGTCTCGCTAATCAAGCGTCCGTCCAACATCCATTACTTATATCGGATCGCTTGGATGGGATGGGCTTTTTTTTACGTCAATATTATCTAGTGCTATCGTTCGAATTTTTGTCCCAAAACGATTGGATCTATTTCGATCCAATTTATTTTCAATTTGGAATGTGATCCTGAAATTTTTATGAGTTTTTTGAGGCATTTTTGAAAATTTTCAATACTTTTGTGCTAAGACGTTGTTTCGGTGTGGATTTAAGATGCTTCAAGTCTATAAGATTCAAATCTTTCGATTTAGATTTTTGTCTTCGATTCTGAAGTTCTAAATTTTGGCCAATTTTTTTGCTCAGCATTTTCAAATAATTAGGATCTTTCCATTCATTCATTTCTTTTTCTTTGCGATTAATCAATTCTTTTTGCCTCATTTCTTCATCGATCGGTAGTCCTTGATCATCTCGAGGTATTATGATACCATGAAATGGACATTTCCGTTTATCTCTTCTCGGACAAAGGCGTCCTGATGGCAATAAAGCTTTACATCGGTTATCAACATCTTCACATTTACTAAGAGATGAGGTTGATTGAAGGTCTTTAGGGTGAGAAGATTTTTCGGCTTCAATTTTAGTCATCAAAAATTGTTCTAATTTCAAAAGATATTTTAAAAATTTATGTATAAAAAAATGCTGAAATTTACCTTCACTTTCCATGACCTCTTCAAAATCATCACTAGAATCATCGCTTGCTTCTGTATTTTTTTCTTTTCTATCGATTATCTTAATATCTTTCTGTTTGCTTAGTATTGTAGAGATTCGCATTCTCAATGTTTGAATTTGCCTATGGAAACGAGTTTTTAATTGAATAGTTCCAATCTCGAATTTTTCAAGTTTTTTTTCTTCGATTTTCAGTCTCAGACACAGATCATTTAGTTTTGCAATGAGATCTGCGTTTTGATCGTCGCGGACCAATTCGATTGTTGAGACCAAAATTATATTGAAAGAAAGCCCTTGCATAGGTCGATAATTCACATCAATCACATTAGAATCCTTAGATTCAAGCAATTTCATCTCGGGTAGAAGCTGCTCAAAGCAAGAATCAATCTCAATGGTGAGATTATTAATCCTTCTTTCCAAGCTCTCAAAATTCTTGTTCAAACTGTTAATTTCACTCTCTGACAAAGGTCTATAAAAAAAAAATCAAATGAAAAATATTTCTTTAAATTTGACGGATCTTAAACTAATGATTAATAATTGCTCGCTAACTTTTGTTTTACAATGGATTTTGAAGAAGAGGATGATGTTGAAGAAGAAGAAGTAGCGATTAATTTGAACAGATTTTTTCTAATAAAAAATTTATAATATTTTTCAATATCGTTCATATTATCTTTTTTCAATCGTTTGTGCCAAGACTCAAAGCGTGTCAAAAATTTATTCCGAAGTTTTTGGGCCCAAACTTTCGGTAACAATTTAGAATTTTTGCATGCTTCAAGATAATCTTGTTTGTCATTTATTTGACAATCGAATTCCAAACCTAAACAATATCTAATTATATGCATCATGTTTTCGAGAATGATTCTACGAAAACGTATGCAACGGACGAAAAGATAATCAATCAGTAGTAAAGTTCCAAAACGAATTTGTGCATGTTTCTCTCGCAAACGATGTTGAAGAAGTCGGAAAATATACCCGATCGAATCATCATTATCACGTTTCATCTTGTACAAATCAGTGAATAATCGGAGATTATCATCATTCTTGAGCTCTTCTGTGCCGCCAGATGTTAACGTTTCGATCAATTTTTCTAGGTGCAAATTAGATCCCATTTGAAAAAGTTTACATCATCATTCAATAACCGATCGGATTAAATGGATCGGATTTGATGGAGATTCCAAATGAAATCAATTTCAGTAACTTAAATCTTAAGATTTTCGAAATCGGGACCAGTCCCTCTCGAAAGTATCAAAATTTATCCAAAAGGATTCATCTGAGTAACAATAGCGAAATGGTGCGAGATGGATTCTTTCATTGTTTAGTGTTTGTTTTCAAACGAAAAACAAAATTTATAAATCAATTGATATCAATCTGTGTCATTTTTTCAATCATGTCTGATATACATGATATTCTCGAGGTTGTAAGAGATTCGGAAAAAAAACAATCATCTTCATTGAAGAAGAAATCATTAAACGATCAGCATTCCCTTAAAAAAGTTAAAGGATTAAATAGAGAAGTTTACGCATTGCTTTGTTCCGAGAACAAAGATAGTGCCTCTCTTATAACTTCAGATTTTTCGATTTCATCTAAATTCGGTTTATCATCGTTTGGTTACAAAAAAATCAAAGCAAATTTGAGTCTTCGAAAAGTGATAAAATGGAGTTGGGTTCCATTCATCAATCCGGCACGAAAAGATGGTTTTCAACTTTACCACTGGCGTAGGGAATCCGATCATAAAGAATATCCATTTGCGCGAATGAATTTAATTGTAAATGTTCCAAGCTATAGTGATGATGAATATCGTGAACATTTACAGAGCAATGAATGGACTAAAAATGAAACAGATTATCTTTTTTCCATGTGCAGAAAATTTGATTTGAGATTTATTGTGATTCATGATCGTTGGGATAGTTCATCATATAAAGAACGAACTATAGAGAACCTCAAAGATCGATATTATTCTGTTACAGATATATTAGCTCGGAATCGATTGGATTCATCCTCCGTAACATCCGGCGGTAATGGTTTGAAACAAGGTTATGTATTCGATGCCGAGCATGAACGTAAACGAAAAGAGCAATTAAAAAAGCTTTATAATCGAACAGCGGCTGAAATCGATGAAGAAGAGCAATTAAACGCTGAGCTTAGAAAGATTGAACAAAGAAAGAAGGAACGAGAGAAGAAAACTCAAGACTTACAAAAACTGATAACTGCTGCTGATTCGACTGATCGACGACAAGAACAGCAAAATCAATCAAGAACATCGACAAATATTCTAGCAAATCGATCCGCAAGAAAAAAAGCTACACAACTTCGAACTTCAAAAGTCATCGATCCAGGATTGGCCTCAATAAATACTGCTACAATCGAATCAGCAGGCATTAAATTTCCAGAACCCAAAACTTGTGGCGTTTCATTGCGAAGTTCTCGAATGAAACTACCATCATCAGTTGGCCAAAAACGAATTAAAGCTATCGATCAATTATTGCAAGAGCTTAAGCTTGATCCACATCCGATGGCTACAGAAGAGGTCTGTAAACATTTCAATGATTTGCGTTCCGATATGGTCTTACTCTACGAGCTGAAAATGGCCTTGACCAATCTTGATTTCGACATCCAATCATTAGAACATCAGCTAGAGGCAACAAATTCATCCACGATAGAGAATGATCGCTCACAAATACCTAAAACGCCGTTGAGTGCTGTGAGTTTACCGGAAAATCTTACCAATGCATTCGGTTCGAAATTGAATTCAGACAAAGAATCGCCATCAAATACGGCAGGAAACGCTTTTAGCACAACAGTTCCAGTTTTAAACAATCCAAATATATCACCAATGAATGATCCATCAATATCGAAAAAGATTTCGGAAATTTTCGATGTAACGAATTCCACTCCAAGACGTAAAGCAGCAATGGAGCAAGCTAATCTATTGAAGAAACTTAAGAAAAATTAACTAGAACATTTTGCATTCAAAACTTTTTTCGTTTAATCGTAACGAATTTTTTCATAACAAATTATAACATTTCATCTATTTTTTTTCAATATTTTCGTCACTTCTCTTTTGAATATTGACTCTTTTACATTATTCAGATTTGTATAATAAAATTTACTTGTTATAAACTTTCTGTCCTAAAAGAATAAAAATTCATCGATTTTTTTCACTATGATAGAAGCGAGTAGATCAAAACCGTAGCAAGGGATCCAAGAATGAATGTTAGCAAATATTTGAATGCCTCGTGGAAATCGATTTTATCGACAACGGTTCTTGAGGTCACCATTTTCATTCGCAACAATTTCGATCCATTGAATGGCGGATACCTGGAACTATTTTGGATTTATAAAAAATTAAATAGATTTTTTTCGGAGTTTGAAATTTACTTGGACAAATATTCTAAAATTGGATTCAAATTTCTCGAGAGGACAGATTTTGGATGAGAAAAACATTCGAAGGAATGGTGCCCATGATATTTACCAATACCGGAATTGCCTACTCCACCGAATGGCAGGTCTTCCACTTTTTAAATTAAGAAAATAAATTCAAAGTTTTAAAATCGAAGCTAACAATTAAAAAATCCTCGCTTACCACTCATTTGTAAGAGACAATCGTTAATACAAATCGATCCACTAGAAGTTTCATTTTGGAATTTATCAACAATTTTTTTCTTGTTGGAAAAGATGTACATCGTTAGAGGTTTTTCGCCTCTACGAATGAACTCGATCGCTTCATCAACACCATCCACAGTGAAGATTGGTAAAATAGGCCCAAATATCTCTTCTCTCATGATCGGATCCGAACTATCAACATCAGCTATGATTGTAGGAGATATCGTTAATGAATCACGATCCGAATCTCCGCCGATAACAACTTTTCCGCTCGAGCTAGAGATGAGCTTATTTAATCGATCAAAATTTTTCTCGTTGATGATTTTGCAGTAAGAATCAGAATCTTTCACACCATTTTCGAAAAATTCTTTGAGAATTTTTGTCGCCAAACTAACAAATTTATCTTTCACATCGTTCGAGCAGAGAAGATAATCTGGTGCGATGCAAATTTGACCTGCATTCATTGTTTTAGCCCACAGTATTCTTCGAACGACTGTTTCTAAATTCGAAACATTATCATCGATATAGACCGGACTGTGTGTAAAGAAAAGATGGGATTATCGATACACATCTCGATTCACATCAAGAAGTAGTCTACCTTTTACCACCCAATTCCAGAACGACCGGAATCAAATGTTTCGATGCAGTTTGGTAAACAATTTTTCCGATTTGAGGAGATCCAGTGAAAAAAACCATGTCAAATTTTTCGTTAAGGATTCGAGTTGCTTCTTCCGGGCCCCCAGTAATGACATGATAGCAATCCTATTTAACGATTAGAAAATATTTCACTTAAATTCTTCCAATCAAAACGAACCTTGTCCAAATATTTTGGAATCAAATCAGCTAGCAATTTTTCTGTATTGGAAGCGATTTCTGATGGTTTTAGAATCGCACAATTACCGGCTACAATAGCACCGACCAGTGGACAGAGTGCCACTTGTACTGGATAATTCCAAGCACCGAAAATCAACACCACTCCATAGGGGTCATATTTGATGTAGGCGGCGTCGAAGAAAGATGCAATACCTTTCTTACGAATATATTTAGGCTTTACATAGCTATTGATATGGTCTAATTGATATTCAATATCTTTTTTGACGAAATTAATCTCAGTGATGATTGTTTCAAGGAGAGGTTTTCGTAAATCAGCTTTCAGTGCTGTAACGAATTGATCAGTATTCTCGTTCAAACATTTATAAAGCTGCTTCAATTGTTGGATTCGAAATTTTACATCTTTTGTGACATTTCGATGGAATGCTTCGCGAGCTTTCAGAAGTGCCTGTTCAGATTCGAAAGGGAAAAAGAAAAACGATACATATTTAATTCGCTAGTGAAATTCGATTCATAAAAAAACGCAATGAAAAAAGAGAGCGATAATAGGACGAGCGACACTATTGTGTCAATATGATTCGTGAAGAGAGACATCGCTGACCTGGAGAAAATTTTCCACAAAAAACAACCCATTTTGCTCATTCACGGCTGATAAGCCGTTTGAAGATTTCAATGTAATGATTGTTTCGGGTTCCACCGTAATCAAACAAGCAGAATCATTTCCATCACTGGATTGTCTTCGAAATAGATTATCCATTTAATTGAGAAACGTCTGTTTGCGTTATGAAACGTTTTTAGACTAGTCTAATGCTTCGAAAGCAATCAAATTTACAAAATCAGAATCCGTATCTGATCCGATCAATCTTCGTCCTCTTCCTTTTCCTTTCTCGCTCTTTTCTCTATCGAAGAGGATTTCATTCAAATCACAGAATAAATTTATTGTCAGAGAATCTTTTCACTGAAGCATTATCAAACGACTTCTTTTTTGTCTTTTTTCCATCAGAATTTGCAAATCAATTTGATTATAACTTCATTTTTTCTGTTCACTTTGAATAAAGCGATGCATTCGTTAGCGATCGATGGCCTTCCCAGCGAAATTTTAATCGAAAGGAGAAAAAAAATGAAGGAACGTTTCATTTTTATCACAGCAAATAGTATCGAAAGATTATTGATGAAGGTGGTGTCACAGAGAATCTTTTTATTTCATTTGAAATCAAATAAACGACAGCCAAAGTCGCTGCAGTAAATCCGATTGATTGTCGATGTAAATAATTGTTTGTGATTGAAGAGAGAATCAAAATCAAAAACGAAAGCATCTCATCATTAAAAGGTGAGGATAAATCAAGCGAAAACCAGCCAAACTGGATAGATTTGTTGAGATGCAATTATGGAACAATGACGAAAGTACTGGTTTGGCAGAAAAACCACAGAGCACAACAAGGGAAGATAGATTGGAAGGATTGAAGTCAGTGGTAGAAAAAAGAATCGCAAACCAAAAAGAAAAAAGATGCGATCATTTTGAAGCGATGTTAATGATAGCCATCTTTATCCTCAATAGGAGCAAAAAGGAAGATAGAGATCGAACGGGATGAGAGAGAGGGGGAAAATTTATGTCGAATTCTAAATACAATATGTGCTATAATAATGCTCGACCGATCAATCAATTATATTTGAATCGGGTTCTTAAAATTAAGAAATTATAAATTTAAAAGTTCCACAACAATTACGAGCTAAGATTACCCAAAAATTACTAGATGAAAAATCTGACTAATTGATATGAATCAAAGGAAATATGAAATAAATTGTGGAAATATGAAAAATTTGCATCGGACTTCACCTGAGGAATAGGATTGGTTGTTGCCATCACAATGGGTTGATTAAACAAGATCAGATTATTTAGAAAACAATTAAGGAGTTCTGGTAAAATTCAACACTACAACCCCAGAATTAAAAAAACCGCAATCTTCGATTGTAGATCTAATTAACCGGTAATTAAAGTATCGGTTATAAACAAATTACTAAAGCAGAAAAAACAATGATGATGAATCGCTTATTGCATAATGATTTTTTGAAATGAACAATTCAAATTAGTTGCGGATTATTCATCTTGTTTAAATACGAAATCAGTACGAAAAGAATTCTTTTTGTTGTTTCAGATTTGGTCTGAAGATGATGCACATCAATCGATAGACTGGAGACAATGATGGCGAGAAAAAAATGACCAGAAAAATAGTTGGCAATCGTTTTTGCTTAAGAGAATTCTCAATAGATACTTCACTCAATTTGATACTCGTATCTTTTGTTAGTACCTAAAATTTTCTTAATCTTCTATATAGAAATCGTTCTTCGTTTTTTGGATTGATGATTGTTACTCTTGTGTCGCTGTTTCCGTAGTTTGCTAAGAGCCGTAGAGCTATCACAAAAATATTGAAAATTTTTTTATCTTTTTATATGGCATCAACAAAATAGAATTTTGAAAAATCAACTTAGAATCGAGAGATCCATACCAGACTCCTACTAATCATCTTCGCTGAATAAAATAAATCAATAGTGATAAAACTGATAACAAAAAAAATTGTATATCTAATGATAATCAAAGCTATTATTGTTGTCTTCATTCGGCATTGTTGTCAACTCTTGAGATATATCGAGGATTGTCCGCGATGCCGAATTGAGCAATACACTAGAAGAGAGAACGCCTCTACAATGATGAATTTTTTATAATTCGCTTCGAATTCGAACGAAAAAATTCCCAAAACGAATATTTTTTTTATCTCTGTTCATCTGATTATTATTGTTGTTAGTGATTTAATTTTTAATTACAAACCTTTTCGCTGATGGCCGACATATTTTGGTGCTTTTTTCTCTCTCTCTCTCTCTTTCTCTTGGTTTTCTTCGATTTAAAACGATCCAATTCAAAATAAGTCTTTGATAGAATTCAATTTGATTTGATTCGATCTAAGTTCAATGTGGATTGTTGGAGAAAAATAGGTAAACAGCGGAGAATAATTTATGGACCAAATGTTATCTGAAAGGAAGACTTTAGGAATTGTTTTGTAATGGTCGTTTTAGATCCAACAATTCACCACAGTCGTTAAAATTTTAAAAAAATTAATGCAAAATTGCAAATTTATCGTTTTCGTGACAACTCAAAATTTTTGTTCTGTTTTGATTATTCTTAATTCTTGATTTCTTTATATAGAAGCATTAACAAAGTGATCGATGAGACAAAAACGAAGAATTCGATTGTTTTTGAAAGAAATGAAGCTGTTTTAAATTGGCATTCTTAGCTTTCCAATAAAAATGTAGACACTATTGTCGATGATGTTGCTGTTGCTGTTGCTGATGCTCTTATTGAATAATCAATTTTTGATTTGCCAAACAAAAATTATCGATTTCATGCGCTCTTCCACTCTCATATTATTTCCTTTGCATCCGTTCTTTTCCTTCATTCTAATTTCGACATTTATTATGTTGCGATATCTCATTCATAGCCTTGACAACCGTCCTTATACCCCTTAATATTTGAGAGAATCACAGCAAAGAATTAAAACTGGAATTTAATGATCAATAATACACCTTTAATTAAATCATGAATACAGATTTAAAGCTAAACTGTTTAGCGAAGAGTAGAACAAATCTTTAAACTATTGCCAATCGGTACAAATGTACCTTGTGATTTTCACTAAAATACTATATTCTAAGGTGTAAGATCATCCTGAACATTGAATCCGGATTAAGAGAATCTTATAAATTGATCGAATTATTTTAGTCTTTCATTAGTTATAATCTTTCAATTCTTAAAAAACCGTATGTTTCGCAGTTTCAACAAAAAAAAACTCTGGCATAACTTTCCGCATTTGTCATACATTTTATAAACACTAGATGGCGCCATCACCATTGAAGATAATCCAATATCTTCAATTTATCACCGCATTTGAATGTGAAAGTATCGTTTTCGATGTAATTTAAAGATTAAAAAATTCATAAATCATTCGATCAATGTAAAGCATTTGCTAGATTTGTAGAACATAAATTCATTGCATCTCGTAGATCAATAGTTCTGGAATAATTTATCTGGAATTTTTAATAATTGTAGAAAATCTTACCCAGAAAAGATGCATTTATTGTTCCGCAATAGCTACTGTTTGCTACCAAAAACATTGCAAGCATTCAATCATTACACTCACCATAGATATTTTTCATCAAAAGGTTCGTTGAAAAATTTTCTCATCTCGATGATGGTAATAAATGATCTTGTTCTATTTGAAACAATAATTCGGTCGAAGCATACGAATACATCACCGTCGATCGAAAAGGTGCCAAACAGAATGTAGGGCTTGTAACTCTTAATAGACCGAAAGCTTTGAATGCACTGTGTGCTGGTTTGGTAAAAGAAGTCATCGATGCAATATACCACTTCGATCAAGATAAAAATATAGCTGCAATGGTTCTAACTGGATCAGAAAAAGCTTTTGCTGGTAAATCTCGAATTTATCTTATCGATTCAAGGCAGTAAATTCAATCTTATCGATCGCATTTAGCTGGAGCGGATATCAAAGAAATGTCTGATAAAAATTTCTCAGATGTTTTTACCGGTAGTTTTCTCTCCTTCTGGGATGATATAACAAAAGTTTCTAAGCCAATTATAGCTGCAGTCAATGGATATGCGGTCAGTTTGATTCCAGAATGGAAAACCAGAAATTTGATTTAAAATTTTAATTTGAATGCTAAATTGAAAAGTTGGGAGGTGGTTGTGAGATATCAATGATGTGTGATATAATCTATGCTGGAGATAAAGCACGTTTTGGACAGCCAGAAATATTGATTGGAACGATTCCTGGAGCTGGTGGTACTCAACGATTAACTCGAATGATTGGTAAATCCAGAGCAATGGAAATGGTTCTTACTGGCAATCAAATAACAGCTCAAGAAGCCTATGAATATGGTCAGAATCCGAATTGAAAATGATTGATAGTTATGCTTGAGACTCATTTTTGTCTTGGATTTCCCTAAGGTTTGGTTAGCAAAGTTTATCCTGCTGATCAAGTTGTAGATAAAGCGATCGAGTTGGGGGAAAAAATCGGAGAAAACTCCAAACTAATCGTCGCGATGTGTAAAGCTTCGGTTAATTACGGTAAATCAATCACTGAAAATCTTCAACGACTTAAATCTATTGATTATCCTCAATTTCAGCATATGAAACTACTTTGAAACAAGGGCTTGAAACTGAAAAACGATTGTTTCATGCAACATTCGCAACGGTACAACGATTGGGATTGAATTTTTACTTGCTTACTGAATAGATTTTTCTTTATCACAGAATGATAGACGAGAAGGTATGGCAGCTTTCATAGAGAAACGAAAACCAAACTATACAGAATCTTAGATTTGAATTTCAAAAATGCTTGATTTCAAATCAATTTTGAATAAATGATCAATCTTTTGAAATCATTAAGTTATCAATTTAATTTCAAAATTTACATAGATTAATTAGATATCAATGAATTAAAATATTTTCACATTGTAAGTCGCCAGATAATTTTCTAAGAATTTTTTCGGTTCCATTGAAAGCAAAGAGATTAATTTCGATAGCTCTTTCGGGAATCGTTTAGAAAGTTCTTCGATTTTTTTCGCCAAAAATAATTTCGAATCACTGATCTCTGGAATCAAATCCATTTGTTTACTTGTTGCATAGACTAGGCGTGAATAAGTAGCTTGATATTCATTGGGAAGATCAATCGGATCGACCAGATCATCTTGTTGATCGGGATCTTCTTGTCGGAGTTCGTGGACAGCAACCAATACCTCCATCAATGCGGGCCATAGTTCAGCTAGATCTGGCTGTAGAAAGAAATCTAATTCTGTGAGAATTTTTGTGACGCCGATGCAGATAATTTTTCTCTCATGAACTCCGCTCACTTTCCGAGCATCAGCAATGAAAAGTTTTACCAGAACCATATTAAACATTTTCGATTGTAAGGTTTCAACTAAATCATAGAATGGCTTCGGTCCAAATTTATAAACAAAAAGATTGAAAAAAACAAGTAAAGATGAAACGAATTTTGACGTTTTAGAATGACTAAGACGTTGAAACAGGAGGATAAAAATTTGATTCATTAGATTTGGTGCGATCGCACCAGAATCACTATAGATTATCAAATGATTAAGAATAATAAAACCTAAATGATCGTTAGCTTTTGAGGCAATTAGCTTCTGGAATACGCCCAGAAGTGGCTCAAGTTTTCCAATCGAAACAATTTCTCTGCTACAATTTTTTACATATGATTTGATCAATCTCGTCAATGGCTCAAAATTTGCTTGCCTCTCCCAGAGCATTGGTATGAGAAGAAACGGAAACAGCTCCATGTATGGCGGTGGAACTTGTCCGATGGTATGCTGTTCCAAAAGCAACGCGAGTATCTGAAATACGTACGGAGTAAATTCTTGAACATCTTGGACTAAAATTGTTTGGAATATAGGAAACAGAAGCGTTTCGAAGCCTCCAACTGCTCGGATGTTTTTGGTGCAAGCAATCTGAATTGTTATGCCCAGAATTTCGAAAAGATAATGATTAAAGTGCGGTTTGGATGGATTTTTGGAAACAAGAGTCAGTTTTTCTATGATCTTCGGTAGTAAAACTTCGAAATAAGGCAGAAGTTGATCTTTTAGAAGAACAAAAACTCTAAGGATAGCTTTGGCAGAGTATTCGTTCTCTTCTGATCCAGGAAATCTCCAAATACCAAAAAGTCCTTCAAGCAATTGGATAGCGTAGGGATTGATATTTTCGAGTTTTATCAAAGTTTTATGTTGATCACTTGGATCACGTAAAGCTAAAATTTTGTCTATACAAATAGCTGAATAGCTATGAATGACGACGATGTTTGAAGATAGGTGTCGAATTAGTTGAGGAAAAATAGGGACTAAAATTTCATTCACCGAAAGCTGATTGCGGAAAACTATGATGTACTTCAAAGCATCGGCTTTCAAAACAGGCAACTCATTTAGATTCAATCGTTCTAGATCGCTTTTGATGACATTATTGAAAAATGCCGATATATTGATCAAATCTGAAGTACTTGTTGTACCGAGACGTACCGAACCTCCTTTGATCACAAGTGATGTGACCAAATATATTGCCGCATTTTTACTTTTCCAATTTCCTTGATTGTTTTGAGAGAAATTCATCAACATTTTTTGTATGTATTCGCTAAAAACTTCAGACATTTGTTTCTCAAAATGTTTCGCCAATGCTTTCACCAATTCGCATGAAGATCGTCGACGAGTTTGCACATCAGCACCTTCCACATCACGTCGGATATATTCCTCTGGATTGTCCTCGAACAATTCCTCTTCACATTCTCTGAATTCCATATTTGGAATAATAACTCTGGAACACATTTGATGGAGGATCTCTTCTTTGGAAAAAATATCTTTGTGAAGACCACGTTCGCAAACGACCTGCAGGAATTTGATAGCTGCACTGACTAATTGATCATATTTAACTTGATTACTTAATGTATCTAAAAGCGACCAAATTTGATTGATGAAACCGGGAAGATATGGATCGAATTCTTCGCTATAAATATCGGCAAAAATAGTAATGTTATCACAAATTTGAGTTTTAAGTTGTTCTACAACACCAGGTTCGTCTGTTGAATCGTTGTCTAAGACTTTGACATTGATTTGTAACAATTGTAAAAAGTTTGTCATCCAAACATTAATATTATCTTCAAAAAATTCCGCCAAATCTTGTGCGTTGAGACTACAGAATATTTCAGCACAATAAAGTAGTGAATGCAGAATGATTTTGATATTTTGTGCATTCGACAAATGATCAGGGATCAGTTTAACAATCCACAAAAACAAATCAGTGAATGTCTTAGCAAAAGTGTCCAGAACAAATTTTATTTCCAACCATAATCGTTCTGATTTTGTTTCATATTGATACCGTTTGAACAGAGAGGTCAATGTTTGAAGAATTCCGTTGATGACATGGAAATTATAGTTTTTACAACTTTCATCTAATTTGACCATCATGTCTTGCAAAAGATTAGGCCAATCATTGGGAAAATCTTTCTGTCCGATGAGACTCACAGCTTCGCTAAGTTGTTTTTGAATCTTTGCGTCTCCACTCAACATTAATGCCAGAATAATACTCTTGGAATAATTACGATCATTTAGATTGATGATCTGTTTATCGGCATCATCCTCTGGAGCCCAATACTTTTTTATTAAATTTTTATATGCAATTGATGCACAAAGCTTTACGGTTGGATCGATGTCATTTTTTTGAAGAATCTGTAACAAATTTTGACTGAAACCAGGCTGTCGTTCACATGATTCGACAAATTTCTCTGCAGGTTTTCGAACATTCAAATCTGGTGACAAGGTTTGCAGCAAACAGCTGCAAAGCTGTTCCAATGAATTTGAGTGTGATGACATGGTTTCGTTTTCTCCACAATTAAAATTGATTTAAAATTAATTTTAAGAAGCTTTCAACACGAAATTTGAAGTAAATATCAAGTAATTGAAGTACCGAATATCAAGTAATATCTAATGCAATATGATCCAAATCTGTTTATTCCTCTTTCTGACAAAAAAGACATTGGTCCATGCCGGTGAAAATGACTGCTTTCATAGAGGACGTGATGGGAAATTTTCTAAGATTTTCGCGCATCGGTTCTGCTATCAAAGCTAAAATTTGAAGTTTTGACATCTTAGATTCTTTAAATAATTAAGAAGACTTGGTTATTTTAATACAACCATTCAATCAATTTATCATCAATTTCTCATTAAAAATATCGCGATCGCTCGCATTAAATTTGAAATCGACAAATCTGTAAAATTACAACACCAGCTAGTTTGAATCTTCTGATGTCTCAAACTATAGTAAATGCTTTCAATGAGATCGATCTTAATTTGTAATTAATTAGCTACAAACAAAAATTTATGAATCGACGATGCTGATTATTGTCCGGGATACCTATTTATTTGATCTAACATCTTTTTCGTATGAAAATATTTCAAAACATGACTACGACTCCAAGTCAACGTCTAGAATTGAATTGGCGCTTAAGAAAAATTCGATAGAATTTCAAATATTTTATTTGAGGCTGTTGGCCTTTTTTGACAAACCATTTATCAAATTAATCACTGTAATGAACTAATTTGAATCAAACTATCACATGATCAACTCTGCGAATATCAGAGGATCCGAAGGAAGATCTGAAAAAAGGTTAAATTGGAAATGCAGAATTTGAAAATTTCAATGAATAGAATCTGGTGAATTGGATTTGGTTGATACGCAATGAATCCAATCCAAATGCAATAATACTTCATTGAGAAAAAAATTTAGAAATCTTATTGCCCACTCCAATCTTAGGGGAAACTTTATAAATCAAATTTATAAATCAGAAAAAGAGACTATTTCTGCTTCTATTGTTACTGCCTTCTAAACCTATTACGTTCGATTTTGCACCTCTTCTTATTAACACAGCCCTTTTCTTATTTTCTTTCATCCATCCATCCTCTTAGTAATAGTTGTTGTTGTTGCTGCCGCCGCTTTGATTTTCGTATGTCTAATTTTCCTTCTAGATTTTTCTATTTGCAAAAAAAATATATTGAGAAAAAATAAACTTTCCTTCTCTGCATCTGAATCCATTCAAAGCCGATGCTAGTAAGTGTTACTGGTGGTTTATCCAACCATCATTTTTGTACCGAAAGAGAAAGGTTTTCACTTAGTATCTATGACAATCCTTTCTCTCATTTTTGGGTAAATTCTCTAAACTTCTCTCAGATTCTCATATTTTTTTTTCTTCTCATTTGACAGATTGATGGTTTTGCGGATGAAATTTAAATTCGATGCTTCAAATTTGTGCTTCTTTCAAATCTGAGGCCGAAAACTGAATTGACCAGATTCAAAATTCTTTCTCAGAGTGCTGCAGACCAAAAAGCAATATACTAGTTTCAAAGCTTGAACATTTTAAGTGATTAATCATTGCATCATATTACCGAAGTTTCAGTTTACCAATTATCTGATGAAAAATGCAACCATCGAAAAAGATTTCGATGATTGAGTTTTTCTATCTCGCACTCCTGTTGACATCGACACGGCCACCTGATCAACAAAATCTCTTGCCTAGGATACGTTCGTTACGACCCGTAGCACAAGAATCTGGTGCATTGATTGCTGATGATTATTATTACGCTAATTCCCTACGCAACGATCTCGTCAACAATGGAATTTTTTCCACTAAATCATCTATTCTTCTTCACGAAACTCTCGATGCATTGGATGTGATCAATTCCTTGGGACGTTACGGCAGACCCTACAGTTCTAATCTAATTGCGTTCCCAGTTAGTCAAGGATTCTCAAATGATGGATTGATTGATGGTGTTATTGAAGAAAGTGATGATCCAGGATCATTTCGTCTATCGAATGAACCATTGAATTCACTTTCAGATGATATCTTCGGTCTAAACATTTCGGTATTCCAATCTATTTCGAATTTTATTGAAAGTATTAATGTCAGATATTTTTTACTAATTGTTCTCTCTTTTAATTTGAATCCACATAAAACAAAAAAAGGAATCCGATCTAGATTTCTGGGGTGATTTTGATGATGAAATTGGTAGGTGAAACAATCATTATTTAATTAAACCTAACTAAAAAAAAGACATTGGCCTGATGATAATGAATTTGATTCTTTCCATCTTTCTCCTTTTGATTTTGTGACAAATCATTTGACAATCTATGACTACGACTAGCAAAAATTTTACGAATTATTCACTTAGCAATAAATCCATCAAACTCGAATGCATCTTCATTTTCATTGCATAAATCGAGAATCTTGAATTGGCATATATTCAAATCAGACTAGTCTCAATCAAATTATTGATATTCATAGGCAAAGAGCTAGAGAGAGAGAGAGAGAGCACAGAGTTTGTTGTCTTTTTTTCTGACTTTAATTTTTATTGTCAAGTATTTAGTCTATTTTTTCTTAATTAAATCTAATTCTCATTTGATTCGCCCCGTACTACGTAGTCGTTTTTTTGTCAACGAAATTCTATGCTTGACACTAGTTCTTTGTGACATAAGAATGGTTACGGTGTTGGTGGTAGATGAAATTTCACTTTAAATTTATATTTTCTCATTTCATTCTGCTCGAAATGTCTTTGTTCTCTCGAACCGGTTTTGTTTTTTTCTCGAAGACGCCTATTATTATCAGCCATTATTATTATTATTATTCTAATCAATTCATTAGACATCCCACGCGTTTATCTAATCTCGAATTGTTTAAAATTTTTCTCAAAATCTCCGCATAAGAATTTCAGAATCGACAGAAATCTGTGATCTATTTCGAATTTTTATGTCGATAATTTCACTGCTAAGATGATCTTAATAGAATTCAAAATGAAATAGAAAATCCTTGAGATTAAGATCGTCGACCTTAAATTATGCAATTATCTGCGTAGGTCTCTCTCTCTCTCTCTCCTTGCCTGTCTGTCCCTTCACTTCCTCCGCATCATTTTAAAGTAGAAAAAACTGCATAGACACCTCTCTTAACCCGTGACAATGATCCAGAAAAAGAGCAGCCACTAGGAGATAATCTTTGTTTCTGAATGCCTAAATGTCTTTCTTTGTTCAATAGAAATATAGAGATCGAAACAAGCGCATTGCTAAATCAAGAAGTCTTAGTTTGAATCATAATCGGATAGAATTTACCTATTTTCAATAAATTTTTTGGTTGACTGTAGATCACTAAGTTTCAATTGGGTTCTTTTGAACACTTGATCGACTTTCTAAAAACACAGATCATTTCGAAATCGTAACGACGTAAAGACAGAATATAATTAGATTTGCTTTCTTTAGCGGTGCTTTATTTTTTCTTTCTTTTTGCTTGATTCCCAAAAGGCCATAGGAAATGATTCATTTTTTTGCATGATGATGATCAAACAAATCTTGTCGCCATTATCTCATTTGTTATTATCAGCTAATCTCTGATGGATGAGCTAAGAGAATAGGAAATTTTTTTACAAAGACATTTTACGAATAGAACCTCTATTCGAACCATTTTTGACGATAATTTAGTCATTTGTTTCTGAAAGATGAGTTTCCAATAATCTTAGTCTGTTTCGTAAGCAATTATTTTCATCGGATTTGAAATACTATGACATTGATATAAATCAATACTTTTAGCTTTCTCTTCATTAAATCTCAAAGATCCAAATCATCATCATTAATAAATCACCTTCTTTTTTCGGCAGATTCATTCAATCAACAGCTTAGATCATCGTCTTTATTTGAATCGGAAGATTCATCCGACTCTACTGATCTACGATTTCTATGTGCTGAAAATGGTTCAATCAACATCACGTCGTCGCTGCCACCCTCATCTCCAATACTCTCTTCATCCCCTCTGGCCAGACCTGATCAAGAAATCGAATCATCGGATGATGATGCGTTTGAATCAGCAGCATCGATTCAAAATTATTTTCTTCACGAGGACCGATCCTCTGTGATGCTACCAGTGTTGAATTCGGGAGATGGAGATGTCAACGATCTATTCAATGAGCTCGAATTTCTTCTTTCGGTAAGTGAGGGTTTCACTTCGATTATAAAATGCTTCCAATGCTTATTTTATCGATTCATTCTGGCTCTCTAATGATGCAAGTATATAAAAATGAATTTTTTTTTTGCTAATGTCGATGATTGGTGTCGTTTTATTTTGATGGATGGCAAACGGATTCTGTATTTTTCTTGATTTAGATACACAGATTTTGTAGATCTGTGTAGATTGATAAATTTCGCAAATAAGGCCGAGAAAAGTCAATTTTTTCATCATCACAGAATAGCCTTTTTTCTCTTACATTTATTCTCCAAAAATTTGTTTTCCCTAGAAAGAAAGTCTGGTTATTTATTGCTCTCCCTTAATTGCAGTCTGGGACTCACTACTCGCTGCTTTATGCGAGGTACTCACCATGAGGTCTTTTCCCTTCCTTCCTTTCAGCGATATATTCTGAACAAAAAAATATTACATTTTCAAAAATCGGAAGACTTTCATTTTGTCTATGTTTCAGACTATCAATTTCTCAAAATTAGCAACTGGTAAAAAATTCTGTTTTTCCGATAAAAAATGCTATATTGACTACCGTAATTGAGACTCTTCGTCCTAGAGAAAATAAAACGAAACTGCTTTTTCGAAGGTTAAGGACATAAAAGCTTGGAGTTTTCGTAAAAATCGTCCAAACAAATCGAAAAATAAAGTTCGTCCAATAAAGATCAATCTTTCAATCTATAAAAAATTGCTTACTTTACCTACAATCAGAGGATTAAATTAGTCCAAAAAATCTCAATCAGAAATTGAACCGAATGAGAAAATTATTCGAAATCTTCAATTAGACCGAACCATAATCCATCAGTTTCAGTTCTGATTGATTATTATTCTTGGCATTATTTAATTTAATCTGCCATTATATATTCGAATTCATTCCGATTCCGTATCGGATTACTTTCGACAATAATAATGATGCACGGTCACGTTTCATACCGTTTTAGTTTGGTCCATCTTCTCTCTCCCCATATAGTTTCTCTCTCTTGTGATAGAAGTTTGGAGAGAAAAAGTTTATGCATCATTGAAATTCATTAACTTCATAGATCTAAAATTCTCTACGTTCATAGTTCATAGATTGCAATCAATTTAATTAATTCTAGATTTCGATTCCTAATTCTTTGTTAAATTTTCATAAATTTGATTTCTGGTTAGCTCATTGATTTCTAACTTTGAATAACCTCGAAGAGAAGAGAGACTGCTATGCGATTTAACTTCCCAAATTACATTTTCTCAATCAACAATCGTTTTCATCTCAATATTTATTACTTCTGTTTCTATTGTTGAATTGAAGCATCAGTTTTATTCTTGTAGATTTACCTTCTATTCTATGAAGTTCGAATAGAGACACATTTGATGGGACTGATTTATTTCTTGCTCTGTTTTCGTTTGTTTGAAAACCAAATGAGCGCAACAATACATTATGACCATTCGAAAACGGAAAAATTATTTGAGACAGACCGCCTTTCACAGAGGTCTTACACACCTGTTGAGGAGGTTTGACATACGAGAAGAATTATTCATTCGGTGACATAGTCCCATGAATGGATATAATACATATTTTTATTTAGAGTATTTGCTATTGCTTTCTATTGCTCTATTTTTTTATTGGCTAAATCTAGACATCAATTGAATAGATTAAGGCTTATAAAGGTTGATGTTCTTTTTCAACTTTTAATTCGTGCTTCGTAACAGATAGAAGAAAACGGTAGTGAAATAATTTTTGTGTTCAGGTTTTCTCCGATTGATCATCTAAGTCTGTTTGAATCACACAAGCTATTCAATGAAATTATAAGTAATCAGAAATTATTCAGAGAATTTGATGAATAAGATGGAGAATTCTTGCATCTCTTCGTCCTCACCAATCGAAGCGACAGCAATACCAATATCGACTAATTCCTATTATGTTTTAACTGTACCGAATGAAACATTTGATAATTACAATGATTATAGTTATAAATTGATAGCCTCGGTTCGTCTTATTTCTTCAAATCAATTATTTTAATAAATATTATTGAATCTAATCGCGAGATTGCACTCCTTTCTTTTTATCGATAGAACGAGACCGATCGCTACGGGCAAGAATGGCCTTTGATTTATCAAACCGAAAACGATATAGGATCAGAGTTTTCATCATCTTCTTACCAAAATGCTTTGACCGATGTCAATAATTCTGGAAGTGAGCTCTGCACGGATCGACTGATTCGACTAGATAATGATGAAGAAGATAATCTGGGATCTGTCCTTTATTCCTCGATGACAACTTTGAATGGAGATTATGTTTGTCCACAGCCTTCTCAAATGAATCAATCCTCGGATCTCCTTGCTGGCAATATTTTCGATCAAAGCCAAGTCGGAAATCAACGGGACTTCCTTCATCTATACTATTCAAACAAAAGCTCTGAATTCTCTTCAATAGATATTGGAGAATGTGGGCCAAGGGCCGTTGAAAATTATGAAAAAGATTCGACATTTCATTCACAATCGAGGTCATCGAATGTCTCCAAAAATTCTATTCAAGATCAACAAGATTCTCTATTCGATAAAAGCAGCGATTCAGCAGTTTCATCGATGAGCTCAGAACGTTTGCCATCATTCTCAGACAATGTAAGGATTAAAGTTTCTGAATAATTTTAATTATGATAAATTTTATAATATTTTAACATAGGATCTAATTGAAACATCTTCGGAAACTTCTTCATTATTCAATGGCTATGATTTCGTTGATCGATCAAATAGACAAAATAAAACTGTTGAATTCTGTCAAAATTCAGCCTCGATCGATGCAACTGATTTTGATTATTCTAATCTTTTCAATTCTTCATATAATTCCTTCACATCATCTATCGATGATTCGAATCCTAATCAGCAGCATATGAATTATTTTCAACCCAGAAATGATTACTCGATTATCGAACAAAACATTGCACATAATCATACCTATGCTCATCATAACCCATCTGTTGAAATGAAAAATGAAATTTCTAGTACAGAAAACCATTCCACAGAATTATCATCAATTCCATGGATATCATCTTTGTCACCGAATGAAAATGAGCATGAAATCCCCAAACAAAGGAAAAAAAATAATAAATTGAAAAAATCCTCAAGACAAACTTATCAAGGCGAAACCGTAAAGACCGATATGCTGACTGAAGATGATGCTGGTGATGATGATCACAACTGTCCAACATCAAACAATTTCGATAATCATTTCAATAGAGATGAAAAGCGAGCTAGAGCATTGAATTTGCCTTTGACAGTACAAGAAATAATAGATTTACCTATCGACGAGTTCAACGAACGTTTAACACGATATGAATTGTCTGAAGTACAACTTTCATTGATCAGAGATATTCGGCGTCGAGGTAAGACTTTGATTTAGTCAATCATAATATAATCTCAAGTTTTATATGAATTACACTAATACAATAGGTAAAAATAAAGTCGCAGCGCAAAATTGTCGTAAAAGAAAATTGGATCAAATCATGGGCTTGCAATCGGAAGTCGATAATATGTATTTGGAGAAGGAAACGTTGCAAAATGAATATAATCGATTGATAATATTACGAGAAATGGCTAGAGATAAATATGCAAAATTGTATCATTTTGTAATTGAAGCTAGTTCTTCAAAACAATCTTATTATCAGCTTTCATCTAGTCCACCAGACTTTCCGGTGAGAAATTCTACAAACGAAATCTTGATTGATCAGAATGAATCAAATAATTTTGTTGCAAGTCAGAATGTAAGCACGCCTTTATCATTCATGAGCAGTCCACAAATGATTCAATCTGAAGCACTCAAAAATTCTAATTAATTCGGTCGGTTCGGTCTGTTAATTATTAATTACTTAATTTGTTTTAATATCGACAAAACTTATTTTTTTGGCCTCGGTTTTCTGATTCAAAGCAAGGAATTCCTTTGAAAAAAAGACGAATATAGCTTTGAAACAAACTAATAAGCATAAAGAAGCCAGAAAATTATGATTCAATAATCGATTGTGATAAATATCATTTATGAATTTCATTCTATAATACTTTTTATTTTTTCCATCTTTCAACCTAACAACCGAATACCTGATACATTAGACACACACACACACAAAATTTTATATAAATGTTGTTGAAAAAATCCAAATACATTTTGTATATATTATGCGCAATCTTTAGTCTAATAATTTCAAAGTATTTTTGAGACAAGTATTTTTTCTTTAATTTTTTCAAAACTTTTATTCAAAGGCTGTAAATTTTTCCATTCTGTCTACTCTTTAACAATCAGAACATTTTATTCGCATCGGTGTTGAACACACAAGAAAAAGAAATTAATTTTTGAAAAAATTATTATTTTTTGCATTTCGCGAATCTCTTATTCTGATTTCTCTTCTAGCTTTGTATATAATCGAAATTCGATTTTGATTTATTTGCAAATATTCATCCACATCAATGGATTAAATTTTGAATAATTTTTTGGGCTTGAATCACTCGTTAAGCAATTATTAAGAATTAATCTAGACAAATTTGATTTATTAAAATTGTAATAATTAATCAAGTCAGTTTGATCAATTCAACACTTTTTTTAGCTCAAAAGAGAAAAAAAATTTAAAATTTCTAAAACAAAATGCGAACAGACCATATCTTGGTTTCGTGGGTAGTTAGGTGAGTGTGTATTATGTGTGTACTTGAATCCCGTAAGTTTTTTCTCTTGAAAATAACTCATCGAGATGAATGAATACAAAAATAAAAAGAACAAACGAAGACGATAAAATTGATGAGACAAAATCGGAAAAAATTATAAATCAAAAGCTCTGTAAAAAGTAAATAGAATTGTTAATTAATTGGTTTTGTTTTCAAAGGACGTTCTTATTACAGGTAGAGTAGATTAGGAAGAATTTTCATTCGTGAGAATTCATTTCGGTTGCTAAACTTCGATTTTTCTATCTGCAGATTTTCGTTCTTGTCTGATGGAAAAATAGACTCGCATTAGACCAAAATATGAAAGGGAAAATCATATCAATCTTCATATCCTTGAGATAGTAAGAAATTAGCCGCCATATTTTCGTTTTTATCACAGGCGAAATATGCTTGAACCACAAGATATTCTGGAAAACCAAGAGCTTTGAGCTAGTGATCAGATGAATAATCAAAATTTTAACAAATTAAAATTTTTTCCACTGATATATCAATCATATGAGAATAGGCAAAAGAACTCTTACTCTATCAATAGCTTCTTTATCTTGCGGACTGATCTGAGCTGTACCAATTAGATTAATAAGATTAGATTGTTGTTGCTGCTCGGATGACGTAATAGGATTCGATTCTAATTCTTGAGATGAAGGCGTGTTCGATGATGGCGGTGTGACATTTGGTTCGTTCAACATCCGTAAGAAGGCTTCTTGATTTTGTGTAATCAACATTAGCAATCGTGGATTGTTTCGACCAAGCTGTTCGATCATAGTCTGTAGAAGACTTGGATTTTGTTGAACACTTTGCCTCAATTGCTGGAACACTGGCTGTTCACGCAGAAATTCTAGTGGGTTAGCATCCGAGGATGCTGTTTCAGCCGATTCTCTTGATTCCACATCACTCGCTAGATTACTTTGACTACCACTATTATTATCGTCTGGAATACCCGAGATCAAATATTCGACCGCACGATTAGGATTATTAAAACTGGCACGTAAGGCTCTTTCAACTTGATTACGTTCATAACCCATTTCCATTATTTGAGTGACCATCTTTTCGTATTCTTCGCCCAGAACAACAGTAGATTCAGCTGTTGCAATATCATCAACAGTCCTTGATTGTTGTTGCACGCTATCTTTCGATTCTGTTTCGGAAGAAACTGGCGTTTTAGAGCTAACTGATGCAACCGTTTCTTCTTTTTTTGATGCATCTGTTTTATTCGTATTTGCTTGAGAATCTGTTGAAACACTCTCATTTGATTGCGTTTTTGGTGATTCAACTTGTGATTTCGGTTTGACAACCATCACCACAACAAAGCGTGATTCTTCATAATTACATTCTTTTATAGACATCTCATCGGAAAGAATTTTGCCTAGAATATATCTTGATTGAACAATTAATGGATAAAAAAAGATCAAGTTACCTGCGTAAATTAACTTCAACCAGTCAGCTGTGTATTCAGAGCCTTTTTTGGACTGAATTTTTTCTTTCAAATTTCTAACAGTTTCACTCGCTTCCACATCAACATCAAATGTATCCTGGAGCAATGTTTTGATGGTGATCTTCATGATGATTTAAAAAGTAAAGCGATTGTTTGTAAAAACACTGCGGAAGAATTTCAAAATGATCGATTCGTAAGAGAATCAATCTTTGAACAATAATTATTCTTGAAGATCAAAAATACTATTATAATGCAATCGAGAAATTGTTTTCGGTCTCACGAAAATCAAAATCACTTTTTCAAACAAACAATATAAATTTTGTTTGTCTCTGATGACAATAATTTTCGAACGAATCGAACAGAGAAAAAAATCGAGAAAAAATTGAACGAACTAAACTATATCTTAATCAATAATTAATTGATTTATAAATTTTTTTCCCAAAGAAATTGTTTCTGCATCAGATTTTACTAATTGAAAACCATCACCACCATCTTACACATACAATGAGAATTTTGTTCTTCGAAGAGAACCAAGAAATCTTCTCTCTCTCTGCATCTGCATTGCTGTGGTGTGTAAGTGTTTGCCGCTTGGAGACTGAGCGAGGGAAGGGAAGCGAGAGAGAGAGAGAGAGAAAGAGTGAATAAGCAATTTCGATCGAGAAGAAGCGGCATGTTATGCTTCACAATTGCAAAGAATATATCGCCATCTATCAGAGATGGTTACAATGATTTTTTTCAAAATTGATTTTAAAGCACTTTTTGTTTTACAAAACTTTGTTCTCCGATTGATCTCACTGGCATTAAGTGAATATTATCCAAAGTTAAACAATTCGAGATAGAACATAACTTGAAAAAAGCTGATGAAAGATTTCATTTGTGTTCGAAAACTACGTTGATTTCGTTGAAAAAGATTCAATTATTTGACACTTCCGCTTTGAAGAGAAAATTCCCGGTCTCTATAGTAATTTGTTCATTTGGTTGTTTAATCACAAATATATAAACTATAAATCAAAATAATATATTTTTTTTGACAAAATCTGTCGGCTATTAATTATCAATAATTTATTTAATTCATTCTTTACAAAAAGGTTTGTATCATACAATTTTTGATAAAGAAAAAAAAATTGATGGCTATTGCCGGTCTAAATAAAGGCACTATATTCTCTATTCAGTTTGATCTTTTTGTTTCTGTGCTGATTCAAGTGAATAAATCAATGTAATTTTCGAGATTTTTTTTTTTTATAAAAAATTGATTCGAAAATACGCTGGGACTGTTGTCGTTCCGAATCAGACAGGTGATTTGATTAGAGAAAATTCTGATTGAAATGCCATTCTATTCACTCCATTTGGTCAAGCCAAGATGAAAATTAAATATTTCTATTCAATAATTGAAAATCTATATTGGGGACTAGCAATTACGGTGATTATGGTAATTTGAATTACAGTCAATTTTGAAAACAAATACAATTTAGAGAGCTTGTGTAAAAATAAATAATTTTTTGATTCTCTAAGTATTCCGTAGTCTGGATAAAAAAATGGCATTGTTCTGATTGCATTGACGAAAAATTTTGAAGAATCAAAAATGATAATAAATAATAATATAAATTAACCATTTAGTAAAACTAAGAATTATAAATTAATTCATTCATAGACCATATTGTTCGGAAAGACGTTCTTTCAGGATTGTGGGAAAAGTATTAACGAAATGTTGCCAATTTTCTTCACCAACACCATTTTTGAAGCCATAAAGAATCTTGATTTAGAAAATTAATTTTTTGTAAATAATGGTATCATTTGCTTTGAATTTTAATATTTAGTTTTGGAAAAATAAATTTTACCTCAGTGAATTTGTTTTTTAAACTTTCTTCAGGATTGTCCCATGATGCTACAGCATCACAAAAATAGATGAAATCATTGAGAACACCGTCAGGATTAGCTGTGATCATCGTACAGATACCACGGAATGCTGAATCTTTTGCTTCATTATCGCGAATATTTCTTAGCGATGAACACCAAGAGCGAATAAATTGATTGAGACAAGGAGCAACTTTATCGGGACAAACTAGGCCTAATCGTCCTATCGTTATTGCTGTTAAGAAATCAGTGGCTTAAGACATTGAAGATATCGAAACTCAGATATTCACAAAAAACTTACCAGTATTCTCTAGTAAAGTTTTAGGTGAATCAGTTTGGTTCAAATTGATTATGAGTTGTGGCAACAATATCGCAACATATTGTTGCATTCTTTGATTATATTTCACTGAAATTTCACCGATTGCCCATGTGGCATTATTACAGACTGAGATATGATCTAACTTGAGATTTTCAGCAAGAATAGGCATGAAATCTGGTATACAGGGCTCTACAAACATGAAGCAAGCTCGTGTTAATTCACCAAGAAGTGCGAACGAACTTTGACGAACTTCGGCCATCGGATCCTTGAAGATTGATAAGGAATTTTCACATATTAATCTATTCGATTTTCAAAGTTCACAATTACTTTCAAACATTCATAAAGGAGTCTCATAATGTTGGTGTTTTGAATTAACGGAGCCATATGTTCACCAAGACCTTCTGCGAGACCACTCAGAACATCCAAAGCTACTATTAGAAAGTCTTTGTTGGGCGGATCCATTTGATCGTGATTTTTCTGGAACATCTAAAGCATTAAATGTTGAAATTGAATCAAAAGAAACTAATTCGATATCAATATCATACAGCGTCGATCTCTAAAGTTTTTTCCACCAAAGAAAGACATCGATGAAATACCGGCTTGCAATAAGGTAGGAATCCAGTCTGTAATGCACTAGCGACGCTTGAGAAACACTAAAATTTTTGCAATCCAAAAAATGAATCGATGAGAATATTTTCAAAAGTCTTTACCAATAGTTTGATTTCTAACCTCTAATAATGGGAATAAATTTTTGTCGTCATCATTCAATGAATTCCATTTTTGTATCAACGGCGGCATTAATAGTTGTATGTATTCTGGTTTATTGAGATAATGACCGACTGAATCCGCCAAAGTTCCAATTGCATCATATAAAATTAATAAATTTTTATGCTAAAAAAATATATCAAGAGTTATTAGATAGAGATTAGCATAGACATTAATTTACTTGATATTTCCCAAACGCTTCAACTAATGTTTTCAATATGATATCCAGATATGGTACCAAATCTGTTCCAGCTTCTTCTTCGAGCGTTGCGAAAGCGCTACATGCAGCTTCTTGAACTCTTTTGTTAGAATCCAAAATTCTTTTTAAAAGCTCAGTCATCAATGGTTTGAGATAGTTCTCATGATTGTGTACCATCCAATTTGAATATCTGCTCAAAGTCCAGCAGGTTATTGATCGGACTAAAGCTTTCGAGTCGGAAAGACATGATATCAAATATGGAATAAGATCGTGGAGATGTTGTATAATTCCAAGCATACATCCTGTTTTAAGGTTTTAAAATTGAAACAATCAATTCCGATTCAAATAATCAAGAATTAATCTAAAATACCTTCTGCTACGGCACCTAAAGCTAAAACAGCTGACTCTTTTGTGACCCAATCCTGATGGAATAATGTTTCGCGCAGTATTTGCAAAACATAGGGCAGTAGATCATCGTGAAAAACATTAGCTAAAAGATCAAGAGCAGCAGCTGAACATTTACGAAGATTCCAATCGCTGTTGTTTTTATGTATCTCATAATCATCATCATCATCAGATTCATCATCATCATCGATATGCTGATGATGATTATCTGCGCTATCATCATTTTTTGATTCCATTTTAATTCGTGAACTTTTGCTATTATATAGTTTGGGATTGATATCTTCATCACGATCAGGTACCATGTGATCATCTTCGGTTTCTTTCATCACCAAGACATCAACATCTGAATATTTCATTTTCTGCATCAATATAGGTATCAATCTATTTAAATGTGGCATCAGAACTTCTTTACAGATTGGTTGTTCAGCTAACGTTAGCCAGAATTCGCAAGCATCAAGGGCAACGTTTGCATCTTGGTCTTGTGTGCTCATCAGCATAAACTGAGTGATTGAAAAATGTGAAAATTAATTTTAATCAGATAATTTAATCATAACGCAAGATTAGAGAAACTATCCGTTAGAAGATTAATTTTTAAGAATAATTTTCTTTCTTTGTCTGACCAATTTAACAAATTATTTTATAATTATTGCTAATGGCGCGATTAGAAAGGTTTCAACAATCCACACATTATATTTCGAACTTACATCAATGATATTCTGGATTTGTGGAATCAAACCATCGATTCGAACTTCGACTAAAGAGACGAACGATTTGCATATGTTTTGTCTTAACAAAGGTTCATTATCAGCTGCAAGTTTGAACAATGCTTCGATGAAATGGTCTAGAAATGGAATCATTGATTGGTTTCGATTCACTATGAGAATATTACAACAAAATAAAGCATTCGAACGGATTTTCGCGCTTGTATGAGAGAAGAGAAGGAAAAATTTCCTTATCAATTCATTCAATGATTTTGCATAAATTTCGTTATCTAGTGCATCAATATTATCTTCGAAAACTTTTAGCAAGATACTGAATGCCCCTTCACATTCAAAATAATTATCAGAATCAAGTTTAGCGCAAAGGATATCGAACAATTGAGGCCATTTTTCTAGTTCACCTTTTTGCATCAAGGTCGCGAGAAGAATGCCGACCGTCGCACGGATCATCGATGATGGATCACCCATACATCTTAATGATTCTATTTTAATATAATCGATCACTTCTCTCGGTAGATGATGATAATGCGATCTGATGTTATTCTTCAAGATCAGTCCACTCAATGATCTAGTGTGCTCGTCTGAAAAATTTAGGGAATCTTGAGTCTTCAAGAACATTTTAAGATTCATTCCATACCTTCATTGGTCATACGAGCCCAAATGAACACTAGATAATTGTTGAAATCTGGGATATTGTTGAATTTTTCCAGCTGTTGTTGAACATACTTTTGCGTTTCCAAATCAGGAGATTGCGATTGATGTAGAAGTCGGAGTATTTGTTCTAGCCCATTAGAATCAGGTTGCCATTCCATGTTTATCGAAAATCATTCGTTAGGTTCGATATTGAAACTTTTCTCAATCTCATACAAACATTAAATTTGAAAAGATAAAAGGAAAATTTTCGAGACTCAAACTCAATATTTGTTGGAATAACAAAATTAAGGCGAAATTGTATTTCTTGCAAATCGAAATATGAAATTATTGCATTAAATTTTATTCAAATGAGCTAATGCAAAAAATCGGGTGCCTGCAAGTCCGGAGAAATTCAACGAAATGAAGGATTTGCAAATATGAAAAATCAACACACACACACACACACACGCACATCTATATTGTTCAAAGAAGCACACTCAATCGTGTGCATTAACTTCATCCGGCAAACCTATTGCAACAGAGGAAAGAAATTCTAGGTGTAAATAGTTTGAAGATGTACCAAAACTAAAATTTGATTAGAATTGTTCAAAAATAACTAATCGAGCTTTTATTTTTGATTTTTATTCACAACATTTCTATAAACCCAGAGGAAAAGTAAGAATCATAACTAAAAAATTGTAAGCATGATTACACATTGTGGATTCATATAGATAAATATGCAATCTATCGAAATGAACCAAATCTATCAATTGAATGTTTGATCCATGATTAATGGGTAGATATTTTTCAGAGATAAATCATCGCAAAAGATCGAGAACTTCTCATCAAAGAACACTACAGGAGCTTTTCTCTCTGAATGGATTCGCTTTTTGAGAGCAAAATCCAATCAGGAGATAATCTTCGGATTCTTTCTCCATAATGCATTTCTGAATGGAAAAATGATGAAAAATTCAATTTAAAATATAAAGAGAAATAAAAATCAAATTTTACCTTTAAATCTTCGATCGCAGCAGAGACCTGAATTCGTTTGATTTGAGACTCACGTCTCAATTGATCCACGATTCGACGTTGTTGAATCAATGAGGACATGTTGATATTAGCAACTGGAGACATAAAGTTAATTCAAGTGTTATCAATTAAGATCTATGGATGATTTTTTTAATCTTTATTTTGCAAAATATTTGTTCAAATCAAAAACTTTGCTGAGAGAATAGTTGTAATATTCATCAAAAAAACAACCACTTGTTGGTCATAGAAATTCAAACTACATCAAAACAATAAACACAGACTTAGAGTTAAGCGAGAAAGAGAAAGAGGGAAAAGTAACCATCAAAAAGGAAAAGATAGTCGATTGAGGTGGAAATATTCCAATGCTAAAACTAGAGTTGCCTGAAAAAATTTCGGATTTTTTTTTACTTCAGTCACTTTGAGCATTGAATGGAAGAGGCGAGGACATTTCCTACATTATTAGGCTATTATAGCAATAAATATTTCCTCTTTCTTTCACTCGAGAATAATCTCAAAATATTGATTGAATCGAGACGATTTGCACTGTTTCGGATGTTTCAATAAAAGATAAAACTAGATCTGAAATGCAATTTTTGAGATTCTAGACTCTATAAGAATCTTAATTTAGCATTGTAAAAATAAAAATGTCTAAAAATACTCTGAAAATAATGGCAATCTGGTTCCCTGAAAAATGAGTAGAGGATAGGCTCTAGGCTAGGCTATAACTTTATGATTCTCATCTAATTCTAATTGAGATTCTGGGAGATTAATTAGACTTGATTGAAAGAAATTCAATTCCTAAGAGAAACTAGAAAATTTTTGTTTTAAATCAGAGCTTTTCAAAAACCATAATCCTATTGAATCTAATTGAATTTGATAAGACGAGTCGGAAAAAAAAATTCTCTATTCTCAAACAATACATTGAACATCCATATCGATTACAATCAAATCAAGCTAGGCGTTCTTCTCTTTGAAATGCTCAGATTGAATAATCCAATCAATGATGTAAGACAATAAGGATTAGTATTATCTCTGTAATCTATTTCTCATTGTGGATTTAGCGAAGAAGCTTTGGATCCAATCAATCAATCAATGACAAGAATTATCTAGTCAGTTTAATTAGCTAAAACGATCGCTTTGAATATGATTGCACAACATATTGTAGAAAGATCTTTGAGTGATCTCGATCTGATCATTGATCAATGATTAATGATACGATCGGCCAAATCATAATCAAACTGTATTGATTAAACCGAACAAAATGGAATGGAAGAAGAATGAAAGAATCATCATTGAAAGCGTAGATCGTACAATGATTCTTAGCACAGTGATTGTCAACAATCATTATTTGATCTGAAGGAGAAAAGAAAAAACAAGATAATTTCCAATCATTCACAATTCAATTGAATTTCATTATATTTCAGCAGCTGTCATTGCTATCATTGAGCTAAACATTTAGACAAGGAGAAATTTTTTCTGCCTTCTTTCTCGAGATTAAGTTCTCTGATTCGTGATAGATCATTTGGTGGAATTCTTTTGCAAATTCTTTTCTCTCTCTCTCTCTCTTATTATTCTGGTACACCGAAAAGTAGGGGGAGACGGATGGCCGAGTTCAAAATCAAGTTCGTTGTTGGGCATTTTTTCTAGAATTTTTTTTTTCGTTATGTAGAGATTGTATTGGCGAATTCAATCTTCTAGATTATGTAAGATGATGATCATTTTGTTTGAAGTGTTCAATTAAGTCACTTTTTCCCAACGCTTTCATGACGACGACCACCATCACCATTTTTTTAGAAGATTTTGTGAGAAAAGTTCACAAGACTAAGAATGATATTCTTCTTTGAATGAATTTTTTGAATTTATCTATTCTACTTATAGAGAATCACGCATCGATGCTTGATGATGAATTACCTTCTTAGTTCAAGCAGAGTTTTGAATCGATCCTATTCGATTTGTGGAGAAATGAAACGAAAAAACTAAACAAAATCTTCCCTCTCCGATTGGATAGTGGAGAAAAAGAAGAAAAAATTTAAATTCGAAACAAGAACAGACTAATTATGATAATGACCAAGGAACGAGGTGAAACCATAACCTACCAGAACAACGCAGAACGGTCCTAACAGCCTTAGGCGTTCAAATCTAGAAAAGTTTTGAAAATGGAGACTGAAAATTTTAGAATCAACAATCCCTAGGTTGATTGAATTGTTAGAATTTATTTTTCTACGAATTGGCCAATTTGATTTGTGAAACAATTTGATATTTTATGATCCCGTCCAACTCCTCTTTTTACTCCTCTTTCTTCATCCAACAAACGAGACCGAAAGAGAGAAGTGAGAAATCCAAATGGATTTATATTAGATTGTCATTGCCATTATTTCTATTGTGATTCTAAGGTAACGAGAGAGACGAGCATCGACAAATCTATTTGATGCTGGTGGTCTGATTTTTTTTCGCTCTCCCTTTTTACCTCTCACCCCTCTAATCTCAATCCATCATCCCATTTCTCACTGCTTCTGGTCAATTTTCCAATGGTGGCCATCGCATTTTGATAATGATGATGATTTTGTTCTTCTCTCTTATTTTAGTTTTGTACAATTTGATTTCTCTATATTCATCTGATTATTATCATCATCATCATCATTACATTTGATTAACTTCATCATTATTGTCAGTATTAGTATCTTCATTGATGTTCGTAGCTTGTTGTTCGATGTAATGGAATTCTTAATAGTTTCTTTCTGGTACCAATCATCATCCATTCTAGGCTTTATTTTATTTTCGCTTAATTTAGTTTTCACTTTAATTTTTGCCCTTTTCCTTTTAGAAGTAATTTCTATTCTCCTTCTTCTTCACCCTCTTGTTTTGTTTTCTTCGATTTGTTTTATTTTTTCTTTTTATTAAGAAAGCAATCGGAAGCAAAACAGAAAGGTGTAGATAGAATAGATTGAAAAGAATTGTCACGAAAGGAGTTTTAAATTCTATTCAAGTCAGACATTCTAATTCGGATTTTTTTCCTACTTTTTTTTGAAATAAATTAGAGCAACAAAAACGATAGAGAAAGATTGAAAGAATAATTGAAGGAAATAATTGCATTCGTAGTAAAGGAAGAAACTTTATAGTCTTAAGTCTAGACGACAATTTGAAGAAGTTTGTAGAGAAAGAAGATTTTAAAGTGAATTTTTTCTCCATTGAAAAATGGATCTGCTAAATGGAATCCGAATTTCGATTCATTCCGCTAGTACATAGAGCATCCAAATATTCATTCATTCAAACGATTACTTTGAGCAATCGTCGAATTTCATTCTAATCTTGCCATGCTAGTCATGCCATTTCCGGAGAACAATTTGATTTAACCATTTTCTTAGTTCCGTTCTGAATGAAAACGGGAGATGAATCGGATGGAAAGCCATGAAATTTAATCATATAAAAATTTGCAATGAAACATTTTTAAAATTTTCATCCTCATTTTGTTTTATTTTTTTTCTAGGACAATTAAAAAAAAACAAAGTGATGTCGTTTGAAGAAAGCGAAAATGTGAAAAAGAGCTAGTGATGTTTCAGTGATTCCAAAAACATCCCAATGGACCTAAAACGATTGTGAAGACGAAAAGATTTAGAGAAGAAAAAATTGATTTAAATTAAATTTATTAATTTCGGTGATGATGGGAATAAAAAAGAATTTTCTAGAATTTTTATTGATTGTCGACAACGACAATGCTGACGAGTTTCCGTTAGTCTCAAGCGAAACCTACCATAACCATATGGAGCATATCTCTATCGAATTTATCCTCACTAATTCTAGAACAGTGGTGAAGAATTCGATTCTAGTCCTATTCGAAATTTCGAAAGCGATGATCACCACACAAAATGAAATGAACTCGTTTCAATCATGCATTATCTAATTCAAACTATCTAATCATCAATTATTAGTTTCGTTTCTAAGAAATTTGAATTCTTCCGAATCAAATTTGTTTGTTTGATATTTTATTGTCCACAGTCCCTTCAATCACACTCGATTCTATGGCTGAATATGTGTGATGAATCTCATCGGATTCTAACCGGATCGGTAAAAAGAAATGATTGTGTGTGAATCATTCGATCGAGAATAAATAAAATCATCACAACAGCATAATCATTCGCAATACAAGTTTGAATATATTACTTTAGGTTTAAAATTAGATTTCATTTGATCAGCACCTTTTCATATTATTTCTCTTTGAAAACTAATTTGTTTTGTGCTGCCGAGAGAGAGAGAGAGAGAGAGAGAGAGAGAGAGAGAGAGAGAGAGAGAGAGAGAGAGACGGATTTTTTTTCATTGATTCGATTCGATCATTTCCATTTTTTTTTTTTTTGAAGATTGCAGTCTTGTTACCGAAATTCCACTGCACTTTTATTCGAGTTCAAATCTTTAAATCGAAAGTTGATGTGAGCATGAATTCAATTTAGGCTTTCCTAGTATACAAAAAAATAGAGAGTTTTTATATTTTCTTTCGAAGTTTTCTGATAGTTTCGAGAAAAAAATCTTTTCTTTAAATCTTTACAAGATAGCAATTGGAATCAATTCATAGTTGATTCCATTCGATCAAAGTATGCAAATCAATCAATTCTCATCATTGCACAGAGATCTATGAACGAAAACAGATTGAATCAGATTCTTGAATTTAATCATAGAATCAGTTTTGATATTCGATTTTGGATCCAGATAAAGGGATCGAATCGTATCAACCAATGCGATCTATAGGAGAATTAACGAAAATATCGATAATAGAGTAGCGATTTGTTTCCATTAGTTTAGAAACTAAGACAATTGAAAAAGAGATTAGCCCAGATTATTGTTGAATGAAAAGAGTTACAATGTTGTATTTGATTCGAAATCTATTATTTTGTTTCTTTCAACAAATTTAGGATAAATTATCGTTGATAGCGTTGTCGAAATTTGGTTTGAATAATGAAACCACTATAATCGGTTGATCACATTCATTAAAAATCATTGAATTTTTTTTCCTCGTTTCGCATCAATTTCAATCCTTCTATCTAGATGATTACCTGCATCAAATTTGATCGAGAATCTTGCTTAACCATCGGATATATCTACAGTAGCAGAAATATCATTTCAGCAGCAGCAGTCATTTCGATTTAATCAAACAATTATCATTTAATTCATTACTACCTAGAGCTATGTATTAGCGATTAGCTTTACGAGCGATAACTTTGATTAGATAAGAATCTTTCACCTGCAATTTTCGCTCTTGGTGATGATACGCGCAATAAGATGTCCTTCTCTTCTACTCCTTTCTACTTTTGTAACCCAGAATCAACCAATGGATGATGAGGTAGAGAAAAAAAAGGAAATAAAGTAAATAAACAAACAAAAAATGAAGGAGTATTAGTATTTAATGAGCAAAACGATAGGAATTCGATTAGATTGCCAATCTCTCGTTCATCATTTCGGTCTAGAAAAAACAATCTTCTCCAAATCATTTCATCTCCTCTCTCCTTTTATTTCGATTTTTTGAAGTAAGAAAAGAGATAAAGTCATATTATCCTTCTTCGCATCAAATTCTTCTTGATTTTTTTAGCTGCTTGAGAAAAGTATCACCCAGTGTTTAGTAAATAATCAATTTACATGATTTTCAATCGTTTCAAGATAAATCTCATTATTCAAAGGGTGATGATCATCAAGAAAGAGTGGGTGGCTAGCCAGTATCATTATCGATGATCACTAGAGAGATGAACTAAACTTAGACTTCACCTGAAGCAGATCATAAAAGTGATGAGGATTTCGATTATAATACTGTCGTCAATTTTCAAATTCTAGGCCTCAAAATTAAGGCATTCAATGGGTTCATTCTGAAACCCATTTGAATGGAAGTTACCGATTCTATTTAAACGTTTATTCAGAAAAAACACCGTCAATAAACAAAATTTTGAACAGTTAGAAAGTGAACTAGTTAGGTCCAAACTGCTAAGCTATTGGATTAGTTTCGTAAGTGTTGTTCGTCTGTTATTTGGAGATTAAATTAGATAGAGTAATAAAAATAAACAACCAGAATATTCATTGAACGGTGTGAATTGGGATTCCATTCTATTCTCATTTACGAGCACAAAAATGAACGATGCGAAAGAAAAATTCTCAATGTGTGTGTGTGTGTGTATTCGAATTTGGCCCAATTCTATTAGCAAAATAACAGAATTGCTAGGCACCAATAGAACTAGGTTCTACGAAGTCTAAGTATGCAAAATAAAATCGTACTTCACAAAAAGAATAATAATAATCGTCTAGATTTCGTTACTCTCACTTAATTTGATTGAATTTTATGCAAAGATTTATTTTTCAATCTAGAAAAAGTGAGAGAATCCATTTATTTCATTCCCCAAATGCAACGACAATGATTGTGCTGCTGCTGCTGCTGATGATGATGATGATGATGATGATTGTGTCCAGGATTTTTTTTATCGAAATTCAACAGAGTGATGAATGCATTAATTTAATTAAAATTCATTACGACTTGGAAACAAATGCAACAACAACTTCGTTTATTCTTCTTGGCTTTTTTGGTTGGATAATTTTCAAAATGAAAAAAGATAAAAATATTCGAATTTCGTTTTCCATTTCTTGCGAAACGATAAAGAAATAATGAGGATAGAGTTTTTTGGATTCAGTGCCACCTCTTTACACCGATTCCGGAGCGAATGGGACCGAAATTGAACAATGAAGAAGAGACCAAAACAATGGAATCGAGCGATCCAATAGAAATGGTTTGTTTGTTCTCTCGTCTAATCGCTATGAATTCGAGAACATGGGATTAAAAAATTGATTCTATTTCTTTAAAAAAAATGCGATTGATTAAACAAAGAATTGGAAATCTGGATCGAAAATTCAATCACAACTGTTATTAGTTTTTGAAATTTTGAGCAAAATTTAAAGTTTTTCTTCTTTAAAACGAATAAATAAAACAGAATTTCTTTTCAAAGATGAAGAAAAACAAACACCAGCATTAAGGATGTGGTTCATCTCTCTCTCTCTCTCTCTCTCCCTTGCTCTCCAGAGCCATCAGAATAGAATCGAAACTCTTTCATCACTAGAATTTGTGTTTGTCTAGATGAGAAAATAAAATAAAATTTTTATTCTTTTCAAAAAAAAAAAAAAGAATTCCTCTTCAATTCATTTCCCTTCTTCTATCGAAATATCTCAATGTATTTCCTTGTTTTGTTTTGTTCTGTTTCGATGATAAAAATCTTAATTCGATTTTTCCAAACACAGACAAAAGTCTGTTGTGAAGTCTCGATGTTTCCTCTTCGATGATTAAATATTCTATCCTCTATTGAGTGCGAAATTTGAAAAATCTTCTCCAAATCTCTTCGCTCTTCCGTTGCCATTTTCAATCAACATCATTCATCGATGTCTCGGAGTCTGTTCACTCCATTCCTTTGGTTCGTTTATTAATTATTCTAATCGCATTATCGTTTCGTTTCCATTTTAAATCTCTTTTTATTTTTAATTTTTTTTTTCAATTTTTTTTTGTCAAAAATAAAATCCAAACACTGATACGACAATCTCCGCTCTATTCTGAGAATCGAGAAAAAGAATATCCGATTTCGCACTGATCGACGACCGACAATAACAAACTACGACTAACACCTAGAGGCAATCACAACGAAGCAGATTTTGGTGAATGAATTCTATCAAAACAAAATGAGTTGCTGCAGAAGAGTTTCGAGAGATTTTCTGCGACAAAATGTTTGGCAAGAAATAAGAGAAAATTTTGATGATCTGCAATAATATTCCGCCCGAATTTGTTATCGTTACTGTACACACAGCACACCCTAAATGGGATCTCAATCTTAATGGATCGTAATCATAAACTAGCTAGAATTCAATTAATTATTAATAAAATTTCAATACTTTAAACATATCGAATGGATGATGGCGAAGATTTTGTTCGAATTTCGTGAAAAAACAAACGAAAAGATTATTTGAATACTGGATATAATAAAATTGAATGTGGGTGTGCCGGTTCCAGACCAATAAGAATAGAAATCGATGAACAAGAAACGGATCCAAATCTTTCTTGGTATCAGTATTTTATTTGAAACCTTTTTTTTTTTGAGATTCGCAATTCATCCAATGCTTACGATTTTTTCCGAGACATTTAAATATTTGATGCTTGCTTAATATCAGCATCTATTGGATGGAGAGAATCAATCAAACAATCATTACAGTAAAGTTTGAAACGACACTAGGAAAAATGATTCTGATATATCGCATTACATTCATAATTATTACTCTAGAATCAAGAGTCTAGATAAGAGGAAAAAACTCAATCTAGATCCCTCAATATTCATTAATCAATTTTTGGAACTAGATCTCGATGATGGCAATAGAATTCGATCAGATCGATTCGATGATGATCGATGAAGAATTGCCAGTTTTCGTTCACTAAAAAATCAAACGCTTCAATTGATTTCATTCTTTTCGACATCTAATATTATTAATTAATAATTAATTAATTGATCGATTAATTAATCAAAAAATATTCTAATTTCATCTTAATTTAGAATTTCAATCACAAAACTGCAATCGATCTTCACTCTTTTTTTTTTTTTTTGCTTCTGAGTTCGCCCGTTCCAATTCATTTTTTCTCATTTAAGAGAGAAGATAATTAGATTAGCCTTGCGAGAACGAAAAATTTCCATCCTTGAATCGATCTTCGAAAATAATATATGCAGAATTGCTTTTCTTTCGCTCCAAAATTCAATCCATAATTGATGGAGAGTTGTCGATCAAAAGCTTCTCGCTTTTTCTTCATTTCGGGCAAAGATTGAAAAAAAAACAGAGAGCAAAGAGAAATAAATCAAATAATTTTCAATGATTAAATTATTATACGATCGGATAATTCAAATTACAATGTAATAACTGGTTGTAATCCGAAAGAAATGAAGAAGAGAATAATTTGCTCTTTTTTTTCTCTCATCAGATAGAATAATAATTGCTGGATTGATACTTGATTTATTTTTTCTTCTGTTTCTCCGAAATAATTTACATAGCAAATTTCTTTATAAAGATACATTCTATCCTATTGGTAGATGAGCTTTATTGAATCAGATTGCTACTCGCACTAATGAAATAAAATTTTGATTTTTTCTCTCAAAGTCACAAACAACAACCAAACAATGAGGCAAAGATTTTGAAATTGCACTGTTATTTGATAATAAAACTTTTTTTTTCTTGATTCGTTCTTTACAGGAAAATGGCAACCTCGGTAGGCAAAGAGTTTCGTAGAGATGTTAAATATTTTTTTCCAAAGAAACTAGATAGATATTTGTGCATTCAATTCGTCAGAGCGATGTGATTGAAATAAACGCTAGGAAAGATTTTCTAAATGATCAATATATGATGGCCATTCCTTATGATCACTCTAGTTCTCTCACCATCGACGATACATTTTCGTTTATATGGAAAGAAAAAGATACTGTCACAAAGTTCTATTCATCTATCATTAAATCATTTGCATTAATTAATTTACCTTATAATTTTATTTCTCTCTTTTTCTCTCTTCTCTTCTCTATTCTTGATTCGATTTGTTTAATCTTTCTGGACAAAGATTAGGGTAGTTTTTTGTTTTAAATTTCTCTCATGATCATTCAATCCAAAAAGGATGATTATTCTCCCAAATGTTCTTCATCAAAGACTCAATCCATTTTGATTTTTCTGACGATTCACGAACAGGTGACATTCTCTATGGAGCGTAACGAAAACCAAACACACCCACTGAATCTTAAAAATGAGGAGCAAAGCAAAGATATAACAAGACAATCAACATCACTAATGGTATTAATTATTTTCAATAGAGAGTATCTATTAAACGGAATCGTTTCAAGCCTAACGGATGGGGATCTTCTTGAGAGATTACGAAAATCTTTCTCTCAGCACTATTATTCTCATAAATCATTATTCTTTGTCTTGTTAAATTATTACCTTGGTGGTTTTCTTCGTAAAGCAAAACAAATTCATCGAGATGTTCAGAATCATATCTAAGATGATTTGTGATTTGAATGTGCGGTTCTCTTCCTAACTATAGCAATATTAAGTCGAATTTCCAACTACATCAGAGTAGAATAGAAAATACACACCAGTGATGAAGATATGATGGAGACAGAGAGGGTATACGGAATAGAAAACGAGAGAATTCAAATCAACATCATCAAATACGTTTTGAAATGACAATGGAGAATAATTTCCTTAATAAGAAGTGTGATCTAAGGAGTAATAAGTTTGTTGTTACACGAAAGAGAATAAAAGACAAAAAAAAAACAAAATAGAAAGAAAGAATTCGAAGCTATTCATTAGGCGAGAACAGTAGATGATAATGATGATAATAATAACAATCAAAACGTATGGTAATTCTGTGTGTAGCTTTTGTTTCAGTAGGGTACAGTAGAAAGAACTCTCAATACCAATTATCAATTGCCATCATCATCAATGAGCATAATGATCACTCCAAAGCATTCTCCCAATCTGTCCACAACAAAGAAAAGACTACAAAAATCATCATTATTACAGTCGAGATGGTCGAAATAATTAGACACTAATAAAAGGATAAATTACTGCTGAAAATAAAAGAGATCAAATTCTCGGACCAAGCTTTCACGGAAGAGAGGAGAGATAAGGGCATAGACAATTTTTTCTTCTTGGAAAGATGGCAGTAGTTTGATTGAAAAAAGCTAGATTTCAAATGAATTCGCAGATTATTCTTTTGGTGGATCCTGATCTAACCGAATCGATTACGATATCCTATCCTCACGGATTCTGATGATTTATTGGAGTCGAATTGATGGCGCATTTTTTTCTGATTCGAATGACCATCACACTGATAGATAGCATCAATCTTCAAACGGAAACGACTCGAAATAACATTGAAAGAATGGAATAGAAGAGAAGCGAATGAAATTCATCACATTTCTTTAAATTATAAAATTGAATTTCTTAGTATTTTTATTTTTGTTAACAGTTGACTGATTGATTGATTATGAAGGTATTGTTGCGCCAGAATAGAAAAGGATTATATCTTGGAGATTATCACCACCGCTCAAGGAGTTCACAATCATTAATAATTCACTTTGTTCAATTCTTATTGTTGAACTGATGTTTTTGAAAGAAATCCAATAGATTTAGCTGTGAACCAGGATTTTCGTTGGCATTCGGAAAACCGAAAAAAAAATTACTGCATAATTTTGTTTCCCTACTCTCTATCTTTCGGTTAATCCATTATTGGTTGAAGTGAAGAGCAATTTTATCGAGAAATAATTATTACCATCATAAAATCATAATCAGTATCGAATTGAAATGATCGAATGTTTAGGATGTTCGATTCTTTTCAGGTCTCCCCCTTGATTCCCTCCTATCAGATTTGTGTCCTTCGTAAAATTTCATCGGGAAATCTTTTCATAAGCTTTCAAACTGATTCAATCTTCTTCATCAAGCGTCATCGTATTCTATCTCTTCTATCTCTTTTTCTGTCCAATCATTTCAAGAATGTCAAACGGAAATAGCCTAGAAAAGATAATAGTGATCACCATCATGAAGATGATCATTTAAGATCTTACAAAAACCAAAATGACAATCATTCAAACCATTCCAGTTGAACATTCGATAAGCAAAGCAAAAAAAAACATCGATGTAAATCTATGAACCCTTTTAATGTTCAACAGCTAACAGAGATAAGCATTTTGAGAGACGAAAAGACTAAAGAGTTGAGGGGAATCGATGGTGGTATTTGGGAAGTGAAGGGAAAAGAAATTATTCGGATGATTGGCAATAGTAATGAGAAAATAATCGAAAAATAAAAATTGTAAAGATAAGAGATCAATTTTGTTTCGTTCTTTTTTTCTACTCTATTCTATCGAAATTTTTGAAGCAAAAGAGGTTACGAAAGTGAGGTGATGAGATTGGCAATAATACTCTCGACATCAATTTCATCCCATTGAAAACATCACCATCGACAAGATTGTCTTGAACATCGAGAATGTTTTCGGAGAAGAAAAAAAGTAAAAAAAAAAAATATTCTTGACATTCGATTGAAATATCCACAAGAGAACGGAGAAGGCCACTGAAATGAAGAAAAGCAAGAGAAGAAAGAGCAATAATCTAATGGATAGAATGAATTCAATCGAAGATGGATGGAAGTACCAATCCTAGCAAAGTAATTAAAATTATGATGCTCTCTATCTTCTATTTGATGATTAAAATCTTCAGAAGAGAGAAAAATACACAGTTCAAAGTATCAGCAACAATAAAAGCGAAAGCAGCATCATCATTGACCAGAACGAACCCGAAATGATCTTATTTATTGGAATATTGTTATTATTATTATTATTAGCGATCTCTTGTTTCTTCTTTCGAACTGTACTTGTCAAAATGATCGAAATTTTTTCTCGGAGAGATGTGAAAAAAACCAAACCATCTTTAAATTTTCGATAGTATTCAGAGAAATAATCAGTATGGTTAATGTTTATCTAATCCGAATTCCAATATAATTTTGGTAATCACCATCACCATCATCATCATCATCATCATCAGCAAAGTTTGTCGAATGATGCTTGATGGTGAAGATCGTGAAATTTTCTCCCTAGATTATTTATTTTCTTTTCGTTCCTCTTCATCTTCAACGCATTGTTTGATGGCTTTCTATCGAACAACGATGACAAAGAGCAAAAACACAGGCAACAATAAAAAGCCGAAATTGAATGCAACGATGTTGGAACCCAGACACCAGATTTTTCCTTTCAATATTGCCTTCGAATGGTGTTCTATGAGTTTGATTTAATTGTGTGAAAACCTTCTCAACCATTCGAAACGGTTGAGAATGAAAGAGAGGGGGCGAAAAACTAGATCATCTTAGTTTTCACCGAAAAATCAGCACAAATAATTTTCGTTTCACATCACAGAACTTTCTATTGAAACAATAATTCAAAGTTACGAGAGCAATCATCATCACAATCCACATATATATCATCGCCATTTCAACAAGAAACAAACAAGAATGAAATGAGCCGAGCTTGAATCTATCTGTTCTGGTCTTATGAAATCCCTTGAACAAACAAACTCGATCAAGAAGGTCAAGAAAGAAAGAACGATAGAGATTTGAAATTAAATTTCATCGCCATCCCACAATATTGATTACGATAATTATTAAATAAATCAATCAAAAGAAGCTAATCATCATCGAAATAATTCAAAACTAATCAAACAAAGTAATCCAGAAGCATTTGAAAAGTTTTGATTAGAATGCAAAATGCAAAAGCTTAGTTCAGATTTATGAACACATCGAGGTAATCTGTATGGTCATAGTTGATGTGTTTCTCAATCTAGTTCTCTATGTTTGCTTTTCTGATTCAATTTCGACAATTATTAAACAGAACCAAGTGATTTACTGTTTCAATTCTTTCTTCAGAGTAAGAAAAAAAAAATATCTTCAGAGGAGATTTATTTGATGGTGATGAGATGATGGCGATAATAGTAATCAAGATTAGTAAGATCAAAAAAAAACCTAAACATCTTGGCAATGATGATAATTGGTCATCGAATTATACATACTTTGGATTTTAGAATTTTTTTTTTATCTTTTTTCCCTTAATTACTATCGAGAGTAGCATTCCAAAACGAAATTCTTTTCTTGGTATTGGATGCTGTTCTTGATGATGACTTTATCTATTCAAAATCACAAATCCATAGTGAAATCTCTGAGCAATGATTGCGAATGGCCATTTCTGTAATGAAGTTGATTGTGGTGATGATGATGGAGACGATGAATCTAGATGATTGTCTAGATTTAGTAGGTGTCGATGTCGAATGAAATAAATTTTCCTAATTTCTCTTCATCCTCTTTTATCCACTTCGATTTTTTCCGGTTAATTTTTATCCTCATCTTTCTCATCCTCATCCTCAAATTTTCTCATTTTTCTTTTCTCATCCTCATCTTTCTAGTTCTGATCTAGTCTAGTTTTTTGTTGCTTGGTTTAGGTTGCATGAAAAGATCATCCTCTTCTAAATGATTATCATCATTATTGTTGGAAAAGCAAGAAAAATTATTATTGAGCTTGACAAATGATCTTGGTTGATTTGTCGATCTCTCGATCTTGTACGATCTCTTCTAAAGTTTCGTTCTTCATCAAAATCATATCGAGAATATTTTTTTTCTTCTTCCTTGGTTTTGTTGATTCGCCAAGGTTATTATCATTAGCGTTTGGCTTCAGATACTCTGTGATAGATCTGTGAAGACAGAAGAAAGAAAGAGAGCAAATCTTAATGAATCTTTTTGATTCCATTGCATTTCGAAAAACGAAATAGAAAAAAAAATCTAAAAACTAGAAAAACTAACAGTGACATAATACCATAGATAGATACCAATGAAAGAGCATACAATGCTGAGCTAGGGAGAGAGGATCAAAGAGCAATTTGTTCGCACACCAACATTATTTATGGATTGAAATCCAACCAGTCAATGCGAAATAAGGAATTATATTCAATGTTACAAAATCTAAATCGTTTCTCTTGTTCTGTGTTTCGTTTCGATCAAAATCGAATGTGAATATCGGAGAAGGGCAGTAGAGCTGAAAGGTTTAAAGAAGGGTGTAATAATCGTCGATTCCTTTCCCCCCCACATCACAGTAAACATCAGTGAATTTTTTTTTTTTTAAATTCACATTCGACCTAGAAAAAATTTTGGATATTTTTCTTCTTCTCTTCGTTCTTCATTTTTGTCTCAATAAATCGCCAATCTAAAACGATCTTTTTTTTTTGTAGAAAATTTTTCACACTCGATTGATTGGCAAAAGAATAAAAATCACTTTATTGCTTTCGTTTTGCTTTACGCATATCGAACATTTATCATCGATTCTTTGCTTAGAGAGAAAAAAAATCTAAATCTAGGACAAAAAAAAATAGTTTACAAAAAAGAGAAAAAAGACATTCAATCAAAATTCACGGAAGCAAAGGATTGATCAAAGAATCTCTGAAATAAAAAACCTAAAAAAACTTGATGGAAAATAAAAAGCTTATCAAAAAATAAAGTAGCAGAATAGAAGCTAATATTAAAAAAAAATCATTCGCGTTTCAGTGACAAACAAATTGATGACATCATCATAGTGCTTGATGGAAAATTTTTTGGCACCGAGAAAAAAAAATCATTAGAATCATCCGGATTGAAATAAGACCCTTGTTTGCTAGATCCCTACTCTCTCTCTCTCTCTCTCTCTCTCTCTCTCTCTCTCTCTCTCTCTCTCTTTCCCTCGGTCTTGAATCTGTACATTGAGATCCTTATTCGTTTTTTTTTTCACAATCGTTTTTGGATTTACCATTAATAGTAAACTAATATCATCATCATCTAGAATCTGTATAATTTTGTCATCAATTCTTTCTAAATGCAACCATAAGGCATAGACAAGATTGAATCAAATCAATAGCTCTGTGTAGATACAAATTTGAATCTGTTCCAATTGCAAACAGTGAAAAAAAAACAAACTATGGATCTCAGATGGATTCTCGAACTGACTAATAAAAAATGAAGAGAGCAAGAGAGATGGAGAGCGGTGAGATACGGACATAAAACAGAAAGAAATGCGATCCATTTTCAGATTCATTGTTTTTTCATTAAATTAAAACGATTGCAAAACATTGAAGTAGAAACGAACAATGAAGATCGAGAGTAAAAGGAGGAGAAAAATCCTAGAAATTTCATAGAATTCATCATCGAGAGGAAGAAAAAAAAAGCAAAAGCTAGAGGGAACTTTTCGATGGGTAATTTGGTCTGAAATTTGGAACGCTAAGCGTAGACTAACGCGTGCTACTTGGTGTAACGATTTCTGAATGCTTTCATCATTGTTCTTCGTGTTCTGTCTGTCGAACAATTCATTCATCGAACCAGCGAAACAACCAATCGTTCATGGACCGGAAAATTCCAAACTTCCCCTCTCTCTTTCTTAGAATACAATTTTGCTTTCGCCTGCCTCATTCGGCTCGTTTCATTCATTTTTCATTGTTCGTTCGAAAGTTCAAGCTTAACATACGCTCGATCATCATGTTCCTTATGGTTTTGTCGTTGTTTTTTTTCCTCTCTCTCTCTCTCTCTCTTTGACGATGGAAAATGTGCAACGAATCCGATTGATAGATAAATCGAAATCTAGAGAAAAAGAAATTGATACTTGAAACATTTTCTACAGTTTGAGTTCATTGATACGTATCTTAATTTATATTTTATAGCCTTTTTTACTCTAGTTTACTTTTTCTATCGCTATGATAGATACGCTGATGACGGTGATGGTGGTAGATTGTACCAGATCTAAGTGATTGTATTTGATTGAATAATTTTTTTTTTTTTTTTTGATCCAAATTCAATAATCATTTCCATCATCACCAGTCAGGCAGTATTCAATAAAAAAAATTCGGTTGAAGTTTTTGTGATAGCCTAGATTTTCTTTTTCTAGATTCATTTAGGCTGATCGGTTCGGATTTCACCTAACTACGGTGATGATTCAGACAATGTTCATTTGGTTTCCAGAATACAAGTATAATTTGTGTACGGCTTTTTCCGAATGAAAAAAAAAACATATTGATGAGTAACAATACTGATGGGCGTTACCTGCCTTCCTGACTTAGTTTTAGTTGCGTTTCTTTAGGGAAAAAATCGCAGTGATTTTTCAAATTAGAATCGAAAATATTCTATTTATTTTTTGCATTGATTTCCTTGAGTAAAATTTGAAATTCTGAATAATTCGGTTCTAGTTCTATGTTGTTAACTTTAGATTTATCCAAAAACTCAAGTCTTTAATCCAATCATTTCCAAGTTAACAATACTCAAAAAAAAAAAGAAAAAATCAGTCTTTCACATCACCGATCAGATAGATCACCTTTCATCGAATGATTAGATTTAAATAATTTCTGTCTAGTCTGCTATTTTTGTTGTCCGATGACGAAATCATTAATTTGATTCGTTTTGAATACATTTCAGAACGAGTTCATCGTTTTGTATGAAATATTTGATTTAAACAAAATTTGATCCGATCAAACTTTGTCGAACAGAGACCTACTACAACAATCGTCGATCGTTCTGATGATCGTTTTCTATTTCGGTCTCGAATTACTTAGATATCGCTGACAATCAGCAATCAATTTGCCGAGACCGTGCCCGTGTTTGATCTGATTGTTCGCTAGCGAAAGCAAAGCTGTGACGTTGATGATGTTGATGTTTTGCTGAATTTTTTTCCCATAAAAACAGAAATCAAGCATCGGTTTTTTCCCTCTCAATTATTATTAGATTTGATTCGTTGTTTTGAATTTTCTTCATAAATTGTGGCGTCCATTGCGGTTAGTTAGAAAACGAATTTAGTCTGAATGAATTATCGATTGAACTACGATTTCTATGGTGATCTTGCTAGGTGGTTACGCAAATCGACCAAAAGAAAAAAAACGCGACATACACACACACCTCTGTAGGCTCAATCATTGATCAACCATTAACATCATCTTCATCTTCACCACCAATCTACGATCGAGATGGGTTCAGATAGAATTCAGAATCATTGAATTATTCAAGATGATTCATCATAATCATCAAAATGATTGAAACAGCGTTGCAATCGAAACACAACAATAGTTAGGAGTGTTTGAGTTCGCAATTGTCTGTCGATGATAATGACGAGTTCTTGCAATGATTGACAACCACACAAAGCTTCTAGCCAGAATACAAGAATATTGATTCCATAGCGATTTCATCTATAATTTCATCAAGCAATGTAATATGAAATGATCAATTTTTCATTGCTTTTCGCTGCTCTGGATTCGTTCCGTTTTGATGCTATTTGTTGCATTCGATTGTGTTTGTTGTGATCTAACTTTCCAATGAAAGTATGCATAAACAGAGTAGTTTTAATGAATTCTTTCGCTCGAAACATAGAAGAGCAATGATAAGCGAATGGAAATGATTGCTATTACTCCATTAAGATTCATCGATCGCACATTGAAGCTACGATTAGCAGAAAAAAAGGAAAAGCTTCTCTCAGACCATTGGTTCTCACCAAGCATCTCACACCATTGGATGCTAGATAAACAGAGCTATCAAAAACAAACAGAACGAAACAGAGAACAAAAAAAAATTATCAAACTTTAATTGTTTCAACAATGAATGAAGAATAGATCTGAATAATAAGAAAATCCGAAACGAATCGTTAGATCGTCGAAGAATTAATGGCAATGGCTATGAGCTAGCTGAACAAATAAGGAGATGAGAAAAAAAAAGTTAAGCAATACATCGAACGAATGAGAAACATAAATTTCTATTTGTTTTTCGTTACAGAAACAACAGCGATGAAAATCTTTCGATTTTCCTTGCTTCCTTTTGGTACCCTTGGAAGCGGACAATCATCAACAAACAATCACAATGATCTCAGCAAGTGGCCCTAGATAGATAGACAGATATAGAGAGAGAGAGAGAGAGAGAGAGAGAGAGAGAGAGAGAGAGAGAGAGAGAGAGAGAGAGAGAGAGAGAGAGAGAGAGAGAGAGAGAGAGAGAGAAGAATAACAAAATTCTTCAAATTTTAGCAAAACGAATTGGTAAACAACATGATGTAAGTTTGTGTTTTGTGTGAAAAACAAAACTAATAATATAAATAATGAGAATAATAATAATAATAATAATAATAATAATAATAATAATAATAATAATAATAATAATAGTATTCATTCGAAGAAATCAGATCTTTTAGAAGAAAGATCGAGAAAGAATCACAAAAGTAAATCTCATCAATTTGATCACAAAAATGGCAGATAAAGAAAAGAAAAAAACAAAGAAGAATCGATCGTACCGGAAAAAATCGCAATGACCTAGCTATGGCATAGCTTCACAAGCGTAATCGATGTGAAAAAGTGAAAAAGAAAAAGAAAATTGAGAACAGAATATCAGAAACAAAAAATTAATCATAATTGGCGTAGTAGGGTGTTCTTTTTTCGTTTGGTCTATTCTAGATCTTCACACAGACAGAGCAATCTTTGCTGATTTTTTTTTTCTCTGTCCATTCGATTCATTAAGATTTCATCAACATCGATCGCTTTGTTTTCTTCTTGCCCAAAAAAAGGCTTGGTTTGTGTCTAGAAGAGTTTTGTTTTTCACTTCTCTCTCGATCGAAAATAGAATCAACGAATAGAAAAGCGAACCGAAAAGAAACTACAAAAATTCAAAGAAATACGAAACAAACAAAAACAATAATGTTGTTCTGTATGAGAACGAAGAATTAAACAAACAAACATAGAAATAATAAATGATTACACAACAAAATCTATTAGAATTAAATGAATTCACATATCGAATCGAAGCGAAGAATTGGAAGACAAACTGAGCAAAAAAAAAAGCAATCATAAAATAAAAATAAGAAATTCAATAAGAAAAATTCAAATTTTTGATTCGACAAATGTAAACACACGCACACACACACACACACACACATCCCAAAGAATTTGTCTCCTCCATGTTTGATCTGTTTGTGTAGCCATCAGACAACATCATCATTAGGGAAACATTGATTGAACTCAACAAACTTCGACCTCATCACGATTCTCGTCGATCGACGCACACAAGACCAATTATAGACTAGGCAGTGACTACAACGAGAGACAGAGAAATAGCAAGAATTGGTTAAATTGATCAAAAAGATTGTTGTTTAGCTTTAAATGTCTTAGCTTTGAAATTTAGTTTTTAAAAAGCGAATAAAGAAAATGTTTTCCAGTAGAAAAAAATCGATCATAGACTAAATTATCGAGATTATATCATCATAAATTTATTGCAATATTTTTGTGTTCCATTAGGTTAGGACCTAGGCAATGATTTGGTCGGATTTGACAGAAATATAAACTATTGAAATCTTGACCGAATGCTTAGCACTGAATGTTTCGTTGAGATATTCTAATTTTAATTCTTTAGATCTTCTCTATAGAGGTTTTTCTGTTCGTAGAAAATATGATGAAAAAATCTCTTCCGGTCTTTCTTGAATCTAGAAATCTAGATCAAAACAATTGAAGAACTGAGATGAAAAAATCTTGACGATTTAAAATGAGATTCAATAATAACAATGAACGGAAAGAATGGAAGAATAAATGTAACGAAGATGATCATCTAAACCTAATTGACCAATTGTCCATTATAATTATACGATTGTCTACACGTGCTCTCTAATTGAATTGATGGTGGTCGATTTTAAATATTCCAATTTATTCATTTGAGAAAATTTTCAACCAATTGGTCATTTGGCTTCAAGTTTCGTAATATTCATTGTCTTTATCTTGATATTAAACATCGATTTAATTATAAGGATAACGAATTTAAATATGTGATGCAATTTAAATGCAACTTACAACAGCTCTTACAAAACAATCCTCAATTAATGTGTGGCCGGCAATGTGTGTCTGTGTTTTGCATTCGCATTTTATTGCCTGGACTCTATCACCATCATTAGCATCGGTGTGTGGATGCAAAACTAAACGATGTCTATCTAAGGTGTCTAGCTAGATCACTCACTCTTTGTATTGGTCAATCATCGTAAAAAAACTCAGATGAACAATGCGTTTCAAATTGTTTGGGCAAATAGGAACCTAAAAATCTAAGGCTTGGATCGAACGTAAAGGTAAACATCGAAACGAAATATGAGAAATGAGTGTTTGGAATGAAAGAGAGATGAGAAACAAAGATGATAGATTTCATTAGTGATCCTAATCAAAGCTAAGAAGAGAAAATGAATAAAAGAAGGAAATTCAAAGGAAACGAAGGAATATAAGTCTTGATTTGAATCTAAATCAATTTATTTTGTTTCGACTCTTTCGATTGATTTCGATTTTTGATATGTGAAAAAATTGGCATTCTAGCTCTCAATCACAATTCTTGAAAACGAGTCAAACTTCAAATCTAAAATAGAGAATATTTTATTTATTCAAATCAAACAATCGGCAAAACTTGAAAGATGCCAAATTTTTCTTTTTTTCTCGATCTTCGTTTGTTTGAAAAAAGCGCTTCCGATGAAAGATGCATCAATCGGAAATCGAAATGCCGCTTTTGTTTTTTAGATGGAAAATTTCTCGAATCTATCTTTAGCTGCTCTGTGCGATTTTGATTCGATTTGTTTGTTTATTCGGTTGGTTACGGACCGAAATCTCAATCTGATTGCTGGAATATGTTCGTTATAGCTTTCGGATGCATATGAGAAAAAAACGATAGCTCTTCGTCAAAATCGCATGTTCATTAGTGAACAATAATAGCGATGATTGTAATAATAATAAAATTAATGAAAAAACAAATATCGAAAGAATAATAGTAATATTGAACACGAAGAATAACATGATTAATCGCAAAAACATCAACAATGAGAGGAAAACACCCACCGACAATGATCCTTTGTAATCTTCAGAAACATTCTCGCGACAGATGATGAGATCGGAATAAAAGGGTTCGAATACTTTATTAATGTTGTAGTATTGGATGTCCATTCAACATTCTCAATAATTCATATCTCGACTCGAAATCGGTTCTACGATTTTTTTAATTAATTTTTACTAAATTCCCAATGCTTTTCGCTCATATTGGATTCTTAATAGCTCGCAAGCAGTGCCTTTTCCAATGTGTCCTATCATTAAAAAAGAGTGAAAAGTGATGGCGATATTCTGTCATAGAAATTAGCCAAGATGGTAGAGTAAATTGATCTGAGTAGAAATCTAGCCTAGGTGTTCACAAACCTAGCTAACTCATACACACATCACATAGCTTTTGTTAGAGTTTTTTTTTTTGGTGAAAATATTAAGCTATTCGGAGATCGGTTTCTCTGCTGCCATTAATTGACTGACAATGGTCAGTTTTGTCGTTGAAAATAAGCACAAAGATAGTATCGTTCCTCATGTGATGATGACATTATTAATGGCCTTTCGATACACAATTAAAGTTTCAAAGAGAAAGAGAGAGATAGAGAGAAAGAGGGGGGATTAAAGTTTCCCTAGGCTTTCTCTAGTCGTTAGCGATACAGCAAACTAATTTTCACCAAACGGTAATAGCAATAATAAGTATAACATGGACACAATATGTTTTCAATTGAAGCAAGTTCATCATAACAAGAGTAGAAACGATAGAGATAGAATTCATGATTTATGAGAAACGAAAATGAGAAAAAAAAAGAAAAAAAAATTCAATCGTTTCGATTCAGGCTGCGGATTTTGATCAATGATGATGATGACGATGATGATCTTGTTGGTTGAAAGAATGATTGAAGATAGAGTGAACAAAGCGTATGAATCTATCGTGTTCCTATGGGAAGAGAAAAGGGGTTCTATGCATCGATTCCGTCCCATGCTATACACCCACCCCTATTAGGTGTGTTTCTGAGTGTTAACAATCCAAACCAAAAAAAAAAATTTGTTTTCAGTCGGATATTGTCATATAACAGGGATGTTGTTATTGTCGATGATAATAAAGATCTCGATTCAGCATCGAAGCAAAGAGCAGATGGCTTAGATGATTCTATCTAAAATGATTCAATAGATTTAGATAGAGTTTGGTTCCACAAAAGAAAAATAATTTCTAACATTTTGTTTTGGGGGGTAGAAAGGGATAAAGAACCATTCCTGAGTTACCTTATCGATGATTGAATTATCAGTTTTAATAACGATGTTGAAAAGTAAAGAAACTTTCGCTTCATTTCTGTTGCAGAAGTTTATTAGTACGGTGATCTTAATCGCAATCGTTCAGAGCCATTCTAATCTTTTATTGTTTCGTTGATTATTATTGTTGTTTGGTGTTCGATTTCGATTCGAAAACATTCTAATAGTTACCGAGAGGTAATGGATATAAATACGTTATGGTAAAATAGGAGAGAAAAAATGTCTGATGTCAATCTAAGGCCAAGTTTTGAAGAGAAAAATTTTCACAAATTTTTCCCTTTGATATCATTTAAATTTTCCGATTTTGTTTAACTATCACCATTACTATGAATTCTTAAAATGTTTCAGAGGAAGATAAATACTCACACGATATTGGAAGAGAGATATAAAAATGTCAAAAAATTAATAAAACATTGATGACATTTGATGATGATGTAATGCGGAGATTTATTATGCCATTCGAGAGTCAGTTTCAGTCTAATCTAAATTTATTATATAATCTTCGACATCGACACAGTCACCGATTGGTCGATGGAGAAAAAGAGGAGAACCAAAGAGACCTGAGCTAGAAAGATGAAGCCATCAACCCTTTGATTACCTAATCATTTCATTAGATTTATCTGCTTAGCTTTCGAAAAAAAATATTATTCCTCTCTCATTGACTTTGTGAAATTTTCATTCGATGCCGAACGAAAGAATGAAAAAAGAGTTAAATCACTATCAATTTGGAGACACATCACATTTTCTGTCACCGAAATATTGGCAAGTGATGTTGATTGAATGAATTAATCTATGAATTCTCCATTCCCAATGAAAATTAAAATTTATCGAAAAAAAACTACGAAAACACACAAAAATAGACAGATAGAGAGAGAGAGAGAGAGAGAGAGAGAGAGAGAGAGAGAGAGAGAGAGAGAGAGAGAGAGAGAGAGAGAGAGAGAGAGAGAGAAACTCCAAGAAACTTGAAAACAATTTCGATTTGATTCAATTTTATCACCTTTGACTTCTGATTCGATGGATTGCAATACGCTGTTTCAGTAGTGTTCCGAGCGAGATGTTAATTTATATTCTATCTCTGCCATAGTAGTATCTGCATGTACTCCATTTCAGCATCTCTTTAAACATTAGACTACGATGAAGTAGATTAGCATACTTCATCATCGACATCACCATCATTCACAACGTCAAAAAGCAAAGATTTATGTCTCGATATTCCATTAGTTTGGTAGCGATTTAATTTTCATTTTTTTTTTTGCTCCGGTTTTGATCTATCAAGGTCTCAACACAAAATGAATCTTCTGCAAACACTGCTACTGCTGTTTTGGTTGTTGTTATGACATTATCGACATCAAATCTTTCAATTTGTATGCAATTTGTCCACCAAAGCGAATGTCCAACTTTCTTTCTGAACTAATCTCTTTTTGTTGAGATGTTTGACGGTCGATCTGATCTGATCATAATCATAGTCCATCGAACCATATCTAGGATACTCTCGTTCTATGGTTTGAACTAGAATCGAGAGAATATCACAGACCGAGAGACAAGAACAAATATTGAAAGAACAAATTTGCATCGAGAATCGAATCAAATAGATTTCTCTTAATCTGTATGTTTTAATCAGTGTCTCCATTCGAAATCGAAGCCTTAAATCCATAATCAAACAAATAATTTGTCTCTTTGCAAACGCTACCTATTGCGATATCAGTATTATCTGGATGATCATAAACATAATTATCATTTTTATTATTGTCCAATAAAATAAAGATATTCTTCTCTACACTAGATAGTCCTCTCTTTGATTTGAACAGCTCAAATCGTATCAGATATTAGATGATGAAATCGAATATTAAGAAAACTAAATCTATTTTTTCCTAGATTTCTAAGAATGTAGATAAAAATCCTAAAGTTTCATATAGCCGATGTGTTCTTGGAAGCTTTTTCTCTCTCTCTCTCTCTCTCTTCCCTTGGCTTCCTCTGTCCTATCTATGATTATTTTGTTAAGATGCAATTTAGAAATCTTTCCGTTTTTTCTCCCTCAGAGATAATAGAAAAAAATCGCCATCAAGAAAATTACTTGTAGATTATTATTACTCTGTTTGCTGATTTGAATATGTAATAATAGCAATAATAATGAATGCCTAGAATGATGATGGCGATCGAAGTTATTGAATAATTCGATATAATGATCAATTTGGTCAACATTGATGGAGACCAAGGGAAAAAGAGAATCGCATAAAACATTATTAGTATCGATAATATTGACAAAAGAGACCACAGAAATCGGTGAAGTACTATAAGCAATATGAAGTGATTGATGAATGAATTCGGACTTCTGCCTAACACACCCACCATCCAATTTTCTGTATAATAAGTTGATAGAGATAATCAATTTTCAAGCTACCAAATGCCCACTATAGAAATTCAATCTCTTTGGAGAAGATGGAATTTACTTGAAAATAAAGAGAAATGATTGTCTCTCCACTGTTAACTAGGATAATTATTATTATCTGCATTGATCTGTCCATCATCGTTGACGTCATCATTCATCTCTCTTCGGATATTGTCATATTGGATAGATAATCGATGAAATTTAAGCAGAAAGAAGGAAACAAAAGATGGAAAAAGTGCTTGGTGTAATGAAAGTAACTTAATTTGTTTGAATAAAATGAGTTCATATCTATTTTGTCTCTAGATAATAATAAAGATCGATTTGAAGATACGGAAAAAATCAAGAAAAGTCCTTGTCACTACCATTAATTGTGCATAAGATTCATTAGCTTTGATAATTTCTAGATCAATGACAATCAATATATCGGACAAAAAATATAAATTCTTCTTCATAAGGACTTTTTGAACGATTCGGGGGGAAAAATATAGTTTATTTTGGGTCCTATAAGGTCTGTGTTAGTAATTTTAAATTAAATAAAAAGAATAAAAACAAAAAAAACTATAAATATCGTCACAAATCTCAGATTCTTTTGGGTGGAAAAAAAAATTCTCGCACTTCATTGTGTGAAATCTATCTAGAAATAAGACTTAAACAAAAAGATAGACAGAAGAAATAGAAAGGTTTGAAATCAGTGAATGAGAAAGTGAAAAAGAATTTGATGAATACAATCTCTTTACAATTCTTACGAACTGGAAGAGAATTCTTTTCATTTCGATTCCATTCATCTCTCGATTCTTTAGCTTTTTTTTAGTGTTTTATGTTTCATTCCCATCTTAGAAAAAAGACAGAGACAGAGAGAGAGAGAGAGAGAGAGATTCCGCTAATCAATTTCAATCACGTCCTTTTACTACTGGTTTTTTTTTCTAGCATCTCTCAACCGTTTATTCAATAAAAAAAAAGTAAGATCTCTCTATCGCTCCCGATGAATAGATCTATTGACATATTCTTAATATGTATGTCTGCTTCGATGGGTGTGTGCGATGTTGTTCTATATTTCAATCTTCTATTTCAACGTTTTCTCTTCACTATCTTCGATAGAATCCTTTGTTGGATGCTTGTTTATTTTGTTTGATTGATTTCTATTGATTCAAAATTTTTTCTCGATTTTCTCTTCTCTTTCTCGCTTTGCTTCTTAACCTCAAAATTCTTTACAACTTCTTGTGGAACTTTATTCAATCTTGTTAAAGATTGGCTGTGATTTTTGGTACGTTATGGATTCGTAACTCGATTCTCGATTCCATCGATCTGATTTACTCGATGATGATTTCGATGTGATCACAATAAGAAAAAAGAAAAAGTTTCTCTGATATTTCACTCCAAACTAGAAGCATTCCAAGAATTTTATTTACAAAATTTCAGTTTTGAATTTTTCGTCTCTACCAGAAGAGATATTGGAGAGAGGGCAGAGAGAGTCCAAGTCAATCAGAAGAAAGAAAGAGGAACCAATTCGATTTAAAGATCGGAAAAAACCTCGTCTAAATCAATCAAATATTTAGGAAATGGAATCGGAAGAGAACAAAAAAACTCTAAGAAAAAATTAAATTTTAGATTCACAGTAAATTTATTGGAGTTTTTTTTCACAATTTTAAACTATGTTGGGTCTTTGTTTAATCCAATGAACAAAAAAAATGAATTCTACACACACAGACACAAAATTTTTGCTTGTCTACGATTGAAAGGAAGAAAAATCAAGGAATCAAATCAAATCAAATTCGAGGAATAAAAAAAATTCTTTCCTTTCAATCCAAAAATGATGTTTTCTTATAACGAATCAATAGCGAATACGATTGCGAAACAAGGGGAAAGGGACACCGATCCAGTATGTGTATCAACTGTGACGAAACGGTTCTCTGATCAAAACTTTGCAACGGAAACCATCCATTCATGCGATTGTAACATTTGTTTTCTAAACTAAATTCTACCTAGAGCTCGATTCCTATACAGAATAAATTTTTTCTGCTGTTTCCATAGAATAAAAAGTTTTTGCAGACCTAAAGAGGTAGGAGAGAGAGAGAGAGAGAGAAAGAGAGAGAGATAGAGGCCTTCAATAGAAGGGTTATTTCGTCTGAAAATCCAATAATCACTCATCATTAATAAATTCAGCTCGATGCTGAAATACTTTTGTTCTAATCTTTTTTTATAGAATTATCCATTAATTCATTCCTATTATTTCCAGACCGAATAGAATTCACTCATTCTACTCAATCTATCAGAGATCGCGAATTCGAAGGCCCCGGGAATCAATAAAACACGGACTGTCGACATAATGGAATCAAATAAAAAAGCCTTAAATGCACATTACCTATTTATTTCCGATCATTCAAATCCATTAGTATTGATCCACGTTAAGCATTCACTATGACGATTGAACTGTAAAGTATACAAATTGAATCAAATCGATCCGAAAACAAACATTCAGACAAAAGTCTTAGCTTGCGTTTTCTACTTTTAGCTTTTGTTCGTTCAATAATTCAGAAATTTTTCTCTTTTGAATGGACGGAAAAAAATATACACCGACCCAGCCAATCAAATCAAAATTGACAGGAACCATCAATCGATTGCGAAAACGAACCAATTGATATTCCTCAAGCCTTTCAATATTATTTTGTCGCCACATTTTTTCAATCATTTGAGTTTGAAAGATATTCAATTGTGAATACTCCATTTGCGAATCGAAAATGCGATCGAGAGAATGGACATTCTCGAAATAATATTTTTATCGCACAAATCTTCTCAATATTCGATATGATTATCTCTTTTTTTCTTTTGTTCGAAACCTCTCACTCTCTCTCTCTCTCTCTCTCTCTCAGTCGTCCTACTCTGTAATCTCTTACATTCAGCTTGAACTTTCTGATGAAAGGAAGAGAGAGAGAGAGAGAGAGAGAGAGAGAGAGAGAGAGAGAGAGAGAGAATTAAATATCTCAATTTCGACTACTGATTGCAATCTATAAGACTGCATTCTCTTTGTGACAATCACCAACGATTCAGGGAAAGAAGCTTAAGAAAACAGGTAATCGATTAAATTTTATCTGTAACTGTTTCATTATAATGAAATGTGCTCTAATTAGCCATGAAATTTCGGCAAAAACAGAAATATGAAGCAAAAAATGTCTGGTTTTAGAGGTTTTTTTTCTCAGATAATATTGTATATCTTGGAAAATTATCGTCACAAAGACAGAGGAAAAAATAATCCGTTTGTTCCACAATAATGGGATGAAAATATCAAAGAACAAAGCAACCGAAAGTTTATGAAAAATTGCAATAATAAATTTGAAGAAAATTTTTCTAAGCTCCATAGAAAATGATTAGAAAAAGATTTCGAAAAAATAGAAAATTTTTCTTGAATCTGTGCGAACGTTTTTATCAAAATCAGGGCCTTGATGGATCAAACAGATTGCTCACATCTCGTGTATTTCATTGGAAAGCGAAAATTTGTGCCACAGTTTTTCTCACACCAAATATATCGCTAATGAAGTGATCGATCATAGAATGAAGGATTGCTCATCAAACACACACCTACAAAGAGAGAGAGAGAGAGAGAGAGCATCGCTAATAATTAGTCCAGAAAATCATTCAATTAAAACATTACTTTCGGATCCCGAACAAAAAAAAAAATAACTAACCAAAATTATTATTTAATTGAAAATCAGCGAAACTTTCACTCTACTATGCTCTCTTCGCGCTATGGACTAAAGAAATGGGGCTAACAAAATTAATCCATCCATCATCGGAATGGCGGATCTTGAAATGATTGTGGGTGGTAAATGTGAAACATCAAATTCTTTTATTTTGGGTGGAAAAATTGCGATGAAGATGGAATCGAAATGATTGCGAACATCATCACCACCATCATCAATGTGGTTTTGATTGAGGTAATACCAATTTCAGTTTACTTCACTCCATTTTTTTTGATCTTCTTGATCGCCGAAAAAATTTCTTTAGTTCTATATCTCTCTCATTCTATATTAATTGTTTTCGCTATTTCAAAAGAATCAGTGATGAAAAGTTTAAAGCCACCTACTTTGAGACACGAATTTTGCTTCCTTCTTTCTAACATTTTCTTCTCCTTTCTGGACTGTTTCTTCTGCCAGAATGTCTTTCTCCTCTTTTTTCTTCTGATGGTATATGGTGGATTTAGATGTTTTTTTTCTCGTTACAAAATCGTGTAGTTTTCCCATTTCTAATCTCAGCTTATTTTGTTCTCAAATCAATAATTTCGATGAAAAGATATTAGAAAAGTTCTTGATTCACAAAGATTATCAATAAAAAACTGCCATCATTTTGTTCCTTACGACTATTATCTAGAAAATATAGATCTTTTTAATCGTTGATAAGAATAAATAAAGAATCAAAATATCAAATAATCATCTCTATTTTGTTATTTCTGTTTTTGTAAAAAAAAAAAGAAATCCAAACGAATTCGAACCAAACACTTTCGAAAGAAACAGAGAGTGAGAGAGAGCGAGAGAGAGAGAGAAAGAGAAAGGAGAGATTAATGATTCTAGATCAATATTGAAGAAGAGACTAATAAAAATAATCAAATCATTTCGCTTTCGCTAAAATTAAGCGGCTAAACTAATTAATTGTTTCGAGCGATCTAAGAAAACAAAACCCTCATCATAATTGTTATTTTTAATAGTAAGTATTAATCTCAAACATTTTATTTGTTGATCGTTTGATAGGGGTGGTATCCAAACGAAATCGATCACGCCAAAATTCAGTCGTTTTCGCAATGTTTGGGATTGACGTGTTTGGTGTGTGTGGTCTCTTCTCTTACCTCCCAACGATAGCTATTGGCTCTATTGCTATTCAATCTTTCTCTATCGTTTGGGTACGGATAAAAACTTAAAAAAAAAAAAATAATAATAATAATCGCCTCACACAATGTTTTTGCACGTAATGTTTCGCTACGAACCCCAATTTGGTTTTCGTTTGCCTTCGCTTTTGAGCAAGGTCTGGTCAAGAATGTTGATATAATAATAAAGAAAAAATAATGAAAGAAAAAAAATTCTACTTCTACTAATAATAATAATAATATCGAAAGCTTTAATAATTTCTCGTGCGTTTAACTCTTCAGTCAAACAAGAATAGGAATAGATACAGAGAATGGTTCGAGGAAAATCATTTAAAATCTGATTCGTCGTTCGATTGCGTTCGCTAGACAACTTCGTGTATTTTATTCTCGGTCTCAAAGCGAATATCTTCTCTCATTTTGTTCTCCATTTTTTTTTTTTTGTTTGCTCTCTAATCTCTCTTTCGGCTAAGGTTAATTGAAAGATGATGATGAGGACTTTGATGCTATTCGTTGTTGCTTTTTTAGCCTCCGATCGGTGATGTTTTCATTAGAACTAAGACACTGAAATAATCATATCAATAATGATCGTATTGTTTGATAATAATCTACATCATCGTCGAAATAATCAAAAGCAAATAGATAGCACCAAATTTAGATAGAAAAAGATAATCGACCGAAGGATTACAACAACATAGGGATAACGATACCCGAGAACATCATCACCATCATCAAGATCAAAGAACGATAGAAACGAAAATCAGTTTTGAAATTGAATAACACACCTATCCATTCATTCACCTACCTCAACGATGAAGCTATTGGAAAAAGCAAACACACACGAACACATAGAACATAACCAATATCTAAAATCTATCTAATAGTGAAGATTTTACCATCTAATGATCTTGTCAGAATAATTGAACTGATTTCGATTGAAACAACCGAATTAATTCTTTTAGATTGAATCGATGATGATTGTTGGGCACGAATGTGGAAAAAAAAACAACAAAATTATTTCTCTCTACTTTTCTTTCGTTGAAAGCTGTTGTCTCTCCTCATCTCGATACGAAGAGATATCAATAAATGATCATATTTTAAAATGTTTCCAATGGAAAAAAACCAATCTCTAATAGCATTCTCGATGTAATTATTTCGATTTTAAGAATTTTGATGATGGCATGAAAAAAAAATCTTCCGATTCTATTCGAACTATTCTTTAAGCTTCTCTTTCCGTCCATAATAACATAACTGACACATGTTTGATTCTGAAACAACGATTTGATCTTAGAAAGAAAAAGATGAAAAAAATCGAGAAGAGAAAAACAATAAATGATGATGTTCTAATTGATGATTGTAGATGATGATGATCTGATTTCAAAACGATTAACCTGGTTGTATCGAACGAGAATTTTCCGAATAGCAATAACAAGTTAATATAAAATCACTGATCAATCGATCTATGGAATGCTAAATGAGAAGAGAGAGAGAGAGAGAGAAAAAAAAGAAAAGAATCGTTTCGAAACGCTAATACTGTCTTAATCTGGTGGTTGCTGATATTATTGATGCCACCATTATTTCGTTCGAAAGAAATAGAAAAAAATCGAGAGAAATGAAAATTCAAGATGATTAATTATTGCCTAATGATTCTTGTTTACGGTGCTGTTGAAGAGAAAAATATCAATCTCCAATATTTTCATCGAATAACCTCTAGAATGGAGAAGTGAAAAGGAAAAAGAACGACCGAACAAACCAGAACATTGATGAATTTACCAATAAGACAATCTACAACCATTCATTTTTTGATCTTTGGATTAAGACGAAACATCTCTTTCTCTCTCTCTCTCTCTCACTGGACTCGCTGCCACGCATTCACTCGATTCAATGCCATTAATCTATCTTTTTTTTCAATGTCTCCCAATATCATTTCTTTACATTTCATCTTCTAAGACATTTTTTATTCGGTCTCCGTTCCTACTGGTAAGAAAATTTGATGTAAAATAAATTCGAATATTTTTCTCTTTCCATCCACCATGAACGTGTGACAGATTACATTTATGATGAAGACTAATGAATTGGTTGCCCCATATTTTCTACAAGAGTGAAGCGAAAATCTAGAAAAGAAAAAAAAAATTTACCAGAATTATTGTTACTATATCATGGCCCTATTACACCATATCTTTGGTGTCGTTCGTCACTCTCTTTCTCTCTCTCTCTCTCTCTCTCTTTGGCTTTTGGCTATTAGAAATTGAATTTCACAAATTGTTTCCGAAACTAATCGTTTTTCACACATCGAAATTTCTTCAACTACTTTCATTTCTACGAGAGTCTAACTGATAGAAACATCAATAAGAATTCCTAATTCTCTTTTGATTGAGTTTTTTTTTTTTTTTTTTGAAACTAACAGCGAAAAATCAGCTAGTGATTAGATGATTTTCAAGAAAAAATTTTCAACAAAACGATTCGGTTGGTTGGATGAGAATCCTCTTGGAATGGAAACGGTCCATCAATGCATTCCATTCATTAGTCTGGAAAGAATAATCATAATCTAGTTTACAGAGCAGTTTTACACCACTCTGGTGTAAAGATATTTAAAAACAAATCTTTAGTTTTAGCCGAATTTCTCGCTTTTCTTTTTCTTTCCGAATTTTTCATTTTTTAATATTCCAAATTTTTCAAGTTTCTTTTTTCGAGTCTCACTATCTCTTTGCAAACTAACACTCTGCCATAGCATTGACATTGATATGATTATCTTTTTTATCTATGACATTCCAATATCGAGCACTATGGTTACGAGAAAAAAATTGAATGAATGCAATAAATTTGTATCAAATGCGAACCAAACCGAAGCGAATAAATGAATGATCAACAAGCCAATTTTCATCCTCTCTCGCCATCATCTTTCTAAAAATGATGCTTTGAAACCGAGAGAGAGAAGAAACAGATCAAGATCGTAGGAGATTGAAATGATGATTAGGGTGATGAGAGCTTTAAAAACGAAAACGAATGAACGAATCAATCAATGAGTTTAGAAGAGAATGGCACTGTAGCTTTAGCTTTAAAGCATTCAAAATTTACCGAAAACAAACCAAAAACCTAGCTAGAGGATTTTTAGGAGACAAGAGAATTTCATTCTTTTTTTTTTTTTTTTTTTTGCATTTCTAGGCGAGTTTTTTTAAAAGCTAAAAGCTTAAGCTCGAATAAATCATCTAACAAATTAGTAGAAAATCGAGAGAGAGAGAGAGAGAGCAGGCAACACATAATCATTCATTCATTCATTCATTCATTTTTTTCACATTTTTTTCTTTTGCTAATTGAGATTTTTTTTGCTCCATTCATTTCGAAACCATTTTTGTTTTATCGTTTCGAATTTTGACTTTTCAAAACTCTCTCTCTCTCTCTCTCTCTCTCTCTCTCTCTTAAGTATTTGTATGATGATAATGATGATGGTAAAAATAAATATGAAAATGAAGAGAGTGAAAAATCAATCTAATCGTTTGAATTTGGGAGAAAAATTTCGAATGAAAAAAAAAGAAGAAAATTTTTGACGATTTTTAGTCTCAAAAAAAAGGGAACTAAAATCTAGGTTGATGTAATGAAGATTTTGATCTTGTTTAGATCAGATCAGATGATAAAGATGATGATTTGAATTTAATGTCGTTTTTTGGGTTGTGGCTGAGTGCAAAACAAAACTGAAATTTATTTCAAACTAGTTATGTTTGAATTTCAATGTTTCATGAAATCTAAAAAAGATATTTGAAAAAGATATTAATATTTCTTTAAATTTTCTCTCACTTCTCTTTGCCTCTTAGTGTTCGTTTTTTGAGCGATTTTCTCTACCAATGGCCTAGTCTGGTTTGGTAAAATTATTCCATACGAATTCTGTTCGATTTTATTCAAATTCTGTTGGCTTTAATAGATTGAATGATTGAAAAGACAACAACAAAACAGCATATAATTACAATTACGCGATCGATAGAAGATCATTGATTATCGGCCATAATAGATCATCGAGATATCTCTCTCTCTCTCTCTCTCTCTCTCTCTCACACACACAGGAAACACACTCATACATAAAGTTAGATTCACTCGGATTCAAATCGAATCTGATAATCGAAATGATTTGTTAGCAGTGAATTTATTCGTCGAACAAAAAAAAAAGCGAAAAGATCTTTCACAAAACTATCTCATTAGGATTCCTACACCAGATTTCCGTCGTTTCAATGTTATTGATAGGATTACCATCATTGCGATCCGATGGTCAGTGTAACATTCGGATCGATATGAAAAAAAAAAAATCAAAACTGAATTCTCATCACACACTAACACACACACACACAAGTTATTGTCATAGAGAAAATAAGGAATCAAAAAAAAAAAATCTCAAGATTCGTTTCTCTGTGATCTGGTCACTTCGCAGCTAATATAATCTCTTTTTTTCGGTAATCTTTCAGAAGTTTCACTGCAATCGTTGGGCGAAAATCTACGACTGTTGTTCTAATCTATTTATGGCTAGAGAGTTTTGAGAATGATTTTTCTGAGAAAAAATTACTAAAAATTCATTTCACCATACCAAATCATACCATTCCTTCGAAATTCGTTTTTGATATTTACGAAGATTCTGAGATTTGCTGAATATTTTTTTTTTTTTTTTGCTCTCCTCTTCAACCAAATCACTCAATGTTTGAGTGAAAATGATGACGATGATGATTGTATAATTTGTTCTATTTCGATGTTCATCTAAATCATCGTTTTCTTGTTTCCAGTTGGGAGTTAACCTCATTCATTCGTTCAATTTCGAAGCAGATTAAAGTTAATCATAATTGATGATCCGTAATCCTTAGGTTCTAGCTGTTTCGTTTGGTATTAAATTTGGAGTTTTTCTTTTCTTGCCGTGGTCTGTCTGTAATTTTTTTCCGTTGTAAATGCGTCAAAATCGGTACTGATCGGTTGGCCATTTGGTTGGTCCTATCGATCATCGGATTGCTCTCGCTGTCTATCTCTCTCTCTCTCTCTCTCTCTCTCTCTCTCTCTCTCTCTCTCTCTCTCTCTCTCTCTCTCTTATGCTTATCGAATGATTAAAGCGAATTAACGGAGAAAAGAAAATATGGAGAAAAATAAAAAAAATTATCAATATCCGATTTGAATCATCTTCGTTCAGAAAAAAATTTTTTTCGTCTCTCTAAATTAATTCGAAAGATAATAAAGCAATCAGATTAGAATGAGAATCTTTTTTACCTTCTCTATCCTTTCGAAAAAAAGTCCGCATGATTGTTTGAACATTGATCAACAAAGCAATCGGAATTTAGACAGCAAAAAATAGAGGCGACAAAATAAAAATAAAGATCATTAAGCTTGAAATTAATTCAAAGAAAGCTTTGGAATTTCTTTCAATTTCGCTTCTGAAAGGGACTCCGAGAAAGTGAGAAAAGGAAAGATAGCCATTATCTCTCTGGAATCAATCGATATCCGCTGAGATTGGAACCAGAATGATCTTCAATGAATGAATCGAAAAACCATTTTGGACGAAGAAAATGTTAGACATCGTAGTTGAAATCTTAGAGAATAGTACAAATACATCTCTGATGTTTTTGCAATTGGATTGAATCACTAAATCGATCCAGCGAAAAGTCTACTTTTGTTTGAGTGATTTTAGCAAAAAATAGGATTTCAAAAAAAAAAGCGAAAAATCCTTGATTAAAATCTAGGAACTAAATTTTCTTTCTCATTCGATTCTATTTTAGAGTCATCATTAAATCAGACAGACAAAAAGCTCTAGAGTCTAGACAGATGAAGAGGGAGCAGAGAAAGATGATGATGTTGAAACGATTGAGACAATCTTGTTATTTTTTGGTGGCGTCCAAAATTGCAATCGCTCTGATTACTTTCAATGCACAGTGACAATGGTCCCTCGGTCATCGTTGTCCTAGAAATTGATCATAAATACTTCGAATCGATTGTCGATAATTGAAAGTTTTTTTACTCGATTTTTTCTCTCTAGTCCCAAGTAATTGTAGTTGACCATTCGATTCGCACCCTCTCATTCTCTCTTTTCTTATTGTGTATTGCGATTCAAACGAAGTGATTGGGATTGGAAAATTGTTTTGGTCGCTTCATTTCTGGTAAGAATTATTAGAAATGAGAAACTTTTTTTTCAAATAAAAGAAAAAAGACCCTTAAAAGAGAGTAATGGAAGATCGATCAATCTATAGAAGTTTAATACTTGTGAAACAAAACAAAGAAAAGTTTTATTGATCCATTTGTTTAGGGACCGTTCTGTTACGATAGAATTAATTCTTTGGGTCCTGGAGTGGTTTCGATTCGATCCACTCTGCTCGGTAACTCTTTGATTTATTTATGATCTTCTTGTTTGCACTCAAAGATGTTGGAGATGATTTAGAATCTATATTTTAAGGCCACTTTATTGATGGAATGTGATCACAAATAATTCTATAGTTTTCCGGTATGATTCGAAGAATTGGAGGAAAAAGTGAAACATTAAAGTGATCGATGAAAACAAACATCTTTACAAACTGGTCAGTTCTTGTTTCACTCTGAACCGTTTAGATGCGAATTTTTTTTATGGTGGTACAACCAGGAATACCATCATAATCATCATTACAAACAATTATTATTATTATTATTATAACTATCACTAATCCTTCGATTTAGACCGTAGAAATCAACTGGGAACAGAAAAAAATGATCGATCGCTTTTACAGCTTTCAATATGTGAGATTCTCCATGAGATTCCCCAACAAATTAATCATTTGATGAATGATTAATTCAATGCTCTGGAGAGCAATGCCAATATTTTTCTTAACCTTGGACTATGTGAATAAAGCGATTCCGAAAGAGATCGAGAGCAAAAAAAAAAAAAAAAAAAAGATGCCGTTATTGGCACAAACATGGCAACGAAACGAAACATGGCATAGCGGACCTACACTACCTCAAGCATATTACCACCTGGATCTGAATGAACAGAGTGAAACAAAAAACAATGGTGATATAATAAAATTTACTCTTTTTCTCTTTTACACACCTAGACTGAGTTTAGTATTCGCATACTATCCTACCAATTAGATTGAAAATAAAAAAGTAATACTAAGCAATGATGAAAAAAATTCTAAGTGATAGTCTTTTGATGCAACAATGATCATCTCTCACGTGAAGAAATTCATTTGTTTGTTATTGTATGTTTTACTTCCTTTACATCAAAATCATCCACTCTCATTCTTTTAATCATCGTTATTACAATCACATCGTTTTTTTTATAGCTGTAAAATTTGTCTTGAAGTTTTGTCTTTAAATCATTATATAATAAGAATAAAATCAATAATTAGTTTTGGCTCTAAACTTTAGTGCAAAGTAAACATGAATAAAATTTTTCTCTCGTTCTCATCCCAGCTCACTTACCGGTTGTATCTGCGGTGTTGATTCTGATGCTCTCTTTTCCACCTCCTTTTTATTTTGGGTCTCTTAAACAAATGAACCACCATCATGATGATGATGATATGTACACCGACATACAAGAACGTTCTCTTGTAAGGACAAGATTAGACAACTTTTCATCTATTCTTATTTTATTTGCGATATGCATTCTTTAAGTGATGGAAGCTATCATTTTCCATCAATCGCGCGATGGTCAGTCGGTATTGTTGTTGTTGTTCAATATCGTTTGACCTAACCAAATCACCGAGTAAGCATAATCATCATCATCATCATCATCATCGAAATCCAAAAGTTACCTTGAAAATCGTGATCAGTAATTTTTCCTTCTTCATCAATCCGTTTCTAGATCCGAAAACAAAATGAAAGCACTTCTATACATTGATTTTGTTTATAACTCGGTTAGGACTCTTTTTCGTCGAAGATAATTTTAAATGCTTTGTTTTTTTTTATTTCGTTACTTTAGAACATTGATTTGAGCAGCGATGCTAGATTATTGTAGAGAATCGAGTTACCTGTTTTCTTAATTTAGTTCAAGAGAGAAATTATATTTTTTTTTTCTTTTCTTCTAAATTGATTTTCTTCGCCAAAACCTTATGGTTGTCCATCACCTAGCGTTTGAGCTGATGATGATTGAACCAAATGATTGGAATTCCAGTCTGTTTTTTTCCTATTTTTTGCTTTAATTTCACACAATCTCTGTTTTGTTGCTCTAGGTTCCTCCGCATCTAATTCAAAAAGAAGAGAGAACAAAAACAAAGGAAAACGAAAACAATAACAGCAAACAGAAAAAACATCGAACAGATCAAAAACTATTATGATGATTTTGTTGATGTTACCTGTTGTTGTTTTGTCTGGTGTAGAGGGAGAAAAAAAGGAACAAAAAAAAAAGAGTTCATCAATGAAAGATGAAGTCTGAACAATAGTGATGTAAAATTACTTGTTTGATTTGGTTAAATGATCCATCTCTCTCCATCTCTATCCTCAGCTTGCGGAGTAAGAAAAATGAGCCGAAATGATGCTGACTTGCTTGCGATCATCATCAATATACTATACAACAGAAACATAATCTCTGTTCATTCATTAATTCATTCTTTTTTGTTTAATAAACGAAGAGAGAGAGAGAGAGAGAGAGAGAGAGAGAGAGAAAATAGACCATTTTGTCTTGTATCGATTGAAGAAAATTTTCAATTACAACAATGCTGATGATGATTGTCTTGGTGAACATATTGTTTTAAGCTGATCTTGAAAAACAGCCTAGAAAAAATAGACTCAAACATTAATCAATTGGATTTCTTCGGGTGAATGAAGCGATACGCTTAAGCGAAAGAGAAAGAAAGCAAAAATTACAAATTTGAAAGAACACAAAAGAGAATGAATCAATTTACCTGGTTTCACAGATCATCTTTCGCTCGATTTCGATTCGATCTTGATCTCGATCATCATCAACATCATTATCATTCTCATCATTTTTCGATGATCATCATCATCATCATCAGCAACATCAAAAACTCAAACATAAAGAGTGGACTAATCGTTTTGATGGTCAAGAGTAATTAATTAAACGCAAGTTAAATAATTAACCTTCTGAAAAAAATGATTGGAAAGAAAGAGAAGAGAAGAATGTCTAGTGAGAGAAGATAGAAGAGAGAATAATGTAGATATAGAAGAAAGAAACGACGATGATGATGATGGGAAATCAGAGATAATCGTTCGGTGATAGATAATTGAAACTATAGCCAAGAGGTAATCTTAGACTAATTAGATATCTTATAAGTTTCTCAAACATATTTTTTCCTTGAAATTACTTCGATTTGTTGCAAATTTTTGTTTGTGTGTGGTTTTTGTTTTTGTTCTATTCTTAATTTTTTTCCCGAAAAAAGTTGTTTCTGCTAAAACAATTTCTCAATAACCGATGAACTCTATCTAGATTGATCAAATTTAAATGATTGGTTTAGAACGAAATTTTTTAGCGCCTCAATAGCATCTGGCATCTCAATATTTCAAGACACAACAAATTTATCGGCCTCGATCTCATATTTTTTTACACATCGATCGATAACTATAATCAATGTCAAAAGGGTAGGGGACAAGAATTATATAATCTACCTGTGTTTTGAAAGAAAATTTTTCTTCCAAACTTATTTGCTCATCGTTGCCATAATGTTCGATGTTCCAATGACGATGAGAATGGATAACTAGAATGCGTTTTGAATGTCGAATAAATTTCATCTAAGATTTTCTGCCAATACTCTCAGTCTACTTGATCTGATTGCTCAAGAAGAAGAATGGTAGATTCGAAGAGGAATAATTTTTCTGAGCTAATTACTGAATTCTGAACTGAAATATTAATTCTGGAAAATACTCTCTTGATATTTTGAAAAGAATCTAAAGCTTAGACCTAATCTTTGTTGGTTTGTCGAAGAAACGAAAAAAAACGTTTGTGCCGATTAGTTTGATCGAATATATCATAATTATCTCTATTGACGCTATAATCATTGCGTAGGTGTAAATTGTTTCATTTTAAGATTATTATTATTTTGCATCCTCAATCTTTTTTAATTCGCAAAGATTTAATTTGATTTTTCTTCATTGCTTTGTTTGATTCTTAAATCTTAAATGTGTGGTTCAATGTCGATCAATGAATCGTTTTTCTCATCTGAATTGCAGTGTATTTTTGTCTAATATTAGGGGTTTTCTCAAATTTTTCCTTTTCGAAGTCCGAGTAGAACCCTTCACAGTATTCGATGTTAGTTTTGTTTCCGTTTTTAACTTCTCTCTATCATTTGTTTGTTATGTAATTCAGTCACACCTTTTTTCAGCTTTGTTTTCGCTCTATTGTTGACAAAGGTTAGATGCTCAATTAAGGATAAGAAGTGTGGCTTTATTTTTTGAAAGAGAATAAAATTTCATGACGAAGCATCAAAAAATCGATGCCCATCATACTGACCGAGATAATATTCATAATCGATAAGGGGTTACGATGTGGAGAGGATCAGACCATCTCTTTAGCAGACTTTCGGCTATGAGCTAGGAGGAAAAAATTGAATGAGTCTTATCTACTATTAAAATTACCACATCATGACCTTGGTGTCAATTATCAAATCGAATCAAAAAAGATTACCCATTCGAATCTCACCAATATCCGAGTGATCACCTACACAATAACTTTTGTTCGTAAAGACGTTGTCAGTCAGTATCTCGTATATCTCGTTGTGAATATTGAAAAAATCAATTTTAAGCTTCAATTAAAGGCATTTGAAAAATTTATTGTATGCTTTATCGAATATTAGTAAAAACAGTAGAATTTATTAATCATTAATGTGATCGTCGTCTCATCTGAGCAGGAAATTGTTAATCTAAGGCTTAGAATTTCTAGTGTTTGTTTTTAAAACAAACTAAAAATTGTACTGCGTTTCTGTCTATTATCATTAATCGTTCTCGGACGAATCAAGACCGAATAATAATAATAATAATAACGAAATTTTCTTTTTCTTTGCTAGCTATTAATTACATCAGCCAATGGAGAGAGAAATATGTTTTAAAAGCTAAAATTACAACTTAACCTTAATTCGAAGACGGAGAGCGAAAGCGTCTGCGTTCAGCCGTACAATGATGATCATCGAACGGCTGAATGGTCATAACTTGGCCCACTGACTCTCTGAAAATTGGCATTCTTTTCTCGTAAAACTTTCAACAGAGAAAAGAAAAAAAAGAGATCTGAGATGGAAGAGTGAGGATGGAATTTGTAAGCGAATACCAACAAAATATTTGAAGTTATTGGAGGTCAGGACGATCACATTGGTCTGAGGATAGGACCGCACAAAAAACAGTCTGCAACACAAACACTTGTGTGGAGCAAGCAACAACAGTGTAGATTTTTTTCTAGGCCTAGGTTTTCCATTATTTAAACGGAGAAAAGAAAAAAAAAATGAAAGACAAACTAAAAGCTCGTTGTTTGTCTTAGTTCATTGATTGAACAATTTGTTGTGATTGATCCAGATCATTTTGGTGTCGTTTGTTTTTTTAGTCAAGTTGAACTAAAACAAATCGTAGAATAAATTAAAATAGCTTAAATTCGTACAAAAATAATTGATCATTATAAATTTGCCTATTCCTTTTATCTTTTAGATCTTTACAGATGCAGAACAAATAGAAGAGCAACCAGTGGCTACCTGCATTCAATTTTATCTTATTTTCGATTTTTCCTTCTTGTTTATCCTCTCTATCTTTTGTTCTCTCTTATCAATGCTCATCTTTTCTTCTTACCTTTCTTTTTTTTGCTCTCGCTTTGATCTCAAACTCTCAACGATCGATGCACGCACGTATCGGAGGTACAAAGTCTGACGTATTTCAATCAATTCAAACTAAAGTCTTCAAAGAAAACTTGTTCTAAATCACACAAGATCTTCATTGCTTTGTTTCAATGGAAAGCGATTCGGTTCTTCGTTTTTAGCTCTATCAGTTTTTGTTTTAATGTTCGACGCTCTCTTTTGCTGCTGTTTTCTATTCAATAATTGATATTGTTTTTCAATCGACCAAGATTATAATAATAATAATAATAATAAAAATAATTTCCTTGGCCATGGTCGTATTATTCGTAATGATAACAACAAACAAATAGCTCAGTATTTATAAGCGTTTTGACAAAATGAGCAATGTAAAGATATTCCTCCAGCTAATTTCAGACAATTCGACCGGTCAATTGTTTTTTCTTGGGCCTAATCTTAGAAGGTGAAGAGGAAAAACAAATTTACCTTTCCAAGATTAATGCTGTGGGCCGTAGACCGTGATTTTCTCTCCACAGACAAGAAGAGGATGGTTTGTCCATCGTCTATCGGACAACGCGAACCAGAACAAATAAAAAAGCGGAGAGAAAGAATAGCTGGATGAAAAAGATGGAAATCGTAACCAAACCCAATCAATTAGAAAGCAGCTGCTCTTTTGGCTGTTCAATCTAATCAAAAAGCCTAGCTATAGAAACCTAACCTAACCTATTAAATCGATTGAAATGCCTAAAATCGACTGTTCAAGATTGTCTTATTACTATTATTATTATTTTCCATATCTTTTTAAATTCGAGGCTTCGAAACCGAAAACAATCGACCAACAACGCAAATTTTTTCAAAGTTTTGTGAATTTGAGGCAAATTCCGTGTAATCTTTAGTTTTGATATCTCTTCATTACTGAATGCATGATTCTTTCACGTTTCGAAGTATTGCATCCGCTCGTGCGTGTTGATTTTCATCGGTTTGATTTTACTTTTTTCAAAATTGAAAGAATTAATTTAATTTTCATCCAAAAAATTTATTATCTTCTCTTCTTTTTCGTTTCAATCGGTCGACAGTGAAGAGAAAGCTGTTAAGTCTTCTCCTTTTTTACTTTCTCTCTCTCTCTCTCTGATCAATTTTGCGAAAATTTTTCTAGTGAAAAAAACAGCTAAAATCTCAGTTCTAGAGCCATTCTTTGAACGCTAGCTTGGACATATTTGATAAGAATATGGAATTCAGAATTGATGTCATGATGAGGCTCTCTATTTCTCTTTCTCTTCTTATTAAATTCAATTAAACGTTGTGTAATTAAGCTTATAATTGCTATATTTTATGCACAAATGTAGGTAAAAACATTCTAGGTTAGAACGGCTTATTCTGCAAAGATTTTTGAGTCTAAAGAAATAAATTTAGACTTAGAAATTTAGACTATTTTATCGAATAATAATATTCGATTTGTCAGTGAATGAAAAATAATAATAACAAATATTTCATTCATATAGCAAAACTAAGAAAAATTTTACAACCCTCAATAGAGTGAAATTGATTTTCGTGAGAAGAAATAAATGATATGCTATGGATAGGGAACAATTGAAGTTGAACGATTCGAGTAAGATTGATCAAACAATCACCACACAGCAACTGTTCTTGAACATCATCGATTTTGTTGTTGCTATCATCGAAGAATTGGATGATCATCTCATCCCACGCACGTACACACAGTTACTTCAACTGTCAATGTCCGGTCGATTATCTTCGTGGTAGTCTTCCTGATCACTAAAGCTATGATCAACCCATTTTTTCCCTGAATTTTCGTGTTTTAAATTTTTAAATTCGTTTTTTTTTCAATTTTCTCATTTCATTTGAAAGGTGATCGTGTTCTATTTCTCTCTATTATGTCTTACCTTTTCGAAAATGACATTGTTCATTGACATTTTCGTGATTGTCGCACAAAATCAATTCGTATTTCAGACACCGAAACAGAGAAAGAAGGAGCGAGTCGAGGAACGGTGGTGAAGGAGGTTGATTGGGTTTCTTTATTTTCGTTTTTTGTTGAAAAAAAAATCTCAATCGATCAGGATCACATAGGGAAAGGAATAGATTGACCAGCGGCAGCGAGAGCAATAGAACAACAAGTATAATAACGGCAGGTACATGGTGATTATTCTCCATGTTATTTAGATTTTTTTTATTCATTTCTCTTTGTTCGAAGTTTAGTCAAATAAAAATCGATTCAATTCAGTATTCTAAAAGAAAAAGAGGAAAAAATACCTCGGAGAAAGAAAAATGACAATCAAAGAGAAGCAATACATTCATTACAAGAGATGTGGCTTGTCGTATTTTTTAATCGTCTCTCTGGGTTCTAATCGTCAATATGCTTCTCGCTATCTGGTTGAATCAATAAGATTCAAGCTAAAGAGATCAATTCGAAGCTTGAAAGAAGATGCAATAGATTTCAGTTAAAAATTCTACTGAGCTTTTTGATGAATAGCTATAGATTTTTATTTAAATTTGAAATCGAAGCCTTCTATTATTCCGGACGCACACACAGAGACAGAGGGCAACCACAGCAATATTCGATAGAAAAAAATGAACAAAGCGTTTTTGCTTTTTGCGTTTCCGCGATTGAGAGTTCAAAACTGAAAAATACCAGAGATTTTGTGTTTTACATATGAAATAAATGTATCATACAAGACAATATCGACAATTTATTTTTTTTTTCTTTTGCAAAAATTATGCATTCTTTTTCTTTTCTCCGCTCAATCTGTTCTACAGTTGTCAAAGTTCTGAAACTTTTGTTTTTTTTTCTTTCTCTACCATTCTTTCTCCATCTCGCTTGCTATTGGTTTTTACTTTTAGATTTCACAAACGATTCATAATTTTTTCAAGGTTTAAGAAAGCGAGAATGAAGTCAACGCTGTAATAATTGTCTTACAAAAACAAGATCGCAGGGTGTTTTTCCCATTTTTCTTTTTCTTTTGGATAAAGGTGATTGTTTTTGGTTGTTCAGATTCATTTTAACAATTTGAAATTTAAAAGAAAGAAAAATGCTAGCCCTCTTATACAAATTCGATCTGGATTGTTGAGAATTACGATGATGATGATGATGATGTCTCGATTTGGATGGCGATAATAGCGATGTTGGTGATGATGACGATCGTCATCGGGAACTTATTTCTGCATTTTTGAGCAAAAATTGATTTAATCTATTGTTCGAACTAAATTGTAAGAAATACTTTGCTTTTATGGAATGTTGAATGTCTCCATCGTTTTCTTATGATCGGCGATCTCTTTTCACCAATACCACACTTGGTTCTCGTTATTGGAACGAAAAACATGAACACTACACGTTCGATAACAAAACCAATTTAACAATGGTAATTTTAATAATACCAAACTAATCGCATATATCGAGACTGAAAAGATGTTATATTTATTGTAGTCTTCTTTCATCAAGACACTGCCATATGGACCGATAATAATTTTATCGGTTTCAATATCAGTCATCGATTCCAATCTGATCGTTTCAATCTAGGATTTTTTGCAGAAACCTTATGAAATAATGTTTCACTGCGTACTATTGTAGCTTGTTATTTCAAGCAAACTATCTGAAATAATCTAATCTAATAATATTCATTTTTCTCCCTTTCAACATATCTTTGAGAAAATAATCATCATCAGATATTTCAAAAAGAGAAAAGTTAGAGAGCAAGATCGGAAACAGATTAGAAAAGGACAAAAAATTTGTAGTCTTCAAACTAAATTACCTGGATTAACATTTCTGGATACCAATCCTTAATTTCTATCTCCTGATTTTTGCTTCTTTGTAGAGTATAGAGTACTCATCATCATTCACAATAATTCAATTATGATGGAACTCAGTGTCGAATAAAATAGGAACAAAAATTAATGACAGTTTTTTCAGAGGAAAAAAATCATAAAAACAGAGAGAATCATTCGACAACTTATCAATTTGAGAATAATTTATCAAAGTGAAAAAGTGAAAGAGAATGGATTTAGCATAGGATTGCTCATTCATGAAATTCCAGTTGGAATTCTAGTTTTGTGATGAGAAGAAGAATTCCAAGTAGAGCTAAAATTTTCTCCAATAGACACAGCTGTAAAGATTTGATTTCGGCAAAAAAGAATCCTCTCATAGTGTTAAATTTCGGAATTTATGTCATGAAATGAGAGAGCTTGAATCTTTTTTTTTTTAGCTTTGACGAGAGAGTAAGAGAGAACCGAAGCAATTTCTAGAAAAGCGATTATTGTCGTTGATCACATTGGTGACAATCTAACGATCGGAATGTCAGAGAAAGTGAAAAAGAATCATTTGCAATGTAATTATTGATCAATGATTATTATGGCCCAGAATACACAAAATACACACCAAGACCAATGTGATTTATTGATTGAAATACCGATTTGAAATTCTTTCAATAGAAAACGCACTATGGACAGTGCGCTAAATAGAAATCTATAGGATAGCTCAGAACTCTAAGAACTCCAGCGTAATTAGTCTAAGGAAACGAGCGATTGTGAAATAAGAACGCATGTAGAGCTTATAGCTGAGCACTGGATGAAATGATCATCTGCAATCATTTTCTCTCATTATCGTCAACAATGCATGGATAATTCCTAGAGAACTCAAAGTGTTAGGTTGACAATAATCATGCGAGTATCGATCACTGAGCTCAATGCGAATCCTAAAGAATCGATTGAATTAGTAGAATTGAATGAATTTTTACTAAAAAAATTCTAAAATTGCCCAAGGGCTACAAATTATGTGCGCGATATTTATAAAGAACACACACATATAGAGTGGACAAATGAAGAACCGAAACAGATTGATTAGAGAAGGAGAGAATTGACCAACAAAAATATAAAGATACATAACAATCAAGATTATCATAAGGTCCTTATTGTGAATTCTGCTGATTGGTCAACTCAAAAATCAAAGCAAAAAAAAACGATAGTTAAGCAAAGAAACCGTTTTGATAATAGCAATTAGTGGCAGTAGGTAATGCTTATAAATTCATGCATTCATTTTGATCATTTCCTCACGCATTAATTTAATTTAAGATATTCAAAGAAGAATGAAGGGAAAAATCTTGCAATATGCTGCTGAAATAAAGACTAGATGATTCGATTTGAAATTTTGAGAAAGAAATTATGTGGTGGAAATCTTGCAATTTTTTAAATCGAATCAGAAACACAAATTACCGAGAGTCTTCAAGACTGACGATATATATTTTTTCCGTTTTATTGAGTTTGGTTTGGTTTGATTTAAAAGAAATGATACCAAAATCATGGCGTATCGATTAGATAGCACTGGATCGCTATTGTTGTTTTGTTATTGTTTGCTATCATTGATTTTTCATTTCAATTTTCTCTCTCTCTCCAGAAAGCACATAATTTGTACATATAAATTCGTTTTCGAAACGATCATCGAGAGTGATGATGATTGGAACAAACGAAATAGAAAAGTAAATCGAATCGAAATAAGATCGGAAACAAATAATGATTCGAGATTCAGATGAAGCTAGAGAGACCAGAGAGAAAATAAAGAAAAGTTTTTACCTGGATTGATACCGAAGAAAATCAAAATTAGTCTCACTTGTCGTTGTGAAAATCAAAATGATATGAGTGTTTTGCCCTTAAAAATGTTTTGCCAACATCAAACGATTAGATTTGGGCGAAATTCGTAATTTCAAAAGATGAAAAAAAGAAAATAAAGAGAGATATGGAAATCCGAGAAGAATTGAACCAAGCTAAATGTTGATTTGTAATGTGATTTAGACAATGAACAACAATAGATACTTGAAGCGATCAGATGACAATTTTGAATCAAATAAATTATTCAAATTTACTCTCTATTCGATATTGCTTACAATTTTCTAAAATATTTGTGTGCGTCTTTTTGTTTTGTTTAGTTGCGAGTATAAATAAAAAAGATTCTTCAGTTTTTTCTCCTACTGTTATATTTGCTATCGAAATCAAGATGATCGTAGAGATCGAAACGATAAATGATTGGCATGGAGAATGATTTCTCTTCTTTGCTGTTGCTGTTTTCAAATCGAGTGGTCCAATTTTCCTCTCAAGAGATTCGTCTATTGTTTGAATTATATTTTAGGCTTATCATCTTGAAGATCTCTGAAATCTCTATCAGAATGGCATTCAATGGTATTGATGGATGATGATCGATCAAATATGGTGATCGATTCAATGTTGACCCATAAAGCTAGTATAAAATCAAAGCATTGATCTAATAAGATTTAATCATTGTAAGTCGGAAGTTACGAGTTACGAGTTTATTAGTAGCGCGTAGCAAAAGCTGCTGCTATTTGCGCAATATAAGAGTTCAAAAGAAAATTACAAAATATTTCAAGTCAATATTAGATTAAAATAATTACAGTTGGTAGAGTTTTGTCTCGAACCAGATATCGATATTTAAAATTTTAGTCACCGAAGTTTGTCTGATCCATAATCCTTTTGACATGGGAGTAATAGATTGGACAGGCTTCGGTGTTTGGAGCATGATTTGTATTGTTATTATAAATTTTGCTATTTTTGCAATTTATGCAAACTTTGTTATAATTGTTTAGGCAGCTATGATTTGTAGTTTTTTCTTCGCTACAGTCTCTGCATATCTTCAGCGATTCACATTCCGATGTTCTATGATCGAATAAATAACATCTCTGACATTGTTTAACGAAAGCCTTATATTCGATTCTACACATTTGAAAGTCGATGTATATGTGGTTTTTCATTTGACTAGTTATTATTTTGAATATTTCCGGATCTACTCGGAGTACTAGGTCCATGAGCCGTGGATTCCTGGTGTTCATTTTGAAAAGAAATTTTATTTTTTCGGTTACATTTTCAATATTTTGAAGTTCTACATTATTATCGATGATTTGAGAGACGAGTTCAGTGATATTATTATCTATGAAAACTCCTTTTAGAACGATCGTTGGATCTCGTTTTTTTGGGATATAGGCTTGGAAAGTTTTGTTGTTAAATTTCGAATCGTTGTTGATTTTTTTGACCAGATTTTCGATATTTTCATTGTTTTCATCAGCTGATTTAATCACAACAGAGGATTTATTGGTTTTAATGTTAATTATTTTGGCTTTAATTTTGGATTCGTTGATGATTTTTTTCACTTTAGTGTCCATGATTACTCCACTGATTTGGCTCGATTTAGATGTTGGTTTGATTATGATTGTTTTAGTCTGGTCTGTTTGACTGGGTTCATTATTATTCGGGATCGATCTAGCTGCTTCTGCAAAAGTACTTGGCTTTGTTGATGCTTGGATTGAGAATCTTGGTACGGTATTTTTAGATATTTTCGTTATTTCGGTACTCATAGATTTGAAGTTTTGCTGTAGACCATCTAATTTAGCATTGATTCTAACTCCTTGTTTATTTTCCTCGGTCAATTTTCCGACTCCATTTTTGATCTGCGTTGCAATGAATTGGAATATGTGTAGGTATTTTGGAATATTTTTTTTATCGCTAAATTGGTAAAGAAGATCGTTAAAATCTAGGTACTTTTCAAGAGACAAGCCTGAAAGTGTTTTAGATGGATCTTCAAAATGTGGTTCTAGAATTTTCTCAGCTGACAATTCCAGTTTTTTAGATCTAGTTGTTATATTTTCTTCCACGTTTTCGCTAGAAGAAATTAAGATTTTTGCTTCATTTCTTCTTCTCGCCATTTCGATAATGACGAGAGGTAAGAAGATGAGATGAAAAATTGATGAGATTTAATTCAGAAAATTTAGGATGAGAGATGATTCGATATTTTTAAATACAATTGGAAGAAAAAATAAACGAATTAAAAAAAAAAGAAAAAAAAAATGAAAATGAGAAAATTTATTAAATGTTGCGATGTTGACAGATTGAAGGCTGAAACAAAACTATTGTAAGTCGGAAGAGTGAAAAAAAATCGCAACTAGCAATTCTGATTTCATTTTTGGTTCTGAATCATACACGTGCAAATAGGGATTAAATTGTGCCAGAATAATAAAAGAAAATGGTGAATCAATCTAAAACTAACATACCATTTCGACGAGAGTATATATTTAGAGTGATGCATCGACTGAGTTTCAGGTTGTAACCTAACTGTTTTAAGTTTCAAGTTAGGTAGACCGATGCATTTTGATAATGGATCGCTTCTTCAAATTATCTGTTCATCAAAAATTGATTCATAGAAATCGGAGCAGATGATGTGTCTGTATCAATTTGAATTTTTGATGCTCGAAAAAAAGGTCTAAAGTTTGTTCCACGAAATAAACTTTACCAGAGTATTTGCACTCTTGATTTGATCGAAAAGTTAATTGATCAGGATCAGGCTCGCATTCGGAAGATGCCAAGAATCATTTGAAAAAAAACGACACACAAGATTAAAAAACAAAATCAAATGAATAGATTCATTTCGATCAAAATCTAAGCTTCGATTGGTAAATATCCACAATATAGTAAGATAGCAAACGACGATCGAAACAATGCGAGAATCGAGATCAAGATGATTAACGGTTCAATGAATGAATTAGATTCTTGATTATTTTTATCGCTTCAAATGAATAGAATTCTTAAAATGCAATCAATTCCGATGCAAACGACTCTATTTCGGTCTATTATCTAGGCTAGATTGTCAACGACGATGCTAGGATTATGAAATTAATGAATTTAATGAATTCAATGAATTCAATTGATTATTATTCTTATTACTATTATTCTTATTATTATTATTATTATTCTTTTTCTCCCAATTCAAACAAAATCGAATTCTATCAAATTCATCCGAAATCGAAAGAGAAAAGAAATGAGATAGTGAGGAAGAGGCATTGAGAAATAAGAAGTGAGAGAGTGGAAAAACGCTCGGATACTGATCTATGGGGATTCGATCCATTTCCAATGACGATCTATCTGCTGCTATCAATATGAGGGAATTCTCAAAATCAGCGTTCCTAGGATCTCTTCGTTTCGTTCATTGGTGTTATCTTTTCTTTCTTCCGTTAGCTTTTTCTCATCTTCATCGCTATCTTGTTTATCGCTCGCTTCTACCTTTGTCTTCGCTCTTTGAATGAATGTGAGCTTGTATTTAGAACTATGCAAGGGAAACAAGTGGATCCAGTTGATATTTCACCTCTGATGAGCGAAGGTTCTCGCGTTTCGGTGATTTTTTTCTCGAATTCTTCATTTAAGTTTCAATCTCCTCATACTTGTGCTTACTTTTTCCTCTTCACATCTCGACATGTGATGATTTTCGAATTCCTTCAATTTTTCAAATCATTTTCTCTGTTGTATATTGTTCTCGGTGCTCAATGTGTTGCACTTTTGCTCTTGGATAAAGAAAAAATCCCATTGCTTCGATAAATCTTTGTGCTCTCTGTGCGCTGATGTGTGCCCTGTGTATTTTCGCTATTCGCTTGTGTGAAGCTTTTCACTTTGGTGATCTTATGGTGCTGTGCTTGATTTCTTTCGGATGAGAAAGACGAGGTCAATAATGATTGTCATTTTTTTTCTCTTAACCTTCCCTGTGCACTATTCATAGTGCGATCAAATTCATCGTATTATTTAACGATCCAATTTCATCATAATCAGATCAATGTTTCAAACAAAGATTAAATGCAAAATTTCAAATCTTTTCGATTGTTATTCTTTGTCTTCTTTGATGGAATTTTCATCATAGAATTGTGATATACCTATTATATCTTCTCTAAAATACATCATTCTATGATTAAACTAGAATAATGATTTGAGGGTAAATGTCGTTCTGATCTGTTTGTTATGCAACAACTCTTGTGATTGAACTCTCTTTGAAATTATGCAATTATTCGTCTTCAGTTATTGGCTCCATTGATTGATCGATTGATCGTGAGCTTGATAGTTTTGAAAATCATTTTCATCAACGAATATGATACGAATCTAGTTGTAAGTATTCTTACACTGCTCACACTTGTCTGATCCATTGATATACTTTGGCGAAGAGAGAGCGATAAATAAATATTGAAGATGGTATCTGCATATTTACATGTATAGAAAATATTCGACAATTGCTTATGTTATCATCAAATCTTGCCTGTGCGCATTAGTGATTATGTCGAAGATAGACCAAAGTTCTTGGCTCTCTCGTTTATAGTTTTAATTGAATGAATGTTTGAATTTCATTCATTCTCAGCCATTCTATGCAACAATTTCATCGAATCCTCTTCTCAAAAACTAAACCAAATCAGACCAGAACCAGAAAATCAAAGTCAAAGTTTAGCTAAATATTTGTTTAATTTTGATTCAGAGGCTTCGGGCCAAAATCAGCCAATTTTTATTTATACATTTCACTCTATTGCTCGATGTTATTCAGCTTTGTGTTTCCGATTCTACAAGCAGAAGGAATGGACAGAAAATCTCTTGCCACTATTTGGCTGCAGTCTTGATATTGTTTCAAATTAAAATAATAGGCTGACGAATTTTTGATCTGAATCATGGTGAATTAAATCGAATTCCAAGTCGAGAAGAGGACAAAAAAGAAGTTACTCGTTCTTTTTTTTTCACACCGAACTGTGTCTTTTTGATTGTTGTGATAAGACTATGCAGAGATGATCATCTTCATTTACATCCGATTATTCTCTCTCTCTCTCTCTCTCTCTCTGCAAACTCAAATCGGCAGAGATTCAGAATAGACTCTATCGTTCAATTCGTTTCAAGAATAGAACGAGCGATTTTGTTTATGTTTTCCAAAACCTTACTGATTATTTCTTTTGTTTAGATCTCTCTGTCTATTCTATGATTCATTTCGATGATTTGCTTTGTGTATTAGATTTTTTTTTCGTTTTCGCTAATGCAACACTAATTTTTTTATTATCCATTGGAATTAGTTTGTTTTATCGCTCTCTCTCTCTCTCTCTCTCTCTCTCTCTCTCTCTCTCTCTCTCTCTCTCTCTCTCTCTCTCTCTAATTTCTTTTGTTTTTTGCCGCTCTTCGGCGGAAAATTCAAGAATCGACCATATGTGTGCCTGTGTGTGCTACTTTTTTGCCAAAGTTTTTTCCGGATTTTATATTTCAAATTTTTTGTTGTTAATTTTGTACGAATCATTCTTTTTATGAAGAAGAAAATCGCGATGAAAAAAACTAGAAGCGAACGAAAAAAACTAAAACACGAATGATTAAAATAATTCGGTCCGAACGCTAAGGTCCATTTAGTAGGATAAAGTAGGAGAGGAAAAATTATTTTCCATTTTTATGATTACGTTCGTCTCTCAATGCTAAACAATAATTTGGTTTAAACATTGAACAACAAACACAGATGTACCCTGAAGCACGCAAACAAAGATGATCTAGAGCTTTTTTCCAATCGTTTTTCTTTGTCTTTAAGATTCTATGTGAACTTTGCCGGCTGGTTCATCATCACCACCATCGCCATCATTCAATTTGTTCAGTTTGTTGTTGGGTGGTGTTTATTGATCGATAGCCAGACGATTGAGATGGATTTTATATTTCTTTCCACAGTTCTGCCCCTCTCTTCGCGAACATAGCACTAGAGATGGAAAAGAATCGAGCAGTAATTCTTTTTTCGGTATTTTCTCTTTTAATTTTTTATTCGCTCAAACATTGTGAAATGAAAGCCTTTCGAAAGGAAAATCTCATCCTCATTCTTTATTTTTCAGTGGGTAATTACGAATTATTAGTAAAGTTCTTATTACCTGACCGATGCGCGATCTCTCATAGTAATTGAGATGGACCGCACAAGTACTGAGAGCTCTACAGATTCCATCTACAGTAACGATGGATGTACGAGAGAAATTCGTAGAGAAAAAATTTTTCCTTCATTTCAATTCGAAGGCATTCTTGAAGTCTAACCTTCATCGAGCCTTTAAAGCTAATGGTTTTTTCATCCAATCAAGCATTTTTTATTTTTTAGTCTAAAATAGAGAGATGAAAACCCAAGAATCTCCTCAATGCTCATCAGAAATCCAACTAGACTCGATTTTGTTTTGTGGGTATAGTATGCACAAATACCACCACCATTATTATTATTATTACTATTATCATTCCTTACCCTCCATCATCTTCATCGACCATAAAATAGACCAAACAAAATCATTTCGATGAGCTTTTTTGAAATTCGCAAGCTTTTGTAAGAACACAAGATGATGATGTTGATGTTTGCCTCCGAGAACAGAGAATACTCTATGATTATCTTCATCATCATTGCCAATGCTATTATTGTTATTATTGCAATCAAATGTCTAATCATTTTTATTCTCGTAGGATTTTCAATGAATGGGCCATTTGTTGTTGTTTGGGTCCCGATGTTTTCCACATAGGCAAACGTTTTCTATGTAAGCTTTAGCTGCTCTAATTTGGCGAAAAAAATTGAGAACATTTATGCGGTTCAGATATTAATCGATGATCAGAGCGTTCAATCATAGATTTAATTGAGATTTCACTGTTAGTTGTCATTCGTAAATAGTTCTTCTGTTCCGCTTTGTGTTCGATCGTAAAAAATTCTATTCTGATTGACTGTTCTAGTTTCTAATCCCGAATAACTTTGCTACATTTAGAATTTCAAAATTAGTTAGTTTCTCGTTGTACTCGTGCGAAATTCATTCACATCAAATTCAGACGTCGATTGATTTCAGTTTCTCATCCAATCTTCCTCCTTCTGATGTCCAACATCTCGGAATATAGTGACTTTCGAAATTATTCAACTCCGAAGTTCATTCCCTTTCGTTGCTTTCTTTTTGTTCGTGACATAGCATCATCAAATCGATAATTTCATTCATTACACCGCCAACACACTGTACAGAATACGAGAGAGCACAATGAAAATGAACAAATGACTACCAATAATGATTTTCATGATCATCGACAACAACGACCACAACAACCCTAGAGATTCTTAGTTTTCTCGCTCTGAAAACATTCTCTCTCTCTCTCTCTCTCTCTCTTCTTCATTAATGGCTATAGTTTTTTGTGGTCAATTTGCCAACCAACCATCAAACGAAAACTTCCTTCCCTAGCACAGTCTATTTTTTCAATCATACAAGCCCAGAACGAGTGTGTGTGTTTGTGTCTCCGCATAGATGTTTAAGTTTTTAGTGAAAGATCAAAAGCATTTCCAATTGATGGAATATTAAGCTACACTAAAACATCATAGATTTGGAATTCTGTCCCGATCTGCTTGATGAGAGATGAAAAAGCGATTATCGCCACAATCTCGATGATGACTTTTTATGATATTAAATTAATGAACTTTTTTTACTCAAAACTAAACGAGAAACAGACTAAATCTTCTCTTATCTCTTGTCCTTGTGACAATTTTGTTTCAAAATCGGATTATTTTGGCTGCAATTTTTCGGCCCTAAATTCTCTGAAATCTTGAATCTAGATTAGTGCCATTCTCTAATCCAAAGTTGGAATCTCAATCGCATTCTCGAATCCAATTCTTAATGTAAAGAAAAAGAATTCGATTCGTTTTTCGTTAGTCCGAAAGAGAAGAGAATCACAGAATTTCAGTAACGCTTTTCATTTTTTTTCTAAATTCTCTCTCTATTTAATTTCTAATCGAAATTAATCATTCCCTTCCGACGGACACAGAAAAAATAATTTCATTTAGTTTTTGATCTTGATTTTGCCAAGGACTAATCTCTTATGAAAAAAATGAGACGAAAAAAATCTGTATTATTTCATTCACTTTCATTTCTCTATTGGTTTTTTCCACTAGGTCTCTGTGCACAATTCACAACTTTAACAGTTGTTCGATGCTGCTGTTGGAAATTCTTAGTTCAATGATTTTTATCTGTCCCAATAACGGTTCATTGATTGCGTTTATGTCTGTCAGTGACGACTGTCCATAGGTTCTCGACTGGTTATGGTATGGGTTCAAAAAAGTGTCACAAAACTCCCCAAGAAGATTCTTTTTCTCTCTGAGCCTCTAAAAAGCGCAAATAAGTTCATTTCATTGCGTTTTGTTGTTTTTTCTAGACCATCATTTTATCTCTTTGTCGTTGTGTTTTTTCGTCCATAATAAATTACTAGCGTTTTGTTTTTATGCTCTCTTTTTCTACTCTGGTTGATTCTTTGACTTCTGGAATAGATTTTTTCATTTTCTTGTGCTTGTGTGGATCCATATCTCTTATCTGACTCATTAATAAAAGTATTATTTTAGTTTAGTTTCTTTGAGAGAAAAGTTTCAAACGATTAAAATTGACTCGACTCATTAATGGCATTTCTGATCTTTTTTCGATTATGATTTTGCTTCTCTGGTAAAAAGAAACCAGAATTTTCTTATTTGTGTTCCGTTATCAGATATGACGTTCTCTGTAATCTATTGTCGTTGGAAACTTTTTTTTTCGCAAATTCAAAACAAACATGTGTTATCTGTAGCCATCACCATCATCATTATTCTCTGAGAGTCCGAGAGATGGTCTAAAAAGAGAAAGAAAGAATTTTCCAAGCTCAATCAAACCGAAAAAAATGATAATCACATCAATCTTTTCGAGACCCTATGAATGGATGTCATATGATGGTTGTTTAGAGAGAGAGAGAGAGAGAGAGGGAGAGAAGAAGCAATTAGAGGGGTGTGCGGCGATCTAACTAAATCTTAAAATTATTGTGTAAAAAAAGCAATCCATAATTTTTTTTGATAAAGTTTATGGTGTTGATTATTATGATGGTTGAGATACTAGCGAAAGAATCTCGAAATTCAACACAATAAAACTCAATCAACACTTGTGAAACCTAGTGATGGAGATAAATGAATTTGATGATGTTCTATTCGGATGATGATGATGATGACCAATTAAATTTCTCTATGATAGATCATCCAACAATCGAATGCTGTTCGATATTTCACTCATTATCTCTGTCTGTCTTTATCGAGCTCAATTATTTTTCTGTTTTTCCTAAAATCGATTGATTGGCTGATTTGTTTGGTTGGTGATGATTCTGGTATATAAATCAAAATCTGATGAATTCATCGTTCAATTTCGGGCTTTTGTGAGACAAACCACAACGAAAAGAAGAGAATCCATTCATTAGTTTTTAATTCTTTTGTCTGGTATTGATAATAAAAATGGTGGTGTGAGTGTGGTGACGATGGCTTTTGATGGTAGTTGTTTGCGATCGTTGTTATGTCCCATAAAAACTAACCCAGAAGCATCATCGGTTCTAATCACTATTCGTGACTATGATTTCTCTTCTCTTTCTTCCTTTTATTCTTTCTTTTTGTTCTGTAAGAAATTTCGCAGTCATTGGACTGTTTATGATGATGATTTGTTTTATAACAATTAGTTTTTTTAAAGCTAGCAAACCGAGTGATGAAGAGAAATGATGATGTGAAAAATTTTCCATCTCTTAGATTCTTTGCTTTAATCGTTGAAAATTTCGCTCTGCTTGGTGAATGATGGATCTTCCTATGATACTACTTTTCTACGCCATCAAAATACTTATGGATCTAAAATATAAACTTATTTTATGTTGCATTGAAGTATGTTGATGAGTGAAGGAGAAAAAGATCGAGTGAAGATCGGCTGAAAATAAGTGCGGTTCTACAGAAACATGATAAAATATTTTAAAAAAATATAGCTTTAATGGAAAAGCGAAAAGAGAGTTTGTGGAGGGGGTTTCGAAAGACTAGGTTTTCAATTTATTATTGATCGTCTTTCTCTCTCTCTCATTATTCCCCAATCATTAACCTTTCACATTTTCTGTGTCTATATCTTCAAATGAAACAAAAATTCAAAAAGTTCAAGAGAGAGAGAGAGAGAGGGAGAGAGGAAGAAGAGAAGATCATCAAATCGAAACTTCAAAGATTATGGTGATGGTAATGAATAGATAGTGAATAGAGAAAAAAGAGAGAGAGAGAAATCTTAATTTGTTTTTAATCTTAAATCTTTCTTTTTCCTTCCCTTCTCTCTCTCTCTCTCTCTCTCTCTCTCTAATTGCTCAATTATAAATTAAATTATATCACTCTTGTTTCGATTTAGATCGTTTTTTTTGGGTCTTTTTACGAAAAACAAATTTTGCTTTCCAAAATCTCTCTATGCTTCTTAAGCTGACCTTTTTTTGTGTTAGAATGCAAAAAATAAGTCATAGAAAGCGCAGCACAGACATTATAGAGAAAGCTATCTTCTGTGTTTAATCGAACTCATTAAAATCTAATTCCAATCTATTAATTGCTATTATTTGTAATGGAAATTATCTGTGATTTTTTTTGCCACGTTTTTTCGCATTCCTCATTTTTTATATATGGTTTTTATTGTTTTGTTTGTTATGTAATAGTATCATTATTGTCCGATTTCATCATCGAAAACATTACAATCTGTATTTATTGGTATAATATTCGCGGTTTCGCTTTTGGTGTGTTGATTTGGATGATTTGATGTTTCACATTGTTTAATCACGTGCGATTCTCTAAGTGATTGATGATGTCTCAGCTTAGTTTAGTTTCTGTTCTCCCTTTTGATGAAACGTTTTGATCTTGGGAGGATATATGTGGTGGCGGTTTCGACTAAAACCTTAGTTCTTCTCGGATAACCATAAGTCGCTTTGGATCATTAACTTCATCGAAAGTATCTTATCTCAAATGTTTCAAGCTTCGATTATGAGACTCATAATTCATCTGATACAAAAAAATCTCTAGAAACAAACATCATCATAAACAGTATTTGTAAGAACTTAATCTTCTCAATCTCTTACCTGTTTAATGAAATCGCTCTAGACAAGCATTGGTTCTAAAATTTCGATCACGATATCATCAACATCAGCCATCTCTTTTCCTTTATCAAGATTTGGTCGATCTTGATGCTATAGAGTTTGAAGAGGATGATAATGATAATGATCTTACCATCAAGATTGGACCACGATGACGATGATGATGGTTATCTATCATTAGATCTATCTCGAGAATGATGATCATTTGTGTACAAGCAAATGTAATCAAATAAGAAATTAAGACTATCTGCGAACAAAAAAGGTGGCTGTAGATTTATGAATTATATTTTTGTTCCCTCCCGAAATTAATAAAGTTATTTGGTAATCTTTAATCTAATAACTCTTTCCTGATTTCTCGTTCGGAACCTCTTGTGTTTTTCGCTATATTTAAATTAAGTTTATGCGGTTACGATGTTGATTGATGTGCGGATAATCTTAGATGTTCTCTGTTTATATCTCTAAATATCGTTATGATTATTTGGAAATGAAATCTTCCTCCTCCATCTATTCGGTCCGCAACGATAATGAAATCATATACATAACCATCTCAAGCGTCAGCATCGTCACTGTTTGCTTTATTTGGTTTTGAATTATTATGTCTATTCTGGATTAATGAAGATTTGCTAGAATCTAATTTGCGGTCAGATGATTTGTTATGGTTTCATTTTTTTCTCATTTCCGAAATGTATTCTCTCTCTCTCTCTCTCTCACAATTCGATTTGATTGTAACGTTATGATCATGACATTCATGGAGCGAAAGAAGTTCTCTTTTCGAGGTCTTCATTTCTCAGTCCATTCAAGTTTCGAAATGATTTTACTATTTTTTTCGAAAATCTCAATTTTGAAATAAAAGATATTATGTTTTGACTAATTTTTCATTGTTCTATTTGATTTCCTTTTTTAGATGAAGCGATCATTACCATCCTAGCATCATCGCCATCGTTTTCAATATGTTTTCAAATCCATCTTTAATTTCATCACATTCTCTCAACAATTCGATAAACAACTCTCTCCTCTCATCGGGACGTCTAATTAATCAGTTAAAGTTGATTCTCCATTCATTTTGAGTTCCTAGTTCGATTTAAAACTTCTCTCTCGACTTGTTGTCGATCATTCCTTGTGTGTCTCTTGTTCTCACAATCGTTCATCACAATCATTTCATCAACGCCTTCAGATGCGATATTCAAAAAAACGCGGATAGATAAGAACACGCCCACAACCCTTCAATGAATCATTGTCAATCTTAATCAAAGCTTCTTGAAGCTTGTCTTTCTCTCTAATTTATTGTGCATAAAGATCGATTCTGCTGATTTAAAATCTACGCCAAAAATTCATTTGATACAATCCAAATCATCCAGGAAATCTCTACAATTTGTGATAATTTAGAGCAAAAAAAAAGGAGAACAAAAATGTCATTCTTCACATCATCTTCAATCAAATATCGTCGGTGGATAGCCGATCAAATGGAATGGTTCAGACCGTTTCACAATCACTATGATAATGATGATGGCGGTGATGATGAAGATGAGCTCATCATCCCACATCAAAATCAAATAATCGATATCAAAGAGCTTAGAAAATCGAAAAAGAAGCGAATGAAGGATACGCCGAGATCGATAATATTCTCTTATACTTTTTCACTTCTCGTAATATTATCCTCAATTCTTCTTAGTACTATTGACGCTCGTCGTCCAGGTAAGTTACCGTTTTCTTTTTCTCTCTGTCAGTCATTTTCCAGATAGTCATTCAAAATCTTCGACTCAATCTAACAATTCTCTCTCTTTCCTGCTAAACCTAAAGAGAGACTCGAATTCTATGGCTATATTTATTCTGACTAATCTATTCATTCAGCTTTCCTAATGTTCTCTGCCAGAATCATTTCCAGCAATGCAAAGCATTTGTTTGAGAGACAAATTGATTGAAAAAAGAACGAATTATGAAACAGAAATCAATGTGAACTTCTCTGCATAATAACTCGTGTAATAGAGTCGAATTGACTTTTGATCTCTAAATATTCAATGACGATTCTCGCTCATTCTATCTTTTCGAATTAAAAAATGATACTGATATGATGAACATGTAGAGAGAGCGGGAATGGAAAATAAAACTATTAAATAACAGTCAAATAGTCAATGTTCTCCAAAATAAAATGGCAGTGTAAATGTGTAGAAATGGAAATTCGCCCACTAAATAATTACATATTTTTCGTCTTCCTCTGCTCTCTTGATCTTCACATTTTGAGCCGAGCAAAAAAATTGTCTTCCTTTTTCGATTCGTATCTTCTTCAATATACATCTGAATGATAGTGCGATGATGATGGTGATGATCTCGCTTTTCATCTCAATCAAACATATTGTTCAGGAATTGTTTCTTTATTCCTAGATAGTTTCGATATTGAAAACTGCTTATCTAAGACGAAAAGCATACTAGAGCTAATATTGAAGGGAACAGAGAGAGAGAGAGAGAGAGAGAGAGAGAGAGAGAGAGAGGTTCATTTGGACTTATTATGTTAAAGATTATATATTATACAATCATCATAGCAATCACAATAGTAATGATTATCATCAACAATAGCAACACTCTCCATTGAAAACTTAGAGAAAAAAAACTGAAGAATATTAGTCGACAGTGTCGATTGAAAACTACGCGCTCCAAACAGCCAAACATCATCATTTTTCTGCTGATGTTTTCATAAATCTATTATTATTATTGCCTTTGTGATGATGATGATGATTCTCGTTTCAATGAATTTCTTTCAGAACTCTCTCAGCAATATCAAAAGAAGTGAATTTGACTAAATCCGTTTTACTCATTTTTTCTTTTTCAAATTTGAAATCTACGAAGCAGATGAACTAGAAAGGAAGAGCGAGGGAGAAGAAATGGATGTAATCTGACATTCGATTGTTGAAATTTTAAGAATTAATCGAAATTTTACGATTCATCATCGATTTAGATCTTTGATGTTTGAAAACAATCATATTTTTGATTGATTGTTTTTCATTGTAAATTTTCAAAACGAAATTCTACCGGATTGTTTCCGATTGAAATAAATCATAGACACAGATTGTTTTAAGTAATTAAAATTTGTTTGAATTTTTTTTAAATTCGACTTTCATTTTCTGCCTCAGAAATTTTTGTTTTGTTTTCAATAGTTTTCGATCGATCGTAGTTTGATGTGTTTCATATAAAAAGTAAAATGAAATCTTTGTTCTCTCAAAAAATGAATCAGATTCTAGATGAAAATAATTAAGCTGATGGCTATGGCTATGTAGTTTTCAACTTCAATCCCAATTCCAAACAATCGAAATTTTGAAGAAGAAATCTAAAAAGTATAATGGGTGATTGTTGATGGAGAAGAAAAGAGAACGAGATGAATCGATTGAAAGAGTCATTGCTTCGAGTCTCTTTCTTTCGCTTCGATTTTGATGATCTTCTAATCATCGAACATCTTGGTGGTTACATAATCATTCATCATTCATTCTCATCCAATCACTCACACACACATTCGACAAGTTTTTTGTGTGAAATCAAGCACATAGACACACAACAGACAATAAGACACCACCATCAATGAAATCATTGCACACATTTTGGATCAAAGATTGATAGGCATTGAAATGATGGAAATAATTGAGAGATCTATGAGGATATATTGTGAATGAACAGATAGATGAGAGAGTTGAATTTCTCGATTGATCTCTCTCTCTCTCCTCTATTAAATCGAATGGATCTTTCGATTTTGAGACGATATTTCTTATTTCGTTTCGAAACTTTTTTTCTCGATGATTGCATTAATAGATGATGATGGTGTTGTTGTGGTGAGTATGGAAACTATGATGTGATAATGTTTCCAATCTCTCTCTCTCTCTCTCTCTCTCTTTGAAATTCATATGGGCTTCTATTAGAGATATTATTTCACAGCTCAATTGATATTGTGTGGTGTGTGCTCTGAGTGTGTGTTCATTGTTGTTGGCGCGATCAATTGTTGTTATTGTGTTGTCCGAGATATATTCTCCAAAAAATAGCCAATGTGTCTTTTCCATTCCATTCCATTTCATTTTGATCTTTCTGAGCTCTCTCTCTCTCTCTCTTTTTCGTTTCTATTTTTTCGATCACTTTCATTTCTTTTACTTTCTCTTACCAGTACTATCAAAGTTGAAATGATGAAAAAAAAAGTTTTAGCTAGTTTTTGTATGCTACGATGATGGCTATGATCGAATATTATATGCACAAAACAGCTAAGGCGTTGTCATCGATTGTTTTGCTTTCATCAGTCTCTAGCTTAGTTATCTTCTCTTTTATTTCGCCCAGTATTAGAGCTAGATATTAATGATGATTTGCTTTATTCCATATTTACTATTGTTTGGATACAATCATACTTTTTTTTTGAGGAAAAATCAAATGTTTTATTTTGGATTGTTTGTTTCTCTAACAAAAAAAAAAAAAAAAAAGAAAAAAGAGAGAGAAAAGTTTCAAGTCCATTTTTGATATTTTCTCATCTTCATCGTGCGGATACTTTGATGCTGTTTTGAAACTAACCAAGAAAGACCCATAGAGTTCTAGTGGAGCTTGAATCGGAGAAAATTTTATGAAGAATTATATCTTGGCGCAAAAAAAAATGTTTTGAATTTTGGGATCGCAGACAAAAAATTATTTATTTTACTTGTTTTTTTTTCAAACTTACACTGGCAATAATCTACATCTCTAGAGTTCGATAGCAATAGAAGAAACAAAATTAAGGGTGTGTTTCGAGTGTCTGTGTATAGAATATCTCTCCTTTATCCTAATGGATTCTAATTAAATCTCTCTCTCTCTCTCATCGATACGGATACGTGTTTGATGGACATTCGCATTAATTGTATCATTAAAATAGCTTAGATGTTTGAATTTTCTAGACTTGTTTTCACTCCTAATCAATTCGTCTATATCCTTGGAATCTTTTGTGGAGAAAATGAGAACGAAGATTTCTTAATCAAAAATCCTCATTAATTTTACACTAATTTTATTTCTTTTTCACTCTCTCTTTTGTTCTTTCTGTCTTTCTTAAACAAAATCCCACAAAGTTTTGTTCTGTGTTCAAAGTGACAACAACACATCTATAGATTTCTTTTGTGATGAAAGTTTTTCTCTTGGATTTTCATTCGATCATCGTAGGGTGCAATATCGTACTACTGTCTGCTAGAGTCTGTTCCACAATTATTATTATTCTTAGCTCCATAATCTGATTGTTTCGAAATTATATTTGGTGTGATTTCATACTGCGATTTTATGAATGATTTTCCAGTTCTCTTTTTTATCCAATCAATATAGCAATAGCATAGAAACAATATGAATCATTGTGTGGGGAAGTGTGAACCGAATTCCTAGATTTTTCGAAACGATGATAAAGATGACACCCTCTGCTGTAAATCTCCATAGAATACAAAAACCACACAATCACTTAATATGACAGTGATTGGATTCCCGAGAAAAAAACACACCGAATTAATTGTTATGATCGAGAGAACCAAAACACAAACGAAAATTATCATCAAAATAATAAATTTTCTAACCCAATCATAATAAATTACATTTGATTTGTTAAGCAGCTAGGGTCTACACGAAAATCCTTGGAAAGAATTTGCAATCAATTAAGCGGAACCGCTCTCATCACCGGTCTTAGCATAAAGAGAAAGAAGGGCATAGATTTTGTTCCCGAAATTCTTCGCACTTAATTTTCTTGATTAGATTCTGATTGGAGCGGTGGAAAATGAAATTAAGGAGAATAAATGTATAAATTCAAGGATTATATTAATTTCTATCTCTCTCTTCGTCTTCGACTTTAAAGTGATTATTTCCTTCGATTAATTTTTCTCATTAAATTGCAGAACAAAATTGTAGACAATCATTTTCTGGAATGATTTTTGTCCAGTTATCATCATTATATGATGGTTACGATGGTGCATGGTATTTGTGGCTAGAATCTATTTCGCTCTTCTGAACCAAACATACTCTCCACGAAATTAATGAAGATTAACAATGCCCATTATTCTAGACAATAGCATTCGGATGTTTTTTCCTCTGAATTTTTCTTCCAAACCGGGGACTGTGTTGTTGGTAATTTTGATTCGATTAATGTGTTTGAGCGTTGTCGCCGTCGTCATCGTTCTCTTCGTTTCTCATACATTCTCATAAGAAATTGCATAGATACTGTCCCGAAAACCAATGACCGCAACTAAATGAGAATATTTATCGTTGCTGTTATTGTTGGCTTGTCTCCTTTAATAAATATCGAAAGCATTTCAATATGAAATTCTTCTGTTGATTTAATTATCAATGTCATAGTAATAAGTGAAAGAGAGAAAAATAGTCAAATTTTTCACTACTTCTTCCCACCACTTGTGTGGAATGAATGGTCTCTCTCTCTCTCTCATTCTAGTCTAGTCTACTTTTTCCAGTACTTGCACGGACAAATCAAATGAAAAAAAATCTGAATCAAAAGACAAAAATTTCGATCCAAATCATTATTATCGATCATAACTAGTTTTTCTTTATTTTTCTGAACCCTATCCTTTCATCGAATCCGATCGAGAGAAAAACAAGAAATCGAATTTATTGTCTGATTGAATTGAATCTTTTCATAGCGATTCTCTTCTCTCGGTCACTTAGAATCTTTATTGGGCACTAGACGTGACAAAAAAAATGTTCTATTACAGAATGATCCAAAGAAATCAATGAAAAATAGTGGAGAAAAAAAAATGATATGAATTCTGGATCTTTTTTTTTTTTTTTTTGAAATTCTCTCGTTTATTTTCTCAATGAAATGACTTTCCAGCTTCGAATCTATGCTGTTTTGTAGAGCAATTAATCAAGTTGGATTGGACAATTGAAGAAATGAGACAAAGAAGAGAGAAAGAGAAATGAAAAATATTGATGAGAATAATAAAAGCGATGATGATTGGGGATGATTTAACAAAGCTTTGGTCCAAAAATTTTGTTCCAAATTCGATAGAACTAGAAATGAATTCAAAACGAAAGCTTGTTCAGCAAAAAAAAAATAAAGAAAAAGAAAATTGTATTCTCATTCTCTTATTTTTGTTCAAAGATTTTTTTTAAATTTCCTTTGCGTAGTAAAAAAATGAGAAAGCGAAAGAAGCGAACAAAATCGAATTAATCAAGAATTTCGATTTGATAAAGTGTGGTGTGCTTGTGATGATGTGATGGAAATTCCAATTCACTCTTCGGCCTCTACATTCATTTCATGCTAACTATGCAGATTTATGAATTTCAATGTTTTCTGCTGCTTCGACGCTTCCTTTTCCTTTTCTTCGTTCATTGCCGCATAAGATCTACTCTATATGTGTGTGCGTTCTCGGGTCTCTTCTTCTTTTTTTTCACTAGCAAGAAACGAAGAAAAAATAATAATCATTCAATAATGGTTGAATGATTCGGTGGACCTGAATCTTAATCAATCATATTCTTCTCTTATTTTATTCTGTTAACGATTCCTTCTTCATTGTTCAAATTCACTTCTTTGCTTTTTTTTCGAAAACAAAAGAAGATATACCGCTTCTAGTACTTTAGTTGAGCTTAAATCAGAATGAATATCTAGTCTATCAATTATCTATGGTTTAGATGGTAATGTGATGTCTGATAATGATGTCGATCATTTGAATAATTATCCACAATCTTTTTGATTGTGATGATTAATCTCCTAACTAATCTCTTCGCATTTCGGAGTGAACTAGAATCAATATTCCAATGCGAATACAATCTCACTCGATGACAATGTCACATCACACAAAGCTATCGATTAACTCTTTTTTGAGTTCCATTAGAGTCTCTAAGATTGAAAGAATCTCATATCTAACCATCGAACATCGACAGCATCATCATTCGTCACAAGAGAACATTTGAATAGAGATTTCTATCTATTTTGAATTCATCACACAATACCAATGGTGTTGGGTTGTGTGTGTATGCGTTTGTATGCGTGTACAATCTTCGGTTTAATTTAAATATTATTTATGATGCCATTTAATTATATTATTCGCAACGATAATGATGATTATCCTTCTTTATTGTTGCGCTTTGGTGTGATGTAATGTGTGTGTGTGTGTGTGTGTTTGAGCTGCGATTTCAAATTGCGACGACGATGATGATGATTTCTATTGAATGTAATCAGAATTAATTAAACCGTGCAGAAATAATACCCGATTGCATTTTAATTGGATTGTTCGATTCAGAAATTCTGAAGATTATTATACACACAGGAGATTATTAGTATTATTTTCAAATGATAGACCGGGTTGACTGGTAGGTTAGATTGGCATTGTTGCTCTCACTAGATTCGACCGAATTCAATCTTTTTTTTTTACAATCTGATTTCTTGTTTTTCGATGGCATGTTTTTGTTGTTGCTATGAGTTAGAGAATGAAAAAAGACTCGATGATTGAATGACTTGCTAGCAATAGCTAATATATCAACCATTAGAGAAATGAATCTTCTAATGTCATTCAACGTTACTTTCTACCATTCCATTACCGAGCCGAACAATCATTAAAACGATTATTATTATTATTATTGCTATTATCATTTATTATAGCCTATTGTTTTTGTTCTCTGTCTAGGAATGGTGTCCTCTCTTCGATTGCTATAGATTTGGAATTTCAATTACAACCACTTTTTCAAATCAAACCAAAGAAAGATAGGGAGAGTCTAACAAAATACTCCTTTCAAATCCGAAAAGCTTTCATTTAATAACATAAGAAGCCAAAAGAAGCACTCGATGATGATGATGATGATGATTTCAATAATGAAAAGCATTCCTATCTGGCTTATTTTTATTATGAAAATATTTTGTCTATTCTTCGTTCTCTTTCGTTTGATTGTTAATGTTTGTTAGGGTTATCCGTTTGGTTTGTTATCTTTCTAGTCTCGAAACCTCTCCAATCAAATTTAATAGAAAATTTCATCTTTTTCAATATATTCTCGAAATATTATCATTTCATAACACCATGGTAAAAATTGTTTGTTTGTTCATATTTGCTTTCACTGTGATTTGACCTAAACTTACCTGTGATGCTGATCGAAATGATCTGAACTTTATCAAATGAGCTGATTCCTACCTTCTAAGCAAAAAAAATGATTCCTTTTCAATGCAAATTAAATGAGAATGATGGTAATGATCTAATCATCTTCCAAGTTTCTTGAATTGAGGTCTTCTTTCTCCTATTTCCATATCTTTCAGCCGAATCTTGATTTACTTCTGTCGATGTTGATGATCGATCAATTATTCCCCCCTCTCTCTCTCTCGATGCATTGTTTTATTGTATCTCATCGATTAGATTCATTAGATTTGTATCGGAATTTTTTTCTTTCAAATCTGATCAGCTATATGTTATAGTCTATAACTCTCACCCCTACTGATCAATTGGATTTGGAGATAAAGAGTTCCTAACAAAAAATGCTAATAATAATCGAAATAGTAACAACATCCAGATTATCTTTACCTTTTTGATCTTTGTCCCTCAAATATCTCGATTTTTGTTCCATTGTATTCCAGCTATTCTGGTTAAATTTAAATTCAATTCAATTTCAGTGATTACTTTCAAGAGATTCGATCGAATTCAATTGAATCAATTTATGGAGATCAATGAGAGAGAAAGGAAAGTTTCATTCCTTTGATCTAATCGAAGATGAAACTAGAAAGAAAAAGCTATTTTTGTCTTCTGTTAAAATTTTCTTGATCTCTGATATCTTTCTACTCTTTTACAATCGATCAATCTCAGTTGATTGTAGAGCAAAAAATGGACTTTCAAAGTTATTCTTTATTAAGCCCAGTGCTCCGAATCGAACCGATTCAATCATCATCGATGATATAATGATGATTCGGGACTTGATTTGTGTGTTGTTCATTATTATTGTGGGTCATTCTAACAAGGATTTCTTTCGAAAGTTAGACCTAAATACTGGACAATTGAATAGAGTAATTTGATCGATCTATTTGTATGTCACAAATTTCCAGTTTTCTGTCTCCATCATTTTTTCCTGATAACTCAGTATATTGTTTAATCATTAAATATCTTCTCCTAATGATAATAAACGATTGACATCAATAAGTTCGTATCGATTGCTTCGAGAATTAGATAGATTAATGTTCGAACCATCGCCACCCTTGCATTCCTTGTTCTCATTTTATTTCAGACTCCATTTTTCGAATTCAATTACGGATTAAAATACGTAAATATGTCAATCTCAATGAAGATTGGTGCAAAGATGATCGACTCATCATTTACTCAATAAATTCGGATTTCATCACGAAATCATAATTGAGAGTGATCTCAGTCGATAGTTATGCCATCCCTATCCATCATCAACATCATCATCGTCCGAGAGTTATTTCCGTTCGAACATATGGAACATCATCTAGCACTCTTTCCTGTCTGATCTCTATTCGAGAAGAGAAGAATGCAAATTCAATATGAAAGAGAGAGAGAGAGAGAGAGAGAAAAAATTGTATAATTTTGTGATCAAAATTTGATGATATTATTATGGATTATTTATTTCACATCTTTGCGTGGTTGTAGCATCCTAATGAAATCCATATTGATGCGTGTGTGCCTGTTTCGAAGTGATGATGATCTTCTCGTCTATTATGGAACGTTCAAGTTCGTGGAGAAAAAAGAGTCCACTAAGATCAAATCGATTAAATAACAATAAAAAAGAGCGGAGCAATTTTAGGCCCTAATCTTGCGATGCGAGAGCTCTATTAGATTACAATTTAATTTGGCAAACACAAAGAGATCGAGAAATCAAAAGAATCGAAGAATGGAATGTTCTCATTCTTTGAACACACAAACAGTTCATGAAATTTTTATTTGGCTATTTTATCTCTTCAAATTTTTCATATTCAATTTTCATTTTGTTTGGAAAATTAAAGAGCGAGAGAGAGAGAGAGAGAGAGAGGAAGAGAAAAATCGGCATTTCTTCATACTAGAATCTATCGGAAAGCTTCACGAGACAACGATATCACGACATTGTTGTTCCTAATGGAAACTAAATTAGAAGTCGAATGAAATGAAATGTTGCTGGAAAGTTAGCGGAAGGAGACTAGAAAGTTTAGAATTGTTATCGACAAATTATCAACAATGGCATCATCTGAATCGATTCGGAAAATTTTTCTTTTCTCTTGCATTTGGAGAGAAATTGATCTCTCTCTCTCTCTCTCTCTCTCTCTCTAGGATTGTGTGATGAAAAATGGAAAACAAAATTGAAATTTCAAATGAATTCTATTCCTATCTAAATATGAAATTTATATAATACTTATGTACTTAAATAATTGAAAAGTTATCTAAATTCTCATCGATCGGATTTCGAATCTCTCTCTCTCTCTCTCTCTTCATCATTCATCGATTGCTTTGTGTTATCGAGTCCACCAAAAAAGATCAATAAATTCCACTTGCAAATAATTGACGAGAATCAGAATGTGTTCTCTAGAAAATCTTTCCGAACGTTTTGATTTCTTTCATCGATTTTTTCTCTCGAAACTCAGTGTCCGTTGGTTAGGTCTAATTCGATTTCAAATTATTTTCTACTCCTTCTGTATTCTTGGAAATTTTATTTCTATTTTTTTTTGTTTTTTTTCAAATTTCGGGATCGGTTCTCGGGTATTTAATTGCTTTAATCTGTTTTTTTTTCTTTCTGCTTAGCTCTATTCTGGGGGTATGGCAGAGAAAAAAAAACAATCTCATTGAAAATTATGACTTCTCTTTTGCGATTCGCTTCTTTTCCAGGCAGCTCTCCATCCCAGAATTGATTGCAATTAATTGCTTTAAGATAGTAATTAGTAATTGACTTTTTTTTCTCCGTCTCATTTTTGAATATAATTTATTATCATTCTAGATAATTCTTCTCTGTAGCCGTTGACTTTAATTTTTTTTCGATTAATTCTTTTTGCTTCCAACGAAAAAAAAAAAAAAAACGATTTCTAAGCCTTCGCCTCGTTTTGTTATGTAATTTTGTTTTTTTCCATCCAAGAATATCGTCTCTCTCTCTCTCTCTCTCGTTAATGAAAAAAATGATTCATTCCATCATTCATCAAAAGCTAGAGGAGGTTTTCTTTGCTCCCTCCATCCTTTCTCGATCGAGAGACAATAAAGAAATGATGGCGTGTTCTTGGAATCTCTCTAGTTTTAGCTTTCTATCTAAATTTATCTTTTCGGATTTTATATTCTAGCCACAAGAAGATGGAAAAGAAATGATTGAAAGTGATGGTGACGGTTACACGATGATGATCATCACCCCTTGGCCAAGTGTTTCCGTGTAGTTTCGATCTCTCTCTCTCTCTCTCTCTCTTCTCTTATTCGGTTTGTAGTCATTCTCAGCTTCGCTCCTTTCTATTGTTTGGCTTGTTGGGCTTGAATGATGACATTTTTTTCTCGGCCTAGTTCTTTTCGATAATTTTTACTTTTCGCAGCCAAGTACTATTTGGTTTGACGAAGTGATTGTGATAATGATGGTAACCATTTAGTGTTTTAACATACTGGACACCAAATGATCTTGAATTAAAAAATTGATCGAAGCAACAAAAAAAGCAAGCAGGCAGCTAAGCAATTTTGTTGAAAAGAAAAGTGGTTAAGGCGAGTGAATTTTTGGATTCACCTGCAATATTTTTCCGCTCTCTACTCTCCGAACTTTGAAAAAATCGATCGTATTCAACCATCACAATCTAGATTGCATCACTATTGTTGTTGCTTGCAGGACCGAACAGTTGGTATTTCGATTTAATTGCTTCTAAATGACATCAGGCAACTCTAGTTTTTACTCTCAGCTCTCTGTCTCACATTCGAGACTAGAATTCAGTCTTGCTAGAATTCTCATTTCACTTAGAGCTTCTCATTTTTTTTCTAGTCGAAAAAGATTCACTTGACTTAGAGAATCGAATGGCCAAAGCTCTAAGTCAATTAAAACGAATTATATAATTTATTTCATTTTTTTTCCTCCTTAGCTTATTCTATATCTAATTTGCTGTGATTCTCTCTAATGATGAGGACTCATATAAGCTTTATGTGTTTTTCGAATAATTTCGGCAACCAATGGATGATCAAGTTATGCATCGAAATGGATCAAATCGAAATCTAGGCTTGTTTCCTTCTCTAATTAATCTTTAATAAGACCAAATCTTTCTCTCTATCTCTCTATCTCTCTCTCTCTTCCTCTTGAGAGAACCTCACTAGCTCGGTCCTTCTTTTTCACCGAAAAACCATCGATCTTTGATACATTTTATTCATTCATCGAGATTTTCCATATTAATCTTTATTTTTCTCCACTACTTTCTAATATAATATCATCAATGTCGATGATGATGATGCACAGTTTGTGGTCATCGCTAGAGATTATAAAGGTCAATCAAATCGAAAGAATCACCTAATCGCTAGCTAGATCTCTCTTGCTCGCTTAATTATTGGAAAGATCTTGTCGATCTTATCGGCTTCAATGAGAGAGAGAGAGAGAGGAGAGGATCTTTGGAGAAATTTCAAAAAATGGTCACAATTTTTTCAGCTAGTTTTTATCATCATACTACATCAATGACACCATTTAATTTATTTGATCTCCGACAGAAAAAAAAATCTCAATTATCTATGATTTTGTTACAAAATCATCGCCATTCCCCCCCTCTTTCTCTCTCTCTCTCTCTCTCTCTATCTCCCTTATAGCTTCATCAATCTCGCTTCAATGAATTTAATTTGTTTGATGCGAGAAATTCGAGCACAACAAAATTATAATTCTAGCCATTTTCCTTATCAATTTTCTATGCTTTAATCGATTCATAATAAGATTGAATTCGTAATACTTCAATTCATTCAATAATTTATCTAGATTCATTTCGTTTTTTTTTAGAATAAAAATCCTACAAATTTCGACATCGAGATTCGAAAGCCACGATTTATATGTTTGATATTCAATTTTTGATCGAGAGCTGACATCGCCACCAATGAATTGAATTTTTGGTTTGATTTTAAAAAAACCAAATCGAAAAGACCTAGCTTGCATCAATGATGATCCCTACAGAGTAACCCAATGAGATTATGCATAAAACTAGTGAGAGAAAAATAGAGAAAGAGAGAGAGAGAGAGAGAGACAGAGAGAGTGAAACTATGCAAGAGACGTAGGATTCAAAATTGAAAGTAAAAATGCTTGAAATAGCTCCATAATAACAAGAACGAATGGATGAATGGTTTGATTTGATTTGCTCTACAGTTTTTTGCCTTGAAGGCATTTGAAAATTTTTTGTTGCTTCTAATGTGATCTTCAAGATCGAAATCGAATTTCAGAGCTATCCAGAGAGAGAGAGAGAGAGAGAGAGCAAGACATTCACAACAATAGCATTTTTCTTCCCTTGGACAGCACAATCTTATCGACTAGAAATTTTTTCGAAGATCGATAATACCATTGACAACAATAGCAACAACGGTTACATCAAGAATGTTGAACACTGGCGCAGGGAGAAACGAAAAGAGGAGAGAGCAAGGACTTAATCATCTTCGAGTGGTGTAAATTTTTCTCTATCATCATCATCTTCTTCGTTGTATTTTTTACACAAAAGAAAGACCAGTTAATGATGATAATGATGATCCATCGAACGAAAAAGACTATGAAGAAACTGAAGATGATTAGCTGTTCGTTCAAGAGATTTCATGGTCAGCATAGTTTTTTTTTGTGTTTTGAAGGAAGATTTTTTTCCTCACTTCACCTTGTTTCTGACTATGGCCTACAAATTTGGCTAGCGAATCGAATCCAAGTCGAAGGATATAAAAAATCGAAATTTCACTCTTGAATATCACCAGGTAGATAGAGAACGAATGAGAGAGATTGATCGCCGAGAAAAGAGCGAATTTCCATAATCGATGATCATAATGAACCGGGGGATTAGTGCTGAAGTGGAGAAGATGAAATTGTTTTCCTTCTCTAGATTTAAAATAGAATTTTTATTTTGAGGATGTTCGGTCGAAGAAAAAAGAATCAGGTAATGTTCGATGTAATCCGAGCAATACTCTCTCCCGACGTTCGTTTTCCAGCCCATTTTTTTATATTTGAATTTCAAATCGATTGATGATGTTGTCGGTAATGATCTCGAAGTGAACGAAGCAAGCAAAAAAGAATTCCTTGAAGTATCCGGTCGCAATTTTAAAAGAGCTAATAAAATAACAAACCAATCCGTATGAATCGTTAAGCTTTTTATCTTCGCTGTATATTGATTGGTCAGCATCACACCCCCATCACTGTACAAGCTGTTTGTTGAATTCTCAGTTTGTTTGTTCGTTTCAAGATATTGTTTAACATCAGAAGGTTATCCTTCGATCTCTATCCTTGCTATAGTCGTTGTTTTTGTCTATTAGCAGAAAGCTAGTGTTGTCAATGCGAAAGAAGAGAGATTAATTTCCTTCCACTCTCTCCTCGATCCAATCATATCGAATAGAATTAGATTTTAGTGTGTGTATTTTGACCATGATCGAGCATCAAGGGCATACCTTTCGATGATGTCCGATGCCAAAGATGGTGATGCTCTTCATCATTGATTGGAGATGAATGAAACTTAATGAGGAATGATGATGATGATGATGAAAATAACAAAAGCCGATTGATGGAATTTTAGTGTTAAAATCCGATTAGAGAAGAATCGATGTTTGATCATCGAAAACAAAGATTTGAGGGCAAAATAAAAAAAAATCATTAAAACGATCTCTCAAAATGTTCGGTTCGATTTTTAACACAAACTAAAACTTAAATTGTTACAATCGAAGCAAATTGTTTTTTAACGCAAGAATCCAGAGGATCATTTTCATATCGATTATTCTAACCGAAACGACCCCCGCCATCGCTAAACTTTCTTCAATTTAATCGCTATTTTTATTGATCAATTGATTGGGAAAATTTTTCTCTGTCCCCTGCTTGTTTGCTTTTCTTTTTTTTTTTGTAGTTAAGCCTACAAGGTTATCTCTGTGTGCGCACCCTTCAACTGAAACACTTAGATTTTCCATTGCCAAAATCTGCTCTTCGCAATGGATCATCTCAATCTCAACATGACATTTTTCTTGCTTCTCGTCCATCTCTATCACTCTCTTAGATATTAATTGATTAATTTGAAAAAAAGATTATTGGAGATTGGTTGATCGTAATTAACGTTGATGAATATGCAGCACAGAGAGAGAGAGAGAGAGAGAGAGAGAGAGAGAATTGAATTTTCTTCTAATTCAGCTAATATAGATGAATGTAGTGTAATGTAATGAAAGCGTATTACATCCTCATCAAAATCAATCCCTAATTAATCATCGAAGTATTATTTGAGCAGGAATAGAGAGTGATCAATTGAATTCGGATGTGCTCTTGTCGTGTTGGATTTGTTGTTTTTTCTTAAATTCGAAGCGGCTCTGATAAATCTAGAGAACAAGCGAGAATACAGACAAAGAGAGAGAGAGTTTTAGGTCTCTCGATCTCATCAATGTTACTCGAAAAAAATACGCCCATTTTTCATGGCTTTTCTGACCAGAGATTTCTTCTGTTCTTAGAGAAATTATGTTTTTTTTGGCTTTCTTACATCCTTACAATAAGCAGCAAATTTTATGAAAGAATTAAATCCAGACTGATTTCTCCATCATTGTTAGTATTCTATCTAATTCTATTTGATTATTCAATTGATATATTTCTCATTAATTATGTCATGCAGTGATGTTGCTAAAAAAATGATAATGTTGGTGTTGTCTGATGGTGCCGAATGATTACTTCGCTAATAGCTGACAAATTAAATATCACTGGTTTGATCCAATTTTTTTCCTCCCTCTCTCTCTCTCTCTCTCTCTCTCGCTCTCTCGCTTTATTTGGCTTTTCCTTATTCATTTCATCGTTTTTCGAAGCGAAGAGAATTTTTCAGAGTTTTTTTTCTCGACATTTCATTTCTTCAAAATAGATTACCTAAATATTGAATTGAAAAAATCATCATATCTTTTTACCTAAGCGAACTAAGAAACGCTTTATAGCATACTAAAAGCATTTCATCAAAAAAAAAAAAAAAAAAAAAAAAAAAAAAAAATACTAAATCAAATGCTTCAATCTTTTCTCTTTTGAACTTTTTTCAAATATTTTTTTTCTCTCGATCTCGTACATATTAATGATGATGTCTGTGATGGCTATCTCTTCTCCGTCCGCAGCTAGTGATGGCCAGAATTATCGTTCTATTTGTATGCCTTTTGCCTGCGAAGAAAAAGAAGCATTAATGGCCTCTGTGTTCATTAATAGATATCCTGCTGTTGCTGTTGCTGTTGCTTTCTTGGTCTTTTTAAAGCAAATTTTTCTCTTCATCATTAGCTTTCGATTACCGATCAATCGAACACATCAACTTTTCGATGCTTTTTATCTTTTTCTTCTTGTTCCATCTTCTTTGGTCTTCAACTACGATCAAGATGTTGATGGTGGTGGCTGTGGTGTTGTATGATGATGTTGATGGCCTATCTTAATCTACAAGCAAATCGCCAAAATTCTGCTTTGTCCATTAAATGCTGCAATAGGGGTAGTTAAATGTTGAAAATATAAAACCTAAAACGAAATATTGTTAACGAAAGAAAGATAGAAAGATTGGTAGATAAATATTGAATCAAAAAGGTAAAGCTAAGATAAGATTCCATTGGTTTTGCATTGGATAATCAATATTCGAACATTGAAGAGCAAAAATGAGAGAAGAAAATTGCACAAATGAGAAGAGAATGAAAGCTAGGGTTTTTTTCGTTTTTTTTAAATTAAAAAAAGATCAATTGAGAGAAGAGAGAGAGAGAGAGAGAAAACATAGGCCAAAAATTTTGACAGTTTCTCTCCCCACAACCATCCCTTGTTGCTACAATTTTTTTTTCTCCGTTTCAAATTTAGACCATTCTTTTTTGCATCTGATTTCTACGAAAAGATATGTTACCTTAATCGAAAACTTTTCGATAGCTTAAAGTTTTGTTCTTGATTGTTTCGGACAGATTTTTTCCCCTCGACCATTTTGATTCTTGAAGACACATCAATCAAAAAAAAAAAAAACTATTGAAAAAATCATTTGAGCAGTGTAGAAATGATTAAACATCTAGATTTGATGATGTGTTTGATTCGATTGGAATCCCTTTCTTCTCCAAACCTCCACCATCATCATCACCAATCAAATCATTTCTTCTTTTCGAGAACATTTCGTTTCAATCTGTCTTGATTTGATTCATCCAGTACAAAAGGGTTTTTTCGCTATCTCTCTCTCTCTCTCTCTCTCTCTCTCTCTCTCTCTCTCTCTCTCTGGCTCTGTCCATTAATTGATTGGTTATGATGAATTTTTTGATTTAGGTCTTGAATTTCTTCGATTGTTAAAAATGATTCCGCTTGATGTGTCGTTGTTCTATGCTGTTGATGTTTGATTATTTTTGAAATTTTCACCATTTCTATCTCAGTCTTGAACTTCGGTTGTGAAATCTTCTAGATCAGAATCCCTAACTATCATCTTAAATCGTTGCGGTCTATTTGACAATTTTCATTAAATTTTCTAATTTATATTTTTCAAAAAATTTATTATACTGTCATTTGTATCAAAATTTTATTTCTATTTTGTCTCTACGGATAGAGATTATTCTGTTTTCTTCGTTTTGAAACTAGCGAAAAAAAAGAGATAATTGGAAAAGAAACAATTCGATGATTTGGTTCCCTCATCGTCGAAAAGATTATTAGTCATTTCATTTTTGGTTCATATTTGTTAGAACACAAAAAATTTTCTATAAGAATCGGAACAATATAAACCACCGATAATCGAATGGAACCATCGTTGGGGACTTTGTGATGCGAATTTTTTTTTGGCCTTTTTTCTCTCTCAATTCTGTTCGAATGTTAATTCCCCATTCCAAAACCATCGAAATCAGCAAAGCAGCAGCAGCAACAGCAGCTTCGAGCTTTCTTCTGAAAAAGAATCTTACACATTTTATTCATTACACGCATCAACGACGTGTGCGAGTAAAAAATCGGTACTTGCTTCCTTCTTGGGTTTGAAGAATTTTCAAGTCTCAATTCTATCATTTTCTCTCTCTCTCTCTCTCTCTCTCTCTCTCTCTCTCTCTCTCTCTCTCTCTCTCTCTCTCTCTTTCTTCCCAGCGAAGATTATTCAATCACATTAAATTCATCATAATCATCATCTTGAATAGTGTAGGAAATCTCAAGAAAACAAAAGTGTTTGCCAGAATGAGATTCGCTTCTTCACTTTTTTTTTCATTTCAATCACACATTTTCTAATTTATTCATTCCTCTTTTTTTTATTCTTCTATATTCTTAATATTCTTTCTATTCCTTAGCTTGGTTTTATCGCAGTGAACGTATTCTTAGACTACAGAGAGAGAGAGAGAGAGAGAGAGAGAATAGAGAGAAGGATTGTCGCGTCACATTCGATGTCGTTAAATGCGAGCGAACCTATCCATCATTGTGATTGATCTTCGCTGCAATGTAAAAAAATTACCTCCCTCTCTTGGTTCCATTTATTTTTCTGATTGTTGATGAAGCTTAAAATCATCATCATCTTGAATACATTTATTACTGTGGAAAAAAACTTCTCAAATGATCGAAGCAAAGGAGAAAAAAATAGACGAAAGAATCAATCAGAGCTCAATTCTTCGATTTCTATATTCTTGATGCTCTTCTTAAAAACCAATGCTTCGCTTCTTATTGATATCATTCCTATTCCATTGATTTAGATTTTTTCCGCTCTATACTTGGATTGATTTCGAGAAATCTTTTCGTTTGTTTTCCGATCACTCCCATTTTTTCATTAATCGAGAACAAATCGCAATGAATGTCATCGATTCGAATATATATCACTTTGTCTTGTCTCTCTTCTTCTCTCTTTTTCCCTTTGATGCCGAATCGCTTAATTTTTTTCCGAACCAATGTTTAGATTAATGTAAACATTGTGATTTTTGTTTGGTCTTGTGATATTCTTGTGAAACTTCGAGATAGTAAAAAAGGATAATTGATCTCTTGTCGTTCGGTTAGCGTTGGTAGATCTCTCTCTCGCTCGATCCTCTCTAGCTCATCGTCATTATTATCATTACAGCCGAATCAATTAATCATACTACCGAATAACTTAGAATTCATTATTATTATTCCATCTTTCTGGTCGATGTTCTCGAATAGCCTAGAAAACTTGATTGTCTAGGCTTATTTTCGATTCAAAGATTAATGTTGTTTTTTTTTCATTTACTCAATATCCCAAACAACAACAGAGAGGCAATCAAATTGATTGTGTAATAGATACATCATAGATTGGTATAATATTTGCATATGGATTCACACAAGCATACATTCAAGCACATATTCTTCTCGCTTCATTCTCTCCTCTCTTTTCGCAAACGGAGAGCGATTATTGTTTTTCATTACGCTAGCCCAAACTCTTGTTTTTATCTATTCAGTGTGTTATCTTTCCGATCTCCATCACCATTCTCTTGCTGTCTCGTAGAGATCAGATAATAGATAAATTGAAAAAAATTTCGAATCACAATCGGCATTAATTAGGCAAACATTAATGATTTCGATGATGCTGTTGTTGATGATGTTATTAAATATTTAATAATCCTTTCATTTCGTTTCCAACACCATTCTTGATAATAATTTTTTTCTTTTTGGCAAATCTTTGCCCTTTCTTCGCCTTCATTTTATTCTGTTTAATTTCCTTTCACAAATTATTTCATCAATGATTGAGGCCGAATTGAGGCTGATTCAAAAACATTTGCATTGGCAAGCTTTAAGATTTTCAAGAGATTTTCAATTAGTCGACACTTTTTCTCTCGCTTCTTTACCACTGTTTTTGATTCGATGATGTTTTGATTACTTGGATTGAAAATATCCATAATGTCTCCATCATCATCATCATCATCATCGAAACTAACCTCATCGTTTGCTTAATTCAAGCGCTATATGATGATTAGTTGCGATGAATTGGATTGTAAGGAAAATTTAGACGAAACAGAAAAGTGAAAACAAAAAAGAAAATGAATGAATCGCCTACGAAAATCATTCATATCATCTTCATTGAAGACCTAAAAGAAAAACACAATAGTCGAGTTCGAATCTTTTGCATTTTCATTTCATTTTGGTTTTTCAATTTCAATTCGAATCTCTGTTTGGTGGTCGAAGGAAAAAAATTTGAAAATTAGATTGGTGCCGAAACTTACGTTTACTGGACGTTTGGTGAAAGCAAAAGATATCCTAGGATCGTTACATTTTCCGCATCCAAATGGTCTGTTTGAGCTATCGAAAAAGAAAGTTCATTGTGGAGAAAATTTGAAAATTTTCAAATTCAAATCTTGTCTCAATTTTTCTTTTTCTCTGTCAATGAAAATTTGTTCTAAGGATTGTAGGTGTGTGTAGGGGTGTGTGCTATGAAGACACAACATGAATATTCCATTAATAAGTGACCGTTTTGCTTGTCGTTGCGTGCTTGTTTGTTCGATTTCCGATTAGTTTATTGTTTGTTTCATAGCGGAAACAAACTCCCTCTCGATCAAAATATATAGATTTCTTTAGAATCAAGGTGGATAGAGAGAAAGAGGAAAGCGAAAGAGAACTCGACACAAACTCGAACGGGAATGCAAATCTAAATCATTTTCCATCGCCGTTTTCATTCATATTTTTTTTTTGGATTTTTTTTTATTAGAGAAAATTCGAAAAAAATTCAACTTTTTTTCATCGATAAATTTTTATTTTGCTTCGTCAGAAATAATTTGTCGTTTCGCGATGATGGCGATCGGTGAAGTGATAATAATTCAAATAAAACTTCTACTCTCTAAATCTTGTCATTTTTTTCGAGAGCTAGAGAGAAAAGATGGTTTCTTTCTTCCTGTTCGCCGTAAATCTACTATGTTCCATACACATCGAGGAAAGGTGATCTAAGAATGATGGTGTGTGATGATCAATTCATTTTTGAAATTTTTCGATATATTTTATCCATAAAAAATTGAAATTTTGATTTTTTTTTTTCGTTTTCTCGTTGAAACGGCAAGAAAAATTTAATCCTTGTTTTACCTATCTGCTGTGTGTTGTGTGTGTTAAAGATGTGTGTAAATCATTCTAAATCAATGTTTCCTGCTGGTGTTGGTTGTCTCGGGTGAATCTTTTGAAGCCTCTCTCTCTCTCTCTTTATCTCGAAGCTTTGCGACATATGTTTTAGCAATGAGTTTGTATGTTCTTGTCTTCGATCTTGTTTAACCTGGTCGATGAAGATTAAGAGTGATATATTACGGATTAGCTTTGATTTTTTCTCTGATTTCATTCGGACACACACACACACCAATGTAGACACCCATCAAGATTTAGATCATAATCATTATGATCTTCGTTCTCTTCTCTCTCTCTCTCTCACAGCATGGGAATATATTATTTTGTGAGGGGACAAGAAAAGGGAAGGGGAAAAAGAACAATCTCCGAAAAATATCTTATCATTTTATGTCTATCTATTCTCTTTTTCTCTCTTTCTCTCTCTCTCTCTCTCTCTCAATGTTTGATCAGAAACAAAAATTTTTGCCGATTTTAAAACAAAAAAAAAAGCTTTGAAAAGCAAAAAGAGAAAATTATGTAATAGAATGACATAATGAGAGTTTTGAAATTTATGAAAAAAATAAATTTTCCTCCTCGTAGTCGTCAAGTCTATTCATTTTTTTCTAAACTACAAAGACACACACATCAACCAAAATGGTTTGTGGATTCGGTTGGAATAGATAGCTTTCGATGTGTTCGACTCTCCATTAGAGATGAATCAATGAAGATTTCGATGCGCTATCTCTACATATTTATTCTCGACATTCCTTGTTTCTCGCTTGTGTAGAAGCGATCACCTTTATGATCGGTCATCTCTTCCTTCTCTCTCGGTTCTTCACTCTTCAATCTCCTCAATTCTTTTCAACTTTATCTCTCGCTTCATTGAAATTCTTTTTTTTATCATCATCCTAGTGTTGTTTACACCAAGCAGCAACAAAAGCAACAACTAAAAAAACATTTTTTTCTAGGATATCAAATGGAAAAATCTTTTTTTCCATAATTTTTTTTTTCGCTGCGAGTCAGTCGATTTGATAAAGATTTTTTGGGTTTCAATGGAAAAAAAATCTTTGAAAAGCTCAATATTGTCAAAATGAGATTATGAAAGAGAGACAAAGACAGTGTGAGAGGGTATCTCATATCAAAATTTGGGGACAGAGAAATTTAATTTATTCATTCCGTACAAACGACATAAGACGTTGTTTCCCCCTCAATCGAGTCTATTTACTGAGTGGAACGAAAAGATATTGAATATTTTCCGAAGGAGAGTGAAATAGTCCAGCCCGTAGTAGATCATTTTTATTTTCACGCCAAACAACAACCAAGAACACCAAACTTACTTGTCATATGAAACCATACAGAAGTAAAAAAGACAAAGAACGTAAATATGCAGAGAGATTGGTACCGATCGACGATATTACAATGAGAAGTTCTGAACCTAGAAGTGGAAAAACTAGCAAATTTATTCTCTAGTCCAAAAAGAGACCAACTAAGCATAGAATGGAAATGGAATTCTATTTAATTTCACTCTTCAATTGAGAAAATACTTTCGGATCGAATTTCGATGCTTTGCATTGCTCTTTGATTCTCTGTAATTCTTAGACTCTTGTCTCAGCCAGGCCTCTTAATCCTAGAAGAGACTCTAACATAGCCATCATCACCATCTTGGAGTTTTTCAATTTTTTTTTGTTTTGATAAAAAATTGAATCCATATTTTTGTTTGTCTCTTGGTTTCGGATCAGTGTCTATTCAATTATATTCAATGCCCTCTTTTTCTCTCTCCATACTAGGTGTGATTTTTTTGCAAAAAAACTTCTGGAAATGATCAGATCAGCTTGTGGAAGAGAGCTTCGCGATGACCTCCTCGGTTCTCTTAAAAAGATGCTTTGTTTGGAGGGAAACTACTACTGCAGTTCGAATGCCGAAACAGTTTAGATTTCATACAATCATTGATTCATTCTCTATCATCGGTTCTGTCTTTTGATTCCCCCTGACTTTGTTTCGACGAGAGAATCAAAACGATTCTTTGTTGACATTACGTGACTGAATTCCAATTTCTAGCCCAAAATGGAAATTCTCCAATGTGTCAACGATCGATCAAATTTTAATCATTTTTCATGTGTTTGTTCCTCGATTCTGCCAAACAAAACCGATCGTTTCATTGAACATTTGAAAAAGTTCGATTTATGAATGATATTGGCTCTTTCGTCAGTTGAGATTCAACTTGGGCTTTTTGTCAAAGAAGATCGCATTGAAAACTATCTCTATTTGTTTGACAATTAAGATTTTAGCTTTATTTTCAATCAATTTGGATTTATCAATTAGTTTAAGTAGTGGCGTAGAAATAAATTCAATGAAAGAAATATGTTTCAATGCATAGAGAATCACTCGAATGATGGTGATGAATTCCCTATCGAAATTAAACATTCTATCTAGGTTCTAGATTCAAATGCTTGAATGCTAAAATATTAATTTCAAATCACATATGTTACTTTCTCATAACTGTTATTATCTTATTAGACGATAATCATTTGCATTCTATCACATAGTGATTGTAAAATTGGTAGTTTGAATAATACGGGACTAGAAAGATGAAATAGATGATTCATATGGATCTGATGATGAGTTCTATGTTGAATCGAACCAACAAAATCGAATGAGACCTAATTCTAATTTCGAAAAATGCATATCTTCAATTATCATTTCTTGTAATAGAGTATTAATTATCAGTCTGAAAGTTATGGAGCCAAATCGAGAGAAAGAGAAAAGTTGCTAATTATGAATTAGAATTAGAATTTAGGATTTTTTTCAAAATTTCTGAATGAACGAAATCGAATTACAGCTAGCTAGAATATAGGTATTTTTCTAAAAATTCATGCAAATATTAATTATTTCGTCGAGAGAAAAATTCCAGCTTATTCAGCCAGCTGTGGAGACCGAAACGAGGAGAACACGTTGATTCAGATTGTTGGTGAGAATGCCCGTAAGGCCTCAACCAACGCGATTCTTTTTGCTTCATTCAATGAATGAGATGCTTCGGAATGATCAAGCTTTAATCAGACTCATCCATACATAACAAAATCATCTGTGTGCGATTATGAAAATCCGATTCCCGTTCGAAAATTTTTATTTGAGTGTATGAGGTGTGTGTGTTGGTGTGTGTGCTTGTGATTGTATATGGAAAAAATAGAATTATATTTAAGAATCATTTCGAAAATTTGAGAATGCTGAAATCAGCCTCAAGGTATATGAATTTTTTCCTTCCTGTCTCTCTTTCTCTCTGTGGATGTTTCATTTAGTTTGGATCGGAAAATTCCTTCCGTTTCGCTACATTTCTTTCATTATTCTTTCGGATGGATGAATGATTTTGAGAAAACATAATTCGATATGAGGAGGAGAGAGAAAGATGATTTTTCATCTAGCAGCTTGTATTCTTTCGTTCTTTCTTCGCTCTCTTCGTTTCATTTAGAGTTTCCTTCCAATCGAAAACTTATAATTGGTTTGTTTTTCATAGTAAAAAAAAGCGATATTTATTTATTTTTTTTTTTTTTTTGATTAAATCTCGAAATAGAACTAAATTAATTTCGAATTTCCTTTGGCTTTATTCCATCTTCATAATAATCATCATCGTCGACTTAATTTTCATTCAATTCTTAGTTTAGAGAAATTCTTCATCCATGGTGGTGATGAAGACAGGAAAGGATTCAAATACGCTTCGAGGAAGAGCGACGGAGAGAAAAAGAGAACGAGAACCAAATAAGCTGCAAAATTAGATTCCCTCTTTGATCAAAAACAAAATCAAAATCTTGATTGTTATCCGATCGATTGCAAATTTTGATAGATCTTTCCAACACTTCTGAAGAATATAATCTTTGGGCAATACTGTTTTGAAGAAAATCGTTGCTGGTTTGATTTCAAAACATTTTTTTTTCTCGATGAGAGATTGTGATGAGATGTGAACGATAATCTCAACAACATCTTTGTTGCGAAATGATCGAGAATCACACAATTCACAGCAACAACATCGAAAGCCTACATTTAATCGATCCTGGTTTGTTTGTCTGTGTCTGATTTCGATATGTTTGGATTAGATCGATAGAAATCAAAAGTAAATAGGAAGAGAGAGAGAGAGAGAGAGAAAGAATGAAATTTGATTCTTTTTCAGATACTTTCGTCCGTCCATCGGCATAGTTTTCTACAAACTCTTCCGGTTTACGATTTGCGACAGATAGAGAGAGAGTATTTTATTCTTGGCTATACTTCAGCGGCGTTCATTGATCGAGAGAAGTGAAAATGATGTAGAATGATGAAATCTTCCAAATAAATGTGAAACATAAGCCCCCTCCGACACACGATCTGTTCGATACAGGGGAAAAAAGAGATTGGAAAGATATAATCACACCGATGAATGAAACATCAAGTAACAGTCGATTTCGATTGGCGGTAGATTTAGATTCTTGACAAAACTAAAATAAAAAAAGAAAATAAGAATAGAGCTGAGTGTGAAGATGATGGGAATCGGTTCGATTCGATTCCATTCTCATTCGTTACGGTGGTTGATTTCTCAGTACTTTAAGAATAGGAAAAAGACACATATATCGCTTTCTCCATAATAACTCTCATGGAATAATGAATTTTGATCATTCATTCTGTGTGTGTGTGTGTGTGTGTATGTATGTAAGAAATAGTAGAAATGGAGAGAATCAACGTAGAAAATTGAAAAAAATCGGGCTATTTTCCATTTTCATTGATCTTCCCAAATGTTTTGCAGGTTGTAAGCCACCCTCCAATTCCTTCTTCTTCATTATTATCAATATCGTCTTCATAACTTCGTACTTTGGAATCGCAGAATTGGAGAGGTGATCAAAATTAAATCTATCTTTTGGAAAATTTTGATGTATAGAGAGAGAGAGAAAATCAATCGATGTTATTAATCATAATCATTAAGTGGAGAGCTTCGCAAAAAATAATAATAATTACTATTATAGTAGAGTATCTCCCATCATCTTCATCAACATTGACAGTTTTTGTCGTTGTTGTTGTACCTAAATCGACCAAATCATATTCTAGTATATGTATGTGTGTGTGTTTGTGATGGTATTATTAACCAATGCTGTCACAATTATGATTGCAATCTATGACACCTTTTTGCCGACGATGGCTGACTGTTGGAATTGGTTCGCTTGTTCTTCTTTTTCGATTTATTCGATATTTATTTCATTGCAAATTTTGAATGAGAATTTTTTCTTACCATTCAACCGAATCGAATATTATTCGAATGACGTTGTCGGTAGGTGGGTGTGTGTTTGTGCATGAAGTTTATCCTCTTTCTTCTTTCTTTCTCCTCTGAATTATGGATTTGATTTGACATAAATATCGATTTGATTTATTCGTTTATTTGAAATCATAAACCTAAATATTGATCAGAATTAAGAAATATGGCTTGAAGTGTATTTTCGATAGACAGTCTCTTGTTGAGTTAAAAGCTTTGAAGACAATACTGTCTTTGATCACTGAGAAAAAAATCGCAAAACAGAGAGAGAGAGAGAGAGAGAGAGAGAGAGAGAGACAAAGTTGGTTTGATTGATTTCGCTTTAATTTCATCCCAAAAGAAAAAGCGTTAATCTTTTTTTACCTTGAATTAATTTGCTCATCTAGATTTAATTATCATCTCATTATAGCCATCAAGTCTCTTACTTTCTTGTCTCGAATCGATTTATTTATCCTATTTTATTCGATCGAGGTTTTTTTTGTCTCGAAATATTACGAATCTGGCCTTAATTTTGTTTGGTCATCGAAAAAATTCTTAACATTGCTTTGATGGTGATGGTCTATTATAGGGATGATCAGGGAATGATTATCGTCATTCGAAGACAAATCAAATTTGTCTTCGTCTTCTTGTATCTCTCTAAACAAACAATCACTGCTTATCAGAGAAATTTTAGGATTTAGAAAAAAAAGTTCCTACGATGACATCAGCTTGATCGATGCAACAATGTTGGTTGAGGAATCTTCAAAATTGTTGAGACAGAAAAGTAAATCAAAGTGAAAAAGATCAAGATTGAGAGAGGGAGAGAGGCTTCATTCAACAATAATCATCATCATCATTGAATCGATTCATTAAAAAGGTTATCTTCTTCTTCCTTGTTTTTTCTATTCGGTTCAATATATGGTTCGTCTCGAAAATTAGATTGTGATTGATTGATTGTGAATTGAATTGCGGTTCAATAGCTGTGTGGTTGTGGCGATGATCTTTATCAATTAAAATTTTGAATTTCATGAAAAACAAACTATCCTATACTCAGTATACTGTATTGTTGATTAAATCACCGAAGGGTCGAAAAAACAGGTCTTTTCTCGCTCCGTATGTGTCTGTTTGATGGTGTCTATTCAACCTTAACTCAACGATTTTTTCCGTCGATTCAAACGGAAAGTGCCATTCATTTTATTCTACCGGCATTCATCTCCCATCTTCTAGCTCATTTCTCTTACCCTTCCTCTTGTGTTCTTGTTTCAATTATTTTTGTGTTTTTGATTTGAAGAATTTCATTAATTCTCTTCTCTCTCTCTCTCTCTCTCTCTCTCTCTCTCTCTCTCTCTTTATGGATTATTTTCTTTGATTCGAAAGTTTTTTGATTAACTTACCATTTGTATTTCACTTTATTTTCCCCCTTGTTCTTTTTTTCCTTGTTCCATGTTTTTTATTGAATGTTTCACTAACATCCCGATGCTTTATTGCTGTTTTCTGGTCCTATTTTTTTCTCTTTGTTTTTGCCCTTCGATTATAATTTTGCTCGATTATTTTTTTCAAATATCTTGATTGAATATGATTTTAATTTGCATTTTTTTTCTTTTTTTTTCTCTTCCTCCCATTTTTTGCACTCAATTTCAATCGTTTCCTTGCATAGTTGTTGCATCAAATTTTTCAATAAGTCCCCCCAATAAAGGTAATTGTTTTTGTTACGTTTTTTTATGCACCGTTGATTTGTAGGACTAATCAAATCGAGACGACGAATAGGAGAAAATGGAGATTGAGTTTTAATTTTTTCAATCGATTCGATCCATAACTATAGCAGCAATGGTGACGATGATGTTAATGATCTCAATTAATCAAATCAATCGCATTGATTATGGACCATTATTATCGTTGTCATTATCAGTTGCAGAGAAAAAATCCATTAGAATTTGTCTGAATCAAAGAAAATTTTTTTAAATTTTCGACTAATTTTGCTTTTTTTCTTTTTTTTCCGCTCTTCCATCCTCCATCTCTGCTGAATGGCATCTATGGTTCGATTACGATGCATTAGCTCGTATACAATATAAAACTACCTATGCCTGTGAGCATCGAGAACTACATCTTCAATGTGACCCAAATGAATCGATTCATCTGGTTCGTGCCAATTACGGACGTTTCTCTCTGAGCATCTGTAATGATGGTGGTCGACTCGACCTAAGTGTGATGTGTATGTCGTTCCGATCGTTTCTCATCATGTCTGACAGGTTTGTTGCCGAAATTTTCAATAATTAGTAATAAAAGTAATACTTTCACACAAATCATCCACTCTTCCTCTTCGATTCGATAATAATCATTCAATTATCAATAGCTAAGGCAACACATTTTTAATCGGTCGTTAGCGAGAAAAAATGGCTACAACTCGAGAATTATGGTCTCTATTCGATTATTTTAGAATTTAAAAAAAAAAGTTTCTATTTTAAAATGAGAAAAAGTTCTAGAACCGATAGTTCCAACACTATAACTAGATAAATTTTCAAAGTGAAGTCAATAATTATAGACAATTACAATTTTAATTTCAAAAATTTATGGAATAGATTGAATCGAATTAGGTTAAAGATTTCAATAGGCCATTTGTTCGACTGGTTTTTCGTGATAAGTCCACTGATTTCAATTTTTCCACTCTGTTGAAGTTTTTTTTTCGCATCCATTTTTAATTTTTTTCCAATTGTACTAACCAATTTACCGATTTTTTTATTATTTCATCCATTAAATTTAACACATCGACTTTCTATGATGCTCTCGATCTCGATCATTTCGTGCTTCGTATAGATGTAGTAGCAAACAAAATTGTAGTGTTACCGTCTCCAGTCAACTATTCGACGATCCATGTCCTGGAACGGCCAAATATCTCGAAGTCCAGTATCATTGTGTTCAAGGTGAGAATTTTTTTATTCGTTGTTTTCAAAAATTTAAATTATGATTTGGTTTTAGGATCATCTTCTTCAACAGTTGAATCGGTATCAGGCCCAATTATTCCCAATAACTCGATAGTACAATCGAGCACTCGAAAACCGACAACTCTGGACATTCCTTCGTCATCTTTTGTCTTGAACAATAGCTCAACAAAAACAGAATCAAACAATAATATCATCGATTCAATAGTGCCTATAACAGATCCTAATGTCGAGAATCTAGATAATAGTATTTCTTTTTCTTCGTCATCTGATTCACCACTGCAATCGATTGCAAACGACCAAACGAATGGCCACAAAAACGCTTTGCCATCGTTTGATGTCAATAATAATATGCCTTTCACATTAGCACCTTTGATGCCTTTAAATAGTCCCGATTCCGATTTTTCCCTTGATCAATCACCGATACCAAATGTCTTTTTTCAACCGAATTCTGATAACTCTCTACAATCTGTTTATATGGATTCGGTTGATGATCTTTGCCCAAGTGCTTTAATACGGGGTCTCTTTTGGAATTCCATTCGAAAAAATGAGGTCACTAGCCAAAAATGTCCAGGTGGGACTCTGGGTGTCGTGAAATGGAGTTGTATGTTCAATCCGGAACTCGGTGTTGCAGAATGGTATCCACCTCGACCCGATTTTACTGAATGTCGTTCAATCTGGTTAGAGAATCTTGCTGGACAATTGAATAATCGCGAGCCAGTAATCAAGATTGCCAGTGAATTAGCATTGATGACTTCATCGAAACTATTGTATTCGGAGGATTTAATCAAAATTGCTAGTATCATTAATAAATTTCTGGAAAATGCAGTAACAAGCATTCAAAACGTTCAAACTATTGAAGTATGGCATCGTCATCAAGTTCTCAAAGAATTATTGATGTTCATTGTCGAAATCATCAGTAATCTTCTTGGTAACATTCAAGATGATGCTTGGCTTGATTTAAGTATCATCAATCGTAAAGAAATAGCTTCTTCATTTATAAGATCGTTGGAGAAAAGTGCCTTACTATTGGCAGAGAACACTAATCATGATGGTTCGACAGCCATCGCTAAACCTAATGTCTGTAAGTTAATGCATTTGAATGTATTGCTTTTATTTTCGTATTTTTTTAATTTTTTGTAACGTTTCATTCAATATCATCCTCATCATTCATTTTGTCTTTTTCTGTCTCATTTTCATGTCTTTACATTCTTTTTCGATTTCATTGTCGAATAGTGGTCTCAGTCCATGTCTTAGATACAAGAATGCCGATCAGTTTACAATTTCCGACCTATGAAGACACCACAGGCACAAATGATTGGGCCCGGATGGAGGATTCTATTTTTCTCCCGGCTCAATCTCTAGTGGATCATACTCAAGGCGGTAATTTATTATTTTTTGCTGAATGATTTCTTGAAATTTGACTGACATTCGATTATTCATTCTTTCTTCACAATAGGCCTAGCGAAAGTATCATTTTTTGCCTACTATCGTATCGAAGATCTTTTGAAGCCATCTCCGCAAAACGATTTTGAAAAATTCAACATGGTCAATCAGTTAATGTCAAAAAATCTATCTCTAGGTTCTTACTCGATTAATTCACATGTGATTGGTGCTGCATTGTCGCAAAACGAACCGATCCATCAACATCCGATCGCACTATCTCAACCAGTGACAATTGTTCTGCGTCATACTCAAGTGGAGAATATCTCAAATCAACAATGTGTCTATTGGAATAATGAACTTCAAAATTGGTTGACCGATGGATGTTGGACTGAATCAAGCAATCTAACTCACACTGTCTGCATGTGCAATCACCTAACACATTTTGCATTGTTGAGTGAAATCAAAACCATATCGGATCAAATAGAACCTATCAACAATCTTGGAAGATTTTTGGTCATCATTAGTTGTTCGATCAGCACCATCGTTTTGTTGATGATCACAATCCTAATCTTTTTGACACCGATCGGCAACAAAGTTTCTGCCTCAATCAATCGAAATCTCTACGCAACACTCTTATTCGCACAAATCATTTATATCTTAGTGCTGAATTTAAGCGAAAATATTTCAATTTTTGCATCGATTCTTGCCACGCTCCATTATTTTCTCCTAGCAACCTTTTGTTGGACATTTTTCGCTTCATTTGATATATACATCAATGTCAATCTAATTTATGAACATTTCAAAAGCTCCAAACGTCTCTGGTGGTACTTTTCGTTCGCCTATCTGAGTCCTTTGTTGATCGTAATTGTCTGTCTATCACCAATACCAAGCTACTATTGTGATTTTCTTCGATTGAATCCAGCAAACAATTATATTTATCTCACTTTCATTGGACCATTCATCGCATTGATATTGGGCAGTTCGGTTTTTGTTCTGTTTGCTTATGTAATCATACGTAACCATAGTGTTTCAGCAACCACTATAAAATGTTTCGAAGATATTCGTGTTGGTGGCTGCAAAAATCTAATTAGCTGGATCTCCATATTGACATTGCTTCAATCGATAAATTGGTCATCAGCGTTCGCGTATTTATTCTTTCAAGAATCTCAAATCGTCTCAGCATTGTTCGCCATCATTAATTTATCATTCGCCATATTTTTAGCATTATTTTGTTTGCTCAAAACCGATAACATTCAACATTCAAAATTGTTTCGATATCTTCCATTTTCTTTCTGTAATGACAGGCCCACATCACAATTATCTACCAAACATTCAACAACTTCTGATTGCTATTCAACTAGGCCGGTTGTCACTCAGATAACACCGACTCAAGTCAATGGAATGACTTTAGGCCATCTTGGGACACAATCTCCGACAGCAATCAGTCCCGTTTCGATGTCTCCTTGCATCACACAAGTACAACCATTGCCTATTGTACGTTATACCTCTATTCCTCATCCAGGTATTGCATCCTGCACGTCATCCGCTTGATAAGATACACTCTATCCATCTCTCTGTCTATCTAGAATTATGTAATAAGGCACTTAGAATAATTAGCATTAGATGTTCGCTTGCATAAGTAATATCCTAAATTTGTTTGCGATTCTCTTAGATTCTTTTTTTTCTATTTCGTTTTTTCGTTTCAATCATCATTATCATCATATCACTTTTTCTAGTTTAAGACCCAAGATTCTTTCATTTCCATCTTAAATCAATCATTTTCAAATTTAATCTAATTTCTGTAATTTTTTCTCTTTTCATTTCTTAGTCGCATTCAACACAATGGAATTGCCAACAGCAAGGTCTTGTTCATCTGGCGAACAACAAAAACAATATTTTCAGACCACAAGATCCCCAATCTATTTTAGCCCAGCAACAACAGCAAGAACTCAATACCCTTTTGTTTAATTATGCTGATAAGAATGATATAGAGCAACGAAACCAAGAGCCAAACACTGAATGTAATAATTCAAAATTGGTTGATGGATTCTCATTACGAAAAAATACCAAAAACGATTGTGATAGCGGACATCAAAGTTTAAAGCATTTCAAACGTCATCCACAACAATCGATGATGATGATTGGTGAAAATCGTTATACAATACAACGTCCATTACATCATCATCCTGCTAATATCGACCATATCTATGAGAGTATCGATAGCGATTCATTAGCTTCAATCGCACTTTCCGAATATAATCGTCAAATTCAATACAACAATAGTAGCGGTTGCAGTCAACTCTATTCACCAACCAATTATCATCGAAGTAAATCTACAGTCAATGAGGATGATCTCAGTCAATCATCGATTTATGATGATAAACCTTTACTGATGAATGTTAACCATAGTAATCAATCATCAATGAATGGAATCGGTGCTTCAAGTAATAATGGAAATTCTGGACAAAGTTTATTGCAAAACATTAAATCTAAGCGTTTGTTTATGCCACAACAATTTAATACTAGCTCAACTAGCAATTCTCAACAGCATGGCCATTCTAATTTATTGTGGCATCTGACGAAAGATAATCCTTTGCCAGATTTATTGCAAAAATCTAATTTGGCTAACTTCAATCCTCAATCACTTGATTCCCCAAAACAATCGTTTCAGATAGTTCCGAATTCGCAAATTGCTAATAATCTTCTGGTGGCGTATTCGGGCGATTCTAAAATTCGAAACAAAGTGATAACTTCTACCTCTCCTCCAGCATCATCAACACCATCATCATCAACTTCGAATCAAAATCCTTTCATCAATCAATAAGAAGAAATGATTGAGGTATCCGAATCAAACCAACTGAATTGTAGAGAAATAAAGAAAATCTAGTGCAGAATCGGCAACAAATGCATTCTATTTTTCAAGCAAACAAAACTTCTATTCTCTTCAAATCTGAATTGAAAGTGAATGTCGAAGTGAAAAAAAGATTTGCAAAAAAAATGTAATGAAACCTTGAACACGTTGAAACAAAATGAAACCTCACCACAAAAAATCTCATTCTTTATTATATTTATTTGTATAGATTATTCGTATTCATTCAACACACACCCCCAAATAATGCTAGTCTTTTTTGAATGATTTTCGAATACAAAACAAACAACCACATACAAACAACTAGACCTTCTCATCTTTAGAAATATGATTGTTGAAGACTTCAAACCTAGTCTGTGTCTTTTTGTAATTTGTTTCTCTCAATACTTTTTCCAAATGCGTTCCACACATAATCTAACTTCAAATCTATGCACACCTCTCTATAGTTTACTTTTCTAATCGATTGTAAAAGGTAGTTTTCTCTCTCTCCTTCTCTCTCTCTCTCTCTCTCTCTCTCTCTCTCTCTCTCTTATAAGAAAAAGCGAGGACCTCTTTTCGTGCGATACTACTTCTTTCTTTTCAGTCGGAATGAAGTGCCAAATCATTCACACCTGAACAATATTTTCGAATCAATTATGTTCCGATAGAGCAACAAAGTTTGAGAAATTTTAGAGGGCCAATTACGATAGTTTTGCAAAAGGGAGATTTGGGAGATTATTATTCATCGAAATGTGAAGTGTAAAAAAAAACTAATGTCAATCATTATTTCTTGATCTCATCGAGAAACAAGAAATTTTCTCTCGAATTCCCAATGACTGCCAAACAAACACACACTCATTCAAACAAAGACGAACAAATTTGAAAAATTTCAGTCGAGAAAAATTGATCAAGCCAATCATACTCCATTTGCATTTCGAATGTTCTCATATTTTGTCTCCATACACTTTTGTGGCTTCTTTTTCTCGCCATTCAGTTTGATCGAGTTACCACGAATTCACTCTTCTATGTACAAAGATATGAATATAATTTTTTTTGTAATTTGTAAATTTAAATTTTGTAAATTTACTTGTCAAAGATTGTCTAAATGTTTATTTGGAATTCTTTTCTTTTTCTTTAATGCTTAACAAATTTTCTCTACTTGTTCATAGTGATAATTAAACGAGAAGATGAAATAAAAAAAATTTTTAAAACAATAAATCAATATCAAATATCAAATATTCTTGATTCGATTACGGGTTCATATACTGATGTAGTCCGGAGATGTAGTGTAGGGATTTTGAAAGCTTCGGCTCTCTATCGTTTCCGTTTGATTAGTAGGTTATTGATCTGATGTCGTTTGTTTTAGTGAGGGTTTCAAGATTCTAAGGATTCGATGATTGAGGATCAGAAAATAGAAAGAAAATTCTTCCGATATATTCTATATATAGAATATGTATCTTTTCTCTAGATGTTGCTACTGCGACACCGAATCCAACGACACACGAATTTCGAATCTATGATTATGTGATTGTCGGCTTTGAATAGAATCAAAATCAGTCGCTTTTGTTTTGGAAAAATAGTTTGTTTGTTTTCTTCAAAATTCTTGAGATGGTCATTGATCAGAATAGATTTCATTAATCGTAATGATCGAGAGAGAGGTTATCTTGCGTAACGGCAATCGAATGCCTTCCATCGGCATCGGTAACATTTTAAATTCTGAAAATAATCTTTTTCAAATTCATCCGAAATTTTTTTCAAAAAGGTACCTCACACAATGGAGGCTATTCACATTCTTGCATGGTCTATGCTTTGAAAAATTGTGGGTATCGTTTGATAGATACAGCTAAACGTTATGGTACAGAAGAATTCATCAAACATGCCATCATTGTGAGGATAATCAGTACGATCTTCAATCATTTCATTCTAATCTAGTTTGATGATCCACCAATAGGAATCTAAAATTGATCGAGAAAACTTATTTATCACCAGTAAGATTTGGCCAAGTGATTATGGAATTGAGACAACTCGCCAAGCATTACTCGGTTCTTTACAACGACTCGGTGTAGATTATTTGGATCTCTATCTAATCCATTATCCAGAGGTCTCATCCAGCTGTCCTGATAAATGGCGAACTATTGGTGATACTTGGAGAACGATGGAACTTCTTCTCGATGAAGGTCTAGTCAAATCAATCGGTGTCTCAAACTATAACATCGATGATATTGAGCATCAAAATCAATACGGTTCGATGTTTCCGATTGTGAATCAAATCGAATTCCATCCCTATCATTGTCCATTAGATTTGATTGAATTTTGTGAAGATAACAAGATCAAAATTCAAGGATATTGTCCATTAGGTAATCAAATTAATTCAAATCAATAGAAAAAAATATTTTCAAAATTTTCTTTGTCTAAAAAGGTATGGGGAATCTGATCAAAGACAATAAAATTATAGAGATAGCGGACTCGATTGGAAGGACGCCGGCTCAAATTCTAATCAACTGGTCGCTAAGAATGAATGTCCCGACCATTCCCAAATCAACAAAACCAAATCGTGTGAAAGAGAACATTGAAGTTTTCGATTTCAGTCTTGACCAAAATCAGATGAATATTTTAAATAACTTAGGCAAGAACTGTATCAAATATCAAGACTGTAAAATAATTCGAGAAAAAATCGATGCTGATCTTCCAGACGGATATAAACTTGATATAAATTTGAGAGAAAAGCTATTTGAAAGTTGAAATTGAGATTTCAAAACGTTCATGAAAGTGAAACGTTACGTTGAGATAATATCATTCGACATCGATTCTCAATTTCGACGTTCATATTGAGAAGATTTTCGATTACTTTTGCTGACCATTCAAAATAGTTTTGAACTCTTTGTTCTGACCATCCGATAGGGTTTCGTTCAAGAAGATCTTCAAGATTATGAAGTTTATCTGCCATCTTAATCAGCTTAGCTTCATCGCAACATTTAGATGCATTCTCGATCTCTAATTGTTTTCGTTCATGTTTCGGTAACGTTTTGTCGATAGTCAATTCTTCCACAATCGAACTGTAAATGAGATTTTAAACTTCTAAATTTTTAATGAATAAAGCTAATTTACCGAACTTTTGAACCGAAATTCTTTTCAATCTCATCGATTGTTACAGCAGTATCTTCAACAGTATCGTGTAGTAATGCAGAGATCAGAATGTTTGGATCCCTAATTTTACCTACGCTAGCTAAGATATTTGCCACACCTATCGGATGATTGATGTAAGGTGTTTCACCATCTTTGCGCATTTGTTTTCGATGTGCTTTCGCCGCGAAATCCGTTGCTTTCATCAAAAGTTCTGCGATTTCCATTGTTGATTTTTGCTAAAACAATTCGTTGGTATTTTTTGTTAATACATTGGTCCCGAAGATCAACTTGCAACCTATTAATATTTTTGAATTTAGAAATTTTTTAATGAATTATGATTTTCAAGAAAGAATAATTAAACATTGGTGCTAGATTTTTTCAATGATAAAGAACATTTTGTAAGAATCTTGTAAATTTTTTGATTGAAATGATGATCGGATACTCTCAAAGCTAGATAAAATAGTTGGAATAAATTTATTTTTTCAATTCCAAGCATAGATTTTCAGCGAGCTTATCTAGGAACTCGAAAGTATTGAGGTAATCGGATCGAGTTATACCGGAACCTTTGGCACACAATGCCAAATCTTTGGTCATAAAGCCACTTTCGATTGTTTTGACACAAACTTTTTCCAGTTTTTCAGCGAAATTTGCCAAAGCTTGATTAGAATCCAGTTTGGCACGATGCAACAGGCCTCTTGTCCAAGCAAAAATCGATGCAATTGGATTAGTCGACGTTTCTTTGCCTTGTTGATGGAAACGATAGTGTCTGGTTACAGTACCATGTGCGGCTTCCGATTCAATCGTTTTACCATCTGGACATATCAGGACCGAGGTCATCATTCCTAATGATCCATATCTATCAAAGACGATGAAAAAGAAATAATCGATTTTGAAAAATAAATCACTTGATTAATTATAAGATAATAATAACCCTTGAGCAACCGAATCACTTTGAACATCGCCGTCATAATTTTTGCAAGCCCAAACAAATCCACCTTCTGATTTCATTGCTTGAGCAACCATATCATCGATTAAACGATGTTCATAGTATATGCCAGCAGCTTCATATTCAGACTTGTAAGTATCCTCGTAGATCTTCTGGAAGATGTCTTTGAAACGACCATCATATTTTTTAAGAATGGTGTTTTTAGTGCTCAAAAACAATGGATATTTTCTTTGAAGAGCGTATTGAAATGACGAATGTGCGAAATCTTTGATGCTTTTGTCAGTGTTATACATCGAAAGCGAAACACCGCCACCATCTTTAAAATCGAAGACTTCGTGAGTAATTGGAGCAGAACCATCAGCCGGTATGAATTCTATTTTAAGCTGTCCGTTTCCAGGCACAACAAAATCTGTGGCTCGATATTGATCTCCGTAGGCGTGACGCCCAACGACGATCGGTTTGTTCCATCCGGTGACCAATCGTGGAATGTTTGAACAAATGATTGGCTCACGAAATACTGTACCACCGAGGATATTACGGATGGTACCGTTAGGTGATTTCCACATTTTTTTCAATCCGAACTCCTCCACTCGTTTCTCGTCCGGAGTAATCGTTGCACACTTAACTCCAACATTGTACTTCAGTATTGCATTAGCTGCATCGACAGTAACTTGATCATCGGTTTTATCTCTGTTTTGAATGCCTAAATTTGAATTCGAAATATTAGCTTAAATTTCAATTCTTACTTAAATTCTTACTTAGATCGAAAAAATGAAGTTCAACATCGAGATGAGGCAAAATCAATTTTTCTTTGATCAGATCCCAGATAATTCTGGTCATCTCATCGCCTTGCATCTCAACGATAGGTCCACATTTAATTTTTTGTCCAGACATTTTCGATTGCTATTGAGAGATTTTTGAGTTCATCAATAATTTCATCAAATATAAATACGAATTTCAGAATCAAAATTCGAGTATATAAAGGAATTCACTCAAAACTTACTTGATTAAACGGTTGAAATTATTTGTTTTAAAGGCTAAAAAAAGTTTCAAAAATGACACGTAAATAACTTTCTTCTAAAAGTTTTCCTTGAAGAAACAACAACAATTCCAGTGAGATGCTATATAAGATATATCGATTGCTTAAACTGATTGGAAAACAGATTGGTTTGCACGAGAACAAAAGTTTTAATTTTATTTCTTACCAAATAAATTGACAGTTTAAATTTTTTTTCCGTTCGAAGAGAAACAATCTCAAAACGATTTTCAAAAATGAGATTTTCCACAATTATTATGACTGAAATTGAATCATTTCGTTCGTTTAAATCACAAGCGGATTGTTTAGGGAAAGAATTAACAAACTAGTTTGTTTAGTTTCGGCTTCTTTTTCCTCGAAGAAATTGATAATCGCTATAATAATTAGAGATGAGTTACACTACAAACCAGTTGTACATTGGTACCAGTTTTTTTTTCGATGCTGTTTAGCTTCCTTTCCACCTCTCCTCCTCTAGCGTCCTTCAATCGATCGATTTGATTTATTTAAATTTTGATTGGTAATTGATGATTGAATGGATGCACAACAATAATTGACGAAAGGATTTTACAAGTCAATTGAATAGTTTTTTTATTAATTTATAATGTGAAAATTTAATGAAGCTGTTTTTATTACAGTTTCATTGACAATAATGACAACGATATCAAAAATTGATAGAGCATTTTTTCATACATCATCTATGGGGAGAATTTTTTCAGAATTTACACAGAATCAGCTGTTGCAGAAAAAAAGTCTTTGAATTCAGAATTCTGGTTTCGTTGTGAAATTTTTTCAACGATTCATTCAATTTCTTAACAATAATTTAGCTCATTCCAAGATGGATACAACGCCTATTTTTTCGGGCAAAACTAGATCTAGTTTTCTAGATAAATCAATAGAGAAAACCAAAACCAGATCGGATGTAAATATTTGAAAAATTTATGGTCTTGAAAATTTACTAATCTATTTGTTTTTAGCAAATCAGTTTGAGTGCGTTCGCTTTTTTGTTCTCTGAAATCATTCAATATTGTGAAAATAGGGTTCAATTGACATCGGAAATGCAATCAAAACTTGCAGAAATCGGCTATAATGTTGGCCAAAGAATCGTTGATTTGATGCTCATTAGAGAAAAAAATTTTCGAAGAGAAATTCGTCTGATCAATATGCTCATTTTTGTTCGTAGTAAAGTTTGGACGATGCTCTTCGGTAAAGAGGCTGATAAATTAGAACAAGCTAATGATGATAAAAACACTTGTATGAGCTAATTTTCTTATTGGATAGAATCAAATTTAATTTTGGTTTTTAATCAGATTACATCATTGAACGAGAATCGATAGTGAATAAATTCATATCAGTTCCCAAAGATAAGAAAAATATCAATTGTGCAGCTTTCGTTGGTGGTATTATCGAAGCGATTCTAAATGAATGCAATTTTGTAAGTTCCCATACAAGCGCTTGTATAGAATTCTGCAATGAAATCAATTCGAATTTTTTCAGCCAGCAAAAATATCCGTACATTGGCATGAAGGAACCACATACATGATCAAATTCAGGGATTCAGTTATTGAAAGAGATAAATTACTTGAGAAATAACTCTATTAGTCACTCTTCTAAAGAGTCTTAATAAATCCCTTATTATAAAGAATACTTATTGATTCTTAATAGTATTTTCATCCTTGTAATTTTTCGCCTGTAAAATTTAATTTTCATTTGAAATTTTTTACTGACAGTATTTAATATTTCGAAATAAAATTTATTCCAAAAGAAACACAGAAGATAATTTACCACCAAATTCGATTGGACATAAATCAATAGGACTTGAATAGAATAGATTGTATCCTTTGATTTGGTGAGTTAGGTTGTTTAGAAAAATTCTTTGCTTATCATTTTTTCATTTTAGTCTTTAAATTCATTAATATTTGTTTCATAATTTTAATAATTTTAAATTGTTCTACATCTATCGAAGGTCTGAAACAAAGATTATAGAGTTCATCAATGGAATCATGCAATGATGCTTGTCGTAGTCGAGGCCAGTTTTTTGCGAACAGTCCTAACTCAAAACCCATAAAACTTGAATAAATGAAGAAAATATTCCGACAGATTCTCCTCAAATTACTATCTGCTCGATCTTTTTGGCATCGACCATTGTGACAGATTCCATAACAATCAACTAGATGACAATCTTCATCGTTGAAACAGGTCGTTGTTTGATTGATTGTCAATTCGACAGTTTTCGATTCGAGAATGAGATCAGAATCTAGTGCGACAAGATAAGGCTGTCCAAAATCGCTATGTTTGAGCAGACCAAAGTCGTCAAATTTAACATCGCATAGCTCTAGGCTGATCTTTGTTGACATGAATCGCTCAAGAAAGTGAAGAAAATTCATTGCTAACACAATTCTTTCGGGCCATGATCGAAACTATTTTTGGAAAAATAAAGGAAATTAAATAATACCAATAGATAATCTAATTGTAGCTATCTTTACTTGGAAATTAAAAATCGAGGGCATCAAATAGGTCCAATCGATTTGAATCAATTTTTCGACAGCATAAAAATGACCACATGTTGATCGAATCGTCGGAAAAATATTGTAATCATCGAAAATTTTAAATTTCACAAACTCATCTTGAAGCAAAAGAAAGAAAAAATTCTCGATTTCCGTTTGATTCAAACGTGTTGTCGGATCAAATCTCTCCCATGGTATAATCCAATCTAGGTTACTTTGATGATCTAGATCATATTTAGAAAGAATGTTGTGCAAAATTTCTCTCAAAGAATCTGTATAATTTATGAAGATGGGATTATCAACAAAACTAGAATCTGACAAGAGTTTTTCCAAGAAAACCTCTCTAGATTTGATAACCAATGAGGATACGTTTGAATTTATATTTGAATCCGAAGCAAAAATTACAGAGCGCTTCCCTATATGTCTTTGTGTTGGACAATCTAGAAGTTTGATTTGCGTTTCTGAATAATTTTTTCTAACCTCACAAATCATCGAGCAAAGTTTACCTATAAAATTTTTTTTGTGAAAATTAGTACAAATCTGCACCAATGTTTCATCAATTTTTTTCCGACAATCAAAGTGTTCATTATTATTAAGATGGATAAGATCTAATTGTTTTTGAAAACAAACAATCCAGATTGTGATTAAATTGAACAAGATTAATTGAATCGATACAAAAATGTATTTATTGAATCGGTTACTGAATTCAAAATTACACAACATTGTTTTGAAAACATCAAACAATGATTGAACAATGGACAATAGATTATAGTTACGCTCAGCTGCCGCTAAAGCTCGACAAGATTGATGCATCTGATCGTCGATCGATGGCATAGGTTGCAAGAATTAGACGATAATGAAGGTTCGACAGAATCCGTTCCTCTCTTTTGTCTAGCCAAAGATACACCCATAGCCAAATAGACATGGCTTCCGGTTGTGATACGACGATTGAACATATGGATAGGTTTGAGCATAATATGGCGATGGATATTGATAGACTCTATTGTAATCATCATAATATCGGTTATGATAATGATGTCGATGTTTGTAGTGATGGTGATGGTGATGATGTTTTCCGTGCCGTTTATAATGATGATGTGTATGGTCATAGATCGATGACGAACCATGATGAGGACTATAATGATGGTGATGATGTGCTTCCACAACCGTTCCACTTGATCTAAAGGGTAGTGATGATAGATTGATGATCAACAGAGTGACCAAAATGAATGCGAATATTGTGATTTTCATCATTTTCTAAGAGAATAGAATGGATAGTCTTATTTCGAATTCAGCAAATTAATTTGAAAGTTTTCTTCGGCGCGAGTCTTTTTATAGATCGATCACATTTTTAGTCATACTTTTTTTCTGTTTTTTTCACATCTCGATCATTTGATCTCAAGGAATCTCGGGATAAGTTAGATGGTAGAGAAAATTATTGAAAATTTCCAAGATTTCAAAATCGAATATTAAGTATTGTTATTTTTATGTTTTGGGAATTTTCAATTTGGTTTTTCCAGTCAAACGATCCATTTTTCAAGATCAAACACTGATTGTAGACACAAATCGTTCCGTCCTTCAATTTTTCTTGAAGAAAGAGAAAAATGTTTCCACTTTATTTCCATCTCAACATCAAAATTCGTTGCAGTATTTTTCTCGTTGTTTGTTCAGTCAAACAGCTTTCTCTTCAAAACGAACCATTATCGAATCTCTATGTTTGCTCTTTGACCAGAGATTGCATCATAACTCCATGTGGAGCCTCAATGCGACCGAGTGCAATCGTCGAATTGAGTGGCAGAGATCTTAGATAAACATATCCATAATTGATTTATTATATTTTGTGTTCAGTAAAGACTGAAAAACAGATCTTTTGTCTCCTTTAACCCTTTCATCTAGCCAAACAGATCTTCTCTTTTTCGTTGTATGATTGTAGAAAAGCAAACAAAAGATCGGAAATAGATTCAATTATTTAAAAATAAAAGTTTTATTATCAAACACTTTTGTTGAAGAACAATAGAGACATCGTTAAAATTATCACTCGAAACATACATGCAACACACTATTATCATCATCGTTGTCATTGATTCTTGATTTCTTTGTTCCAGTTGTGGCAATTTTGAATGATTCTTTCTCCCTCTGTGGTTTTCATACTCCGAAATTCTAATGTTTTGCTTGATTTCATCTAATTTATCATTTACCTCGACGTAAAATCCATGGATGTCGTAGTACTTGTCTCATTGTGATTCGATCGGTTTCACTATATTCAAAAAATTGCTCTTGCAAATGCCTTAGATCGGATGGAAACTTTTTGATATAACGTGTCTTGATGAAATTCGTATCCACTTGTTCAGCAAACATTTTTTTCTGATCGCCAAAATGAAAAGGAAACTTATTGTTGAGCATACAGAATAGTGTGACGCCCATCGCCCAAACATCCGCACAGAATGCATTGTAAGGTTTGCGAGCAACGATCTGTGGACTATAGTATGGTTCCGTACCACAAAATGTTTCCGAAAGAATAGGTTTGTTCATAAGATTATCCCAGCTTTCTTTAGCAAAACCGAAATCGGTTAGTTTGGCAACATTATTATGGAGCAGTACATTATCTATTTTGATGTCTCTATGAGCTATCTTCAATTCTTCGTGAATATAATACAAAGCATGCGATATCTGTGTGAACCAATAGCATGTTAGTGATTCGGAAATCGGTCCATTTTTTTGTAAAAAAGATGTAATATCACCACCGTTGGCGAATTCCATAAAGATGTAAATCTTATGATTGGCACGAATGATATCGTGGATGTAAATCACATGCTCGTGTTTGATTCCGATCAATGCAGCCAATTCTCTGGGCAAAAATTTTTGTTTGAATTTATCTCCAACCTTAGCGAGATCCATAACCTTGACTGCAATCTCTTCACCACTTTTTGTATTGAATCCTTTATAAACTTGTCCAAAAGCACCTTCATTCAATTTCTTTTCCACTGAATATCCTTTTTTTTTGAAGACTAATGCAGTTTTTGTATCAAGCTTGATTGGTTGTCCTCTACCGCTCATCACCTAGAAAATTTTAAAATTTTCTAAGAAAGCAAACAAGGAAGAATTCGTCACAACATTCACAACAACGATTTGTAATCGATCTCTATCAATGGAATCAGAATTTTTTTCTTCTAATTCGATTTGATTCGCTACCTTATTATTTAATTTGATTCTTATTCGAATTTTTAAAAACTTACTGACTGACTGAAATTGACTAAAAAAGTTCTCAATCTAATAAAAACTATTAAATTAAAAGAGAAACGGACAGCACTAATAATTATTCTAGATTTAAAGAACTCATATTGAACTCGATTATTGCCAATATTACGAATTGTTAGTCTCGAATTGTTAGCAATAGTTTGTGTCAAATAAAGAAGCAAAATTCGTCGTAATAACATGTTTTTACCGATCAAGGCGAAGTGGGCAGAATTTCGGAAGAAAATTTCCGATTACACCTCAACAAAGATACACCAATTGCATTAAAAGCATACATCTGCTCACCAAAAGGTCAAGAAATCATCGAGTCTCACATTACTAGATTACTAGAATTGAATCTCATTGAAGAATCGAACTCGCGATATGTCTTTTCTGTTGTTTTGGCAAGTAAAAAGGATAAAGGCAAGAAAGCTCGATTGTGTATCGATTATAGGAAACTCAACGAAATTACTAGCAACGAGGTATTCACGATTCCACGCATACAGGATATCAAAGATCGTCTTCTTAATGCGCTTTAACGATATTTCTAATGGTTATCATCACGTTCCTATAGATCCTAGGGATCGTAAAAAACGGCATTCATCACTCATTGAAGTTTGAATGAAATTTGAAAAGCAAATAGTAGAAATCAATTGGAAAACGCGTGCTATAATAAAAGATCTGATTCGAGTCGAAGAAAATTTCGAATCTTCTCAATGAAACCACTGATAGCACCGATCAACGGAAATGTAAGTTTGAAGAAGTATCTAATCCTCACTAGAAGAAATGGGAATAGAGACTCCAGAAGTACCAGAAGCAGTAGAGCAGATTGTATCCTTTGATTCGGTTAGGTTGTTTAGAAAAATTCTTTGCTTTTGATTTTTTCATTTTATTCGTTAAATTCATTAATATTCGTTTCATAATTTTAATAGTTTTAAATTGCTCTGCATCTATCGAACGCCTGAAACAAAGATTATAGAAATTATTGATTGAATCATGCAATGATGCTTGTTGTTCGACAGTAATCATTAAAGATTGAGGCCAATGCTTTGCCAACAGTCCTTTCTCAAAACCCATAAAACTTGAATAAATGAAGATGTAGCGAGAATGACTCAAAATTAGAATCGATCACATCAGAATTCTTATCCTGAAGATTTAGTCTCGAATGATGAGGATACTCGCCAACCAAGCCTACTTTGCGAATGGGACAGTTATGGACCGAACTTCGTAACATGAGAACGTTCGCGATGAGACCAAAGCAGCACATGTGACGTTTTGGTGGACAATGGGTTGCCAATCTCAATATTGCCACTTCTAAGAGACAGTTATTAATCCATTCAATTAAATAACAATTCCGTTGACGAATTTTGAGTTTTGTTAGATAAATCGATCAGGAATAATGCGCAGAATAGGATCATTTTGATTTTCCTTGAAAATTTTATAATTTGATTTGATTCTTATTCGAATTTCTAAAAACTTGATTATCCTTATTCAAATAATGGCTGACGTAGTGTAGAGTTAGATCATAACAATATTTATATTCCGTCTAGACGAATTTCCGTTTATCAAATAAAATGAAATTAAATAATTCACGATTTGAAAATTCAATTCGTCTGAAACTCTTACAATTGTTTCTATCAAAGCTGAGCGATGTCGACGGACCGTTTTAACCGCATTGAAAATATCGATCTCGCCATGAGCAACAACTTGTTCGATGGCGAAATTTGCTGCACAATAAACTCCTACTCTCGATTTTCCATTTCTAAACAAAACAATAATTTGTCTTCTATTTTGAGGGTATCATTAATTAAGTGATCACTCACCCAGATACAACCAAGACAGGACCATAACCAATTCGTTGTCTCCATCGTTCGACCATATGAATCAATTCGACCAATGCGTTTGTCGAGGTAGGCACTTTGTAGTTTGGTGGCCATGCTAAGAATTCGAATAATTTCACTGTTTTCGGTTCAGCTTTGATCCCAGCCATTAATTCGGTCAATGAGATGAGCTTTTTCGATAAAAGAAAAGTCCATGTATTGATTTTCGGTGGACAATTATGGTCTATCGGTTCCACTGTGAAAATTGGCCCATATCGATTCGAAGAGTATTCTTTTGGCCAAAAATCTGCGAACGACTAATATTTATATGATTTTTCAAATTATGAAGTGTCGTTTGCAATACTTTCGAAGTTACCTTGTTTTTTTTAGCTATTCCACCAAGAACGACTACAGTATTACAATCATGATCATAAATTAAAGACCATAGATTCGAAACAGTTTTCTTCAAAGGCCATTCGGTGACAATATATTCACGAGGTCGAGTGTAGCCCTAGTAAAAAGAAATTCGTTGGAAACATTTCAGGAAAAAAAGATGAGATTTTTATTCGAATCCTCACATCAATAAAAACAGCATTGATATAATCCGATTGATCGTTGGATTGAATTGAGGTCAAATATGGCCGAAAATTATCGGCTTTAAAATTGGAAAAAAATTAAATCAATAATCAATTGAAATAAATTGAGATTAAATACGAGGAACTATAGAGACATCACGATTCTTGTCGCGATTCTCTAACCGATGACCGCCAGCACAATCTCCAATCGAGAATTTCGATGTCATTTCCATTAATTTCTTCTCGGAGAATAATGAAAACATTAATCAGTCAGTTATCAATCTTAAGTTGGAAAATCAAAACAAACCTCAAATTCTCTTTGATATTCATTACAATTGGTCAGTTTATTTTTGATCGATTTTTTATTCATTTGTTGTGTTATCTCACTGACATGGAACCAAGTTTTTCCACATTTATACCATTCTTCAATCGTCTCATAAATAAATTTATATTGCTCCTACATGAAACGATCTCAATTATAGTGCAGATCACAAAATATGATTTAGCCTACCAGATTTTCAATCATATTCATTCTAGATTGACGTAATGTTTTAGAATAGTTAAAAATATCAACCACACCCTCTTCTTCAGCCAGATCGATATTAGCATCGAGACAAACGTAGGTTCCACTTCGACCGCATCCATTGCTACAATGAACCAGAAGTGGGCCAGTGCTTTGCATAGAGGTTTGATCTTGATACATTTTCACTCTCCGTCGAAATTTAAGGATCGAATCGGAATATGGACATGCTGTCACATGCCAACTATAGAAGTGCAATTGGTAAATTGTCCTGGTGATGCTAGGATTCATTCGATCTCGAACTTTCATGGTACGACAAATATAATCAGCTAATTGATCTTCATCAACAAGAATGACTTCGAAACGGTCATCGAAACTTTCCGCTTTGTTTAGTTTCACTGGCCAATACTGTTGGCACATCACTCTGATGAACTCATACACTTTGGTTAGCATAACGATCACTCTGATATCTTGTTGCCAAATCATTCGCCAGAAATTTCCGATAGTCATTTCGTTCGGTCCTTGAGCAACAATGTAAGCATTTGGTTTGAGCAAACTCTTTGGTTTACAAAAGAAAATAGAGCCATTAATCGAATCGAACATTGCTTGTCTCACTTACATCGATGTATGATGCATTGATGTAATCAGATTGTTGTGGCTCGCCATCAAAATTTAAAATCACCCGATTGAAATCATCTAGGATTCGATAAAGATGAAAACAGACAATTTTTTCGAATTGAAATTTTGGAATTGAATTCGAATTCAATACTAACATGGAATGAATTTAAGATTGGTAATCTTCTCTAGATTTTCTTTACGATGAGAATGTTTTGTTATGGAAGAACTTCTTTTCACGCCACTTGATGACGACGAAAGAAACTTTTTGTATAAAGAAATAGAATCGGAACTGATTGTTAACAAAAATTCAAGCGTATCTTAGACATGAAAAACTGAACAAAGTTCTTAATCTAATAAAAACTATCAAACTAAAAGAGAAACGTAGAGCACTAATAATTATTCTAGATTCAAAGAATTGAACTCACATTGAACTCGATTATTGCCAATATTTCGTATTTACGAAGACGATTGACATGTTTGCTGAGAGTTTGGATCAGAATTCGATTGTGTGGGACAAATTGTTTGAAGACGGTGTAAAGAAAGGAATTATTTCGTACTGATTCTTTATCTTCACCGGTGGCGGTCTCTTCTAAATAGCGAACAGTCGATGCGAACAGCGGTAAATTCAAAAGTTTCAACTGAAAACGACAAAATTTTTTAGATTTTGGAAGTTTCAAATAGACACTGGCAAGCCATGACTCTTTTGGAATATAGAAATCTTCCGGTGTGCGTGCAAAGCGATGGATAGTTTGACGTCTATTGCTCGATGAGTTTGTTGCGGTCGTACCCATGCTACCATATCTAACTGATGAATCTTTCGATCTCATATCGATACTATAAGACGGATCACTACCGGAAAAATCGAAAACATGGATCGAATGTGATCGTCGATTCGGCATCGTTAACAATGTTCTGGCAATCAATGGATGCTCGTTCACAGATAAAAGCGGAAATCTTTGACTATTCTCCAGATTTCTGATTGAGTTTTTCTCGAGTCGCATCGGTGAAGATCGATCAGAGAATGAATGATGTGACTGATCGAATAGCATTCCTGCTGCATTTCCATCATCAGAGATCTGTATCAAATCTGGCTGAGAGATTTTCGATGACATCGGGGTTCTAAATTCTATTTCATCATTGATCGATGTGGATTTTTCAGCAGGTTTTAAAATAGAACGCTTGATTGCTTGCTTAGAACCATCATCATCTTCTTTTTCGTTGTTTTCGATTTGATTTTTATTGTTATCAAATAAACTATTTTGTAGAAAGTTAACGTTAGAAATTCTTCGACGTTCCGAAGTCATTTGGCAGTGTTTCTTCATTTTGAACACTATCGTAAATCAATCAATTATTGATTCTTCAACAATTTGTTCATTTTAAATGAAGCCATCATTCGACAAGAATAAAATTAGAAAAAATCTCAATCGATCGGATCTTTCGTCGATTAGTTCGATCAGTGATTGTAAATCATTCATATCTGAAGATGAAGGAGGAAATTGTTTAAAAAATTGGCAATCAAAACAATCGAATGGATTCATCCTAAATATTTGAGTTTAAAAAAAACTATAAAAATCAAGCGATTTTAGATTTTTCGTATCTCTAGATCAAATCATTGCCATTGCCATTGCTTTGATGATAGCTAGCTTCAATCATTTCAGACCGAGCAATTCTAGGACGCTTTATTGTGAATTCAGTAACTGCTTCAATGGTACTATTGCGAAATTAGAAGCATTTGAGATGAGGCCAAAAATTTTCCGTTCTTCTTTTTGGATCACAGAAGATGTTTTCTTCTATATACCCAGTAAAAAATCTACGCTTCTCATTACTATCATCTCTCCAATTTCATTGTATTTTTAATAAAAAAAGTAGTCATTATTCACGATCCAAAGATCAATCACTCGTCTTCAATCTATCGGATAAAAGGTTTGATTGAATTTTCTCGTCATAGATTTGCCCTGTCGATAGTATTGTTTTTTATAGATTTCTTGTTAATATCGTCAATTGATAATTTAATCACAACATTTGAATTCAAAATTATTCTTAAAAATCAGAAATTGTAGTAGAAAGTTATTATTTAGGATTAATTTAGGAAGTTAAGTTAGGAATTATATTTCTTCAGAGAGCTCTAACTCTACTGGTTGGCGACAAATTGAGATCTTTTCGGAAACAAAATCCGAATAATCGCTCGATGATCGCGGTATCATCTCAATGGTTGTGGTCAATGGAGATTTTGTTGCCATCGTAGGAAAATCGATAATAATTTGATTCTCATCACAAATCGGTTCATCGGAGATAGGTAAATGTACAGAAGTTTTTGAAATGGATATTTTTTCTCGATCTGTTCGAATCAACCAAGGTTCATCTATCGAGACAGATAACGATAAGGGCATCGATATTGATGTTTCAAAGCTAAGAGGATTGGTTGAACTTTTGCTTCCAACAATACTAGAGACTTCAAAAATCTCTGAATTAGATTGTTCGATTCGAGTTTTTGAAGAATCCATTTCGAATTCTGGAGGGGCCGAAAATTCTCGATCTATTCGATCATCATCAATATCAGGTTTTGAACCTGCAGATTCAATCAAAGATGATGATGGATTGATTGGATCGACATTAATATTTTCTCTTAATTTTCCATCATTATCATCGCCATCTTCGAATCGTAACACATTTCGCTTTACTTTGGTGGATTTTTTCAAATTAATCGATAGTTTTGTTGCTGGTTTGTAGTCGGATTTTCTCTCTGCAGCTAATTTTTTATTCCAAATCGCTTTAGCTCTAGTAATGAGCAATTCTTTCGGTAAGAATGAATATTGATTGCGAAGATAGATCATACAGCAATGTATGAATTCATTTTGATCATAATATCCTCGATATTCACGATTATTGACATGGAATTCGAAATAAAGCTTCGTCTCTCGCATTTTCAACACTTCCTTTCTTTCTCTCATTCTATAATTGGATGGTTGAAAAAAATTTATCTTTATGTTTATTCGATTAAAAATTGGACAAGAATTGCGAAATCAGAGTTTAGGTCATCAGACTATTATCTTGATTCTAGAATGTAAGATAGGATTCGGATAGAAATTATAACGGAATTACGAATTAAGTTCGGAGAGATGCGAAGATTCATATCAACATGTGTTGATAGATTGGAAGTTCTCGCCGATTAATTGCAACGTAGAGATCGCAAAAGTAGACTTACTATTGCAGATCGAATCATCAGATAATGGGAATCGATAATTACACAATCGATTTGAACGAATTGATTTTGTTTTTCTTTTATTGTCGTTTTGAAACGTAGAAAATGATTGTTCCGATATAAAATATTTACAAGCAAAGAAAAAAATTTTTAAAATTTATATTAAAAAAAAAAAAATTGCAATGAACTCTTCAAATTCAATCATCGAGAAAAGTAATCTGTCCTGGTCCACCTTTTTTCATATATCTACGATATCGTTTGTAGCTTGGATTCTCCGCAAGTTTTGCTCTCATCTCATCATCTTTTTCTTTTTTCCAAGGATCGAAATTCTCTTTAATCCAAAGTTCTTCACGCATATATTCTTCAATCTCGAAGTCATCTTTTTGAGACCATTGTGATTCGGAAAGTCCCATAAATTTTCGCATCAGATAATGTTTCTCTTCGATTCCATATGGCTCTTTTCTAATGTTGAATTTGTAAATCCATCTTGCGTACCATAGAATGTATTGTACTGTAACAAATCAAAAGAAAAGTAAGTTGCAATACCAAGGCTAAGATTATAATTGGTTATACTTAAGAACCACGGAAGCAGAAATAATTGAATCCATAGAATATCTTTATAGGTGGGTTTTGAATACACTCCTTTGATATCCATTTTTTCTTCTATAATTTTTCTCAAACAATTCTCTTCCTCTTGCTTTAATTCGTCTTTAAGTTTTTGCTTGTTTCCTGATCCTCTTTGCTTCAAACGAAGTTTGCCATTTGATGTATGGTTCATAGTAGGCCAAATTCCTTCATCGATAGCTATTTCTTTGGCCTGTATTCGATATTTAGGAATGGTCAAAAAATAATCTATTGCTTCTTTGTAACGAGAATTGTAGGCATAGTATTGATAAATTGATATCAATGAGATTGCCACGACGATTACGATTCGGACATCAACTTTCGGCGCATATACACGTCTATAATAGCGATAATAGTGAGCGTAATAAGCTTCCGGATTGTCTAAAAGATAATCATAATCTTTTCGAGATTCATCATCACGTAGAACTTCATATGCTTGAGCTATTAATTGAAATTTTATCGTAGCTTCAGCTTTCTGCTCTGCACCTCGGTGTAAATCAGGATGCCATTTTCTCGCCAATGATCGATATGATCTAGATATTTGCTCCCTTGTTGCATCACGAGTCAAATTTAAAACTTTCCAAATATATCGAGTTAAAAAATTATTAATAATTATTGGATGATTTTTACTACATACCATCGTAGCAATTATCAAGGCCACAATAAAGACCCTCGAGAAAGGCATTGGCGAAATGGAATTGGATAGAAATCAACAATGTGATTGAGTAAAATGATTGCAGAGCAGATGAGAATTTCATTTTAAATTCATTCAAAATTTAACCTAATTCTATTTTCAAATTCTTCTAGAGTAATACTGTTCAAAAACCGATAGATAACGACTAATCTAGTTGATTTATCGATCAATCTAGATCGATCGAAAATTATGCCTTTTTGATTTTGTTGATTTTATCATCAAACACGTGTATCAAATCGATTAGCAAATACGTGGCTGAATTTCTACTGAAATTATACTGAAATCGATCAGATTAAAATCATCACAAAACGATCGAATAAATGTGTTTCAAATAGATCAAAGCGTGCGTGGTTCCACCATTTCCCCAGCCAGCAAAAAAAACATCGAATCAGAAACAAGATTCAAGCTCAAATATTGGAGCAAGTAAATGCTAGAGAACAGCATAATAAGGTTTGATCGATTACATTTTCAAAGAGATAGAAAAAAAGCAAAAACGAGTGATCACAAAATTATTTTCAACTATAAAAAAAAAGATTCAATCCAATAAAACAACGATAGGAAATCTCTTGCATGAAATAAAGGAAGCGAAAGAAAGAAAGAAAGAGAGAGAGAGAGAGAGAGGTCTGTAAAAAGCTCAATAAAAATCGACAGATGACAGTTAATTAAATAGGTAAAAATAAAGGTGAGCACAAAAGAAAGAAAAATTTTTGCTGATGAAAATGTTAACGAAAATGACAAAATTTTATCAATGACTCGATATGGAAACAATCTTATGTCACCGTCAGTATGTCAGTATTTTCTTCGCTTATTCGTTGAAATTGGTTTTTCAGAAAATTATTATGGCACTGAAACGAAACATCAAAACTAAACCACGAATGCCTGTGGATTAGGATTTTGTTGTCGAAAATTTCGGTATTTTTTTCAACTTCCAGCAGATGTTTTTAATTGAAATGCACGCTCTCTAGTGAGGAAAAAATTATCCATTTATTTTAAAATCGGAAATCTTTGGAGATGTTTGTTGGAAAATGATTTTTAATATTTTTATTTTTTTCAATCATAATATGTTCTATCTGTGATCATTGATAATTTTTATTCAGATATCAATATAATTAAAGAAAACTAAAAGTGTTTAGCCCAGTAGTGTTTATTCTGCAACAAATCTGACCGGAAAAACGGCCTAGAGTTTCCAAGCTTGTCTCATCATCAGATCGAAGTACATATCATCATCGATCGATGCACTCACTCCAGAATAGTAGTCTAAAAATTCTTGTTTCGTTAGCTTTGAGTGGAAAAAACAAAAGAGTAAGAGTGAATCAAACTTGATCCGGAATAATTGATCTAGAAATAATTTCTTTTCTTTCAACGACTCACTTTCCCATCGATGCTGTTAGAATTCTCAAATTTTCTAATCATCTCTTCCGAAAGTTTTTGCTCGGTTTTGTTACCATTCAGAAAATCAGGATGATATTTGAAATTATAAACATCTTGAAGATCTTCGATAGTGATCTCTCCATCGCCATTTTTATCTAGCTTCGCATATGCTTTCTCAATCAAAGCGATTCTCATTTGATTCATTGGTGGCCGTAAATGCTCGAGAAACTCCTCGTATTTTATCGTTCCAGATTCATCTTGATCAAAGAGTTTGAAAATTTCGCTAATCTCCGATTCTTCACCATCGAAACCAAGCTCTTTTAAACCTTTACGGAACTCTTCGAATGAAAGATCTCCACTTCGATCATCATCGATTATCCGAAATTGTCTGATCAATACAAAAGATGTAAGGTAAAAAAATAATCTCTGGAAAGAAAGGCATTACTTTCCAAGGTTCATTATGCCCATCGTTCCACGCTGAAGACAGAGCAAACGAATTTTTTCAACAGGTTCTTGTGCGGAATATAATTGCCTCGTTGCTTTCTCCATCAAAAGCTGTTCGTTTCGACTTTGAGCTGAAATTGGTCGAGGCATATTTCTCCAGAAAGACTATAGAAACAGAGACAAAAAAAATGAAAAATTTCGCCCAAAAGACAACGAGAAAAATCAATGATCCAGCGTAATCGATAAGAATTGGACGATTACCTTGCAATTTTTATACAATAAGATTAGAGGAGAGCAAAAATTGGAATAGCGAAAGATCAAACAAGGTCGAATCGAATCGAAAGACCTATGAACAAGATTTTCCAAAAGAGAAAATAGAAAAAAAAAGAAAAATACAATACCAGTGAACTATGGAAAGAGAATGGAAAAGAAAATCGATAATTATAACTATTCGCCATGACGATTGGATATGATCGCGTTCCAAGATGAAAAAATATCGGTCGATCAATTTTAATTGGAAACGAAGGAAGAGATAAAGAAAGAGACCGGAAAATTTCATGAGGTGATTTAGAAAAGTAAGAGAGAAGAGGTGGAGGAATAAGAAATAAGAATTTGAAGTAAATTCACCGCTCCTGGTCTATAATTTTTTTTTTCGTTCCAACCAACATTGAAACTCTCATTGAATGATTGCTATCCATATTATGCAATACTGTCAGAACAGTCTTACTTGTAGAAGCTTGGCGAATAGTCGAGAAACAAAACTGAATCTTCTTTTGGATAAACTCTATATGAACGAGGCGAAATGAGAGAGGGATCACTTGAGACAAAAAATAATTTTTTAAATCGAGATTTTCGCAGAAAACACCTCTGCAAATCGCTTTGGTGTGAATTTAATTAAAAATTAGATTCAAATCGATGAATTGATTGACAATTGATTGAACTTTTGAAGAGAAATCGATTTCGATTGATTCGAAACTTTTTCTTTTGCGATTGAATACAATAAAATGAAGCAATTTTTCTGCAATATAAATAATTGAAATCCTTCAAACAATAAGATTTTGCTTATTGATACAAAAGAAGCAAAATGAACAAAAAAAAAATCAATCGACAATTTCTCAACAACATCATCCGTTTTGCTGAACTTTTTTATCGATTTCTTCAAATTGCCAACACCAATTTGTGTTGAAGAGAAATTGCCTATGATCGAAACGATTGTCATCCGGGGAATAGGTTTCAGTGTGCAGAGCAGGTGTCAAAATTGTTTGCTTATGACGATTTCGAGCGTAAAGAGTGAAAAATCTTTTGATTTTGACCGCGAGCAACTCTTTATCTAGCCCGTCTGGAAAGACTTCTTGCACAAATGAAGAATGACGTTCGTTCCAAATTTTGCAGAACATCCCAAACGGACCAAAAGTTCCATAAATACCTCTACGCATTTTCCCAAACAAACTCAGTTCATTGTAAGTCAGACCAAGATCATCTTCATCGGTTTGATCTTGACCAGTTAATTCGGCACTTGGAGTCGCATTGATGATCCGATTCAAAACTTCTCCAGAGTTTGGAATAGTTTGCTTGCAATAATGTACGAACCTAGAAAGATCTTTTTTAGAAATAGATCCGATAGGATTTAAATCAGCCGATGAACAATCATATTTAGTGAGATATCCGACCAAAGCCTCATCAACGTTACCGGTAGCCAACACTAATCGATTGCACTCACTCATGTGATATGTCAATATCATTCGCAGTCTTGCCTTTAGATTTAATGATCAAATCATCAATCAATCATTGATGAAGTTCTAGGATTTTACCTGCAAATTTTGTTGCTGCACCGTCACGATTTCGGAGTCACAATTGATCTTGAAAGGTGTTTTGTCCAAAATCATTTGATAAATTTCCGTAAAGTCAATCACTTGAAAATCTGCACCAACTAGATTAGCTAAAGATTGAGCTCGGTCAAGACTTTCTTGGCCGGAATATTTAGTTTTTAAATAGCAGCATCGAAGTAAACGATTGCAAAAGTTTTCTGGTGTTAAATCTACAGCATCATTGATAGAAATAATTGATTGTAATGATTTGATCACATTTAGATTGCGTACTACGAAGACTTGGCGATACAAAAGTTCACAAAGGCAATATACAATACAAACAACGGAGGATGAATCAAGACCACCGCTCAATGGTACAATGAATCCTTTGATGCCACCGTCAATGCATCGACGAAGATAATCCCACAACCAAAGAGAGCAATACCTTTTAATTTCTTCTTCGCTTGTCAAGCTTAGAAAATTTTGATAATTGATCGGTTGAGTTGAAATTTTATCTCGAGAGAAAATCTTTTCCACATTCTCCACTGATATCACATTGATATTGGATATGTTTGCGAAGGATTCACAGGCATCGTATGGCGATTTTTCAGAATCAAAACTAATCACATTCTCTCCAATCGTGCAGCTTTTGATCGAAATTCCATTCTGCAATCGAAATTGCTCTGTATTGATAGGATCTATGAATGCGACTGAAACATTGACAAGATCAAAAATATCGTCCGATGATTTCGATGCCATTTGCAAAAGTTCACCGTTTTCCATTACAAAACTTCGACCATAAAAACAAAGTCTACCACCTCCATCACATCCAATATTGTTAACATAAGCGTAAGATCCACCTGTTTTGCTGGTAGCCGATTTGACATGATTCAAAGCGAGATCTAATTTTCGAAGTTCCCAATATGAACTAGAAGGATTTATGACCAAATGACAGCCTCTAGTACCAAACAAGCGGCTATTCTGAGTGTCGGATTGCCATAATTCTTCACAAATTTCAAAACCTATTTTGAAACCGTTGATTGATGAAATAAAATCTTCCTTTTCAATTCTATGATTAAGCTTCAGAATAGTTCCATCTCCGAAAGGCACTCTAGTTTGTAGATTTATTTCAGTTATAAACGGAGGCACTTCAAACCAGCACATTGAGCCTTGAGTTCCATCGTTCCAAGGTGTGAAATACCGACTCTCTCTTCAATAATAATGATCATTAAATTACTTCAGAATGTAATCCATAAATAATACCTGTAATTTCCTTGCATAGCCAAACGATTTTTCGGACGAATGTAAACGAGTTTTGAATTAAGAATGATCACAACGCAATTATAGAGTGAAGAATCTTTTAGAATGGGCATTCCAATACAGATCAATATATCTCTATAATTTCGTTTCAAAATTTCCGCTAAGACTTGCCATGAATGATAGACAGTATCGAACTCGAAGAAAGCATCTTCACATCCATATCCGGTCACCTCGAGCTCCGGACCGATACGGATCGATGCTCCTGCTTCGATTGATTCTTCAATGCTTTTGATTATGTTATTTAAATTATGTTTGAAATCCAAACATAACTGATTTAGAGTACAGATAGCAATCCCAAACTTTAATGAAGACATTTTAATATAGAAATCATCGAAAAAAAATTTGACTACAAATTTAAATTAGCTAGCTACAAATTTAAATCTTTGGACCGAAAATCATATGGACCAGAGAATCCTTTCGATAGAAACGAACGAATCATTAACCCGTGAATCGATTATTCTACGGAATAGATATTTTGAAAATATTCGCCCCAAATTTTAGAACATTCTTGATGTTTCCGATTGAAACCGAATTTTTTACCATCGATATTGTCATCGATGTTATAGAATAGATTTTGATGGTCTGGTCTATTGGATAATGCAGGCCAAAATAATTGCCTGAAAAAGAAAACTCGTTCCAAATTCCAACAAAATCAAATATATCAATTCAATACTCTTACTTTTTCGTAATGAAATACTCGATCATTTCAATTGTTTTGTAAGAAACGATTCGATCTGATTGATCGAAAAGATTGGGTTGAAGAAAAGGGACTCCGAAAATCGCATACATTTCGAAACTATGACAAGAACCCATCCAATATCCACACCAAACTCGCTCAAATGTATTCCAAAAGGCACTAGTTTTTTTGTTGCCCTTGTATTGCCAATAGTATTGATAAGCTTTAGATCTCGTTGAAGTTCGAACTGTTTCAACGAAAATCTCCATCGGACAATTGATATATCTATCGCCAACAATTCTAGATATAATCCGATGTAAAATAAGATCTTCTGAGGATTCAGGTTGAATCTTGAGCAGTTCTTCAAAATAGTATCCCAGTATTTTTGATGCTTCGGAGATCATTTATTAATAAATTACTCAATATAGATCCCTACACAAACAAACCGTTAATTGAGGATCTATTGACAAGGATCAGGTCTATGAACTTTTTGCCTATATTTTTAGCTTCCATTTCATTCATCGATTGAGGTGATTGTGGATCAAATATTTCAGGCCTTTCGAGCATCGATATCCATGATCCTTCATCATTAGTGCGACCGTAGAGGATTGAAATTCTATTAGATCTTAATGTCGATTTTAATCTATCTATCAAATCTGATTGATCGGTGAATTGGAATGTTTCATCTGTGACTAGCGGAAGATTCACAAACAATCTATTCGATAGGGATGAGAGTTCTTTCACCATTTTCATCGAGATAAGATTGTTACGATTAGAAGCAATTTTTCGATCAAAACATTTGATTATTCTCTCCATTCCAATTTTTGGGTCACATTTCAAATATCGAAGATAGTTTCGCCAAAATTCATCTACATTTTCTGGTCTAGAAGAGTCCATAGATAGTTGAAACGGTGATCCGCTCATCATGATAGCTTGTTGAAACAGTTTGCTTGTCTGTGGTGATGAGATATGTAAACCGATCGATAACGCTGCTGAGGATTGTCCTATCAGTGTGATACGATTTCGATCGCCATGAAATTTATGAATATGTTGGTGAATCCATTTGAGAGCCATCAATTGATCACCTAGTCCAAGATTAGATTGAACTGGGTACAAAACGATCAAATCGAAAACAAATTCGTCAACAAACTCTATCTGATTACTGACTTGAATCATTTATCGAGTAATAAAATCCATAAAAATTCAATCTATAATTCAAAGTGACAACAACTGAATTAGTTTTTGCTGCAAGATAGATTCCATCATATTTTGTTTCGGAAGCCGATCCAAATACGAAAGCACCTGTATGAATGATGACCAGTACAGGTAAAAGTGTTTGATTCTGTTCTATTCTCATTGAATTAAACCAAATGTTCAAATAAAGACAATCTTCACTGAAATTAAAATTGTTTAGTTGAAGATTATGGTCTGGTTGCATACAAGGTTTAGGCCAATGAAACGCTTTAAGAACTTTGGGCCACCATTTGACTGGCAATCTTGCCGGTTTGAATCTAAGTTTTCCGATAGGAGCTTGAGCGTATGGAACGCCAAGAAAAGTTGCAATCGATCCATTGAAAATCGAAGATGTCTGCTGAAAACCAGCGATCTGTCCTAAAGAAGTTTCTATTTCGATTATTTTCTGCGGCGGTTTAGAGCGGAAACCGATCACTTCACTGTCCAAGGTGCGACTTTGACGGAAATATATCCGAAAAATGATTGAAAAACTGATGAAATTTATCAAGGATAAGAACAGAAAACCATAGCTATAGAAATGGGTCATTTTTGAATTTAATTCAAATTATAAATTAAATTAAAATGGCTAAAATAAAAAAATTTAAGCGAATTTCTTTTTTTTTAGATGCGGTTGCAATTTGAATGTGTCGTCAAAGATCACACTCTCTTTGTGAACGTGTTCATATTGATGCAACAACACATCATGTGACTTCATTTTGGATTTCCATCTAGATTCTAGATTCTAGAACCTAAATTTCTGAAAATAATTTAGATACTTCCTCATCATCAATAATTTGTTCCATTCTGCGACAAATTTAGCTCAGAAAAATGAATCATGATGCTGGCCATTCGATGTTGCCGAAATTGATTAAAGTTGGATCTAATTGTTATCGAAAAGTTGGATGCGAATCTAACGGTTTAATTGAAGACCTCACAATTCGAATGGATTCAAATGGGTACCGAAATTCGAAGCCAAAATTTGTTCAAAGTTAGTCAAAATTTCTCTTTCTCTTAATTCTGATTGCTAATTCTTTCTAACTAATTCGATCACTTCCTAGACAATAATCAAGAGAAATATCTAATGGCCGATCTTGAACAAGAAGATTTCATCTCTGATTCAGTTGCTGATGATGATAGAGATTTTTGCCAAAAATTAAATAGAGACGAGGTATTGAAAGAAGACAAAAACTTTTGTCGATTGAAAATGCATCTATGTAAGTCATTTCATGGCAAAGTGATTGGTTGCAATGGAAAAAACTTATTTAATCTCGAATCGGACACGCACTGTAAAATCAAGTTGCCATTAAAAAAAGATCAATCGAATTTCATTGAAATTCAAAGTTTTTCGAAAAAAAATGTGATTGCAGCTTACGAGAGAATTAAAGAAATCGAAAAATATTTACGTTCGCGGCAACAATTTACACATTTTGTCTCAATACCAATCTCGAAATATTTATTGATCAAGAGCCGTTTTCTCGAATTCAAATCTTCTATTCTATCTGATCCGAAATTGTCTACTGTTAAAAATATTGACGAGAGTGTTTTTCAACACGAAAATCGTCTTCATTTAACTGTGCAAATACTTTACCTCGGAGATTCTTACGATCGAGAAACGCTAAACATTCGGTTTAAAGAGTTTGATCGAACATTTTTAAGGCCTTTTATTGAATCTATTCAAAAACCTATTCGATTGCAATTCAAGGGCATAGATATAATGAATGATGATCCAAGTCAAACTCACGTTTTGTATGCGAAGTGTTTCGAAATCGAGCAAAATAATCACTTCAAACAAATTGTGAATAAATTATACGAGTGGACTATGGGAACTGGTTTGGATTGCTACCGACAGCAATTTGAATCATCAAATAGCGATTATAAAATTAAATTGCATATGACATTGATGAACAGTCGTTATAGAGGAAGGAATCAAGAAAATTTCGACGGTAACTTTCGAGATGACGAAATCGATGATCTAATACGACAAAAGAATGATGCTAATAAAGAAGTAGAAAACAATTCTAAGCAAAAAAACGATCCTATGGATGTTGAAGAAATTCTAAAACGTTTTGGAGATTTCGATTTCGGTACTATCGAAATAAATGAGATACAAATAGCAACGCGTCAAAATTATGATGTTGATGGATCCTACAGGACTCTATCGAGAATATCTTGGTGAAGAGAATTTTTCAACGTGCCTCGAGAATTCGATTTCAAAATTCACAAAAAAAATTAATTTTATTGAATGAGAAATCTGCATAATTATTCGTTCCAAAATTTAATGTAAGTGAATTAATTTATAGTTAAATGATTGATGATGAAGATAAACGAACGATTCTCTTCAGTATTTCATTCAATTCGCTTATAAATTCGTAAACTTTTTACATCGTTAGCAATCGATGTCTATGGGAGTGAAAAATCAGAAATGAATTAGTTGATAGATATAATCAATTTGGATGCATTCCAACTAACCACTTTGATTTCATCACCATTGAATTCTCTGATATATTTGATCTCCAAATCTCCATCCCTTTGTGTTTGAATGAATTTATTCCCGTCAGCGAATTCAATGACTGACTATAGGGCGAAAAACAGATTAAAAAATAGATTGAAAATTTCGAGTGCAGTAAAACGTTGTGTGATTTTGGAAATGAAATGGAGTGGTCATTTTAGGACTAACAACTAACCTTGACCCGTTTGCCATCTAGTCTATCCTCATCAAACTCCTGACCAAGCTTAAATTTAGTCTCCGATGTTTTGATGATTGTATGTGATTTATAGATCAACTCATCATTATTTGCATCTTGTAAGAATTCCACTGTTGGATATGTGCTGTTCGCTAATTTACGTTTAAGAAGTCCGATGCCTATTTTAAAAAGAAAGAAAGAAAAGTAGGTATTTAGAATAATTTATATATTTAATAATTTAAAGGTTTATAGAGAGCGAAAAATTCTAATCAATTCGATTGAGACCAAAAAATTCAACGCCTACCGATTTCTTTGAGAAAATTGTCGAAATTTTCGCTGGTAAATAATTTATATTTGCCAAAAAAATTATTTGGTATCGTAGATTGAGTGATCGATGCCATTATTGTTTTTGTTGTCTCTGCTTACTTCGAGAATCTCAATCTGGATTTATTTCGAGTGATTGATTTGATGTTTGATTTGAAGAGGCGATTCGAAGAGCGAGAAACACTGATATTTAACTTTAAAAATCTCTGTATCGAGTTAACAGGTACCAAAGAGAATCTCGCTGATTACTTCTTATTTTGGATGTCAAATTTTTTTTCGCACAAATTTTCAAAAGATCGATAAAAAATTGATCCAAGTAAAGTTTTTATATATACTTCAAGTATCTCAATTTTTCGTTTCGAAATTTTAAATTCAAACATTAAAAAGGTAAAGATAGGCTTTTGATTAAAGCAACGGTGGTGGTGGTGGTGGTGGTTAGGGCGGTAAAGACGACTGAAATCAAAATCAGTTGGTGGTATCCCTTTTTTCAATCTCTTTTTTTAAACTCAAACACAGTTTCAGTGTTTATTATCAAAAGAGAGAGAGAGAAAAAAAATCTTTTAATTTGGTTCGCTCAGCTTGTTGCAAAAAAGGGGACCATAAGAGACTTGATTCGAGATCAGACTAACCTAAGTTTGAGATGGCCGAATCTTGGTATTGGCCAAACTATTGGTCCGCACAGAAACAATCAATCATTGATTTTGTTGTGCGAAGAAGAAGAGCATTGAAACCAAAGAGCTCATCATATCCTATCTCATCATATCACCAAACATTCAAAGAGATTTTGATTGGAAAATTTTCTTTGGATAAGATTCAAAAAAGAATCTATAATTATATTCTCTCTCGTTTTTGTTGAATATTACGTGATCGAAGATTTTTTTAAAGACCAAATTAATCTGGTTTCGATTGATGCTGAAATGATCAATATTGAATTTCAAATACTTGTTTTGTTATGATTCTTCATATGAAATGATAATTTCTTCTGGAATGGAACTAAGAAAACGAAAACACTTTTACGAAGAATTCGATTCCATTATTTGGAACGAGAGAAATCGTTTCTTTTGTTGTTCTATTTTTTCCATAAGTTATTATAATGGCCTTTTTGCTTCTCTTTTCTTCATCACCAATCTTCAAAAGAAAATCGTAGAAAAAATAACAATTTATTGTTATTCGACCAGTTGAAAAAAATCCATTCTCTTTTAGCAATGCAATTTCATTTCGTTTGGCAAATATTTGAAAGATTGTAAATCAAAAGCTTTGGCATCCATCCATCCATCTATCTCTCCTCGAGCCAGGCGATGAATGTCAATCAAAATGGTTGAATGATTCATCCTTTCGAGTGAGCATCAAATTGTTGCCATCATGCTGGCCGCTATGTGATCGATTTGTTCATATGATCGAATAAAATCATTGAAACTAACCTACTCCGATACAAGGTGAAAAAAAAGTGATGAGAAAAAGAAATAAATTTTTCTTTTCTACGCTAATAACCAACTGATTGCGTTGCATCAATCTGAACTGGATTGAAGGCTTGAAGATTAAACCAAAATAGTGTTTTAAAAAATTGGTTATTTGATTTTGTTTTGGAAACAAAAATATTATCTCTTAAGCACGAATGAATCATTAGGAAACGAATAAATAGATATTTATTTCTGTTCTCGAATTTATTTTAATTCGAATATTTATCCGCAATGTTTTTGTAGTGAATTCCGGTCAGCGTCTAGACTCGAATTCAGCCTCGAAAATTGATACCAACCAAACTAGTTTAGTTCATGAGGACATTTAGAAGTTTAACAATTGCTTAACGGTCCGATGGATTCGATAAACATCTTCACTTTGTCGTCTCTCTTTCTCTCTCTCTCTCTCTCTCTCTCTCTCTCTTTCTTTCTTTCTTTCTTTTTTGATGAGAAACAACAACAAAGATGAAGAAATTAGCACAGAAACGAAAAAAAAAATCAAACAAAATTCTTTCAACTCTTTTCTATCGATCTTTATTTGACTTAAAGATTTCATGGTTCCTATTCAATGTCACCATTGGACGACAAGTAATTATGAAGCAATCGTATAGATGGATAATCTTCTTAGCAATTGAAGGTTAACATCATCAATCGATCTGATTACAGCTAGCGATGATTATTCGATGGATATTTATCTATGGATTCAAATTACCACACCAAATAAATTCATCGATTGTAGATGTATTGATTGTTCTCTACTGCAATTTCAATCACAAGAAGATAAACTTATCGAAATTTTTGTTTTTACTGTCATAATGTAGAAAGTTTGAAAATTTCGAATCAAATTCAATACATATTCAATACAATTTATAGAAGTTTGATTATCTTCCATAATGGTGCATCGTATCAAATCATTAAAATCATATTAATTTCTCTGTCAAACCAAATCCAGACAGCAGTATTTTTGAGTTAATTGAATAATTTTGCTAGGATGATAAAGTTGAAGCGATAATTTCAATGTTTCCCTTTTCAAAATAAGAAAATTTCAACAGACTGAAAAGATGGTTCGATTCATAAACATTTCATACCAAAAATAATCAATGATTTTTAGAGTAATTTGAAAATTAGATAGAGTTTGGGATGATATTAGAAAAAGATCTAAGTTTCGATGGTTCATTGATGTTAGTCTCTATTCAATCATCGAGAAATAACTTCATCAATACAAAAAAAAGCAAACTATGTTTGATAATCAACCGAATCATAGTAATTTCAAAATTTTGAAATTCTCTATTTCTTCCACCCCTAATGTGTCGTTGAATTTGATCGATTTGATCGCATTCTTGCCGATGCTTATGATGATGATGATCTCGTTCCGTTTGATCTCATCAGCTAAGTTATCATCAAAATACAACGAGAATCGAATGCTAATGCAAGACCGAGCTCTTGTTCATATCAATCTTATGAACAGTATTGGTCAATGCCGTGAACCGCGGCCAATTATTGTCTATCCTACAGAACTGTCTGGAAAATTCTATCAACCTAGAGGCACAGTATGTTTGATTTAATTGGATTCCTCTATGCAAATCAATTGTTGCATTTTTTTGCCTCAAAACACCAACAGATTGTCTATCGATGCAATGATCAAACTGGATGCTGTTTAAATGTTGGTGAATATTGTCGGCCAAAAGCGATCGATCGAATCGAAAGAATATTCTTTGTGAATTATCGAAATATCGGTCGTCAGCTTTCCTCATCAACTGGTCTTAGAGTTTCACCTTTGATCAAATACAATCATACTAGTACCGAATCAATAACATTTCTTAATCATACAGCTTGCAGCTGTATCAAATTAGATCCAAACACAATCGAGCATGATGAGATACAGTCCGTTTTATCGAGGCCATTGATCAATCATTCTAATCAAGAATCGATCAACCAATTCAGCTCATTCTTCTCCCACATAATTATTTTTTTATCGATATTGATGCTCTCATTTATCCTATTCATAGTGTTTCGATTCGTCATTGTTTGTTCTACAAATCATCGGACTTTGTCGTTATGATGACATCTTATTTTATTCTTGAAGGTAAGTATCTGTTGTCCTTCTAATTTTCTATAAGCTAACATTCAACTTTTTTCTCGCTTCAACTTTTCGTTTACCTTTCTATTTCGAATTGTTCCAAATGCTCGTCTTAATATTGAAAGAATTATGTTGTAATAAAATATTTTGTTCTTGAGATTATTGCTGTGATAAGAATAAGAATAGTCTATAATTCTCAAATATTTCAAATGCTAAAATTGTTTAAGAGCATTCAAATTACATACGTTTCAAGGTTCAAATAAATTATCAGGTCTCGAAACTACGACAAAATCATTTGTTCTGTTTGTGTTTGAAATCAAAAACGGCAGGGTATCGCACAAAGCTTTAAGGATTATTCCATAATAGTGTACCTTTTAAGCACCGCGTTTTGGTCATAGGCCAAGTTAGATCTTTACTATAAAAACAATGGTTTCAACAAACAACAGCATTTTTTTTCTATTTTAGTTTCAAAATTTCAACTACGCTATTTTTTCGAAAAATTCGCTCTTATATTTTCGATTTCATTATTCTTGTCATTGCTCATTCAGTCTAAAAATGTGTGATTCAGCTGTTATTGTCGAAAATTTATCGTTTTCTTATCAAAAAAATATCTCAAATCTGGAAAGTGTATCTACATGTGTCCCAAAAGGCATCATTTATGGTCTTCTTGGACCTTCTGGTTGTGGAAAAACTACTCTACTCCGGTGTATTGTTGGACTTTTGAAACCTAGATGTGGAACTATCAAAGTTTTTTCTCACAAGCCTGGTATGAATCAATTCTAATTATTGATATTATTAATGGCTTGGATTTATAAATTTTATCTTTCTCAAAAGGTACCAAAGAATGTGGCATACCTGGACCAAATATCGGCTATATGCCTCAAGAGATCTCTTTGATATCGCAATTCACTGTGCGTGAAACTTTGGAATATTATGGAAGTTTTGCTAAGAAAGATTTCAAAATTAATTCTAGAATAGAATTTCTATTGAAGCTTTTGCATATCAGTGAATTTGAGTCTTCATTCACCGATCGCCTCTCTGGAGGTCAACAAAGGCGTGTTTCGCTTGCGGTTGCTATGATCAACCAGCCACCATTATTGATTTTAGATGAACCAACAGTAGGAGTAGATCCAATTGTTCGCCAGTCTATTTGGTCCTATCTTCTCGATCAGATCAAAAGTGGTTTGACGGTTAGAGATGATCACAAAAATTATAATAATCCAACTCCAAATTTTTTTCCAAAAACTTAGGTCATTGTTACAACACATTATGTTGAAGAAGCAGAATACTCTGATAGAGTTGGTTTTATGCGACAAGGCCGCATTCTAAGCGAAGGCGATGCCAAATTCTTGATGATGAAATACAATGTTTCGTCTATGGAACGACTTTTTTTGAAACTCTCGCAAGAAGATGATTGCCGGTCTCAAAAAAATCGCAAAAATTTTCTATCGAAAATTGAAAGAATCGATAATTTTCCTGAAACCAGCTCTTATCTTCTAAGTTCACCACAGTCCTTGCAGGTTTACATTGATTCGAAACTTAATCGTCAGCGACAACAACAACACAGCAAACCTGTGGAACACTATCGTTCTATCGATCCAGAATCTTTGATAGTAGAGAATGAGTTTAAGAATTCGCACTTAAACAATCGATCAGTTAGTTCGTTCGATCGAATCGCTGTTCAATGTCGAAAACATCGTATTCGTTTGTTTCGAAGGATTCCAGAGCTAATGATCACGATGCTTCTGCCCGCTTTGGAGGTTGCTCTTTTCTGTTTGTGTATGGGACGAGATCCTACTTCAATACCGATCGCTGTTTGCAATCTAGAAAATCCACCATTTTTATCTCTCTTTTTTTTGCAATCATTTGAGACTGATTTGATAAGTTTAAAAAATTATCAAACACCTGAAGCAGCAGTCGGTTCGGTGCGAAACGCTGATACCTATGCAGCTATGATAATATCTAAAGATTTCGCTCAAATTCTACAACACGTCGAGCAAAATGGATTCAATCGAATTCAAAATGAGCGTACAAATAGATCGATAGAGACCGACACCTCTTCGATGATTAGTATTCATTATGATGGTTCGAATGCTCTCCATGTTAATGTGATTCGTCGAGAGATTTTCGATGCTTTGTTTAGATTCATCGATATTGCCAGCAAAATTTACGGACGATCGAAAAATGATTTTCAGATGCCAATTAAATTTGAAAAACCAATCTATGGCAGCGAAAAAACAGATATGGTAGAGTTTGTTGGCCCTGGATTGATGGTGTTTATTGTGTTCTTTGCAACAATGACCATCAGCTCAATGGCTTTCATTTCTGAAAGACGTGAAGGTGAGATTTATTTGATTTGGTAGAATATTCGAGAGATTCTTAATCGAAAAAAATGTTCCTAGGAACTTTGGAACGTTCTATGATTGTAGGAATGACGTCGATCGAATTCCTTATAGCTCAGATTTTCAACATCACATTTCTTCTAGTTTTGCAAATTTTCTTGACAGTGGTTATGGGATTTTGGGTGTTTCAATTCCCAATGAATGGTTCCTATATTTTGGCTGCGATTATGCTCTTCCTACAGGGTCTTTGTGGTAAATTCTGATTGATCTTGTTTTTCAATTAATTGATTTGATTTTTCCATTCATAGGAATGACCTATGGATTAATGTTGTCTGCCTTATGCATCAGTGAGATGACTGCATTGGCTCTAGGGGCTGGTTCTCAACTTATGTTCTGTTTTATGACTGGAATTTTCTGGCCTGTTGAAACGATGGTTGCATTTCTTCGTTACATATCATATGTGATGCCTCAAACCCAACCGATGGAATCTTATCGGCATATTTTAATCAGGGGTTTCGATATATCCAAGCCTTCGGTTTTGAATGGGTACATAATCACCGTCGCTTGGATCGCTTTCTTTCTTATCATGACTATGGCCATTTTTCGCGTTCGATAGATTGTTATAAGAAATAAACACTGATCCGAATCGATCAATATTGACGATGACCTTCAACAACTCATTCATTATGACATTTTGTGAGATTATTGTTTTCTTAACACCTCTTAATTATTTGTACATCTAATTTCACTCGATTTGTAGATAAATGATATTTTGAAATGATTAGACCAAGTTTTTATAATAAAATTGAATTTATGATCTTATGTAAAAATCATCCATATTTTTATGATGTCTTTAGGGATAATTCTGTTCTAGACAATCTTATCAACGTCTGTAACTATCTATAGACCAAGTACCAAGACTATTTATTCCAATTTTCATATAATCGGGGACTGATTTCTTCTTGGTCGACTCACACCCACATCCATGAAAATGGGATAGAGAATTGCAAGACATTTTATCTATTGATATTAATTTTTGTCGAAATTTTTATTCGTCAAAGAAATAAATAGAATTAATGTTGATGACGATGTTCGATGTTTTTTGTTATTACATGTATTGTATCATTCTCCAAAGTTTTAGTCGCACCACTTTAAATGGTTATTATCTTTATCATCAATAAACAAGGATGATGTCAAGAACACGGTCTATAAAATTGAATTGTTTTTTTATTTGGGAAAGTTTTACAATTTAATCTAACAAAAAGGCGAAGAATGTGGTTTAAACAATCATTTGAGATCATTTTTTACTGATTTTAGATCTTCTCGATTGGCTGATTGACAGATATAAATTAAATTATACTGATTTTATAGATGTCTCAAAAGCACTTCAACAATCAGATTAATGAAAACGATGATTTTCTTTCCAAGAATAGCAATTTATTCTTCAATTTTGATATTTTATCATTTAAAATTGGTCATTGCTTCGAATAATGAAGAATTAAATTCCAGAAGTACTGAAGAACATGGGACGAAAGAATCAAGTTTGAAAGCTAACACTGAAGATATACAGATCAATGTTGGTGAAACAGCATCATTCCGAGTTTTTCTCTCGTAATTCAAACAATTTTTCATATTTCCGTTTTTTCTTTATCAAAGTCTCTTTGCTTGACTGAAAATCTGATTGATTTTTATTCACTTTGTTCTCGTTTCCGTGCCATAATTCAGTAACGAACCAGACGAGACCATTGAGATCCGTTTATCATGTATCAGTGAACCATGCGCCACAATCGTCGGAGATTTCGTTCCGATAATTTTCACAAACAAATCATTCGAAAGCGTTGTCGAGTTTCGCGCAATGCACCCAGGCCATGATATCATTGTGTTCAATGTGATTAATCAAACTCATAAGAAAATTAAGTAAGTTATTCTAGATGAATGTCTCTATAGCACTCCAATGATGATGTTGTGATCATCTTTGAAAGTACAAACTTTGCCTTTGTGAGAGTCCGAGTCGGAAGAAATCAAATATGGCAATATCTTAGCACCACATTCGGCTGGGGCTATTTCGTTTTGTGGTCGTTGTCGTTTTGGCCTCAGAATGTCATTAATTTTCGAAGAAAATCAGTAATCGGTCTTAGTTTCGATTATACCATATTGCATTTCAGTGGATTTCTTTATTACTCTATCTTCAATGTGGCACTCTTTACATCACCATTGATTCGTGATCTCTACGAAGAGAAATATCCTCGTAGCGAGATTCCTGTCGAATTGAATGATGTTGTCTATTCATTACATGCTGCATTCACCACTTCAATTACCTGGATTCAATGTTTCATCTATGAGGTTCGATAATTGATTTTGATAGTCGTTTTAGTAGACTGTTTTCTTTTAGCAAGGTGATCAACGTTTATCATTACATTCGAAACTATTCCAATGGTGCGTTTGGTCGATCGGTGCAGTGTTGATGATTCTAGCGTGGTTGAATACAATAACGTGGCTAACGTTTATCTACTATTTCTCTTACATCAAATTGATGGTCACCTCAGTCAAATATCTTCCTCAAGTTTGGTTTAATTATCAACGCAAATCAACCTCAGGTTGGAGCATCGAAATGGTTCTTCTCGATATTAGCGGAGGAACATTCTCTATGATACAAATGTTATTGATTGCCTACAATTATGGTATGTAGATTGAGTGATTTAAAAGTCTATTTTGAGAAATTTATTCGAATCTAAAGACGATTGGAGAACATTGTTGGGTAATCTACCGAAATTTGGCCTTGGTCTCGCTTCAGTAACCTATGATCTGATCTTTCTTCTTCAACACTATGTTCTCTATGGGGATTCGCTCGAGAAAAACGAAGAAACTCTCGGGAAACAACAAAAACGAACAAAACCGAAATCATCAAATCATAAATCATTGCATAATAATAATTCTACAACTATTCTAGTCGAGAATGAACATCATCAAATTGATTATGAAGCTGACCAAAATTCATAGAGTTCAGATTTTGATTGCAGACACAGTCCCTTGCGGAAATTCTGAAAATTCTCAAAGAATTTTTTCTATATCAAATACAAAAAAAAAAAAACGGGCAAATTTTGTCGCTAGTCGAACACTAGAAATAAATTTAATTTTTAATTTCTATCTTTTTATGTGGATTGTTAAGTTTTTGAGATTTCTGTTTTCTTTATCCTCTTTTCGTTATCTTAAGTGTTTTTTTCTTCCCCTGTTAGGATTAAATTAATTTGATTGCAGATATAAATTGATTGATTAATAATTGAGATGATTATTTAGCTGATGATCTAAATATTTCTCATCAAAATAGTTTAGAACGAAAACTTTTAGATAGAGTTGACAATGATGAATACTCGCATTCAATCGACTAATTTGCTAGGATTATTCCTAATTTCAACCCTCACATTTGTTGCGATCGTTGAGGCTGAAAATCTTGTTGATGCCATTCAACAGTGCCAAAATTTTCATCATGTTGATATCGATACCAACGGTACTGGCTACGTCAATGAAGGTTGTCGATTGCAATGTGAAGTTCATGGAAAAGTTCACATGCACAATGTCAACGAGAACGGTTATTGTTGCCAAGGAGGCGTAAGTGTCGATCGCTTCAAATTGAATTAAGAAAATTTTCTGCTTTAAATCGAAATTTAATTCAAAAAAATAGATTTGTCAACAAGGTGAATGTGTATTGATATCTAAAAATGGCCACATAGATATCGAAATCGTTGCAGTTTCATTATATCGTGCAGCCAACGCTTATGCTTCTGTGTGTCTTCTCAACAATTCAGATCCAGTCATTGTGAGTTCACTTAATTTAGAGTTCGAATCAATTTATAAAGAATTTCGAATTTTTTGATTCGAAAGCTTCCGTTAAGAGATAGGACCCAGTGTGTTACTTGTTCCACACATGTAAGCAAATCAAGGAGTGATTATGTTGTTTGGAATCAATGGTGCAACGGATCGCATCGATATTTGTTCCGACAAAACTCTCGAGTTGTCTTCGAGTTATGGGATTACAAGAATCAAGTAGAATCCAAAAAAAATAATCGAGTCACCGAAAATTCTTTTATTGGTGGCTCCACATTAACCGTCAATGAAATCCTTTCGCATGGCTACAATGGGAAATTATTATATCTAGCTTTGAAAGCGACACCCTATCCTGGACAATTGACCGCAAGAGTTGTATGGACACCGGCGTATTAGATTTTTGAAATGATTAAAATATTTGCAATGTTTTTTAAAAATAGATATTTAACAGTCGATTTAAAATCCTTATTTTTTAGTTGAAAATTTAAAAAATAGCCACCAAAAAATAAATTGCAAATCATAGGATTTGAGAAAAGACTACTTTGATTAGAAAAAAAACTCTCAAAAACAGAATATGCAATTGATAAATTTCTGAGATATTAATCTCAACAAGAATAGATTAAAATCAGAAATGATGATATACAAACCATTGGATATAAATAAGAGATTCTGGGATGAGTTTTGAAGAATTTAGCAAAAATGATAATTTTCTATCATAGTCTTCTGATTTTAATTTCTGGTACTCTCATTGAAGCTACCTTTTTCAACCGTAGAGCTCACCATGATTGCAGTAAACTTCATCAAGCAGATGTTGAGTTAAATGGAACTGCTTACAGCGAAAACGGATGTCTTTTGACTTGCAACTTTCGTGGACGATTTTATCAGCATACAATGCATTCAAGTTTGTCTAATTGGCCGTTTCCCTAAGGTAAGGTCTTCGAATCACTTGCGATGATATATTGCCACAAATGAATTCACAATATTGACCATAGATTGACCAATATTTTCCTACTTTTAAGTATTGTAAAAATGGTATCTGTGTCTTGAGAGACAATTTAGGCCATATTAAGTTGGAAATTATCTCGGCTCAATTTTCAAGACCGATCAATGCATTTGCAACTGCTTGTCTTACGAACAGCACAGAATTAGCAAGGGTGAGATTTGATGTCTGATTCTCTCAAAATTAATCGACTAATAATGTTTTTTGATGATTCAAAACTACAATAGCTACTTCTTAACGATCAATCTAAATGCTTGAAATGTGTAACGCAAGTGAGGCCGAACACCAGTACTCCAATCTGGCATCAAATATGCCGAATTCCAAAGACTTTAATCTATAATTCTAACTCTTCGATCGCTTTCAAAGCCTGGAATTACCGTGGTAAACAACACAAATCTATCTTCTTTGGCGGATTTACTGTAAAAATTCAATCAGTTCTAGATTATGGCGATAATGGAATTCCAATCGATATTGGACTCCATATAGGCAAAGCTATTTTAGGTTTGCTGAAGGCTAAAATTACATGGATTCCAACATATTAATGATAATTACAAATAATTTTCTGTGGGATTTTGATTTAGACAAGCGACTTTAATGTAAAGAATTTAATTTTTAATCAAAACTATGAAATCTATTTCTCAGATAAAAACCTTTACATTGATCTACCTGTAGAGTCTACAGGATTACACAAACTTATTACAATAAGAGATTCTTTTTTTTTTTTGTACAGAAATCCGTATGATTCAGTCTGTACACAACAAATTTAGTAATAGTTTTTAAAACTCTTTGATCGTCACTCAAATGCTTGATGAGAAATCGATTAACGTTAAAGAGTAAGAACGGATATGATTTCCTAAGAAAAAGACAACACCTGAGAGAGATGGCAATACTCTTCTAGAATCAAGTAGATAGCGATAAGATTGGAATATCGCAGATTGGTTTCAATCTTATTTCTTTTTTCTGAATGCTTAAATCAGAGAGGTCGATTCTGAACGAAGATTTCGTAAACAGTACGCTAAATCATCTTGTTGGTTGATTGATCTGTTTGGTGCTATCGAAATATTAGTAGAATCCATGAAATGAGTGTTTTCTATCAAAGTGTTTTGATAACTATTGCTATATGGAGGTTGAAATTTTCCAATTGCCGTCTTAAAGAACATCCTCTTTGAATATGGATCAGTATCATTTTACGGACCATCATTTCGAAAATTCTTTTTTAAAAATTTACATCAAATTTGACTATTTTGAGTTCTATTTTTGAAATGCAGTAGGGATTAAATGAATAAATATGCAACTAGATCTAGAATGAGACTTGATGCTTGATACTTGATCAAAGTTTACAATTGAACATTCAAACTAGATCAAGTTCCTTATAAAACCTAAGATTCAGAATGATTCTTAGTGATGAAACCTTTACACTGCACAAAGAATCCATCAATTATCAATCGATGTAAAAACTAAAGAAATAGAATTAGAGAGATACTTGAGAATAGTGACACTTTATCAGAATGGAGTTTGCGATGATAAACTATAGGATATTGTTGGGAGATTTCAAACAGTTTATAATCCTATGAATCGAGCATAATCGGAGATGGAGATGATAAGCAGCCTTATAAAGAGAATACTCAGTCTTTCAATTTAATCGATAGATTTCTGTGATTCTGATTGCTTCGTTATTTCCAATCAAAGTCTAGAAGAAAGATGAATTTTTTCCATTGTCTTTTGCTATTGATTGCTGGTGGTCTTATTGAGGCCTATGTCGTCGATCAGAAAGCTCAAAATGATTGTAGACAAATTCATCATTGTGATGTGGATACGAACGGAACTCATTATAGTGAAAACGGATGTCATCTGACGTGCTGCCTACATGGACATGAATATCATCATGCAATGAACGAAAACCAAATTTGTTTGGTTGGTAATGGTGCTTGGGTAAGTTCAGATTCGTAGTCTCCAAAAAAATCTAATATTCATTGCTTTTTTCCTGAACCTCAAGCACTGTAAAAAAGGCCACTGTATTCCTACAGAAAATTTAGGTTACATCGATGTTGAAATCATCTCGGCGGCACTTTCTCGGCCAGCGAACGCTTATGCGACTGTTTGTCTCCAGAACAATACCGATCCAGTACCGGTATGATAATTTGACTAGTTTTAATCGAAAAAAAAATCATTTGCAGCAATTTTTCCTAAAAAAATAGCTACCGATTCGAGATCGCTCTAAATGTATACAGTGTTCTACCCAAGTTAAACCGCACACCGCGAGGCCAGTTTGGCATCAAATCTGCCGAGGCTCGGGAAAATACATTTTTCGTAAGAACTCTCGCGTCACTTTTGAAGTTTGGGATTATCATGGCTCCCAAATTCCTAACGTTTTCTTGGGTGGATCAACCCTAACTATCAAAAAACTTTTAGAGTTCGGTGATAGTGGTCGTGCGATTAATATGGCCTTGTTTGGCAGTCCATTTCGAGGACAACTGACCGGCAGAATAACATGGACTCCACTTAAAAAATGATAACATCAGAATTTTGTTGATTTAATTGTTCGATTTATTTCGATAATATTATAGAACTATGCAAAATAGTTTGTTGCGTATTTGAGAAAAGATTTATTGCGAATATCTAAAAAAGAATCGATTAATTTAAATAACTTTCGCACTGATGAATCAAATTTGATGAATGAGTAGACATTAATCATCGTTGGATTATTTTATTTTGACCAAAAAAAATGATATTAACGGAATAGTGGATTTTCAAGAGAGGCTAACGCATACGCCACTGAGGTCCATAACGCTTGACACAAATCTAATTCATTTGCATCTTCAACACTTATCGTATCGCCCTCGGTATGATGGAAATAGAAATATTTCTCATTTTTAGTATCCAAACTGATTATGGGAACGCCAACATTTTTAAATTCTTGTACATCAGATCCTTCATCATTGATGGTCAATCTAGTTGCATTCAAAGGATGCATCAATCGCATTATTTCCCATAGAATACATTGTGATGTTGAGTTCGTCCCAGAATAAGTCAATCCTTTTGGTCTGAATGTTCCAATATCGGACTCCATTGCTACAACATATCTATCGAGTTCGTGTTTGTGTTTCTTCAAGAAAATTGATCGATTATTGATCGCTGAATTGATCATATGTGTAGTGTACTGACTTTAACATAGCTTTTGGCACCAATCAATCCCATCTCTTCTCCAGTCCACAGAACAGAGCGTATGGTTCGTCTCGGTTTGAGACCAAGTTCTTTGAGAATGGAAACTGTACGCCAAGCGATAAAAGCTCCAGCTCCATCATCCATAGCACCTTGGCCAACATCCCACGAATCAAGATGACCGCTTATTAAAACGATTTCTTCTGGTCTCTCTGTTCCAGTTATATCGCTAATGGTATTTCTTGACAATCCATTAGATTGTTCATTCTTGTTTTCCGAATATATTTGTACAATAACCTCTATTAGAAGATCAATCCAAATTCGACATTTATGTAATTTTTGAGCTTTAATAAATTAGTCGACTCCTAGTCAATCTACCTGTATGTTTAGCTAAACGTTCGAATAAATCGGCGTCCTCGGTCGTGATACTGATGGCTGGAATTTTCGTCACGTTAACATCATATCCTGTTAATCATTTCGAATCAAACCGTTCATTATGATTAATAATTGTTAGCGAAAACAACCTTGCATTCCGGTGTGAGGTGAATTGATTGAAAACGGTGTCAATGAACGAATCTGTGAAGAAAGACAAATGAAATTCGATGTTTTACTTGTCTGATTGAGGTTGATTAAAGAAAAATTCTGACCAGAGCAGCTTTGGCTCCGTATTTGGCAGCACGGCTAGCACCACTGAAACGATACACTGCTTGTTGACCATACGAATGATACTCAAAGTTATAAACGACGATTTTTCCCGAGATCGATTCTTTACGTGCTTCAAGTTCGTCGAAAGTTTTCACAACAATAATTGGAGCTTCTAATACACGCCCATCGGTACCGACACTATAACCTAGCCCAAGAATGCTCAATTTTTTGAAACGAGGCTTCACCATTGCCGCCCACTCATTGCCACGAGTCTTCAAATTTGGAAAAATAAATGAATAGAATCTCGATAAGCGTAAAATATCTAGTCCTACTGGATCCTACCCATCTAGGAACTTCGACGCTTTCACCATGAACATTATCATGTCCTTCACGTTTCAGAAGATCGAGCATATAATCGATTGATTTTTCAAGATTCTCTGTTCCAGTGAATCTTGCACCGAATTTATCTACAAACAGAGTCAAATCTTTATAAGTTTGTCCTGGTTTCGTTCTCATAACATGATCGATAATCTTTTCGATGTCAGACTTTAGATCGAATATTTTATTTCGATGATTTTCTACATAGAACTGATTTTGAAGACAGCTTTCACCGGTCACTATCGTTTCGCTTACTCCATTTTTAAATTGTCCGTTCACATTCGAAACAATAGCGAGGGTGAAGCAAAAACAAAAAAAAGAAACTGAAACAGGAGAATGAGATTTGAAAATTGGAGACATTTTTATAAATGAAATAGATCAAAGGAAATTAAGGACTGAAAAAATTGAAATATCAAATTAAAATTCAAATTTTCGTTTCAATTCGAAACTTCAGTTTAAATTTATTGAGAAATCGACATATTTTTGCTGATGTTTTCAACCATCGTATTCATTTCAATTCATTCCATCAAAATCGTAATCAGAAGAGAGAGAGAGAGAGAGAGAGAGTTTGTCATGTGGATCTATTAATACTAGTCTGAATCAATCAATCGCTGATATTTTGATGATTCGATACTCGAGTGCATTCGATAGGAACAAAGAAGAAAAAAAATCCTCGATATCACCTCTCTCTCCCTCTCTTCCTCTTTCTTTCTCTCTTTCGTTTCCTCTTTTCGCATCTCTCTTGAATCAAATATTTCCTCCAAGATATCATTTCTGCTGGTGATTGATTAGTCCATTTGATAACAATCGATATTGTGCGATAAAGAATAGATAAATAGAGAGCGAGAGAGAGAAAACGCCATAGATTCTATCAATCGTCGAAACATCCCCTCTGACTTCCCATTGAATTTGAACAAAATTTATCTCGATTTTTTCAAAATCACTGCTATCGAAATATTTCTTGGAATTTATTCGAGTTTTCTAGGATCGATTTTGCTTGGTCATCATCGAGAATAGAGCTAGTTAAAAGCTCATTGATCAGTCTGAATCGGATCGGAAACGACTATCAATCAAAAATGGCAAAAAACAACAAGCTAAGCAGTAGATTTAATTATGAAATTCAAATTGCAAGAGAAGCAAACAAGGACTGGGGGTCAATTGAAGAAGAAACTTCCAATAATTAGTGAAAAAAAACTTGAAAAATTATCAAAATATTTAAAATCGTCTATTGCCTGATCGATAATAATTTCCAAATGTACCATTCGATTCATAATGAACGTCATCAATCAATCAGATAGATTAGATCGATCAGAATTTTCACGCAATTACTTCTGAGTAATTTATAGAGAAATTCTCCACAAATATCGAGATTTCAAGTGAAGGCGCGAATGACTCGAAACCAGTCGAGATTACGGATCTTAACCTTATAATGGACTAAAATTAATCAGTTTGAGTCCATTACGAGTAATTGTCCTTCATTGAAACTGGAAATTCGATGAATTTGATCAATCTCGATAAATCTCGAATCGATCTCGCTTTGATTCTCACACTTTAGCTAATCCCAGAATGCATAGAGAATTGAAGGAGATTAACCCAGATAAAAAGATCAGGGAACCGGTATGGTGAGCTCGAATACTCAAAGAGTTGAAAAACAAATCTCTTAGTGATGGTCAGAATTCTAAACAATTCATAATTATCTTGAAATCTTTGAAATTTTTTTTCAGGTTTAACAGGAAATAGTCCCCAAAAGCATTGAAAATATCAACGTATCTAATCTTATAGATCAAATCAAAAAGCGTCTTGAAAAGAAACGTCAATTATGTATCGATGATCCATGGATAAATTCGATTGAAGTTCGTTGTCGAAATTTCCAAAATTAGCTAAAAATAGCCAAGCCACTTTGAACGAATACTTTTGTAGATTTTTTTACCGTTTTGTTTTTCCGAATTTTTAAATCTTTTCCGACAGATCGGTAACCTTGAATGGCTCGCACTCACTCTAAGGTCTTCACTCAATCTTTTCAATCTGCTCCACTTTGATTAGCGCATTTTTATCTATAAGCGATTTTGATCATTTCAAGTTTCAAAAATATTAGAGACTTCTGTAACAACAATCTACTGGACCGCAAACAAGCTATTTTCTCTTTTCTCTTGCTTAGCTCCATCACGACAGAGAAGTTCCCTTCTAATAGTAAATGATGATTATATTAAAACATCGAAACAGGTAAGAGATATGAAGCGAACAGGTGGCAAGGTCAAATGGATTGTGTTTGTTTGAGCGTTTGGAACGAATATGAGGTTGAATAATTGAAAATTTTCGATTAAATCAAAGAGAGACAAAAAAAATTGTTCAATTTGGAATGCGAATAAAAAAATTAATTTCTGCTAGTTTCTCTTTGCTACGTTTCATAACTTTGAATGAAATCTATCTTCGTATTGAATAAATCAGCAATGGGAAAGTAATTGAGTTTTTGCACTCTTGTTTCTCTCTTCTCTCATCGAATCATCATCAAGATGGTATTGGGTCACTAGAAAGGGAAATCCTTCACTGTCCTAGTCTTGGAAAAGTAAAATGAAGACAGAGAAGATCATTTTTGAGACTGTTTGCTTTTGTTATTGTTAGAGCTACGAAGATCAGAGGAACGCAGGAAACAGACAAAGTAAGTTTCCAAGAGTCTTACGTCTGCAGCAGAAGTGACGTAAGTTTCCATCTCTTTTTTTTCGCAGTCTTGATCTCTTCCTTGTTGGAATTGATTTTGTTTTAGTTTCGATTATTTTATTTTCATTAGCTTTGTTACAACCTATTTTTATCGTATCACTTTCTTCATAAGAAATTGGATTCAATATTGATATTGAAAATGATTCAATACAAAAAAGAACATCGTTGAAGCTTTTTTCTGACCGTTCCATCTTCTTTTTGTGATCATTTTGTCATTACGAATGAAAATACATTTGAGGCAAAAATTTTCCGCAAAAATCAATCATTTGATTTGATATCTATGTCTGTTCGCTCTGCTTCTCAACAATCTTATTGATTTCCTTCATACGATTCGGACATTCGCCTGAACAAATCGGATTTATTCGCGATAAAATTCTATGGAAACCAGTTCGATACGAGCTAGAGCATTAGCTTCAATCGTATCACCAACGTCACCGATCTACAAAGTCAAAGTGATATGAAATTTGTCGTAAAATAGAAATTCAATCGAATCGACCTTATCGAAAGAATTTCTCAAGAAGGAAATTCGAAAACAGAAATAAAAAACGGTATAAAGAAAAGAGACTACACCACTACTTTTTTTCTCTCGATTTTAATTCTCTGGAAAAAATACTGAGAATTCTAGACGAATATGATGATTTTGCATCTGATTGATCATCAGCATCCCTAAGGTGAGCGTCGAAAGGTAGTCTTACCTGTAAGAGGTTGCTTTAACTAACACACTTGGAACTCTCTCTCTCTCTCTATCTATCGTAGAATGTTTTTCTTCTGGCTAGAAAAAAAATGACCACAATCGATTCGAAGTCGGAGAGATCAGAAGCTGTGAATCGCCTAATATCAACGATCATCATCCTTTCTGACCTTTTCTAGGTGCGAAGAAGGAATAGTGAATTTCTTTTGTTTTAGTCTTGTTTTTTTTGTTGTGGTTTTTTTCGACAAATTTTTCCTTATCGAAGATAACAAGTTGAGTTGCTTTTGGAGATGGTAAGAGAAGACACAGATGTTTGTAAATAAGATGCTTATGATGACGATCATTCTGCTATTGGGTTTATTCTACCTGAAATCATTGAAATTTTCTTCCTCCATTTGAAATGCAATATTCTTCTTTTACAATTGCAATGCTTACTTTGTGCTCTTCACTGATACATTGATTCATTTTTCTTCGCTCTTCTTTCCCATCGAATTTCTAATTTTGATTTGAACGAGCATTTGCTAAGATCTTTTCCAGCACCATCGTTGTGTACCTATGAGATTAAACAACTTGCTGGTCCGCATTTCCTCGATTGTATAAAAACTAAATGTAAATAGAATTCCCAATCATAAAACATTCATCTATCTTCGTTTCTAGCCGAACATTCTTTCTAGCGACGTTTCAATCGATATCCAATTGAATCCAAACTACAATGATTGACTTCGGTCTTAATTGAATCAAAGTGAAGCAAGAATTCAATCAACTAAACTTTTCAAATTTTTTTCTCGATTCTATCGTCTCGTTTCTTAAAATAAGCGCACCAAAAGAATGTATGCCAATCCGACAACAATGATGCTTGATGATGATCAATCATCGTCGAAAACATCAACAACGATCGCACCGTTATTACGAAAGATCGCAAAAAAATCACGAAAAGCTGGTCGAAAATTACTCAATAGAACTACGACAATCGTTTCAGATCAGACTTCATCGACGACACCTCCATCGACATCACTTTATTCATCGACATTCGTGCCGACTACGAGAATTAAATCGAAATCAATTTCGAATCGGTTGAAAGATACACTCTCGACGTCAATAAGTACAATATCGCCGACGTCTACAACATCAAATACTGTAGAAAATTTTGTCAATAATTTCACCTCGACAACAACAATTGATCCAAGTACGATTCCGCTCCATAGTTTCAATGATACTAGTCATCAAATTTTAGAGAATTTAAATCAAACAGCTACAAATTTGATTTTGGAACATAATTCTTCACACCTATATCATCAACCTCATTTCAATCATCATGCTCAGCAGCATTTCGACAGTTTTGAAAAAGATCCCGCCACATCATTCACTGATAGTGGATGGCTATTCGATTGGTCACAACATGAATTTGTGATACCAGAACTTAGAACCTTACCGACGCCTATCATTGTCTTGGTTGCGATTGCTGTGATTTTTTTGCTTTGGATCGCAATCAAAATTTTTCAAGCTTTATGGATATTTTTCTTTTGTAATATGCTTGGATTCGGTGCCAAATGGTGTCCCGGTCCTGATAGCTGGGCAATTGTTACCGGTTCAACTGATGGAATTGGTCTTTCGTACGCAAAAGCGATGGCAAAAAAAGGTTATTGTCTACTCTTGATCAGCCGTAATCAGCAGAAATTAGAAAAAGTTCAAGTTAATATCCTCAATGATTTCCCTCAATGTCCTCAAGTAAAAATTTTGGCGGTAGATTTTTGTTCCGATACAATCTACAAACGAATAGCGGAAGAAATCTACGCTCTCAACGGTCACGTTCACGTTCTGATCAACAATGTTGGGATGGCGTACAAATATCCTGAATATTTCACGAAAATACTCGATTCGGAGAAATTCATTTCGGACATTTTGAATTGTAATATTCTCTCGGTGACCAAAATGACCCATATCTGTTTGCCTTTGATGGAAGCAAGACGATCCGGTATCATCATCAATGTAGCATCGTTCTCTGCACTGTTCCCTACACCATTGTTGACGCTATATTCGGCATCGAAAATCTATATGGATTATTTTTCGAGAGCTCTCAGTGCTGAGTATGCGAAACGAGGCATCATCATACAATCAGTGCTACCGTATTATGTTTCAACCAATATGATTAGAAATCCTGGCATCTCGTTGATGGTTCCATCGGCTGATCAATTCGTGCACGCGGCACTGAAAACTGTCGGTGTTCAAACTCGAACCTATGGCTACTTTGCTCACAACATCTTGGCATTCTTTCAGAATTTCTTCGGCAAATTTATCGTCGGCAACAGTCTTAATACACAAATTGCATTCAAAAAGATGAAACGTTTCCGAAAAGGATGCTACAAACGTAAAGGATTAGCTCACAAGTTTTGAAATTTTTTGTTTCCTCTCTCCATTCTGTGCTGCTGTTATTCGTCAGTGAAAATGAATTCAAATTGTTATAATACGAATCGATTTTTACATTGATTAGACATTTCAATCAAATAGGAAACATCGAGAACAAATTCACCTAGAGAAAAAAAATTAGTCTTGAAATAAATTGAAAAGAAGAAAAAAACTATTGAAATTGCATTTGAAAATTTCGAATCAAATCATCTAAAAATCAAGGATTTTGTAGTAACGTCAGAATGTTTATGTCAAAATCTTTAGATTTTGCAACTCTATAGCCATCGATCGAAATGAATCATTATGATGATGATAATCTAAAATAACAACAACAACATCCAAGTACTCGAAAACATCATTCTCAAACGAATGATTATTAAATAATTATTAAGAAGTTTTCGAGTGTTTATTGTGATGTGGAGTTGGTGATTGTGGTGAAATCAGCCTTGAAATCAACAATTATATTGTGCGAGGATCACATTATAATCACCGAGAGAGAAAGAGCGAATCGATGTCGATGCTCATCTTAATGATATTGGGATCCGCATTTCGTCTAGTCTTTTCGTTGAAGAGAAATAGAGAGAGAGAGAGAGAGAGAGAGAGACAGGAAAAACAATTCAACAAAACAATTGAATCGATCGGCTAATCATTTTCCAAATGACAGAAACCTTCTCCTAGATTTGAATTGTAATCTCTTTTTTTTCGATGCTTTAAATTTATATGGAACTTTAATTTTTTATTCTCATCATCTATTAAAATTATTATTTTTAGATTATTTTTGCCATTTCAAATCGAAATGATACAAATTTTTTTCTTTAAGATTTATTTCCTTGATTTTCTGATGCGGAAAAAAAATAAAATAAAATTGAAATAAAAATTGAAGCTCGAATGGAATCAATCAATCAGTGCTAACCATTTCGATCGCCATCCTCATTGCCATCAAGTGTTGTTTCGTTGAAAAAATTCTGTATCTTAATATTTTGCTGATCGAAATAGAATTTAAATTGCCCATTGTCGGCCATCATTGATGACCGTCGACCATTGCTCTTTTCTCTCCCGTAACGATTCACTCGGCGATTATTATTAAACCAAATCTTCAACAAATTACTGTATGGCCTCTCGAAAACATTGTGTAGAAGAAACGCTAGAAAAGTGCTGACAATAGCATTACCGAATCCAATAAATAGCTTTTTTTGATTGAATGATGGAATCGATAAGGTTTGCGATTGGAGAAAAATTTCGATTGTGTTAGTATAAATATTTGGTCACTTTTCGATTTTCTTGATTGCTTTTGGAACACCATCTTTACAACAATTAATTTAACTTACCAAATTATAGAGGGAAATTTCAATTGTTTGTCTTATGGTGAACAAATAATGCCAAATTGGAAGGATATGCACCAAGAACAATGTGAAGGAGAGTCTGCTTAAAGGTTGAAAGATTTCGGCTTCTAGAAATCTTCCAATCAATCCAGCTTTGTTCCGAGAGCATTCATAACAAAGCCAAAAGATTGATAAAGACCAAATCAATCGGATCAAACCGAAAGTTATTGCTGATTGTAACGGGGCATGGATTGGCTCCACACTACCCACGAACGAATATGAGGAGAATGGAAGTGCAAGAAACAAAGGAGTGAGAATCAGCCAGATAATAAGCCGAAAAAACTTTTTTGTTCAAGTTTCAGAAGAATCAAATGTAGGTTTTAGAAATTTCATTGAATATTTTCTATTTGAAGAAATTTTACCCGATTGATTCGGACTTTTCTTCTTTGATTGCTCAGAATCAAGCCTAGAAAAGCTCCAATAAAATAAGGTATCAAATGATTATAAGTGCCAAAGATGAAAACATCTACTTTGTCCATCGGAAATCTATAGAAAAGAATAAATTTTTATGCAGAATCTAATCTATGCTTTTGATGGAAAAAATTTACTGCTTTGTTGGATGAAGAAATATAGATGGATTCGGAGCATCGGCCCAACCTAAAAGAACGATTGCGATCGGAACAATGAAACCGGTGAAAATCATCAAAAGAATATAAAAGATTGTTAGTAGTCGATGCTTTCCGATGAACCAATAAAGACCGAAGAGTAGCAAAAGAAAGGCTTGAAAATCTGCACTTAGGTACCAATGCATCACATTGCACTAGAAAATTAAATTAGCGATTGATATTCAGAGTACGAAATCGAAATCAATAAAATCAAATCAGAAAAGGCTACCTACAATTTCTTTCGAAGGTATCGTATTGGTCATATAGATGAAACTTATCCACCAATTACGATAGCATGGCTCGATGATAAAGTCTAAATATTTTGAATGAAATAATGGACCATCGCCGATTTTTGGCCATAGAAGCAACAAACACATCGAACCAAGCACTGATGGAGTGAATCTATTAAAAATCGATAAATTTAATTTCGATTGAATTATTAAATAAAATTCATAGAAAATTACCTTATCCAACGGAGGAAAATTAGCTCCACGATACTCATCACATCTAGCTTTTTGATCGACGAAATCGTGTAAACGGTCAATGCTCCACTGTAATTAAAAGAATCAGATTGAATTCAACAAAACGATCGGCATCAATAGAAAATCTTAAGGAATCATTAAATTGCCTGATGAGGAAGAAAGTTTCCACCGCAAGTCCTGCGTTGACAATTAAATGAGTGAAAATGTTTCCGATGACCTCTTTTGATCGATTCATTGAGTGTACAGGTGAGACACGATCATCCACATTCAACATTGGATAGAAGAGAAAAACATGAGCGATTAGAATCCAATAGATTGAGAAGACTCGAAGACCATGAACGAATCGTAATTGACTTCGTTCCGATCCAGGCGATCTAGAATCACTTGTTTCCGATTGATCGTTTAATTTATTTCGTTTGATTTTGAATAAAGCGTTTGTATTATCGACGAATGAGAAGCATCTCAGAGTCTCTATTAAAATAGTTTTGCAATTTCGTTCCGATCTGATGAACAATCCAATCAAAGTTCCGATTATTACAAGGCCTATATGACCTAATAGAATATATCTGAGAATACATTAATATAGAGGTCAATTTCAGATTGTCGGGAAAAATGTTTCAATTACAATACGATCCATTGACCAGCTCTCAAAGGTAGATTAGACAACTTGTTTCGTTGATCTTGACAAAGTTTCGATCGAACACGAACACTAGAATCGAAAGGCATGAAAACTAAAAAGACGGGAAAAAATTTAGATTTCAATCTAATGAATGAATGGAAACGTAACTTTTTGAAACAATCGTTTGAATTTCCTCATCAGAACATTGAGATGGTAGACAGATACCATTATCGATTCCACTGTAGTGGCTCCATTTGTTTAGAAAGCGTAGAATTTCTATCCAATTAGGATCCATTTTCGTTGATACATCTCTATTCTCTATGGTTTTATTCAATCTGAATTCCATCACACAATATTTTCCTTGAATTGGTAGCGCATCGATTTCATCGCTGATCGATAGACATTGATCGTAATTTCCTGGATCGAAAAAAGTACCGCTTAAGATTCCATGCGGAAAATGGCCCATCGAGTCCCACACTTTAATTTAATTGGAAGGAAAAATCAAATTAAACAAGGAAAATTCCTCATCGAGAATTAGTTAAAAAAAGGTGAGAATAATTTTGTTTTTAAAATAGACATCTCATTGAAAAAAACGGGACATAATTTCAAAAAGAGGAATCAATCAAATTTGATTAAAAAAAAATCACTTTTCAACGACCAATCTGTTTCGAAAGGATTCACTATCAATCTCTTCAGTGAGGTTCGACATTCGAACGATAAAGTTGAGATATTGTTGGCAAGAATTCGGTTGAGACGGTCTCGAAAAATATCGATTCGTTGATTGATACCATTTTCCAATTGATTGATCCAATCTAAATTATTATAGGAAATATTTTCATTGCTTGAAGAAAAATTCGCCGATGCAGAATGAAACCAAAACAGAGGCAAGTAGACCGAAATCAATTGTAATATTTTCATTTTGAGCCGAGAAAAATCGAAGAAAAAAAGGAAAAAATATAAAAGAAAAATAAAAATTTATTTTTTACTGTTAATTTAGCAACAATTTTTGTAGAGAAATCTATATTTTTTAAATTTGCGGTTAAATTTTTAAATTTTTTCTTAGAGCTTATAAATTAAAATTACAGTAATAGGTTTGAGGTTTTCTATTGATCCGAGAACATTGATAATACTAGAATCGATGGATCATTTGAAGTTGAATCGATCGAACATAGAAAGATTGTCGCGGCGTTTTCACTTCGCTATGCGCTTGACCCAGCGCAATTCTTTCGAAAGCCACAACGCCAAACTCAATGTTAGTAATGCGTTGGCTTGATGTGCGGATGCAATCTCGATTGGTACGTATTGGAGCAAAGCAGTCACACCTAATGTGATTTGTGCGACCATAGCTAAAGCCAATAGATTAGTGGCGAGTCGAGCTCGTTTAGGAAGTTTCAGTCTCAAAGAGTACGCCCAAAGTCCAAGCACAAGAGTGCCGGTTATTTCACCAAGATGACGATGATTGAATTGAACGCATGTAGGATTTTCAAAAAAATTTTTCCATAATGGCTGTTGTCGAAGTAAATCACTCGGAATCCAACGATCTGCCATTTTAGGCCACGAATTATAAACTAAACCAGCATCAAGACCAGCAACAAAGGCGCCAGATAAAGCAGTGAAAAATATCATCATTTTGGAATAACCAATCATCGATTTGAATCGAAGTAATTGTTTTGTGATTGGTAACATCGATTCAGCAGGGATCAAATTCACAAGTGCATTGTAAAAAATCAATGAATAAAATACAAATGCAGTTCCAAGATGAGCTGCCAATCGATATTGACTAACTCGAGGTTCATGTGTGTAGACTTCTTTCTCTGTGAGACCACTTTTGACCATATACCATCCGAGAAATCCTTGGAATCCCAATAGTGTTCCAAATATTCCAACTCTGATTTTAGTTCCACGATCGAACCATTTCATTGCCCTATTATTGCGATGCAATAATGAAGTTTTGATAAAATTATTTTGGATTGAATTAATAACTTTTACCAGAAAATTGCAGCTGGAATGAAATAAACGGAACCGATTGTTCGGCCTAACATGCGATGGAAGTATTCCATGTACCAAATTGATTTAAACTGATTCAAAGTGATATCCTTGTTTTTGATTTTGAATTCTGGGAATTGTTTGTATTTTTCGAATTCTTCTTGCCATTGTTTCTCATTGAATGGTGGCACTTCTTTGAATGGATGCCAATCCACCATCGAAAGACCAGATTCAGTCAGTCGAGTGATACCTCCGACACAGACCGTAACGAAAGTTAGACCAGCACATGTGAGAAGCCAATAACCAATATATTTCTTTCTTTTAATCTGTAATTGGCTCAATTGCTCTGTAGAATTATTTCTCGATGAATTTGAAAATCTAGACCAAATTGAATCCCGCCAATTGCGAGAATAATTTTTCTTCATCAAAATATCATTGATTTGATGAAAGCGATTGATGTAAACAACTTCCGGATTCTTCGATAACAATAATCTTCGAACCGCTGGTTGACATGAATTTCTAGCCAAACTAAAAATCATCATTTTCGAAAGATTAACTAATGAAACAATTTGAAATTTCAACAATCCAAGCTAAAGAATCAATCATCTGATTGATCCAGAAACGCGAAAAAAAATAAGAGAAAAAAGACGTTTTATTTGAAAAGGATTAGAAATCATTCAGAAATTGGCTAGAAAAGCGAAAGTCAGTAGAAAGTAGATGATAGGTGCATAAACTTTGACATTTTCACTCCTCTGAACAGCTGTAGAAATTATCGATCCTTTTTCGATCTCAAATTTGAACCTTGTACATTACGATGAATTGTTTTCGGCTCAAAAAACAAGAAATTTCTCCCAGAGTTATCTGGGGATTAATTATCTAGTTATCTACTAGAAAAACTAGCAAAAAAAAATTAGATTTTGACATTGTCCATTGTCTAGATTTAAAAAAAAAGGTAATCATTCCATCTAGTAAGAAAGGTGTTGGAACACACAAAAAAAAACAATTCAATAAGCTAAACAAATTAAAAGTTCGAGTTAACATTCTCGATTATATCATCCATAACATCTTCTCGAATGTCCATTGAATTTCTCTTGAAATCGAAACTATTACGAGAAATACATTATGCACATGTTCTCTGTGTAACGAGTTAGTTTGTTAGTTAGTTGAAAATGTCATTGAAATTTGCCAAAGATTTTCATATCATAGCTTAGATATTTCTTACTCTTTGCTTTCTTTCTCTCCTTCTCGTTCACATTGAAGCAAAGTGTTTCTATTGCCTTTTTTTTTAATTTTTTTGCTTGGTTTTTTTCCTCCTATTTTCATTTTTTTAATTGTTCGAAAAAATTTTAATTTTTTTTCACATCACATTAAAGATTCGATTGTAATTCATTGAAAAAATGGCCGCACAAGACAAAGTTCAACAGATTCCTAACTCGATTAAATTTTTATTCGGTGGTGTTGCCGGGTATTCTTTTTGATCCATTTCTATGATGTTATTGTGATGAATTTATTCCGTTTTTTTTTAGAATCGCAGCTACCACTTTTGTTCAGCCCTTGGATTTGATCAAAAATCGTATGCAACTTAGTGGTAAGTGACTTTCTCAAACACCAAGACTTAGTGAGCGCAATTAATGATCATTTCGATATATAGGCGAAGGTGGTAAAACTCGAGAACACAAGACTAGTTTGCATGCAATCAGAGCTGTGATCAAAAATGAAGGTATCACTGGACTTTATGTTGGGTTGACTGCAGGTTGGTTACGACAAGCCACCTATACGACCACCAGAATGGGAGTTTACACTTCACTATTCGATACGTACAGTCGTGATTACGCACAAGGTAAACCACCAGGTTTTTTCGTCAAAGCGACAATCGGAATTATAGCCGGTGCTTGTGGAGCTTTCATTGGAACACCTGCGGAAGTGTCACTGATTCGTATGACTTCGGATGGTCGTTTACCATTGAACGAACGTAGAGGCTACAAAAATGTTTTCGACGCTTTAATACGAATCACCAGAGAGGAAGGTGTATTGACGTTATGGCGTGGATGTTTACCTACAATAGGACGAGCTATGGTGGTGAATGCTGTCCAATTAGCAACATATTCACAGACAAAACAATTTCTCCTTTCCACACCATATTTCAAAGATAATATTGGATGTCATTTTGTAGCATCAATGACTTCCGGGTTATTCACAACTGCTGCCTCGATGCCAGTTGACATCGGTAAGATTATGAAAATATTCTTGAATAAATATTGAAATCGATTTTTCACGCTTTCTTGTAGCTAAGACAAGGATTCAAAATATGAAGACTATCAACGGTAAACCGGAATACTCGGGTGCAATCGTAAGTATTCATAGCCTTTTCATTTGCAATCATTTGTATAATACTCATTTCTTTCTTATACGAATAGGATGTCTTAGCCAAAGTTATCCGCAACGAAGGATTGTTTGCCCTTTGGAAAGGATTCACACCATATTATGCTCGTCTTGGACCACATACTGTTTTGACCTTCATCTTTTTGGAACAGATGAATAAATTCTACAAAATTTACGTTCTCGGTGATTCAGCCAATAGAGGAGGTGGACTTTGAAAAACCCTTTTCTACGATTTTATGAATCAAACAAAACCCTTTTGTTTTTGTTCTAGAACAGAGTTTTAATATTTTGATTGTTATCTCATTCGGATATCATACAAATCTCACCAGAATCTTTTACTTTACGATTTAAATAATTTTTGCCAAACCATTTAGATTAAATGATTGGATTAAAAATTACAACAAATTCAATAGTGCAATAATAGAAATAGCCTGTTCGATTAGAAATCTTTTTCTCTGTTGATATGAATAAAAATTAATGAGACCTATCCGATTGAGTTCTCAATTGATGGAATGATAAATTTATATGCGCTCTGTGATTCGATGAAATCTCTCCGTCTCTTTCATTCACATTGATCCATTCACTTTGCAATCCTCAAACTATTCAGAGGAGTGGAGTTTCGATTAGAAGTTTCTGAATCTCATTCATATTTCTATCTTTTGATCTCAAATACCTATATGAAAACTTTAATCGATTCAATTTCGCTGAATAAAATGATAACCCATGTTATTTTCGATCTTGATGGAACGTTGGTCGATACAATCACTTGCACGATTCAATCTGTCGAGTCTATCCTTTCGAAACGAGGACTTCAAATGTCTGAAGAATTCAAAGGTTTCTAAATTATTTTGATTTTTGCTAGTTAAAATTAATTTTTCTAAATATTTTTTATATCATTTTTGGAGAATTCATACCAAATATTAATCGATTCGATCATATTCGTCAAAAAATCAATGCTGATTACAATCTTTCTTTGGAGCGAAAGGAATTTTTTCAAGAATTAGTCAAAGAATTCTCTTTGAAGAATATAAAGTTGATGCCTGGTGCAGAGAGACTTATTAAACATCTTTATGATCAAAACATACCGATGGCTATCGCCACCGGGAACTCAAAGTATTCTAAAATTTGAAAAATTCCTTGTGAAAAAACTTCAGTGTGAAATTTGATATTTTGCAAGGGCAATGATTGACATTATTTGGGGGGAACATGGTGAATTTTTTCAAAAATACATCAATCATTTTGTCTCAGCTTTTGATGATCCTGAGGTTAAGAATTTGAAACCAGATCCAGAAGTATTTTTGGTTGCTGCCAAACGATTCTCTGAACCGCCTGAATCAATGTCTAATGTGCTTATCTTTGAGGATTCAATCACCGGAATCAAAGGAGCAATCGCTTCTCAAGCTAGATCGATTTTTGTTTCGAAACTATTGATCAATAGTATTGAGCATAAAAATTTAATCGACAAATCTGCTTTAGCTATTGAAAGTTTAGAGCATTTCAAGCCTGAAATATTTGGACTAAAACCGTATTGATTATTTTGAACCTATTCTGAACTAATACTGATCTAAATTTTCAAAGAAAGAAAAAATTCCAGTAAAATCAATGTAGAATATTTTAATCTATAATGAATCAGCGTCCATAGAGAAGGAAATTATTGTTAAAACGTAAAAATTGAAGAATTTCAAGAAATTATTGATTTTAATCAGGTGTTTATCATCTGAGTGTTCTAGATGGCCTAGCAAAAAGATACGTTCTATCTGATCGGAATAACGGAGAATCCGTTTTCTCTCTTTCTTCTACTAATACACCTGTCATATCATCTAATATCATCGACCATAACACAAACAACGCTTCGAAACAGAGAATTTGGAAAAAGAGAACTGCTCAGCAAAGAAATTTTCGATTTTTAATCCTATGAATTTTTTTTCTATTGATTTATTTTGTGTTTTCTAATTTGTTTGTTCATTGAAGAAACGAGAATAATGTCGATTGAAGATCGACCAGGTGGTCTATCGGAAGAGAGATTTCTGGAACAGCTTCAAAATTGTTTCACGCAATTAGCGAATGAATCAAAGAAAAAGTTCCCACATGTCAAAGAGGTTAGTTTTAAGATTTTTAATTATGTTGTTTGATTTTTGATCAATTTCTCTTTGTATACCTTTCAAAAGGCTTGTGAGACTGGTATCATTCGAGTTCGAAATGTTTTAGCTGCTAAAAATAAGAATGAAAGCACGTTGAAACAGCTTTTGATCAATGAAAGTGGGCAATTTATGGAGCCATTCTTCATCGGATGTGATACAAGATGTGCGAAGTTGATCCAAGTGAGTTTAAGTTCGATACAGAAAATGATTCTTTACAAATGCCTTAATGAACAAGCGGCGCAAAACACCATCAATTGTCTGTGGAATCTAATGGAAAATGGTCTTGAAGAAGTGAAACTTTTGCAAACAATCACATTATTATTGACAACTAATGAAATTGTTATCGGTGATCAATTAGCTCGCACAATTTCGATGTGTTTTCGTTTGCATTATTCAAAAAATATAACCGTCAGCAATACTGCTTCAGCAACAATTCGTCAATCGATAACGGTTATGCTAGAACGGATACCAGAGCAAGCGGATTATCGACTTTCATCTTTGCCGTCTGAATTAGATCCAGCTAGATTATTTGATGTCACCCCGATCGGTGATGGTGATTGCTGTCGATACGTGCCTCTAAACTTGGACACCAATACTTTAGATGCGTTCAATTTAATGCAAGATCTAATTCAGATTATCAATGGGGAAAAAACCTTTTGGCTACGAACCAATATCGAAATTGATAAATCATTTTGTCTAGAATTATTAGAATTAATAATTGATCATAACCCTCAAAAATTTTTACAGGTATCTATATTTATAAATGTTTTATGAATTAGAGATCCAATTTTCACTTGTCTTCACAGTATCAAGAGCTCGCTTTCTTGTTAAAAGTAAAAGTTTGTCAGCTAATTATCAAGTTGTTCTCGCCGAATATCAAGAATCGAGCTAATTTTTCTTTGATTCCGATGTTGAAAACTTCTGTGACATCTACAAGCGGTCTAAACAATAGTAGCAATACTTCTAATGGAACAAATTCTAACCAGAATCATCAACAATCTAGTCAGATGCTGGTCTGGAGTATAACAGTACGATCGATGCGTCTCATCTCTGTTTTGATTCGAAATTTTTTCGAAATTCTTATCAATGAGAGTGAGATTTTTCTCTCACTTTTGATTCGTTCGCTCGAAGCTGATAAGCTCCAATGGCAAAGATTAACCGCTTTAGAAGCTTTGTATCAGATGATGATACATCCGCATATATTGAGCTTGATTTGTAGTCAATATGATATGAAACCGCAGAGCTCCACCATTCTACGTGATATCTCCAATTCTTTGTGCATATTTATTCAATCACAATTCCAGATAGTTGATTCTTCCACTACACAAAGTTTATTAATCTCATTGGTAAACAATAATCGAGGCAGTAATTCTTCATCATCATCTGTAAATCAAAGTTCGAACAACGCGATGTCATCTCGTACTAACTCGTTTACTCCTAATACCAACGTTCATAACAGCATACATCGATTCCCTCTGTTTTGTCTCAAAGGAATTTCTCATTCTATTCTTTTTAATCCTACTGTCAAAGAACATCGATACAAAACATTTTTCCTCGATCAAATCGATAAACAAGAGTCTCCAAGTGCTCCTGATGGTCATGGTCTCAGCACATCAATTGCTTGCGTGCTCGAAATAACCAATTCGATTATCAAAATACTCGAAAAAGATTTGAATTTATCCTTTGATTTTCAATCATCATCTCAAAATCAATCTTTGACAATCGATAAACTGAGCAGCGAAAATCTAAAAATACACAATCAGATGCTTCAATCAACTTTTTATGGTTTGGTTGGCATTTATTCATTGCTTTTAGATGCATCAATTGATGAAGTTATGACCGAATTCATTCTAGCACAAATGCGTAAATTGATATTTATTTATGGCCTTTATGGAAACGGCCTAGCCAGAGATTGTTTATTGGTTTCTATATGCAAATCCTCTTTACCATCGAATTATCAAGTTGTTCCAGCTTTAAATCCAGATAATTTGCCCTTCAGAAATGATTACAAAGAACAAAATCAATCGTCATCTGGATCAAATCCACAAGCCAATTTGTCATCAATGAGAATCGCAATCAAAAACACTGCTATTAATTTGCCAAATCTTTTATCACAGCAAAATAACCATCTACAAACAATGAGTTCCACATCGAATTGGTCTCAAATCGAATCAACTTCTTCTCCAGATTCTTTTGACCTTAGCAAGCAAGTGATTGCTGTGGGGACTGCTTTAGCAAATAATTTATCCTTAGCGCCCGCCTTGGGTCAAAAGCAACAAGGTCCAGTAATGTTGATGGCTAAAAATCTTCAATGTATGAATTCTTTGATACACATCACAATAACGTATGCGTTCGTTTATGAAGAGAGATCATGGCGAATAGTTTTCACCACATTACAGCACATGGTATGGATCTTAGACATAAAACAGACTTCTATCACTATTCAGCAGAATAATATAGATGACAAATCATCACTTTCGCAACCGATCATTTCGAGTGATACTAATCGATCATCGATAGGAAATGATTATTCTCATAGCATTCAGCATTCGGAACGTTCTACAATAAGCTCCGACCTTCCGGTACTTTCCACGATGCTATCTCGATTGTTTGAATGCACTCAGTGAGTATCAAATAAGCGCTGTTTTATTTAGAATACATTCACCTAAGCATACAAACTCCATAAATTTTCCACTACTTCAATATTCAACAAAAGATCAATCATTTTAACAATTTCCTTTTTCTTTCTCTGTGATCCTTTGATCTCATTAATCTTTCTAATCAGATACAATAACATTTCTGAGCATTTAACATTGGTTTTCTCTAAAACAATGTAAGTCATTTTGGTCTCAAAGAATCCGTTTTAAAACATGCTTGCTATTTCCTTTTTCTATCTTTGATCTTTAATTTTATAATCTTATTTATCAAATTCTTTACGTTTGAGTTTAACGCTTACCTATTTTTTGATGTGCCAAACTGAAACAGAAATCTATCTGATGGATCTTTTATGATGATGGTCAGAGCATTAATAGCCCTTTCGAATGAGACCATCGAATCCGCCTTTAATAATCGTGAACCTTCATTGGTAATTATATTGCATATTGTTACAAATTTTAGTCAGTCGTGATTTTTTTTGAATTTCTTCTCTATTATTGTCTAAAAGTTTGGTCTTATCAAACTTCACGAAGCAATCATATTTAATTTGAAACGTGTCGCTTTGTTTTGGGACTTAGTCATTGATCATTTGATTCAAGTTTCCTCTCATCCATCCACCAAATTAAGAGAATGTGGTGTCGAGGCTCTGTGTTCGCTTGGTAAAATTGTTTTTTGAACCTGAAAATTTCATTTTTCTTTGTTATCGTTTCGAAATTTAGTTAAATCAGTTTTGAATTTTGTCTGTTCCAAGCGAAAAAACGATGAAACGGAACAACCCGATTCGATTTGGATGGAAAATCGTTTTCTTGCACCTCTTCAGCAGCTATCTCAGAACAAATTTATTGACATACGTCAAAAACAAATAGAATGTCTTCTCAGAATACTTCAATCTAATGGTGAAGAATTGATTGATGGTTGGCCAATCATTTTCAACATCATTGAAACCGCTTGTGTTCCAGAGAACGAAAAACTTATAGTCCATTCATTTCAATGTTATGAATTTATTGTTTCCAATCTTCTTCGATATATTCCTTCAGTTCATATTATCCATTGTATAAATTCTGCTGTCGCATTTGGTTCTCAGCAACAAGAATTGAATGTTTCATTGTCAGCGATCGGTCTGATTTGGAACGAAGCTGATTTTCTTTTTACAAATCAAAATTTAATTCTAGAATCGATCGAGCGATATGCTAAGAAAGGACATAAATTCATTAGCATCGACTTACCATTCTGTGACAATCTAACGCCCCTACAAAGTCTTTGGATCTCATTATTTAAAAATTTAAGGTATTCTTGAATTAAACCTTTAGATTTGGTTATTTTCTGATCTTTCGTCTTTTTTCTAATCGTTTTCTTTTTCCATTTATTTTTGTGAAGTAATCTTTGTACAGATTCTCGCCTTTCAGTTCGAAAAAGTTCGGTGCAAACCTTGATCGCTACCTTATCAAAACATGGGCAATCTCTCGATTATAAGACGTGGAAAGCGATCTTTTTCTATGTTCTTTTTCCTTTGGTTGAAAACGTTCGAAAATCTAGTAGTCTAGCATCGAATGAAAAGATCACTCGCGCTGAATCATCAAAATCGAATGCGTTCGATAATAATTCTGAATATGTCATCCATTATTCTCGCAACACAGCCTTTAAACAATGGTGTGAAACACATGCATCCATAATTACTGGGATTTCTAGAATCATTTGCATGAAACTAGATTTATTACTCTATAATACCAATTTGATTGATGATGAGCATCAACAACCTTCGACAAACACATCGACTGAAAAGAAAATTGATCATCTATATCGATCACAAAATTATCATAGCTCTGTCAAAATTTTATTAGATGTCTGGTCGTTTTATTTTGATTTCATTTATTTCTCTTCTATTAGCAATAATTCGGAAGTTTCGATGTCCGCCATCAAATGTTTCAATGAAATAATTGTTTTCCTTTCGGAATATTCCAAAACCAAATCAAATAGAGATAGAAATCTTGAGCAAACATTTAATTTGATTTGGAAGGTGGCATGGAAAACTTGGTGTTCTATCGGTCATCAAGTTTGTTCATCAAATCGTAATTCAAATGAATCCACAATTACTAAAAACATCGAGTCATCATCACCACCTAACTTGCCTAGGAGAGAGAAAGAAGAAAATATTTCCCCTTTGAAAAAATCATCTCAGCCATTATCATCATCTACTTCGACATTTAAAGATTCAAATCTATCGATCAAACCTAGTCAAATATTTTTGTGCCTTCTTATCGACCCACTCTCAGTACTCTTATCGAAAAACATTTCTAACTTTGATGAAAGGTGAATTCGAATTGATGTTTTTCACTCAAATTTACATTGTATTTTTTCTCATCAGTCATTTCACAGCAATGTCTTTCACACTTCAACAAGTTCTAACAATACCGATCGATGTTGTGGAAAGTTGTTCGCTCTACACAGAACAACTTCATCATCACAATCATCATCGATTACATCATCAAGGAATGATCGATCATTTGACGAATTTGCAGAAACAGATCATCAAATCATTGGATCACTTTCAAGAGCTCATTCTTGAGCAGCGAACGCTTTACAATCATCTCATACCTTTGCTCATATATCAATATCTAGCATTCTCTTTATATTCGGTTAATATCGGTAAGTGAGAACTGAAATTTCTTCAAGATTGAAAGTCCTGGTTGACTATTTTTTAATCTTTTGTTTTTTGTTCGGAATAGTTCCACCTCATTATAATGTATTCATAAGCTCACAATTTCAACACCGTTTTTTACCGGTAAATTTCGACGAAAATTATTTTTTAAATTAATCTATCGATTGATTAATTACAGGGTGAGCTGACAACTCTCAAATCACTATCGTTTCATTCTTTCGGCGAATTAGCTTTAAAAAATGCATTTGATTTATATCTAAAAACTTACAAAGAACCTTCTGTGATAAAATCAAATATCTTACATTCAATGCTTAAGGTATTGAATATATTGGCACTATGAAATTAGAATTCAATCGCTTTTTTTCATATCTAGGCCTACAAAATTCCCCTTTGTTTTAAATATTCTTGTCCGCAACAATCCACTTGGAAATATGCGGTCAATTATTTTATAAAAACATTGGAAATCGGTCTTCCTTTAGCACGGCTAATGCGTATGTTTTTTTTTATTAAATTGGATGAGTCTAATGAGAAAAATTAATTAATTGATTCTTTATTAGCTAATGATTTTATTAGCATCTGGGCTGATCTCGCATCTATTTTTGAAGGTTTTCTGTTTCCCATCAATAAGCCACCTACTAATCAAAAAATCGAAGAACAACAGCTTGATGAATCGTTAGATGTCAAAGTTGTCGAATTGATTCGTGATCAAATTATGTTTCATGCACCAGAAATTCCAAAAGAGTTTCTGCTACAAATTGTCTCTATTTTGAATCGTGGGTCAATACATTCTCCAGCATTAACGTCACTTGGTAACTATTAAAATTGCTTAATTGATTATCACTTTCAGGAAAAACTTATAAATTTCTTCTTCTCTGCCCTTCATCTTTCTTAATTTAAATTTTTCGAAATTAATCATCAAGATTTTGTTTGTCTAACAGAAACCGAAATCAATCGAAAATTAAGGGAAGATTTTGCACGGATTTGTTTTCAAACATTGTTGCAATTTTCATTCTTTGGGCCAAAAGGGAATCCCGATTTATTCATACAGACTAAGAATAATCACGATGATAATATAAATTTGATTCCTCCGGAGAAAACAATCGGAATTGTTAATAAGTTAGCTGTGGCATCGATTTTAAAACGATTCAATGATGTCATTATTAAATATGTTGAAGATGAGCAAATCTGTCCATGTCCATTGCCTAGGCATCGTCTTAGTGAGATCTCATTCGTTTTAAAAGCTTTGGCAACATTGATTACATCGTTGAAAGAAGCACCTCCAAGCGTTGTTGAGATTCATGTTTGGCAACAATTAATTGATCTCTATCCAAGAATAGTCGATTGCACCATGTCGAATTCACCTCAAGTCAACAATTCAATTCGTGAAGTCTTACATCAATATGCTTATCTACTAGCCTGTCCGAAACCATTGATGATGACTTCTCCGCAAACAAGATCTTCAGATGATGACCACAAAGACAATTCCGCAATATCGAAGGAACATTCCAAGCAATCTCATGCACTCCAAGCACAAAAAGTATCATCAATCAAGATGAAAGATAAAACATCGAAAACGAAAAACTATCCAAATGGTACAACTGAAATTAACATTTGAAGCAATAAATTTATTTCATTTAAATCATAGTTTATCTAAGCTTCATTATGAATTATCGATTTTGACTTATTTATGCATGAATTTTTATTGCCTATTAATCAAAATTCGGTCTGAATTTCTTTGGACTATGAATGAATTATTTAAATGGATTTAATTTTTTTTCCACGCTTAATTTGTTTGGATAGATGAAAATTTCTTCATTCATTAAACGAAGCGATTGACTCTCTTCTTTATGGATCAAATTTGAACTTATTTTGTTCTTTTCATCAATATTCAAATTGTTTTGGACCACGATTATGTTTGGTTTGAAATCGATTCGAATGTATCTTTCGATTTTTTCCAGGTTACCATCGAATATATGGAAGAGTTTCCGGAATTCCTCGTAGTCAAGTTTTGGCTCATCGATCAATATACCGAACTGATTCTCTATTCTCTCTGTGATGATCTTGCATAGCTGCTGAAATTCTTCTTCGTATCCGTCAGCCTCGGAACAGGTTACGAAGGGAATAGAAAACTCTTCTTCATTATCGATTTCATTGCTTAGTGATGAAGAATAATAATTATCTGTTTCTGCCAAGCCAAAAGAATCTGATTTAAAATGGAAATATTTTTCATTTTGAAAATTTTAGACAATTATCTACCTCGGAAACCATCCAATTGTTCACGATTAAATTTAATCTTGTCATCAGAACAGGAAGAGGAAGTATCAAAGAATTCTATTGAGTCATCATAACAATCCGATAGCGTTTCCGACTCTAATGATGCGAATGCAATGTTATTTGGTTCCATCCTAGATAAATTGATACACTCGATTGATTTTAATTTCAATGCAGAAGTTTTCGATTTGTCTAGACTTGATTACTGGATCCATTTATATATTGATTGTGATGGATTGTTTAATTTATTCTTCATTTTCAGACATATTTCAATCAATTCAGTTTAATTAGATTAATATAATTGATTTTGTTGGGCCAAGTCCAATCATTAAAAATAATATCGATTGAATTCCATCAAGTTACAAATTTTTTTTTTCGTTACTGACTTTAATCGGTTTTCACATCTAGAAAAGGACGTAATTTATGTAGAGCCGCTTTCAAAAAATTACAAGCGAGGCGACTCTCAAATCACATGATTGCTATTTTCCGATTTTAATTCGGTAAATACCGATAGTCAACCGGAAATAACTTTTTTTTGAGAAAATACAAATGTACTTAAACGCAGGTTTATGAATACAATGGCTTCAATCCATAAATTCACATCGGTTTTGTTTAAAATTCCTAAAAAATTCACTGGTTCATTGATTCAGAACAGCATCAATTATTTACGAAATGTTTTTCTCGATTATAAATCCGTCTACCTCGAAACGGTGAAAGATATCAAGGACCGTCCATTCAAGGCATCCGTTATCTTTGGTATCATTTCCGGAGGATTCTATTGTATTTATGATAATCCAGATGAGGAAGAATATCAAGTCAATTTGATCGATGCCAACAATAGAATTTCAAGAGTTGCAGATGCCATTCGTAACAAAAAATCTTGTTTCTATGTTCACGAAATCTTTCAACTTCATAATCAACATCTTCTCAGATATCAATCATTTGGTTTATTTTCAATAATTTATCGCTCAGAATTTCCTCCTGAATTGCAATTATATCAAACCCAATGCAGATATTTAAGGCCTCGATGGCGGATTGATTTCAATAATTTCATCGATATAGGTTTTCTAGGTCAATATTGGTTGATCGAAAACAAAATGAAAGAGTACGATATAAACGAAGATGAATGGTGAACCAAGCTTGTTGTTTAATATTTTTGATTCTAGAATTCTGTGCTTTGTGTTTGATAAATTTTAATAAAGAATCCATCAATCAAAACAACATAATTGTATTACTAGTTCTTTTATTTTCAATGCAATCTGAGGCTTAGATCTTGTAATCCATTTGATCATTTCTCTACGAGAACAACTTTCATATTTTCCAAGCGGAAATCATTCAAAGCAATTTTGGTGTTGAATGAAGAGAGATGAATTTTGTGTAGAAAATCATTCGACAAAAAAACGATCCCAGTAAGATTGAATCGTCTGAAAAGTGGGTTATTTAGTTCTGAAAGATTTGTGTGTTTAATATGTAATCGTTTGATTCTTTTCAATCGTCTTTGTACGATATGTCGCAACCATCGAGGCGATTCTGAGTTTAATAAATTTCTGATACGATTTTCGAGTTTTCTCAAGGTATTTTCATCGACCAAAGCACCGGAACAAATCAATTTGTCTGGTCTAGAGCAGCGTTGTCCACAAGGCCATAAAAGGCGTCTAAAAAAGACGTTTCGACAATCTAAGATGTCGATTCGGTCGATTTGATTACCACCAACATCATTAAGATCAACACCGTCGATACGATTGGACCCATTTATTTCGGTGACAAACATTCCATTAACTTTGATTGACAAAATTGATGTTGAAACTAATGAAATGAATACTACTAATGATGATGATGCGGAATGGGGAGACATTCTTCGTTGATGTTTGATGGTCCACTGATAGTAGTCGATCGTCCAAAAAAAAACGATGAGAAAAGATTATATTTGGTTTGAGTCGAGCAACAGCAAACTATTCGATGATTTCACACCCAAAAAGAAATAAAAAAGAGATTCCAAAATCATCGAGAGACTATTCTCAGAAGGAAACTCTTCAGAATGAAAAACGCAGCCGAGAGAGAGAGAGAGATAGAATGAATCGAGACAATAAAATAGAAAAAAAAATCAAACAAATAAGACACTTCAGAGGATTCTATCGAAATCAATCGAAACAAAAGATTGATTTTTTTTAGTGATTTCTAAATTTTCTTTCCTTTTCTGTAGGGTCTCAAAGACTTAGACAAAATAAGAGGCGTTTTCGTAATATTTTCCACTTTATCCTACAGTTTTCTATCAGATTTTTATCTTTTCTTTTTGTTTTTGTTTTATTACAATCGTAGTTTTTTTTTTTTTGCTTTCGTTAATACCAGAATCGCATTGATCTTTTATCGATGAAACGCACACACACACACACACACACACACTCTTCAAGAAAGGTAGAAGAAGAACCGAAAGACCAAAAAATTTTCTGCCAATTCCCGAAGGCTATATCAGTGTATTGTTGAATTTTTTTTCTTCAAAATAAATTTTCATCGCTGTTAAATTAAACACTGGGTAATGATGGAAATCGAAACGGAGGAGGGAGAAAAATCTAATTCAAAAATCAATGGATCGAATTAGATTAGAGCCGTTTAGATTTGAATATAGTTTGATTTGTTTTGCATTTTTTTTGCTTTGTTTTTTTGCGAACATTGTTTCAAAGGAAATTGATTTACACTAGAAATTTTTCGATGTTTCTTGTTCCCTACGTTTCGAAGTGAATCAAAATGAAATTCTCATCAGTCTAAATTAGTTTTATTAATAGACTGATATTAGAGATGCATCAAATCTAGATTAATTCTATTATTTTCTGTTTTAAAATCGCTTCGACGTACCGAGAGAAGATAGAGATGCAGAGAGGAAAAAAATTGAAAATTTCAAAACACCGAAGACATTCTATCTTTTGTTATGGTCTCAAATCATTCAACAACACTCTAAACTGTCTGAAAGCAATGAATTTCGAATGATAAACAGATTAACTCAAATTGATTCAATCCAGAAACAATCTTTCGAGCTTCAATCCTTTTTTCATAACGAAACGAAAGCGAAACCAACGAGAGAAAAAAATGATTTCAAGTGATTATCTCTAAGCTTATTAAGCTATCACTGGTATTCTTATTTTTCAATGAGAATGCAATATTCTTTTTTTCCATCCTACTCTTCATCCACATCTCCACCATCATAAGCATAATCGAAAAAAAACCTCGATTATAGTCTATTTGTTTTGTCTGTTTGTTTAGTTCGATAATCGAGCGATGATGATTTTGTTCAGTGTGAAACTAAGCTAGAGAGAGAAATAGAGAGAGAGAGAGAGAGAGGAATAAATTAATACAGCAGATATTAAAATACGATTACAAACTAATGAAGAAGATGATGATAATTACGAATGATGATTTTATTAACGAATATTGAAGAAATAGTACAAAATTAAAAATATTTCAACTCATTTCGAATCATCTATGGACAAACCGGAAAGTGATGTGCGAAAACTCTTCTTGAAATCGTCACGAAAAGTAAAAAAAAGGCCTAGATTCTAGGCCCTTGATCAAGAAGAAACGGTTAAACGGAGAAGCGTACCGAACTGATTCGATGTGATCAAATTGATTCCCATTATTATTATTTATCAATTTCAATTTCAATTTCGTTATTGTTGTTGATGTCATTCAAACATCAACGAGATCATATTTCACAAAACATTGATGATGATTGAAATGCTTAGTTTATTTTTATTTCATTCGAACAAACTAATTCAAATGTTGTCATCAATGAGTACTGGAAGAAAAGATTTAAACTTTCGATGGATGGATCCTGGAACATTGAACACATTTCATTAGGAATTAGTTTTTCGAATGAATTGGCGTTTCTCGGCTATCGATTAGAATAATGATCGATGGTAATTTTGTTAGCTAACTGAACCGTAATGAATTTTGGTAATTTGTTTTCCGTTGTCCATTGATTACAGTGGAACATCGCCTCTATGGAAACCTTAAGAAGAATTTCATAGATAGAAGAAGGATCAATAGAAGATCGAATTAACAGAATGTTAATTAAAGACCAAGGGAATAGATTTTTTTCGCTCGATCTTTGAGAATCCAAACGACTCTTTTAAAAGCAAATTATAATAAATAATGAATAAATCATAATGAATTATTATAAATCAATGAATCAAATTTATTTTATTGAAAAATAATTCAAATCGATTATAAATAGCGAAACTTGAGACAAAAATTGAAAAAAAAATTCAATCGGAATGAAAAAAGTTGTTTTTTGTTTCCAAAACAACAATCACTTAATGGATTATAATAATAATTATAATTATGCTGATTGTATAACACCTGGAAGGCGAGATAACAAATTGCCGTTTACTGTTGCTGAGGATGAGAATGAAGATAATCAATAGAGTAACAAATCAAAAAGAGTTGAATCTTTATGAATGAGTGAAAGATTAAATTGACATAAATTCTTAAATGAAATTCGAATCTTTGTTTTTTTTTTTTTTTTGCTCAACAAAATAATGACATATCAGGCAGATAGAGAGAGAGAGAGAGAAAGAGAGAGAGTTGTACTTTTTGTATGTTTTGTTCAAAAAGAGCTTGTATCTGGTAGGTGTATCTGTAAGTGTATTTGTATGAAATTGCACTGAATGTAAAGGAGTGTATGTTGATCAGTTATAATTATTGATTGAATTTGTAGAAAAAAAGATTAATGGACAACTCAAAGAGATATTGTTTGTAAGAATCTATCCGATTCTATTACTACACATTCATTTGAATTCGCTTGAAATATTCTCGAAGTTTATTTTGTTTTCATTTCGTAATCGACAGAATTTATAAGAGAGTAATAATATCTTGATTTTTTCCAAACCTAAGAAAAAAGTCCATTTATTGCCCTTCTCCCTATCTCTCTCTCTCTCTCTCTCTCTCTCTCTCTCTCTCTCGTTTTTTTTATTTTCTTGTTTGGCTTCCAAAAGAAATAATTTGCTCTATTTTTTTTTTCTTTTCCTCGATCGCAATCGATTTCCCAGAGTAAAAAATAATATCAAATAAATATGATGACCACGTCTACTACATTCAGAGTAGAGATGTGAAGAGAAACGATAAATTATGATTAACATCTAGAAGATGTATAATTAGATAGAAAATAGAGGTAGAAAAAATGGAACGAGGATAAAAAAGGAGAATAGTAATAATGGTGATAATGTGAAGCGTAGAAGATACTTTGCAGATCGAATGGAAAAAACTATATTATAGTGTTAATAATAATAAACAATTTAGCGACAAGAAACGGAAACGAGAGAGAGGTAACTAGCAAAATTCTGAGCAAAACAAACTAGTACTCAGAGCAAAATAAACTCCACAGTTAGATTCAATAAATTAAGAATTATTGTTTGGAGATAGATTGGAGAAAGAAATTCTCATATTCGGTCCAATCATACACTCCTTTATTTTGTTAAATCTTCACCTTTTCACCTTTCTCTCTCTCTCTCTCTCTCGCTCTCTCTCTTATTTTGATCCTAAACCCTGATGAATATGGAACATCATTGAGGAGAGCAATGAAAAATTTCAAAAAAAATTGAAGAAATTTGATCTCAATGATGTTGAACAAGTGATGAGGATTACAGAGTACGAAACAATTCTTTGTGTTTCTTTTCTGTGTTCAGCCGCTTTGATTTATTCTCTGTGGTTTGAAAAAAAAACGAGAGTGATATGAAGAGTTTGAAGAAAAAACCTAGAATGTTGTTAAAATTGATTAGTTTCAAGACGATTCGAAGGAAAAGAAGAGGAGAAAATTTCGATTCTTTTCGCAACCTACTTTATCGATCTGAGCGATCGAAAGATTTAGTGCGAATTTTGGGTTTCGGAAATGTAATTCTTGCGTGTCGACCCGTAACCAAACAAAACAAAAAAAATTATAATAAAAATAAGAAAGCTACTAAAGAAAGGGAATCAAAACAAAAAAAAATCGATTCTTCTAAATTTCTAGAACGAGAGACTACAATTTTTTTATGATTAAATTGATGATCTAGATGAGGTAACTTTCGATGATAAGCGAATCAGAATATTCTTTCAACAAGATTGAACAAAAATTCAAATGAGAGAAGCAGAAATCATGAAACTATTCCACTGGAACAAAAATTTATTATCAATAAGAGCATTTTCGAATGGATTGCATCCTAGAGGGCTACGAAAAAATTCAGCAACAATTTAATGAAAGACTTTTATCGCTTAAAAAAACCCTATGATGAGACCCTAGCTATAAAACCTTAGCTATAAAAAATTTTCAGTAGACAAGAATGTTAAATGAAAAAACTCAAAAAAAAAAAATGATCGATAATCAAGAAAAGAAGAAAGAAGAAGAAAAAAATTTAGTAAAATAAGAAAAAATAAATCCCCTAATCACTCGAAACGTTATCCAATCGATTCAGATTGATCCACCGATGCTAAGCTAATTGATTCACCGAAGTCTAACGAGAAGTTTGGTTCCGAATCGATATAAAAAACAAATAGTAAAAATATAATCCCTTTTGTCAATTGTTTGTTTTGCCAACAACTAAAAATTTCGAGAGAAAAATTGAGCTTGGTTACCTAAACAAAGTGATTCTTTTCAAAAAATAATACAGATAAGAGAAAAACCTAGAGATAAGAGTGAAATCCCAAGAAGAAAATGAATCTCTAAACAACTCATCCCTAGGCCTAGCTATCGATTCATCATCTTTCGTCTCTCTGTCCTATCCATCATTATCATTTTCGGTATTGTTCTGAGAACATTATTTGCTTATTCTTTCGCATCTCATCACACTTTTTCTGATGCATCGCTTTTCAATTTCCATACGACGTGGATGTATTTACTTAGGTATTTTTCTAAAATTCAGGTGTGATGATTCGAAATCGGAGGTAAGACTCATTGGAAAATTTTTAAATGAAAACATTCGATGGAATCGAGCGTCTCATTTCTTCCTCTCATTAGCATATCGATATCGATTGAAAGAGAGGTGAAACGTTGCCGAATGAAGCTTCATTGAATAATAATGATGTTACATCACAAACCTATCAAACAAATCAAATGGAAAAAATAACAAAAACATTTAGTGAAAACATACTTCCATCTCATCAGACACAGTTTCAGCGAGAGGACAGAGAGAATGAGAGATAGAGACCAGAGAAAAATAAATATTATTTTACTTTTGTCGTTTGAGTTATCTTTGTTTGTTTTTCGATGTGTTACCATTTGAATTGAAGAAAAAATTCGTTTCAAAAATAATGCATTGGAACAGAGAGAGAGAGAGAGAGAGAGAGAGCGAGTGAAATTCTTGCTAAATAAAGAGTTACAATAGATTATTATTCCATAATTTTCTCGTTCGTTGATGGTCGGAGTAAAATAAAAATTCACAATAAACTACTAGTTAAATTATTAAAATATCGAGATTTCTTTTCATCTCCTATCTTCAGATGAATGTTGTTCGATAATCAATGGATTTTTGATATGCTAAAATACTTTTTTTTCTCTAGTTTGTCGTTCCGATCGAGGAAAAAAGATAAAGATTTATTTAATAACTGAAAGAGAGAGAGAGAGAGAGAGAGAGAGAGAGAGAGAGAGAGAGAATCTATAATCTAAGCGAATCTCACAAGAAAAAAACGATTATATACTGAAGCAAAAAAGATAAAAAAAAGAGTATTTCAGATTGCGAGAGAAAATAGAATTCTACAGAAAACGCCCACACTGGACAGGTAGGTAGATGGGTTGGTTTCGTTCGGAACATCTAGCAGAAATGCGATTTCTCATTATGAGCTCTTACAAGTTTAGGCGTATGAGTGAGGATGTCTAGAGAGCGAAACCGAGGAGTAAATGCTGTTTATCTGTGAGTCATAATTTAGCTCATCAACTATGCAAACGTTTCATAATTTAATAATAATCAAAATTAATATACTACTTTTTGAAGATGATGTGGCTGTGGTGGCCGTCATGGATCTAGTTGCTCTTTTGAATTTCTCGCTGTATATTGAAAATAATACCGAATAATGGAACGAAAGAAATTCCGGATGAATGAAATGAATTTGGCGTTTGAATTTGTTCCTTATTCGCTCTCTCCATTATTTTTTTTAATTCATTTTGATTTGATAGTTTTTCGTTCTCAAGAGAATGGAGAATTCACATCTCTCAATCAATCATTTCAAATCGCTCTCTCCTTCTCCGATGTTTTTCTTTTCAATGCTCTCGATGTTGTCGTTGATTATGATGATTGGTGATGCTTTCTCGATGTTATTGCATCGTCGATTGAGATTATTCAAAGTGATTTTTTTCTTCTTTCGTTCTATTTGTTGTTGATTTTTTTGTTTTGGTTCGGCTGTGTGTTATTCGTTCCGAAGCTGTCAAATTCATCATCCGCACAAATCCATCTTCTAGAGACATCGTTCTCTCTATCTTCTCCAATCTCCTTCTCTCTTTCAATAAGGTGCATATTTACGATCGTTCTTGTTCGATTTACTCGACGAGAATCCGTTCGAGATCGATGTCAATGATGCGAGACTATGTTTAGACAGATTACTTGCATAAAGTTTAGTCGCAGCGTTATGTGAGACGGCCGCTGCTACTGCTGCCATTGTATTGAATGAATTCGCTGATGCTGTTTGGCCTGAAGCATTCGAATCGGTTGTCGGCTGACCGGTAGCAGCAGTAACCAATTGTCCAGCATTGGTCAATAATCCATTGCTACTGCTCAAATAGATGAAAAGGTTCAGATTCGAAAAAAAAGTTAATCCACGGAAAATAAGGGTTTTTCCATCCCAATTAATCGATTGTTGAATTTGAGATTATTTGGAAATATCGACAAAGACAAAAAGCGTAAAAATAATTGAAGATACAAAATTCGTTTTCCAATATCATAACATACAGAATCAGTTTCGTTATTTTCATTCAAAATTAAGATGAGAATTAGAGATTAAGAATGGAGAAAAAGAGAGAGAGAGAGAGAGAGAATGGATGAGGACAAAAGACATTAATGACGTGATGGCGGATGATTTGAGATGATTTTGGTTGGTTTTTTTTTGGGTGGTTTCAAAAGTGGAAGGATGGTTTCATTACAAGAGACGTTTTTTGTTTTTATATTGGACGGATATCGCGCGGACGGATGATAAGTGGAACGGTGAATTGGATTGGACGATTTTGATAGAGAGAGATTCGCATATTCATAAACAGAGAGAGAGAGAGAGAGAGAGAGAGAGAGATAATGAAACAAAATTAGTAATATAATTCATTTGGATGGCGTATTTATGAGAGATGAGACCAAGTTAAAGAGGAGAGTCCGGAGATAGAGACAGTATATTAGAGAGAGAGACAGACAGAGGTGACAGATAGTTGGTGAGGACGTGGATTTGTCGATCATTAGTTTGTTTCGTTCGGTAAGAATGAAGAAATTTGGACGATACAGACAGAAAGAGATGGAATGAAATAAAAAAAAAGAAAAATAGATCAGTAAGGAATGGATATTGAGCGAAAAAAGAATGAATCAAACAAAGATTGTTAATTAAAAATTCATCGCTTATTAATGGGACAAGAATCGAATGATAAATCGAAACATTACTGTAAATCACAGTTGAACTTTGATCTTTTTAGCTTTTCCACATCAAAAAATCTTCGAGAAGAGATATACTTATCTTCAAGAGATTATCAGAGCAATAAAAAAAATTCTCACCACAATTTTCAAGTGAAACAAGTAAAAATAGATTATAGAATAATAATAATTATAATAATCTTCATTTCTATATTTCATATATACGAATATAAACAAATTTTAAAGACATCTTATAATATCACAAAAGATATCGTAAGTATATATGAAAAAGAAGAAAATCAGAATGAGAAAACGAAATAAATCTATTCGATACAAGAATCCTCTATAGATAAATCAAGTGGATCGATCGAATCGCTCAAGTCAAGAGCGAAACTTTGCCTTTCCGATCTTTCTTCGATCAACCATAACAGAAATAAAGAGAACACATAAGATATTGTTCAATCACCTTGTTGCAATGAGATATTGAGCCAAATTGATCGCTTCCGGCGTACCACTGATAATAATCGTCCGATCTTTGGTGCCCTCTTCACTGCTATTGATCTTGATAGTGGCTCCCGACAGTTGCCTGACATAATCAGTCGAAAATTTGAGTTCGAGATGGAAAATATATCGTTTTTTTTGTTTGAGAGGAAATATATGGAAAATAAAAAATTTTAGTCAAAGTTAATTTCAATGATTCATTCTATTGAAAATTAAAGATTATAATTTGATTCAAAACGAATAAAATGCATCTTTGTTCGACTCACCTGATCTCATTGATCTTAGATCCACCTTTTCCAATCACTGAGCCAATTACATCGTTGGAAATAGTCATTTCGGTGGTGAGAGTAGGGACCATTCCTGGATTATTGGTGGTAGAGGCGTGGTGGCCCAAAGAAGCGGCGGAGTTTGCCAATGAGGCCAAGGTTGCTATCGCAAATTTTAGAACATCAAATCAGAAAAAAAACATTAGAGAAGATCGAGAAAAAAGAATCAAACGAATCGAGATGAGCTATGTGAAAAAGATGAACGATGAAAACGAAAATTCTGATTCAAATTACTGAAATCTAAGAATGAGAATTATAAAAAAGGCGAAATAACATCATTTCCGGTAACTAAAAACTAGAGTCACGCATTCGAATCAAACTTCTTAGAAAACAAAAAAATTAGGTCTCCGAAAGCTATCGCAAGCAGAGAAGCAATAGAGAGTGGGAGAAAGAGAAAAACAGACAAAAAAATGATACCTTGGGAATTGAGGGATCCAACAGCCTGACCAGGAAGGAGAGGAGCATGCTGTAATGCCAATCTATGAAGCTTTGTGAGCTGATTGTTGTGTCGGTAAGGTGTGGAGATTTTATCGGTGGTGGTGAGACGGTTTGATTGATTAAATGTTTTTATCATTTAATTTTGGCAATTTTCAAATATTTGTTTTTTCATTCGAATGGATTTGGATGGTTGTTTTTTATTCGTTAAATTCATTAGCCGTTTGGTTGGTTCGGTGGTGTGGAGCAAGACATTGAAATTTTTAAATAATGGATTACGAGTGGACGAATTTAAGTCCCAAATTTAAGGCAATGATTTTCGTTTCGAGAAAGAGATAGATAACAAATCATACAAAAGGCAAGTTGCAAGGCGAATGTTTTTTTTCAGAGGAGAGAAGAAGGAGGAAGGCCAATCAAAGTTAATTTTTTTGGAAATTTTATGAATTCATTTTTCGATCGATTATCGATGATTGATAGGTTACAAAAAGGATTGATGACAAAGAAGAAACGGAACGGAGAGAGAGAGAGAGAGAGAGAGAGAGAGAGTTGAGGAAAAAAAGATAGAAAAAAAGAAAATTCATCAGTAAGAACCATTTAATAATAATAATTATAATAATTTCAGTTAGTAATTAATCGAGTTGAAATAAGGTCTCTTGAAGAAAGAGATTATTCAACCGATTATTCTTAAGAATTTCGATTAGATTTCATCAAAAATGTAACGCATAATTATGAATCTAATCGATTGATGGCATTCTATCAAATGAAAAAAAGAACTCAAGAAATTTTATTGAATTGGTTCAAAACGAAATTGAATATTTGCAATTTGTAAACGGATAAAGAATACCAAATAGATTGGGATCGACAAGAGAAGATGGGAGATTAAACGAGAAGAGGGAAACGAACAAAAGTAGATTGATGTTTTAGGAGAAAAAAAGAGAGAGAGAGAATATGTCACATGCTTATTTTCAATTGAGATACGTTTCATCATCGTCAAAATGGTTCCAGGTAGAGAAAAGTGGAGGTATTCCAAAAACGAATTTCAATAAATCGAATGGATTGGATTCAGACTTTAGGAGATCATAATACGAGAGTAGGAAAAAAAATTCTTCGCTTTTTTTCTCTTTCTCGGTTCATAATCGGAAAAACTTACAAACCCTGATGAAGAGTATTGTGAGGCTAGGTGATCGAAAAATGGATGATTCGATAACATCCCATTAAATGGTGATTGTGTTTGTTGAGCATTCGACGATGTCGTCGAAGATGATGAAGATGATAGTTGTTGGTTTTGATGATGAGAATGATGATGATTCGATTGCGATGATTTTGTTAAAAGCTCATTGATTAGATTAACACCACCGGCAGGTGATGACGATGATGTTGTCGATGATGATAATTGTTGTGATCGATGGATTGGCGATTTTGGAGAGGAACATGATGCTTGTGAATGATGATGATTTAGATTGAATGAGTTCGATAATGGTGAGAGACCAGAATTTCCAACCTGATCATTTGGTTGTTGTTGTTGATAATGATGATTTATTTGATTCAAATGTTGACTTAATATTGCTGAAGCTACCTGATGCTGTAAAGCACAGGATTGCGCTGAATCAAGAAACGATGACGATGATGAAATGGAAGCGTTGAAGCTCTACGAAGCGATCAAAATAAAAGCAATGATCGAGAAATATCGGATTCAAACGAAGATGATGATCATATATCGATCAAAAATAATGAAGATGGGATGAAATTTGAAATTCGGAAATATTTCAATAGAATGGCAATTCAAGCATCGAAGATTACACATGCATGGTTAGTTTAAAGGTCAAAAAGGTAACAAGAGGCACCCGGAACCCGGAGAGAGTTGAGGGAAATCGATTCGATTTAAAGAAAAAAATTTGAATAATCAGAGAGAACAAGAACCGATCAAGGTAAGATTAAAGATAGGCATAGAAATCGGATAATAGAGGAATGATTTCAAGGGAAAAGAATTCAAATGGGAGAAAGAAATTATCAGAGATCAAAAGCGAGAAAGAGAAAGAAGAAAGGAAGAAAAAAGAAATAAGAATTATTAATTCAGAAATAGAAGAAAATCTATTTCATTCAATTTGTTTTGAGATGAAGTCGACGAAATTTCTAAAGCTTTGCTTCGATTTCTAATCATTTGGTCTAATTGCGATTCGATCGAAAAAAAAACGTATTCTGGATACAAATAATAGAATGATTTTCAGAGGTCTTCTAATCATCCGCTTGGTCTATCTTTGTTTTTTTTGTCAATAAACAATTTAGCGTTGATTCAATCAGAGCGAAATATAACAAAACAGAGAATACTATTTCTTTCTTACTTTCTGGTGGGACAAAAATCAAAAAGAGCGGGAAATTGTTCCGATTCATTTGAAAATGATACGGAACAGAGGCAGAGATAGAGAGAGAGAGAGAGAGAGAAGAGCGAAAAAGTTTCGGAGCAAAATAATTGTCATCCAATTATTCATCAATATCATTAACATCATCATGAAACTAATCAGCGAATGAATCAGAAAGATCATGATCATTATTGTACACTGCCAATTGGAAAAAAAAACTTTGAAGTTATTCCAACACTGTCTCAATTTTTTTTTTTAGGACTTTGCTAGATTGGTGATGATAATGGTGAGGAAATTTTCTCAAAAATAGGGAGAAAGTCTGATTGTTTCTCTCGTTAGATCTATTAATCGAGATACCGACAATAGATTGAAGTGGATGATTGTTGATACATGCTCTATCTATCAATCTTTCATTCACAAAGATTCTGCTAAGAGAATGATTAGATTTGATTTATTGGTGGTAAGGGTATCCAGACATATCCACACACAGACACCCACAGAAGAAATAACTCGAAGCATAAATTCAATAAGAGTGACAAATGACTACTAATTCTGTTCCATCGTAAAGTTGGGTAGTCTGTGTTTGTTTTGATAAGAAATTTCTTTCTAAAAATTATAATAATTCAAAAGTCTAGATTCTAAAGAAATAATATTGATAATAATTTTCTAGAGAAAGGTTTAATTCGTATCTATATTGATATTGGATGATGAGGACGATTATCATAAGGTGTTGATGATAATTTTGTCTTAGCTACGGTTGACAATTCTAATCATTCTCCATCTCCACCATCGGATCAAACCTCTTTAAGTTTTTCTTTTTATTCTTGTCGCAAGAAATTAAAAATTAGTAAAAAGCGAGAGAAAGAGAAACTATCATGATGATTCGTATGTAGATCCTAGAATGATCTCATTATGGGCTTCGGTTTTGAACGAATATGATGTATGTTTGCGTAGTCGATGTGATTTTTTTTCAACAGAAATTGTAAGAACAATTTCGGAAAGTATAAAACATTTCTCATTCAAATGAGAAGCGATAAAAAAATGCGATATTTTTATCATATTTGGACTTGTAATTAAAATTTGCGACATTAAAAAATTGAGTGATACTCACATCTGGATGAGGAATTGCAAATTGTCCTTGAATGGTGTATGCTTGTCCACCAGCGAAAAATACCGGTGGCATTGCTGGTTTTGGACGGTAAGGAATGGTTGGACCTTTTGGTGGTGACTGTAACAGAGTCAAAAAGATCACAATTGAATGGAACCCACAGGATAGCGGATCAAAAGTTGAGATTTTAAACGACCACAAAGCGATAGTGATGGTTGTTGTGATTATCGCATTTACAATTCAACATTCATTTACAAGATCAACGGATTTTATGGCAGATTGATTGCGAAGACAAAAGAGATTCAAAAGAATGATTCAGCGAGCAATTTGAAGAATATTTCAGAGTTGTTCAGAGATGGGAACGAAATTGCGTAAAAACGGATCGTTTGAAGGAACAAAAAAGAGGAAAAGAGAGATAGATAGGAGAAGAAGAAGAAAAATGATTACATTAGTTAATGGTCTAAAATCTAATCAACAAATAAGAAAAAATACAATAAAATCAAAGAAATGAGAGATGATGTGAATGATGAGTGCTTTGGAGAGCAACAACAAAACCAGAAGCAAACATCAATAGCCCGAATAATAAGCAAAAAAATGATGAAATTATTGAAAGAGAGAGAGAGAGAGATAGAAAGAAAGCTCAATATTGCAAAGAGTATGGGATCAATGGGAAATAGAAATAATAAAACAAGAAACAAAACGATGATGATAGCATCGAAACAAGAGATGATTCTTTCGCTTTTCTCTCTCTCTCTCTCTCTATCTTTTTACTGTTTTATTTTATTTATTCATTTTAGATTTTGGGAACCAAACAAATCCCATCATTATTATTAATTATCGTTTCGTAAAATAAGAAAGAGAATAAGAAAGGGACAGAGAAAGAGCAGAAGAGCATTGTTTTTATTCTGTTAAGTAAGACCTGGTAAAAGTAGTTATAAACATCGAATCGATCGAAAGAGAAAATCATCTGGATTAGATCCTGTATAAGAGAGCAATCGATGTGGAATCAAAACAGAGAAAAATCGAGATGAAAATAATCAAAATCATTAAAAGAGAGAAGAGGTATGGTAGGGGAAAAAATACCATAATACTTTCTTTTCGAAAATGATTCAATCTTCTCTGCCTATTAGATTCTTATTGTGATCAATTTCTTAGGTTTCGCTAGATTGAAACGAAAGATTTTAAAATTGACTATTTGTAATTAAATTTAATTTTTTTATCGTTGACCATTTTTGTACCTCCATTGGACATATATTTTTTGTTTCTGTCTGGAGAAAATCCGAAAAGAATGTCCTTGTCCATCGTTTTCTCTTTTAGCTGACTGTTTTGTTATTTAGCTACGCTCTAAATAACTCTTTCGCTTCGATCCGATGGATGGAATTTCATTAACTTTCACTTTGGAACTCTTCCATTTTCTCTCTCTCTCTCTCTCTCTCTCTCTCTCTCTCTCTAATTCGTTTGTTATTAGGTTCCTACATTGGAATCTCTTTCATTTGATTTAATTTTATTCCCTCGGAAGCGAATCACTTTTAAACATTTTGTTCTATGTTGAACGAAACAAAATCAAAATTTAGAAGCGAAAGGAATCAAAAAAAACTTTTTGACGTTGATCATACACCATGACAGCGAGGAAAAAAAATTTTAAGCAATTTTCGATGGAAAGAAAAAAAAAGTAGAACCTTAATTAAAAAAATATCAAACGAGAAAAAAATTAATGGCGAAAAAAGTTCACCAAACACGGAGAGAAAAAAGAGGTGGAAAATTTAAAATTTTAACCAGAGCAAACGAAAGAGCGAAGTATTAAAAATTGACCCAACATCGAAATCTGATAAAACAAAAAAAAGGGTTTTCGAACGACTTTCAAAGCAAAAATCGCAACAAGCGTTTGATGAGGAAAAAACTAGACAAACTGAAACGCCTATATATAACAAGGACAGGGAGAGAGAGAGAGAGAGAGAGAGAGAGAGAGAGAGAGAGAGAGAGAGAGAGAGAGAGAGAGAGAGAGAGAGAGAGAAAGATCCAGAAAGAAAAATTGAAATACGATGAAGAGATTCGGAAAACAAAAGCAATCGAGAGTCTAGGTCTTCGCTTTTTGTTTCTTTCCCAATTCCAATTAACTAGTAATGATGATTTCATTCATTTTCAAAGTGAAAATATTTTAATTAGTTCGCAAGAATCTAACAAACGTTTGTTTGATTACGGCAAACATCAAACAAGATAGAACCAGAATTTTGGGTATTTATCATTAAAACGCAAAAGAAAACTAAGGTATGATGAAAAAAAAATCTTTCTTGGTCTTGCAACAAAAACAACATAATACTTTTCGAACCGAAAAGCAGTGTAAAATTCTTGGTTCTCTCTGTGAATGTTAAGCGAATCGTTACAAAGTAAAATTAGATTCCCTCCTCCCCATCATCATCAGTAGACGCAAATCAAGCTTGCATCTCATAGCTTGGCTATTTCAATCAATTAATAAATTTGCTTCTCAAAACCAATCAATAGAGCGTACCTCTAACATTACGCAGCATATTTGATAGATGCTTTTGGTAATAGATTCCGCCGATCCGGACAAAGTGACCGCGCGTTCAGTTGAATTTGGTAACATCTCGCTTGCAACTTGGATACTTGCGCCAGTGATCTATTTTGAATATAGGATTCCAAGTGAAAAAAAAACACAATAATAATCACGTCAAAATTATTAAATCTAATAAATTTCATCGTAACGAACTTCTCGGATCTCTTTGATTTTTGATCCACCTTTTCCGATCAAAGAACCACATTGACTGGCTGGAACGATCAATTTTAGTGTTACAGGAGCTGACGATGATGTTGATGAGGATGATGAGAATGATTGTGTCGATTGTTGATGATGATATTTACTATTCTTCATAGCTGCTGTAGAATTATTCGAGATATTTAAATGTGAACCCATTACCATATTGATATTTTGGGCATCCTTTTAAAAGCAAAAAAAATAACAGATTCTAGTAAATAATCTCGATTCATTTATTCGATTTTAGAGCAGAGAAAAACCCAAAAAAGGATACAAACTTCTTCAAATTTACGAGCGATCATTGCGAATGCTTTCAGAATTGATTCGGTGGAACCAGTGACCGTAACAATACGTTCAGGGCAAGATCCATCAGAGATTGTGATCTTAGCACCGCTCTTGATTGTTTGACAAACAAAAATCAAAGAATCAGAACAAATATAGTTTGCTCGATTTATTTGAATCATTCAACTTACTTCCTCTCGAAATTTTTTGATGTTGTCCCCTTTCTTCCCGATTATACTGCCAACCTCCTGCCAAAACGAGATGAAATTTAAATTCAATTTTAAAACTTTTTCTTAAATCGAGCCTTAGGCGAGAAGAAAATGTCTGATTTCACTAACCTTTCCTTGCATAATCAATCGTATTGTTAAGGTAACGGATGGTTGTCCAACATTGAATCCACCAAGATCTCCGGCACTCGTTTGTCCGGCAATATTTTGGCTGCTATTATTAGAGTTGGAATTCGTTGTACTATTGCCATTTGTGTTGACATTTGTTCCATTACTATTGCCATTGTTTGCTGTCAGTGGAGAAGCTGAAGCTGCCGTCGTCGTCGACGTTGCTGCCACTGATGCTGCCGTTGTAGAATTATTTAATTCGGTTTGATTCTGGACCACGTTCATTTTTAAGAATGTTTTTGGTCTGTTATGAGTCCCTATTTTCGATTGAGATTGAAAAATAATCAAATTTAAACGAAAACATTTGCGTTAGAATGCAAACTAGATTAGAAAAATCAAACGATGAAGGTTTCAGAAAACAGCTTAACACAAAGATGCGTAAGAATTGATTGATTGAAAAAGCGTAAAAAGAGCGAAAATAAAAAGAGTACAAATCGAAAAAGAAAGGATTGTTAGAAAGAAATTATTAATGAAAAAAATTAATTATAACAGAGGGGAAAAACAGAGACAAACAAATGATTCTAACTGAAAGAGAAGAAAGAAAAAACTAATTAAATTCTCACCAAACGAAAACGAGAGAAAAAAACATCGAAGATACATCGAGAAATAGAATCAAAAATCATGCATGAGATGGAGAGAAAGAGAGAGAGAGAGAAATTCCGGTAGGAAATCATAGGAAAGAATCAAACCATACAGAATGACGAATCGAATGAGAAATAAAGAGAAAGAGAGATAAAGAAAAAGGATTGAAAACACAAAAACTAAAAAAGAGTGGAACAAAGTCACACACCGAAACAGATTAAGAGAAGAGAGGTAAAAAGTTATCGTTTCAGAACGGAGAGAAAAAAAAAACATCATCCGTTTCAATTCGATTCCAATAACGACGATAGCCGAGGGGACGAGGAGAGAGAATAAAAATTCGGCTACCTAGTAGCACTCTTCTTCATTTCCATCATCAATGTATCCATCTCTAGTATATTTTTCACTAGTTTTGAAATGGCAAATCAAATCATCTCATAATTTTCGAATTAAAAACAGAAAACAGACTAGAATTACAAACACCATCAGTGTGCTGTAGAAAATGGCTGAACATTAATCTAATCTGGATCTAAATTTAACACAAACCCAGCGAGAGAGAGAGAGAGAGAGAGAATATTCGATTCTAGCATTCTTTGCATACAGAATTGGAGCATTTTTCTTTTTTTTTTTGCAAACAAACAAAAAAAAATCTCAGTGACAAATCCATCATAGATCTGTGGATCTATTTTCGAGCCAAACAAAAACAAAATAGAACAAGGAAATAGAGACAGACAAACAAACAAGAATGTGGAAAGATAACAATAGAGTTCGATTGAGAGGTTTGGCTGATCTCTCTCCGATGGTATCAACGATGATGATAGAGATCAAAATTCTTGATTTCTGACAAAATTTCATTATGAATCTCTCTGAATTATAGACCGAGAGAAACTAAATACGAAAGTTACGAATTCATCCATTCTCTCTGCTATAGTCATCTCATGCTTGCTATATATTGATTCGAATGAACAAATTAATTAGAATGTAAAAGTGGGTGTGTGGAACATAGAATCTCTCGTATGGAATCGAAAGTGTTGTAGTTTAATATTGATTTCAAGATCTCCTTACTCTTTCTCTTTTTCTTTCGCTCAATTAGATTTCGATTCGATCGAAACAATCCAGCAAGCGAAATCTTTGTCTGTTTGGGAAAATTAAATTTTTGTGAATTTAGAAAATTGTAATCGAAAAATGAAATCCTCAATGTTCAATATTTCGAAATTGAATCAGAATCATTCTAGAGATTCTTTTTTCTTACGAATTTTTGGCTTCGATCATTTTGATAGAATTCCGAATGTCTAAATTAATCTCATTTATTCTTTTCTGTTTGTATCTATCAAAATTGTCGTGTTTTTATCCAAATTACCAACGCGAATTTGTGTTTGAATTTTAGTTTTCGAAAAATGAATCTTGAATCGAAGAGAAAAATCCAAGCCTTACGAACAAGACGAAAAAAAAGGGTATGTAAAAGGATTACAAGAGAGAAAAAAAAGAAAAGAGGAAAAAGATCTCAAAGAAATCTTCCATTGCATCATCTTCATCATAATTATTTGAATAAATATGTTTTCTGTCTGTATCTCTCTATCTCTCTATAGCTATTGCTCAATATTTATGTCATCTCTAAAGCTTTCGGCTCGACATCAAATATCGTCAAAATACAATCTCCGAGGAGAGCGAACAATTTAATCTAGCACCGAAATTGGCGATCCGAATCTTTGGCGCGAGAAACATTTGTTTCGCAAAACAAGAAGAGAGAGAGAGAGAGAGAGAGAGAATCAAGTGAACAACAACAATCTCTCGTATTGTTTGTTTCGATGGATGATAATAGTTATCCATTGTCTAAATTGAATTATCATTAAATCATTGAGGAGATGATTAAATCATCATCATCCTCATCATCATCATCATTTCGAGATGAAAATTTCAATTATAATTTTCGAAAACCTCTCGTTTCCAAAAATTCTCAACAACAGAGAAGAAGAGACCGCGGGATAAAAGTCGAAAGAAATCAAATGTCAAATCGAGAACAAAAAAAAAAAAAAAAAAAAAAAAAAAAAAAAAGAAAGAATCCAAAAACATTATGTATTTGTTTTAGGGGAAGAAAAATTAATTTGATTGTTTCAAAAAAAAAAATGAAGGAGCAAAGATCTTTATGGAATAATCAGAAAAAGTGTGAAAAAATCAACAAGAGAAATGGGGTGTGTTTGTGCCAAAAGTATCAAAAAAGCGAAAAATGTTTGAAGAAATAAAGAGCAAAAAAGCAAAAAAGCAAAAAAATGGAATGCTCTTCTATCAGAAAAGTATCAGAAAGAGAAATGGATTTGAGATGGATGGAACGAGAAGAAGTGAAGAATTTTCAATTCTTTTGTCTCGAATTCTTTCGTTTCTCTTTCGTTCGGAAAATTCATTGTTTGTTCTCCATTGTTTCGCCGCCTCATAATTACTCAACTTTTATATCCTTTTTTTTTTTTTTTTTGCATATGTTGCATTTATTGAGAGAGATGTAGCGTTCTTTTATTTTGTTCGCAACCGAAAAAACATCTTTCGCTAAGAGTTGATTTTTTTTCTCCTCACCCGCTCATTTCCAACTTAGAATGAGGAAAAAACCAAAGTCAATTTGATCATCAACACCAACACAATGAGAGACGTAAAAATAGAGAGCAAAGCAAATGAAGAAAAGAGCGAATTCTTTTTTAGAGCCAAAGTTATATTGAGAGACATTGGCTAGATCGAAAGAATTTCATTTTTTTTTTCTTCGCCTTCTTTTCGCTTTTTGATTTGGCTGCAAAATTTTCTGTGAAGAGATTATCACATTGCTTTCTCAAAAAAAAAAAAAAAAACAAGATTTTTTTTTCTTTCTTCACTACACAATAGAAGATCATCAATATCGAAATGATGACAATGCCGGCCTGAAATGAGAGAGAGAGAGAGAGTTTACGAACGAAAAGCACAAACAAAAACGAAATAAATAAATCGCTGTACGAATTATCTCTCCAAACTCTAGATCTGTTTCGATTTATTTGCATCGAAGAAAATGGTGTGAATTGAAAAGAGAAAGAAATTCTTTTCCTCCGTTTCTTCTTCTCAAAAAAATTCGAGATCTAATCTTCGAGATTCCACAGAGTCCAAGTAATAGGTTTTTTTTTGCAGCGGAATTCGAATGAAAAGTTACATTCGAGGAGTATTAAATTCAAAATTTTTAAACTTTTGAGATTTTCACTATTGAGATAGTATTTGACACCATTCTCGGACCTTAGAAGAGAGACCAATGTTTCGAAATTATTCAATAGTTTTTGATGCGAACAGTTCCGATTCTCAATCGATTCTGTCGAGACATAATCTACTATTCATCTTCGTTAATCAGCTTTAAATTTTAATCTATTTTTTTCAAGTTGAATAATTTCAATATCGAAAAAATCGATTTTTTCTCCTCGTTCAATTTTCTCGGATTTTATTAGAGCATTTTTTTTTTCTCAAATACCCGTATTTCCGTTTCAGTTTCATTTGTTATTCTCTCAATTCATATTTTATTCATTGATTTTGTTTCTTGGAAATTCAATTCCATCTCGAACATCATTCAATTCTCTAAATTTCGTTGCGATAGTTAGATCTTATTTAGAAGCTTTAAGTAATAAATCCAATTGGAAACTCTTCGTTTTTTTTTATTCCGTTCCGATTGTCTGCTAGATTAAAAGAATCGAAACTAGGAAATAAGAGAAACTGGGAAAATTCTTCATAGGTTTGGAGGGACAGGGGAAAAAATGGTAGATAATAAAAGATAATCAAAGGTAGAAAAGGTAGATCGGAAACGGAACACACACTCACTCAACGAACTGATAGAGAGCACTGAGAAAAAAAAACAAGTGGAAAATTCTAGAAGCAAAAAAAAATAAATGCTCTATTGGATACGAATGAATAGATACTCAGAAGAGAGAGAGAGAGAGAGAGAGAGAGAGAGAGAGAGAAGACTTCAATCTTATTTTTTGTCTTTTGATATCCAAAGATATTCCCTATCAACTTTACTTTTTCTATAAAACTCTTCAATTTCTTCTTCAATCAATCCATCTATTTATTTATTTAGCTTTAGATGAGCGAATAGACTTCAAAGATGAATAGACCAAGAAAATGGAAAAAATTTTTAATAATTAATATCACAAACCTAATCGCTTTGAAAAATAGTAAATATAGCCATCATCAACAACACAATCATAAATTATAATATTTGGAAAAAAAACCGAGGTCAACAAGAACGTAAATGGAAAAGAATCGCTTTATTATCGAGAAAGTAAAACATCTTCAAAACGCAATCATTCTTATGAATTCTGGTCGTTTCTTATCCGATAACAGATTAAATATAATTATTAAATATCAAATTACTAAAATTATTAAATAATATAGATGAGGATGATGATTTTGGATCTATTAGAGTTCCATCGAAAAAAATCCATTTCGTTTCAATTTTTTCCTCTTCAAAACTCTTTAATATTGAATAAATCAATCGACTGAGAGAACAAACACACAGAGAGAATACTGAATGGAACCCTTTTCTATTGTCTCCTTATCTAATAATCGAGAATCGTATGGTATAAATGAGTAGTATATTGATACGAAATTCTCAGTGTTTTAAATTGGATCTTGTTAGATCATCTTGATAGAGAGGTTATCTTTACAAATTATTGGAAAAATTAATAGATTTATTGAAACACTATTCCATCAGCTTCTCAAACATTCACAAACAAACCGAGAGGCTTTCATGCGAATCGAGCCAAGGAGAAAAACAGAGCCCTAGATCAAAAAAACAACTTTGAAACGAGAGAAGAAAATCAAATCCAACAGATTAATCTAATTTGATCGAAGAGTTTTGTGTCCACATTCTACTCGATTCAATCATCCATTATTGATTAGTTCAATCAAATAACTACGAAAGTGGAAGAGGTAAAAAAAAAAAAATTGTTCGAACACATGACTCCTGTCTGGTGCCAAATGAAAATTTGAAAAATTTTGATCTATAGAAATTTCATAAACCTAAATCAATGATTGATTAGAGAAAGTTTTTGGATCTCAATTACTTTCGAACAGAGGAAAAAATTTCACAAACAAATGATCCATACTGACAGTGATCAAAAAGTGTAGGTATGGTAGGTATGGTAGGGACACAGATTCTTTTCCAACTCAACAACTTATTGATTGTAATTTTTTTTTCGTTGTGAATCGATCTAGATTTTTTTTTTTTTTTTTTTTTTTTTTTTTTTTTTTTTTTTTTTTTTTTTTATTCCTCACAAAGATTAAATTAAAAAAAGTGAAGTTTTCACAGGAAATTATTCATTGTTCGATCGTAAGAGAGTAAATCTGAGAGCTATGCCAAAGTAAGAAGAGGCGTAACAATCGTAAGGAGACAGAACAGAAGAGGAGTTAACTGATAATATTTCATTATGGATCAACGAAATAGCGCTATTTTGTTTTGTTTGATTATTGTTCATTTTATCACTATCGGATGAAAAAAATTTCATCAAGATTTTATCGCAATGCCAAACTGCATCGATTCAATCTATGTTTAAGAAACTTCGAAACAAAAAAACATTAAAATTTAATCCAAATACAAACATTAGCGTTGAGAGAAAACGAAAGAGAGAGAGAGAGAGAGAGAGAGAGAGAGAGAGAGAGAGAGAGAGAGAGAGAGAATCTATTGAAGACAACATAGATTATCATTCGAAATCATTAAGAGAGTATTAAGCGTGGTAGAGGATAGCGACAACCGAGACAAAAGAAAAGAATTGAAAAAGAATGGACGATTTTCATTAACTTTTCAGGTTGAGGGAGAAATTCGTTGTAATTCTTGTCCATCTAATTAGATAGAAAGCTGTTACGAATTTTTCTTCCAGCCTAATATCATATTGGTTTGTTCAATTAAAAAAAAATCCTCATCCTTGGAAACCATCAATCTCATTTTAAGAATCAATTTTAGTTAACGATTTTCAAATCTTCATAAATAATCATAAAACATTGATTCTTATGCGATTTTTTTTTGTTTTCGATCTAATCGGGTTTGAAAATTTGCTCCTCTCAATCTATTGAACTTCAAACCGAATTGCATTGTGTGGTAGAGCAATAATGAAACAGAATCTTATTTCTTTGTTCGGATCCATAATTTTCTACTGCTAGATTATATAAGATGAAGATCCTAGAGAACTTCGCAGTACGGAAACGGATCAGGCGAATCAAAGAATTCACCTTGATTTTGTTGATGATGATAAATTGAATCTAATAAATCAACTTAGATGTTTAAGATGAATTTTCGATCAACACTACAATCGAAAGGTAGATTAGAATAGAGAATATCCCGAAGGAAATGAGCAATACAGCTTAGGACGATCAATATGTTTCTTTCTCTCTCTCTCTCTCTCTTTCTCGTTTGGAGCCCTGGCAATACTAGTGGTCAAATCGATGCAATAATTCAAAGAAATCAATTTAGGGAGTCTAAATAGGAGCCATAGATACAAAAATCGGAGTGACAAGAAAATTTAATTAGAAGCAAAAAAATTGAAATATTAGTTCTGATAGATTGATCGCTTCGCTATAGAAACAATACATCTCTTTCAATTGCATTAATCTTTGCGATTTTTTCAGCTTTTTTTTCAGTCTAACAATAAAAATTCAGCACTTCGAAAGTCTAGATGCTCAAAGGTCCCTGATGTACCGAAGCGATTCACAAAAAGACCAAAGCGAATCGGAAGATAAAGGAATGGAAAAACTTTAAAGTTGAACTAGGGCACATCAATGAAAAAGTAATAAAATAAATAAAACAATAATAACAATAATAATAATTTCAACAATATTAAGAGTAGAACGAGAAAGAGAGAGAGAGAGAGACAGAGAGAGAAAAGTTTGATCTAATTTGATAGAAACTATGAGAAAATCGACAAAATTCTATTAAGCAATTAAGATTTTGGGATGGATTCGATTCGATGATCGAGAGATAAAATTGGGATAAATTGTGCTCGGACTGGGGAAGTGGAAGAAAATTTTGATCGACCAAAATAGATGATCATCAAGAGAGAAAGAGAGATGCAGAGACCAAGAAAAAAAATCCATTGTTCAATCGGAACCAAAATAAATAATAGTTAAAGGAAACAAACTAAGAATTACATCAATATAAGACTTAATTTGAAAATTTTTCAGATCATTCGATTTCTTTTCTAACTGAGAACTTGGGTTGGAATTGGATTCATGGGGATCTAGCGAAGCGATCAAGCAAGAGAAGTGAATGGTCTCGTTTATGATGAAATCTTCTGATTCGATTAAATCATTTCTCAAATTCCACAACTCCACTTGGAATAAAATCCACTTCGATTGCTAAATTGAACTCGAGGTTGTTTTGCTACTTAAATCAAACGGACCAAAAGAATTCGATTTTATTCAATTCATTTTGGTGAACGAAAATAAACACAAACGATAGAGATGGAGAAATAAATTTCGTATTCATAGGCTTAGGAAAAGGGATAAATAATTATTTCAAAATTTCACATAGGAATGAAAAATTTATCAGTCAATTATTTCATCGAGATAAAAGAATATTCGGTCTTGGATCGAAGCATTTGAAACACTCTTCGGTTCGTTACGGACAATTTAACATAGTAAGAGGCTGAAAAAGCAGAACATCTTGCGCATAATACATCTACAAAGTGTGGGAGTTTCGAACAGCCCGATTGATTGATTGTGGAATTCACATTTTTCAATCTATTGAATGCAAAAAAAAAATCGCAATGAATCGAACCAAAGAAATTGTTTCTATTCAGATATAATTATGAGTTGTCATTCATAAATAATTTTCTCGGCTTCTATTCGATCGAAATTCGAGAACATTTGTGGGAGGTTTGGCAAAAAAAAAATTGGATGGCAAATCGAGTAAACAGTGAAGTAAGAACAACATTATTGAAAGTTTTGGACCAATAATTAAGATTAGATTAAGATTGGAATGAGAGTAACTGATTGATTTATATACTATCTTTTTTTTCTTACTCGCTTGATGAGTTTGAATTTTCGCCGCGAACTAATGAATTTTCATTTTGAGTAATTTTTTCAAATAGGGAGATCAGAGGTAATAAGATATTCGTTAGCAGAAATTGAAAATTTTGATTTTGAATGGCATAGAATCAACTGAAAACTTTGTTGAGAATCATAGATCAGAACAGTTGTCTAGATTTATTAATTACCACCATCATCATCGAGAATCGAAAACTTTCTAATCCTCACATTCAACGAAAAGAGAGAGAGAGAGAGTGAAAAAAAACATAACCGTTCCTTTTAACATTGCTCATACAATCACACACCCACACACCCAAAACATCATCGGAGAAACAAAACAAGCACCCACATATGAACATCAAAAACGATGTCGGAGATCGAGCATTTTGAATTCACTCAAAAAAAAAAAAAAAATTGTAAAATCTGAAACAAATTTTATTTTAAATAGATTCCGACAAACGCTAATGATTAGCTCACACTGATGACAGCATCATCAATTTGTTGCATCGTCGTTCGCTTGTTCTCCGTTCGGATCGGAATCTTTTTCGTCGAAGATGATGCTGCTGCGCGAAGAGATCATCGGAACTTAGAAAAATAATTCCGACAAAAATACTGATCCGATCGGAGATTGAAACAGAAAAATTTTGAAGAATCCGAAAAAAAAAGAATCGACTTCAATGTCGAAGATTAAGAATGCTATATATCGACGTCATTCATCGTCGACAGCCATCAAATTGACCGTAACCATCGAGACTCAGCTACATTGATTAGAAGAAGAAACAAAAAAAAAAAAATCAAAACAAAATGAACAAAAAAAAAGCCGATCAATCCACCGCTTTCGACATTGAAAGAGAATAAAAAAACATCAAAATTTTGAAGATTGTTTTCTCTTCATGTCCTAAAAAACTTTTTTTTTTCTATTTTTCGATCATACAAGCCAGTATGAAAAGATGGCAATAATTGTAAGCTTTCTATTCGCTGAGATCTATCCGCCAAGTGTCAGATTAAATGACTGCAATCGAATCGATCAACCCTTTTTTACGACAACCAAAAGAAAATATCTTCCAATCAATAACTCTGGTATGCGGGACCAGTTTGAGAGAGAGAGAGAGAGAGAATCTTTCTCACATCATCATCAGCTCGATGATATTTAGCATTGATCGATCGATTTTGTAGATGTCACAACAAAATTGATGATGATGGCTATGCCAATGGGGTGATGAAGAAGAAATTCGACGTTGATTTTAGATCATTGAATCTGGATCGATATTGCGAAAAAATGGTGAATTTTCTCTCCTCCATCCTCATCTTTATTATTATTGTTGCCATTCAATGGTTGATTGATTGATTGATTGATTCTATAGATGGGAAGTGATTTTTTTTTCTCGTTGCATTTATTTCTCTGACTATATTTTGCATTGATCGAAATCAAAGACATAGACGAAGTGAACTGAAAATAATTATGATGATTTAGGATGTTCCAATGCTTGAAAAAAATTCATCAGACATCAGAAGAAGGTTTGCGGGAAGATCAGAACAAAATGTAATCTAATTAGACTAAATTCATATTCTTCTCATATTGAATCTAAGAGACAAAATTTGATTGCCCAGGATCGAATTATCTGAATTTTGAAAATTACTTGTATAGATTTCGAAACATTTGTAATGAGATTTATATTATTTTCACTATGATCAAAAGCTTAAGAGAAACGAGAAGAGATTGCAAGAGGGAAAGATCTAAATGATTGTAAATAAGGTAAGAGTTAGCGATTCCATTCGAATTCGATTGGATCTGATGCAATCAAACTAGACAAGAAATCGAAATGAATTCTTTTGAATTCATCTTTTCTTGAATTCTTTAGCTAATCCATAATGTGGTGTATTGTTTAAGTTCGCTTTTGCCCATATTAGGCCATGTAGATAGACCGATGATCGAACTTTTTAGCTAACAAAATTCTTATACCCTCTCTTTTCCTGTAACTATTGATAATATTGGATTTCATAACAGAAAAAATGATCAAACTAATCTGTTGAGAATTCGTTTTGTGCATTCTTGGATTGTTTTGTCCAGCATTTAGTGGATCTAATCTGACCAGATACTAAAAGAAAAAAGAAATCACACACAAATTTCGAATGATTGCAATAAAAATAAACAAACTATAGACAATGAAAAGAAAAATTCTTTGGGTATGTAGGTCATTCGATCAAGAAAAACGAAAACAATTGATACAAGAAACAGAGAGATCATTTTTTGGTCTAACCATTTCGGCTCGAGATAGAAACGTTGTTTGCCTTTCTCTAGAGTCTAGACTCATAAATTTGGGGCGTTTTGGATTTGATTCTGATCTCTACTGGAGATGTAAATTTTTTTTAGTCTGGAAACAAAAAATTTCAGCAAAGAATTCAAAGAATTTCTCTCTCTCTCTCTCTCTCTTCTCGATTACTGAAGAGGGATGATTCTGAATCTATTTCGTCCTAGAAACAAAATTTTACTTTAATGAATCAATTAGCAATGAATCTCAATCATTTATGGACTAGAATATTCATCGGATAAAACGACTCTTTTCTATCAAAATTTAATCACAGAAAAGAGAGATCAGTGAGAAAGAGATGCAACTCAAAGAGAATTATGAACAAAATCAAAATGTCGATTCCATTGTTAGTTTAGAACAAGATGTTCCATATTACTAGGTATTCTAGTCACTTCAGAGTCAGATCACAATTGGATGTTCTATGGCGGTGATGATTGAGATCAAAATGAATAAGAACCGGAGAAAAAAAAAATAAATAAATTAGCAAAACTTGGAGAATCTTGAGAGCGAAGCTTTTTTGAATAAGACACAACAGCCACAACAATAGAATGGCTATGATTTTGATGAAGACAAAGTACTTCCAACATCAAAAGAATCCATTCATCACAAAAGCTTTCGCAAGAACGAAAAAAAAACGGAGAGAATAGAGAAAAATAAAATAAATGCAGAACAGTTTTAAGCTTAGTATACAAATCTAAACTCAATTACTCTGAGCGAAAAAAAAAAAATAAAATTAGGCAAAAAGATGATGATTGGATGGCAGAAGAAAGTGTAGAATGAAGATGAAGATGAAGATGTTTGGAGGGGAGAAGGAATAGAGAGAGAGAGAGAGAGAGAGAGAGAGAGAGAGAGAGAGAAAGTAAAGAAGTAATGAAAAGAAAAAAAACAGAAATTAACTCTAAGTGACTGAGCGAGAATCGCTCATAGGAATCCAAATGAATCCAAAAAGACATTTAATCAAATGAATTCATAATTTAGATTCTTTTTACTCTCTCTCTCTCTCTCTCTCTCTCTCTCTCTCTTCTTCTCTCACACATCTCCTTTTGTACTATGTTTGTAGTGTGTAAAATGTGATGTTTGTGACTTTTCACATCAATTTCGTAATGATTCATCATCATCATCATCATCATCATCATCATGTTCCTCAATCATAATCAACGACATCATAATCATTTTTTCGTTGTTCTCAAACTCGTACTTCTTCGTTATGTATCATCATTTTTCGATTCTTAATAAATTGGAACAAATCTATCATGATTTTTTTTTTTTGCTTTCGGAGCATTTTTTTTTTTTTTTTTACTGTAAAAAAATCGAAAATTTCATTTCGATGGAGAAGATTCAAACGCTTTAGCGATTCTAAACTAGATTTTAGAATTATCTCGATTCTTTTAGAAGAAAAATATTTTCATAGAATTCTATCTGATATTGAAGCAAAAGATCAAGAATAGATAAAAAGAGACAAAGGTCAAAAGGGAAAAGAATCTAATTTCTATTTGAACGAAAGAACAGAGAAAGATTGAAGAAAAATGATTAGATTTATTGAATTCGAAAATGAACTCGATCTAGCTCGCTCTATCGTTCTAGGATCCAGATCCATTTTTAAATCCTTCCGATGTTATCTTAGTAAGCGAATTCATACTTTCATTTCGCCATCTCAATCAATGACAAATCAGAAAAAATCTCTATTAATCTGAATCAAGCGACAACAAAATGATTCTTATAAATATCGCTTTTCTAATAACTATTATCATTGGCTCTCTATTGTTGGCTCCATTTACAAAGCTATCACAAAGAACGATCGAATCTGAACACTCGTAAACAACAAACGAAAATTGAACGGCATACAAAAAAAAACCAAAAAGATAAAATCGAAACATTGAAAAGCATCGAGATAGATTGAGAGCGAGAAATGAAGATATCTCAATTTTTTAGATAGAGAGAGAGAGAGAGAGAGAGAGAGAGAGAGGGAGATGTGCTCTAGATTATGATTCCAACTTTGAAAGAAATGATATAAATAGATAGGTTTTTTAAGGTTTTGCTCTTCTCTTCGAAGATTAATGCTGAGCGAACAAATATAGAGTAAATTGAAATGAAACAAATCTATGCAAACACATCTCTAGAAAATCACACAAATACCACGACATCGTCACATTTGTACATAATCTAATTTACAAATGGTCTTCATTTGAAAAGAATTCAGAAATCCAAATAGAACTTATTTAAAATGACAAATTTGAAGTTATGTTTCTTTGTTAGCGGCTGATTTGTTGCGAGAGTGGCAAATCAAACGAGAAAATATCATCGATTGAGCTAAGAAGATCGAACGATTGTTCGCTTTGTGGATTTTTAAATGGAATGTGACATTATCATTTGATGAGATGCTCCAAAATTCAAGGGAAACCAAGCAAATCTAGGAGGTGTGAATAAGTTTTCAAAGGGAAGTGTTTAGAAACAATCTTCATATAAATTAAAGGATTGAATCGAAACACTAAGGAAGCAATTAAAAATTCACTAGAATACACTAAGGAGAGAAAGAGAGCGAGAGGGGCAATTGTAAAGAGATGTGAATTCAATAAAATTTAAATTAATTTTTTCTCTGCGTCCAAATATTCGATCTAAATTAAATCGGGGAGCGAGCGATCAAGAAGGATAAGGCAATTACAATCTATAGAATCCAATATCTTTCGCTCTTTCTTTCTCTCCGCGATGTTCTTCTCTTCTGTTCTGAATGTACATTCGATCAAGCGAAAATTCAATAAACTGAATTTTTTTTCACTTTTCTAAAAACCCTTTACTTTTAATCAAAATTATGGAATATTGTTGCGATCAATAAAAGAGAAATTCATTAAGAGAAAGAAGTAAATATTAATTACTATCATTCCACATTCACATCATGTGAGAATATGGGAGAGAATTAGAAAATTTCGAACAGCAATGGCAAAAAGATAAAGAAAAATTTCGCTCCAAATGGATCGATGAGAAAGAGAAAGAGAAGTAGGTGTGAAGTGAACAAAAGAATTCATATTATAGTGTCGTAAGCAATAGATAGTAAGCAATATTTAACGATGGATTCGATCTAAATTAAATTCTCGATTCGATAACACATCTATCCTATTGAGTTGAAAAGCGAGATGAGAATATTCAATGTGAGAGAGAGAGAGAGAGAGAGAGAGATGGAGATTTGGACTAGCTTTGAAAAAATATGAGGTAAAGATGTTTCGAAGAATTTGGTAGTTGAATTCCGACAAACCTCTCCTACAATAAAAATATCAGAAATGTTTCGCTACTTAGAAGTTTTTTGAGGATCATTTTTGGATCATTGGGGCTTTCACCAAATGATTCTCATCTCACCACAATCATTGTGGTTCGATCTTTTTCTCAAAATTAGAGCGATTGTTTTCAGGACAGAGTTTGAGTTTTCGAATTTCGATTCTTGCAACTATACACACAATGAACAAAAAAAAAAATAAAATAATAATGACTTGTAATGATAATAATAATAACAATAATAATGGCCGTTATAGTATTCGCGACTTTTCGATACGTATCTAACTGAGTATCTCTATTTATCTTATTTGGATCAATTTTTTATTATTCATAAACAGAACGCGAGAGAGAGAGGGAGAGAGAGAGAGAGAAAAAAATTTTCTTTGCTTTCTTGCCTTTTTGAGAAAGGACTTTTTTCTTCGTACTCCGAAGATAGAATCATTCATCATCACCATCATTAGCTCTATCTTTACCTTTATTGCGAAACGATAATTGTTTTCAAGTTTCTTAGGTAACCAAAACCCAAATTTTTTTATTCCATTTTTTATTAAGGTTCGGTAGCAATGAATTTGAAGAAGAGAAAAAAAAATGATATGAAGACACACACGCTGAGAGAGAGACTAACAGACAAACAATGTGAATAAAATGCATGGATGGAACGGGAAGATTTAAAAGAATGGAAGGAATATTTTTTTTTTTTTTTTTTTGTTTCAAGTTTTTAGAATAAATTTGGTGAACTTTGTTGAAATGAATTCTCTCTTCAGTTTTGAAAACTTTTTTTCCTTCCCGATGAGATTCAGTTGGCTCCTCTCGGAAGTGTTTTCTTTATCCAACTCTCGTTAAAAACGAATCATTAGAGATTCCGATCGAACTTCGCTTAAATATTCTCGATTTGCCATTTCAACTAAATCGAAACAGCGAATTTAGCTGATAAATCTATCATGATCTTTATTACCAAAAATCGATCAGTTTTATATTAAAATTTTAAAAGAGTTAATTCAATCAATTTAAATTAATTAGAAGTTTGTTCAATAAGCGGTTTCAACATCAGTCGGCCTTAATCCATTATGACATCCCCCCGTTTTTTAAAAGCGAAATCGGCACTCGTTCTCTTCGATGGCTTCATCTTTAAAGATCTTTGACTTTTCAGCTAAATCGAAACAGCGAATTTAGCTGATATTTCTACAATAGTTTTGTGAATTTTTACTAGTTCTTATTTACCGGAAACTACGGTAAGTTGGTTGCATATCAAGGCTTGATGTAAACGCTGAATTTTACGTGTCAGGGCCAAAGATTTTGACTTGATCGAAGATTCTTCTTCCATATTAACCAAATATCACAAATACGACAAGATTAGATAAAATTTGAAATTGTTACGACTTATTGAACGGAAATAAATGAACATGTGGATTCAGTCATCCTACTGACTTTTCAACTAAATCGAAACAGCGAATTTAGCTGATAAATCTATCATGATCTTTATTACCAAAAATCGATCAGTTTTATATTAAAATTTTAAAAGAGTTAATTCAATCAATTTAAATTAATTAGAAGTTTGTTCAATAAGCGGTTTCAACATCAGTCGGCCTTAATCCATTATGACAGCCATTTGTGAACGATAATTTATTTCATTGTGTTGCGCTATCGAAAAATCATCTACGATTAATAATGACAAAAATGAATTGGTTTGCGAATTTTTGTTCGCTTTCCATTTTAGATTTCGGAATGCAATCGTTTTCCGCTCTTCTAAATCATCGATTCTAGTGGCGATGAAAATTAATAAAAAAAAAGAGAGACATAGAAGCAACAAATTGACGAATCAATCGAGATTGATTGTTTGAGAGTTATTCAAGAAAATTTCATAAAAATCTTTGATTCCTAGACCTAGATTAAATTTAGCATCAAAAAACAAAAAAAAAATAATCGTTTCATCCTCACCATCTTGAAAGATTTAGATGCAACAAATCAATCAGAAAGCTAGAATATATTCAAATACAAATAGATTGAAAGATAGAGTAACAAGCAGTAAGCAAACAAACAAAACAGAAAGTATCGAATAAAAGATTACCTTTTTAGCTAACGGAGGTAATTTCAACGCTTCGAATGAGTTAGAATTGAGAATTACTATTTAAATGATCAAATGCTAGTGATGGAATTTTACGAGGATTGCAACACAGATTTTTAATGAGAAATCGATCGAATCAAAACGAACAAAATTTGGAATCGAAGATCGCTGGATCAAATTTGAGCTGTTTCGTTGTTAAGATTCATTCAGTGAGCATTCTGAAGCATTGTCTTCTCGAAAATTGAAACGAAAAAGTTTGGTGGAAACAAACTATCCGATAATGTTGCCGATAATGACATTGAGGAGTTGTTGCTTTCAAAGAGGAAAAAGCTCGAGAAGATGGAATCATTCAAATACGAACACAAAACACTAAAAGATTAAGATCGAATGCAATGAATTGTAATTTCTTATTTTTGTGTTCTTCAATTAGTGGACATTAGCAAAGAGAGAGAGAGAGCGAGAGAGCGAGAATCAGAAATAAAATTGTAAACGTAGCATTGAACGATTTACTTTGGTTTATGGAGCTTTTTTTTTCTCCGCTCAAAAATTTACAGACAGCCAAACTCGCATTGATCAAAGAAAAAAAGCCAATCAGTAGAAAACTCGGTGCCAACACACAACCTTGTTTTTGAATAAGATTACATTGATCTTCAAAAAAATAGATAAAGAGAAAGAAAGAGCCGGTCTTCGTTCGATCAGGTTCGTTCGTTCGGGTTGTCAGACTAGATCAAGGTCTAAACGAATCAGATTTCGATGTTTTTCTGAATGAATGGATTGAGCGAAAAACAGCTGAAATAATGCGAGGACTGTTGTAATCATAGCTTGTGAGTTTGCAGAGATTGTAAGAGAAGCGGTCCAAATGAATAGCTCAAGCAATTTGAACCGGAAAAATCAGTGGATAAAATTCAAAAACTCTCCAATATATCATCGAGACGGATGAATTTTTGATTTGTTTTGGAATCAAATTCTCATCAAAGAGTTACTTTTGCTGCATATTTTTTTGATATTTTAGCTGCGGCTGCTGCTGTTTACAAACCCAATCTAGGCGCTTCTCGATTTAGAGTGTGAATTTTTTTTTCAATATTTAGTTATTTTCGATTTTTTCATTGCGCTTCACTTTGTTCCGTCTCTCTCTCTCTCTCTCTCTTCTGCACTCTCTCGGTGTCTCTTCTGTGCATGTTCCCGTCGATCCAATTCACTTTGGTTCCTTCAGACCATCATCTACAGACAACAAAAGCATCGGGCATTGTCATAATCACTGGAGAACAGAGAGCATAGTCAGGAAAAGAAAGAGATAGATAGAGCTGAGATACAAATAAGAAATAGTAGAGATTCTATGAGACCAATGAGAAAAATGTATAGCGAGAACCGAGAAAATAAAATGGGAATGTTGAATCAAATGCTCAACGATTCTGGCAGTTGTCGTCGTGGCCTTTGATAGAAGTAATGATGATGATAATCGACGTCTTCACTTTTTTTTTCGCTGATCAAGCAAATGATGATGTTGTTGGATGATCTGAGCGGGATGATGATGATCATAAGAGCCGTGATGATGTTCCACACAGCATTTTCCATTTCTTCGACATCGATGTTAATCAATTCACCTGCAGGAGGATGCGATTTCATTCGATGCGTTATGAGGCGAGAGGCAAGAGTGGAAGGTATGATGTTTGAGTGTGTGTGTGTGTGTTAGTGTGAGCGTAGGACTATTATCTCATCTCACAGAGAGAGACAGGGAGAAAGATGATCCTTGCTTCTTTCAGTTGAATTTGACAAGAACTATACTAAACCAAATTAAAAACGAGGTGAAGAGCAAGAGCGAGAGAGAGAGAGAGAGAGAGAGGGGGGTGGATAAAGGGTGTCAATTTTATTGGAACCTTCTCTTCAACGAAGATATCGATCAAGGAGTTCGATGTTTAAAAAGATAGACTGGATAAATGAGGAAATCTAAAACCAAAACAAATCTATTTACCAGCGTACCTATATTACGAAATGAAAAAAGCAGAAGCATCTTCTTGACCTGGAAAGGCTTTGGATTTATGGCCATCTACTCTTTCCAAGAGAGAAGATCCTCATCGCAATTGCGAATATTCAGAAAAATTTTATCTGTGATATCATTTCATACTACTACAACTAATGATTCCATGAGATAGAAGAGTGTTTTTATTTTTTCGGATTCTTCGAAATTTTTTGTCCCACGATTGAATGCTTCTACTCTCTTGATTTTTACTTCTTTGTTCCATTATTCATCAATCTCTACGGTAATGGATTTAATCGTAGCGGTACATGGTACTGCTAAGTGAGAAGTGAAGTATTCTATAGAAATTTGCTAGAGATAGAAAGGTAGAGAAGAAAGTTCTGGGGGTAAGCAAAAAATAGGAATGTCGAGATCGAAGACGATTTTGATGAATTAATTCGGATATTTCGGATATAAAATTCTTGATTAAATTTTCATGATAATCCCAACTAAAAACAACTAATAATCATTTCTGTTGAACACTAGACAATACTTGTGGCATAATTCCGTTAAGGTAACTCCTAATTACGCATCGTCGATAATAATCAATCAATCGATCGCAAGTGAAACAAAGAAAAGTCAATTTTGGTATTCAAAAAAATGCTAGCCGATTTTCCAACAATTTTCCCTTTCCAAGGATCTTATTGAAAACAATCGCATCACTTTGATATTTATATCAATTAAAAGAATCGATATGCTGTTTTAATCTTAAACATTTGAGTGATGAAGTTAGAATTTTATCATATTATTGCCGAAAAAAGAAGAGAAAGATTTCAAGGCAAAAAGAGCTTAAAAGAATTTTATCTCGAAACAAAAGCAAAGTTGAAAATTTTCATCGATCAAAGATCTTCTTTCACATTGATATGATGGTTTGAATTGCAACTTAATCATTTTGCAAGCCATTCAACATCGATAATGAAGTTAATGGTTTTTAAAGATCATATCGTCATCAATTATGCTCAACAGAGGTAGATTGAATATATTTTTTCAATGATAGTTTGATGCGAACGTTCATGATCCTCTAGTTTTAACTTTTAGCTCACAATATTCGTAAGTAAATCGCAAAAATTATGTTAGCTGCGTGCTAAAACAAAATGAAGAACGGATAAAGATTTGTCATACCGTTCGATTGAAAATTGATTTGTTGAATCTATGATTATTGTTTCACAAGCAAAATAGCTTGAGTAGGTATTCGGATGAAAGATAATTTTCATGAAAAAAAAAACAAGCAAAAAAGCGAATCATCGAATTGATTTTCAATATTTTACTAAACCATTTGCTAATTGCGTTTTCAAAAAAATGTTGGCTTGTAATATCTTGAAGAAAGTTACCAACAATTAAAAGAAAAGAATAAAAATTAGAATATTCATATGATGCATCCATTTGGATCCAAATACTTTGGATTTTTTTTTTCGGTTAAATACGCCAGAAACGGGATGTGATCAGGACTAAAACTTGTTCACTCTCATTCCAATATTGACTTTCAACAATTCCCTCTATAATGGGATTTCCTGGCATCTTGAAACTGTTTTGGTCAAAGCTTTTATCTTGGAATTTGCCATTGGAAATTATTATTGTGTAAGTTATGACATGAGAATGTTTATTTTGACATAAAAAATAAGTGACAATAGAGGATTGTCGAAGGATAACTCGAAGTATTGGAACAAGAATAGAGATGGGATGAAATTCTACGTCGAAATCCATTAAAGAGAACTTGAAAGAGGAAAATTTTGTTATGTTCTCTTGTTATATTCTGAAAAACTTTTTCTAAAAATCAAACACTTTGAATTTATTCCGGTATTCGACTTCAGAGTTGAATAAATTGAAAAAATCGATAACTATCCTGCGATTGAGTTCTAAACTTCCAGAGTCATTGGTCAAGGATTTAATTTCAATCAGCGATTTATTATTATCTTCTATTTGGCATAAATTTTTGAGCGAAGTTATCAATCATTTACCTCAAAAATCTTCATTTTTCGTTATTAGTTCCGTCGATTTGATTCAAGATGAAAACTTTGCTAGATTATCAGTCATCTTGCTAGCGATTAAACGAGTTTTTCCCCCTCTCTATTTGCCATTGTTGCGTTCATTGAGATCAAACCCCTCATTCTATTAGATCAAAATCACTGAGCAAACTTCGAATCAGACTTTTTCTAAGTTGTTTTCACCAACATCGACATCTAGAGCATTGAATTCGTTTCCAGTCTAATTTGATCGAGAGTTGATTCGGTTGTTACTTTTGATGATGGTGATCTAAATGAAGAGTATACTTTCCCAATTGGATTGATTTCCTAGATTGATTCACTTAAGAATAGTATGTTTGCCTCTTTTTTTCATTCTCTTCATCTCTATATTTGTTTTGATTCAATTTTGTTCTTATTCGGTCGAATCTCGTTTCATCTTATTATTTTCATCACAAACATCAATTTACCAACATACGAATACACACAATTCTATCGGTTATTGCCAGAATATATTCAAAGATAACTCTCTTTTCACTCTGTGCTAATGTTTTTACTCTTACATTGTCGTTTTTACTCTTTAAAGCTAAAAAGGATTAATCCTTAGGGAACGACGATTTTCGAGTGAATTTTCAAAACAAAATCGCTTGCTAAAAAAAACATCGATAAAACACAGCGAGAAGATCGATCGAAAGCGACTGGAATGAGAAAACACGGATTAAAAATCAAAAGCCAATCATTGAAAACCTCTTTATTGACTAAAAATTTGATCGAACGTTGAGGCAGAGTAGAAATACCTTTTTTTCAAATCGGAAATGAGATGAAAATCCAAATCTGAGAGCTAAATGTGATCGTTTTCATAGTGAAAAATATTTTTATTTAGATTTTTTTCACCATCCACTTTTCGGTTGCATACCTTTAGAGTCTCTCTCATTACCATTGAATCTCTTTCCTAAGAATTTCTTTCATTCCACCTTGCTAAGTATTTTCATTTCTCCAGTGTTTTGATGGCAAAGAGAATGGTGATGATGATGATGATGATGATGAATCAAATATAATTGCTGTTGCTGTCGATCGAGAGACACGAAAAATCTATCTTCACTGCCATCCAGCTCCACTGCATTTCGCATTCCTCCTATATCCATTGAGGGCGTTTAGAATCTTCTTTCTTCCTCTCTCTCTCTCTCTCTCTCTCTCTCTTCTAATTTAGTGTCTAGAATCTAAATTTTATATGTTTAGGCCAACGATGATGCAGACATTTTGATTTCTTTGTAAATCTTAAACATTCTATGTCCGTCTCGAAATAGCTATTGCTTTGCAACAGCATAACTTCAAAAAAAAAAAAAATATTGTCTTCCTCATCAAGCATTGGTTCTTATGGATCTAAATCTTCGAAAGTAAAAAAAATTAAATATTAAAAAAATCATTTTCTTCCTCTCTCTCTCTCTCTCTTTTGTTTTGTTTTTCCTCACAGATTGCGAATAACAATTTCTGGTTTTACTTTACTTTACTATTTTTTTTTTGTTCAAAGATAATATTTTTTTCATCGCTCCATTTCTTCCATTATTTTCCCTATTCTATTCTTTTCACTCTTTAATTTTCACTGTTATTCTAGTCTCTTTGCTTTTGCTCGCTCATTAAAGTAATTAGCTAAAATTTTTCGATATTCGAAAAAAAAAATCGAAACAAAAGAATAGATTAGCGTATAATCACAGATAAAATTGGAAAAAGTAAAAAATTACAATTAATTCCATTGATTGAATTCCAAAGTATTCAAATTAGGTATTGATAGCAATAATTATATCAATGGAAATTATGATTATACCATACCAAGACGACACCTAAATATTTGATAGAATATCGCTCTTTTATTTTTTCGATTTCAATGCCTACACCTTTGATCTAATCGATCATCAGCATTCAAATTATTCGTAAACATCGGTTTTCTTAAGTTTTGTTGAAGATTTTACCATTTTATTAATTTATTGGTCAAGAAAAATTTGGAATTTTTTTTTTTCGATCGTTCCAGGGCATAAAAATATCACTGGAACAGAACATTCATGCAATAACTGAGGAATTACAGATAAGAACTATAAAATTACAGATTGAGATTCGATTTTGTAAAAATTTCTAGATAAATTGAGTTCTAAAGTGAGAGTATTAAATATATTGAAATTTTCAAAAGTTTCAAATTCGTAATTTTGTTTTGAACAAAAGATGAGACAGAATCGTAGGCAGTGAAATTGGATAGGAAGAGAAATTGAATTGAATTCGAATGAATGATTATGATGATTATAATCATCGATGATCGATTGCATCAGTGTTGAAATTTTTTTGGCGACAAAAAAGAGAACTAGAAAGGTAACCCATTGTTTTTTTTCTTCTCATCTAAATTCTATCGAAAAGATTTTAATATTCTAGTTTCTTTTGAAATGGAAAGATGATTACCTTGCAACTACAGCTAAGCTAGATTCGGTATAGAAAAACGGAAACTAATATTAATATTTATTCTTGAAATAAAATAACAATGGGAAAAAATTCGAGCTTTGAGAATTTGTATTTACTTAGCGTTCGTAGATGGAATAATTCAAACGAAATGAACAAAGAAGAAATAGAGATTCTAGAAATTTTGGTTTTTTGATTGGAATAATAAGAATACTCTTCATATTTCTTCCATTAGCATTCCGATTGATAAATCAAAATCAAAGCGAACAGAATGGAGAATAAGATTGAGAGAAGCGTGGTGTAGAAGCAAGGAAGTGATTCAAAATGAATAAATCAGTTTGAAAGGAGAATGAAAAATAATAAATTCAAAATTTTGCAATGGCCAAAGAGACTAATGATTTTTTGAGTTGAAAAAAAAATAATGGTAGATTCTAAGAAAAAAAAATCCTCGAATTTGAATTTTAGCATTATTAATTTAAATATTTCCGCTAACTAATGTCGTCTTTCCTGTGAGTATTAACAATCTTAGCAAATAGAATATCAACCAAAGTAATAGCTCTTATGCTTTCAACATCAAATTATGACAATATCAATCTGGTTCGTTGCAAACGAAATGCAGGTAGAGAAGAATGAGTGCAATGATGGAAAGTGAATCCCAAAAATGAAACTAAATAATGGCAATGACAAAATGTCTTTTGTTATTAGGATCACTTCATCATTCCATCTTTTTCCCAGTCACCCCTTTATCTCTCTCTCTCTCTCTCTCTCTATTTGTTTTTATTTCGCATTCCTTTGTCAAAGTCCGATGAAATTTATAACTCAATTGAAATTCAATTTCTCAAGAATCTTTCGAATCAACTGAAGAACTTCATTCTATTCTAACACTGTGATGAACTTAGTGAATGTTTTTGAAGATGTCGAGGTCGATCGTTATCAAAATAAATTCTTGCTCATGGAAAAAGAAGAGCGAGAATATATTTGTCTACTAGATTGTCTTTTTTCTAGGGAACTAGATGGATAGGGAAATGAAGAGAAAGACAATACGAATTGTAGACAGACCTAGGTACTGAAAAATAATGAAGATAGAACCTAACATTTCAGCCGAACATATCCGTGTTAGATTTTTGTCCCTCTCTTTGTTTCTTTTGTTTTTTTTTTTCGTCAACCTCATTTTGTTGGATCAATATAGCGAGGTGTAAGAATGGATCAAACAATGAATAGAAGATGGAAAAAATCCAGTGTTCCAACATCATCATCCTCATAATTACAAACATTATTTTTTTTTTTTTTTGTCTCCATACAATAAATGTTCATCGGAATAATTGACATCATCAGAATATTCTTTCTATCTCTTTCTGGCTTAGTATTGATAATCTAGTGTTTTACCTTATAAATTTATTTCCGTGTGCTTTCAAAGCAATTCTGGAACCATTCGAATCAATCCCTTTCTCCCATCTCTCTCTCTCAATCTCTCGTTGTCGTTTCTAAAAGCTATCAATTTGAAACTATATGTAAGGTTCATTTGATTTGCTATGATTGTTTTGTTCTCGTAATTAGGAAGAAATTACATTATTCTATTACATTCTCAATGATCAAATATGGAGCACATCGCTTTGTTACAATTATTATTTTATTGATTATTTGGCTATGTTTAAACAGTTTTTTTTGAATTGTTTTGATCTAGCATATTTACATCTATTCTCTTTCGTTTTGATTTACCCGTTTTTTTTTTTACTTTTCTTTTTTTGTCTCTTCTTTTTTTGTTGTTTCAATTCAGCTTTCTTTTCGGACTGTTTCTGTGACATATCTCTGGTCTATTATTTCTTTCTTCTATTCATTTTCATTTGTTGAAAACTATAGGTAATAATAATGATCAATCATCTGCTAGCTGTCATCACCATCTTTTTTTATCTGCATTAATATTATTCTGTGTTTAATTTTCATGAAAACATTTTGAAAATCTATCAAATTAAACCGTAATAATAATGGTATCGAGGACTTTATTGCTGTAGATTATCTAATAAGATAGATAAATTAACAGTTTCTCTACAACTCAATCTCATTCGCATTCGATTCTCAATCAAATCTTGAGATTCATAATCGTTTAATGATTCTGGATTGTTTTAGTTTTTCTATTTCTACGAATAACGGAGCGAAACAAATTGAATTATTTGGAAATCTTTACATTCGAGGCCTTTTTTTTATTGAATTCAATCCTTCTCATCATACTATCAAATCGATATTGAATTGATTCGACATTTTCTGTTACGAATCAACAAGCATCTTAATAAAATCGAACAAGCGCAAAAAAAAGTAGATCCAAACAAGCACGAACAAGACAACGGAATTAGGACAAACCAAAACGAATCGAAGCGTAAAAAAGAATAAGTAAAAACAAAAAATGAATCAGACTCAAGAAATCCATTCCAAGGAAAGAAGTGGAAAAATCCAGATGAATCTAATCTAATGAAATGTTAGATAAATATTGGAACGAAGACACGAATCGATTTCTCTAATTCTTTCATACATTACATCGATTACTTTAGGAAAATTAATCTGCCGAGATTTGCATCTAAGGCTGCAACATTAGCAAATGAATTGATTGGACCAAATCGTTTCGAAATCTCAAAATGACTTTGAATCTGTCTCTTTTCTGCTTTCTCAGTCTAGGTAAGGCAATGAATTAATTTTATCCTTTCCAATCAAATAATTACATAGAGCGAAATCATCAAAGTTCTTTGAAAGAAGTATCCGAAACAATTCTCTTCACCTTTTTCCCCTCTCCACAATTTACCAGATAATTCCATTTAGCTCCAACAAAACAGTTATAGCTGTATTTTGTGTAGATTGAATCAGAAAAAAAGCCGCATCGATTCTCCTAGAGCAATGTAAGACAATATTCCAGAAAGATGTTTTTCTGTGCGGCAGCCTTTTGTTTCCTCTCTCTCTCTCTCTCTCTCTCTCTCTCTCTCTCTCTCTCTCTCTCTCTCTCTCTCTCTCTCTCACTCCATTGACCAATGTAAGTCTGGATAAACTCTAGATTAATATCGTTTCATTTTCTCTATCCTATTCTGAAATATATTTTTTTTGATACAGGAAAAGCTAGATAGAGATAAATTGTTGACTAATAAATCAACTTAGGTTCAAGAATTTAATCAAGTTTAAATTTACCTTTTATTTTTTTTTTTCGAGATGAGTTTGGTATCATCTCTTTTCGCTTTCTCAATTTAGTATGAAACTATTTTGTTGTAGTCTAGAATCTAGATTCTGAAATCTGACAAATTTTTTCCTCACATCCAAGTTTCTGTGTTTCTGGAAACACTATCAATATCTTTGCTCGAAATCGAATGCACTCTCGGAAAGTTTGCTGAGATTTTGGTCCCATATAAGTGTAAAGCCATGATGATCATGATCATTTTTCTTGTGATTCGATAAGTGGATGTTGTATTAATATAAGATTCGCCATCTTAACAATATCAAAGTCTTCGATCAGATTTAGCTTTACAGTTGTATCTTGTCAGTCAGAAAAATTACAGATTCAAAGACAAAAACGTTTCTGGTCTGGTTTGATTTGATTTCGAAGTTAAAAACTTTTCAAACTTTCTCTTTTTTCTATAATTGGTTCGATCAAAAAAAGTTTTAAATGATAAAATTTGGAGATTGAAACGGAACGAAAACTTTAAGAGTTTGAGAGTTAGAAATTTGACTTGATTTGGTGGATTGAAAAATCAATGATTGAGAATAAGAAAATTGATTCAGGATGATGCCGTTCTCTTTAGTTCGGCTAGTTATTCTTGTAAATCGAGCATTATAATCAAACAATGTATGGAATATAAATCATTGAGAGAGTATCAATCGATTAAAATCAAATAACTTTCGATAAGTGTCAAGATCGATCAATTGTGGACAAATCAATTCAATGAATTATTCAATCAAATTTACAGAGAGGCAATTTTTTTTCCCGAAAAAAAAGAGCCATTGTTTAGCTAATCGAATCCAATTCATCAAACGAGAAAAGTATCGAGAGCAGCAGCAGGTATTTCAAATTTTAATTACTGCGAAAAAAAATCAGACTAAAAAAATTTGAAATTCGCAAACTTTGCAGCCATTAATTATTGTGCAATCAAATCCAAAAATATTTGATAAGTCTAAATGAAATCAGAAAAAAAAATTTAGCGAAAAATTTCACCCAATTATTATTATTATTATTATTATTATTAATATTGTTGATGGAGAGACTTGTGAGTGAAATTTTTAATTTTTTTTCTTTTAATAATAATCAGATTAATAATGATGATTTATATATTTATATTTTTCAACTAAATCGAAACAGCGAATTTAGCTGATAATTCTATCATGATCTTTATTACCAAAAATCGATCAGTTTTATATTAAAATTTTAAAAGAGTTAATTCAGTTAATTTAAATTAATTAGAAGTTTGTTCAATAAGCGGTTTCAACATCAGTCGGCCTTAATCCATTATGACATCCCCCCGTTTTTTAAAAGCGAAATCGGCACTCGTTCTCTTCGATGGCTTCATCTTTAAAGATCTTTGACTTTTCAGCTAAATCGAAACAGCGAATTTAGCTGATATTTCTACAATAGTTTTGTGAATTTTTACTAGTTCTTATTTACCGGAAACTACGGTAAGTTGGTTGCATATCAAGGCTTGATGTAAACGCTGAATTTTACGTGTCAGGGCCAAAGATTTTGACTTGATCGAAGATTCTTCTTCCATATTAACCAAATATCACAAATACGACAAGATTAGATAAAATTTGAAATTGTTACGACTTATTGAACGGAAATAAATGAACATGTGGATTCAGTCATCCTACTGACTTTTCAACTAAATCGAAACAGCGAATTTAGCTGATAATTCTATCATGATCTTTATTACCAAAAATCGATCAGTTTTATATTAAAATTTTAAAAGAGTTAATTCAGTTAATTTAAATTAATTAGAAGTTTGTTCAATAAGCGGTTTCAACATCAGTCGGCCTTAATCCATTATGACATATTAATCATTCTATTTCTCTTTGCTTGCGATCTCGCATTTTTGGAGCGGATAAAAAAAACTAAGGTAAGCATTTAATTTGTAGTGAAGACATCAAAGTTTTGGGATTTTTGATTTTGAAATATTCTACTTTCATTCTACTTCCTTCTCTGCCCTCCCTTCAACTGACTCTAATTTTCTCTATTGTACTTCAATTCATTGCTATTATTGATTTAGCAAAGATGCTCTTCAAAGTCTGCTGCAACACTCCTTTTATTATACCCTCCCCTCCTATCTATACCTTTCATCTCTGTCCCATTTTTCTTGTCCTTCAAGAATTATTCTCTGCATTTGCATTCTTTTTTACACTTCTTTTGATAGCTTTCGAACGGAATCAAATCGAAAAGTGAAACAAAAATGTATAGTTATATTTCTGTTGCGTAATTTAACGAAGGAAATGGACGCAGTTTCCTTCCTCCACTCTCCAAGTACAGAAATTTTGATGAATTTTCAAGAAATTCCAAGAATTTCGACTTAATTTTTTTCTAGATTTAAACAAGCAAAAAAAATCAAGTCTTAATGATGAAGTCTTCGTTTCATATTTTTCATTTTCCAAATGAAAGACTCGTAAAATAGTTTTTTAAAATTTCAATTTTTTTCATAAGAAACCTTCTTGAATTTTTCTAGGACTGAAACACCAAGAATGAGTAATTGAATGAGGAGAAGAAATTATCTCTCTCTCTCTCTCTCTCTCTCTGTATTTCTCAACTCAATGATCCATAATGATTTGTAAACTTTAGCTCTTCAGATTTAAATCAACAAAATGATGGAGTGAGTTTGGTTGTGCTGTGGACAAAGAAATTTGATTTGAAAAAAAAAATATCTTAGAAGGTAGAAAGAAATGAAACGAAAAACAAACATCAAAGTGATTCATTTGTTGGTTACTTTTATTATGTTTCTCTCTCTCTCTCTCTCTCTCTCTCTCACTCTCTGCTATTTCAAATTGATATATTCCATTTATTTGATCAATTTTTTCGCTCCATCATTTTGTTTCCCACCATACAATTAGTGATGGAGGTGCTTCATTTTGATAATGAATGATGGCGATGTTGGATGGTGTGTGGTGAAATACTTTACTTTGTTATGATTCTCGTTTTCCTCTCAATTCGATTTCTATTTTAGATTTTTTTTTTCGTTTTGGATATTTTTTTCATTCTGATTGATTTGTTACGAATTGAATCGAATTCTCTCTCGCTCTTTTCGCTCTCTATAATGCCATCGTTGAATGATTGATTTCGAATGATTGCATCTCCATTCTCTTCCATTCGACTGAATACTCAATATGGAAAGATATTTTGCTTTCTTTTTTGACAACGTCTTCTCTACTTTCTAGATTCTCTTGTTATAGTCTCTTGTTGAAGTTCCAATTTTTTAATTCAATCTTTCAATCAATTCGATTTTTTTTTAGAATTTCATCCGCAAATGCAGCCTTAAAGCAAGTGAAATGAATCTTAGGAATGAAGATTTTGCCTCTAGGAATCACCTTAAACAAACAGAAAGTCTCGAGAGTAGGAGAGAAAAATAGAGCCGATCTATTGAGATTCTACTCTCTAGAATCTTTGTCCCGAACGAATGAATTATTCAAGTTTGTCTTCGAACATCATTTCTCACTCAAAAAAAAAACTAGTCCCTTTGAAAAATAGTTTGATAAAATTTTCAAAATAGAAAAATCCTAATGATAGATTTCGAAGATGTCTAAAAATAGGATAAAGAAATCTTTATCTCCCTAAAAACTTCCATTATATCGAAAAAAACTTGAACGCTGACGAAATTATTGTGCTCTGTACTCTGATTTCAATCGTTGAAATTGATGCTCAGAACAAAGATTCATAATCAATCAGATCAATCAATCAGATCTAATCAGAAAATGATGAGATTGTTGAACGATACTATGTTGAGGTAGTAAGGTGAGATGGAAGCTTTCTGGGCAATTTCTCTTCGAGATCGGAAATCCAAAAAAAAAAAACTAAAAGAACCATCCAAATTATTCAATTCAATCAGCATCATTTTTCTCTAGAAAGTCAATCTCTCTCTCTCTCTCTCTCTCTCTCTCTCTCTCTCTCTCTATTCAGCAAAAAATTCGCTACGAATCATTCGAACAAATCTAGGAAAGCGTAGATTGATTGAATATAAAGACTGAACAGACTTAGATAGAGTCGAAAGGAAAAAGAAACAAATTCAAGGTAGAAATGTTCAAGTCGTTTTCGATTCCGTTCGTATCGGAACAACTCGATCGTACATCATTACATAGTTCAATTGTAGATATATAATCTTTTCGATCGAAATTGAAATTTTGTGGCGAAACATTTTTTTTTCTCTGCCTCTTTAATCTAAATCCCAAAAAATTGGGAAAAATGTGAAATAACAGATAGATAGATAGATAGAGAGAGAGAGAGAGAGAGAGAGAGAGAGAGAGAGAGAGAGAGAGAGAGAGAGAGAGAAGAGAGAAGAGGAATTTTGGAAATAATTCCAGACACGAAATAGAATTTTTTTCCCATTTTTTTTCTTCCAATGGAAATCTGTTTTTCCAGATTTGTTTTTCTTCTTCATCTTTATCACAGATCTTGTTCTGTGTATTACTGATAGCTGTTAGTTTGTTCTTATTATTATTATTATTATTAGCACTATTTGTTCCGAAGCATAATATTTGAAGCTTGTTTCAAGTTTTAACAATTTCGCAATTGGTTATTTCCAATCATTCGACCCTATTCCCCTTTCTCTTCTCTTGTAAATTTATGTGATTTTTTTTTCTTGGAAATTCTCTTACAAACCACCATTCAAAAATCATTATGATTTTCGAGCTAATATTCCATTTTTTTTTACTGAAGTTTCTATTCGTTCTATTCTCTACATTTGTACGATTCTATTTGGCACATTGATTGTACAATAGTGCTGTGAAATCCAAATGGTTCTAGACAGAAAAAAGGCGAAAAATGTTCACGATTGAATAAACAGATGTATGGAAATGTTGTTGCAAAGATGTCCATCATTATCCATTATCGCTAACTATCGCTAGTTTGGAACATCTACATTGAGCGGTAAACAATCTCTCGACTCCCACGGCCACATGCATTGTCACTTGGAACGTTTCATTTTTTCTAACTTTGGCTATTTTCTCGCTCAAGCTCATCTATTTGTTTCTTAGTATTTAATTTCACTTAGAGACTAGAGCTTTTTTATTGGCACAATTTTTCAACTCTTGTCTCTTCTACGTTTATGTTTATCTAGTATCATAATGATGATGAAATAATTCTGTACATTCGCTTAGTATTTCTATCTGGTATGCATCGAGTATTCCTTGGCAATCAACTTGAATCAAACCATTCAGAGGGATTGCTTAAATTGTTTCGTTTCACTTTAGATAATTAGTCCCACAAGAATGAATGAATTCATCAAAAATTAATCGATCAATTCTCTCCGACCTAATTGAGAAGCATCATCGAAGAATTTTGGTTAGTCAAACTGAATTTTCACAAAGTTCTAGGCGAGAGAAAAGCAAAACATCAGCATTAGCATTAAAAAATTCTTGGATAAATTCTAAAAAGATCACAAAAAAATTGCAGAAAAAAAATCGATGACGAATATGAAAGATTCTGAAAATTGAATTCTTTTCGATAAAATCAAATTCTAATTTTGATTTAATTATCCAAGTAATTTGGAATTTTGTGGAAAAAAACTGAATCTAGAAAAATAAGTGTCAAAAATAATTTATCAATTAGTCTGTTCTATTTATCATTTTGTCCAAGAAATTTTCAAAGAAAAAAAAACAGAAAAATGTGAAAAAAAATTGAAAGCTTTCAATTCTCTAGCTTTTAATTATAATAGAAATGGAAATTTTTTTTTTCGATTATTTTTAGATTCAGTTTTGATATTTTTTCTACAAATTGATTTGAAATTAGAGAAGCACTCTGGAAGAGAATCAATGATTCTCTTTTGGTCTTTTGACTCGATTTTGGATGACTCAATTTCGGCATCAAAATTTCAAAATGATGACAAAAACCAAAATATCATTCGATCCAGAATGTCATCACTAAGTTATCAAAATCTTAAAAATAATTCAAACGACTAATAAGAGCATCTCTCATTGATTTAGAAATAAGGTAATACTGAACAAAATGAACAAAAAAAAAAATAATAATAATAATAATGCGGGGATGTTAACATCAAACGGAGAGAAAAAAGTAATTTCTGCGGAGAAGTTAACATCCACCGCAGACAAAGAAAGAGTTTTTGCAGGGAAGTTACAATACTTAACGCACAAGAAGATAGGATTTCAGCGGGGAGAGTTCTTGGAAGAACGATCAAATTGAAAGCAGCAGCTATCTCGAACCCTGAGGATGAAAGTGAATTGTGAGAGGGAATTCGAAACAAAAAAAACGATTCAAATTCGATTCAAAATTAACAAGAAAAATACACCAGCAATCAACATCAGCTTTGCGTTAGTTGAAAATGAAAAAAAAACCTAGACTCTAAGTCCTAGAGCCAAAATTGCACTAGCATAAAATAGAGCTACAAAAATAGATTCCGAATCCGATTGTTTCTCGGTTCTTTTGTAGAATTTTTCTTCCTCAAAACAAGTCATCTGTCTGCTTTTGTGATGTTTGGAGAACGAGAAAGATATATTCGCTACCAAAAAAAAAAGCGTTCAGATCTCGAAAACAATAATTTTTAGAACAATTAGCTTGGGTCTATCAATCATATTTAATTCAATGCAGAGTTGCAACAAACTAACTATATTAATATTGGAGTCGAATCTAGACCCTTTCTCGTTGCAATCTATGCTTCTGGTTCGATTTTCGAAGAACGATTAGACCAGAATTTTTCTTACTAACTAACTAATTAATTGATCAAACAGAAACATAGGATTAAAATTCTGTCAAATACAAAAATTGAGGTCCAACAAATTGGTCCGTTCTCGAATCGCTACCTTGAAAGTATCGGTTTTGATGGATTTTTTTTTCTCTCGCTGCTGAGTGCGATCTTCTCAAACAAAATGAGCGTTGAAGATTTCTTCTAGCCAAACAAACTAGCAATCTAATTTTAGCCAACAAGCAAACATCTCGATCCAAAAAGAGATGCTCTTGAGATTTTTCAGAGAAAATTTTGATTCAATTGAAAAAATAGACTGAATTGAATTTGAACTGAAGGGAAAAGAATGAAGGAAATTAGTCTGATCGATTCGATCTTATTTGCCCTTAGGTGGGAAAAATTTTTTTTTCCTCTTTCATTCGACGAAATAGATCTGAACTATGTATTCTCTGTTTACTCTCGGATCAAACCGATAACTCAATGTGAATCGATCGGAAAAATTTCCATTGTAGTTCAAGGGAAGAGAAAACGAGAGCGATTAAATTCGAATCGAATCATTACATTCGGTGTTCTTCTCTATTTCACTTTTGGAATCGATTTTCGACTATAATCCTTTCGCTCTATTGTTTGGTGGCTCTTCATTTCATCAATTTTTCATTCTGATTGAATTGAAAAGTTATCTTTTTTTCCAGACCCCATATGCACACACACACACACACACACTAACTGATTGAAGAGAAATCTATTTAATTAATTTACACCTAGGGACACACCTTTGCCATTCATTCTATTCTATTGCTTTCAATCTCATCTGGAATTTCATAATTGAAAAAATTTAATTAAATTATCGATATGATCACGATTGAGAGATCACTAAAAGAAAATCAACCACTTTGATGATGATAGAAACATTGCTCGTAAAAAGGTAAAATATCACAAAGAATTGATCAAACTGATTGAATTAATTTGTTATCAAATCACTATTATTGCATCAAATCTAAACCATCATAAGAAACATGGTGAAGGAGGATTGAAAATTCGGAGTTTGAAAACATTTTTGATTCGCCTGAAATTATGAAAAGATTGCAAGAAAGAAGAGACAATGGAATTAAGCTCTGTTCTAGGTCCGAATAACTCATCAATTCAATTACACAGTTTAATTTTCATCAAGTCTCAGCTACGTCCAGATTCGAAGCGGATCACAATCACCACCGATCCATCGGTCGATTCTATGGTGATCGATTTGACAAAAGCAAATTATCATCACAATCGTAGGCAATGAGAAAGAAAAAAATATTATTATTATTATTATCCAATACAACGAAAAGAAAGAGAATAGAATTGAATTGAATTCAAAAAAATGTTCAATATAAAACGAAAATGATTTGCCAATAAAATAATAATACAATCAAATGCATCGAATAGTTTCGATCGATCAATATTACCTAGGGATCGGTATGATTCAATAATAATCATTGATTCTAAGAGAGAGAGAGAGAGAAGAAGCAAAACATTTTTTTAGCTAGGGATTTACATCTCGGAATCTTCCATTAATGTTTACCTTAGTACCGGGTGTCTATCGGATCAGTTTGGATGAAAACATTAATGCCGTCATCATTATCGTCACTAACAATGAAAAGTGTTAGAAAATTAAGATTTTAGTCCTACGATCCAAAAGAGAAGAGACGGGAGAGTTCTTTGAATTTTGAATAAAAGAAAGAAAAAATAAAATAATCGAAAAAGATCCTGCAGAGATTGAAAGCAAACAATAAAAAAGGGGTGAAAGAATCGAAAAAAAATCCGAAAAGCTTCGGCCTGGAAAAAGATTTCATAGGGCATTTATATGGGAAGGGAGATGTATGGTTCTCTTCTCTAATGTTAATAATTTATTTCTGATCACATCTCCTTGAGACTTGATAAAAATTTAGCCCTAATTCAAATATTAGACTGAAATAATAAATAAATGAAGTTTCCGAAGATATGAATCGCAATAGAAACAAATGATTAATGATTGATTGATCGATTTATCAATTGAATACTAGGATGAAGTATCGCTCTAGGATTTCCTTTTCCGTCTCTAAATAATTTTCAATGCGGCTAAATGAGAAAGTTGCGATGAAATATGATAATTTGATTATGTTCCTTTTTATGTACAAAATGGTAGCTGAAAAATGATTGAAGAAAAAGCTATTCCAATTTTCAATTTGATTTTTTTGTCCAGAATCAGAGAATAAGCAGAGAGAGAGAGAGAGAGAGAGAGAGAGAGAGAGAGAATGAGAAACAGTTAATTCAAATTTTAAATCTATTGATTTTTGGATTGCAAATTCGATGGCGCAAACTTTAGAAAATTGAATGGATTTACATCGTAGAACACCGCTCTGTTTGATCTAACGAACAAGATCAATTAAAATCGGATTGGTAGAGATTAAAGGACAGTGTTTTAGTCCCACTGATCTTAACGATGGCATACAAATTAAAATGGCATCAAAATTATATGCGAATGTAAACTTTTCAATCATTGAAATGAATTTATAATTTTTTTTAGCCAATCCATTACGATGATACTGGATGCCTACGATTGGAACGAAATCCAAACTATTCCCGAAACTGAGTCAAAACAAGAATCAAGTTTTCGTGTTTGAAATCATCATGAATGATCATAGAGGAGGAGAACTATCACGAAAAAGAAATAGAGAGAATCTACTGATATTTATTTTTTTATAAAATAGGAAGAGGTGTGTCATTAAGCTTTGCAAAAACAAAAATTTCAGCAATGAACGAGAAATGTGTAGGAGAAATTCGTTACCGGACTTTGAGATGAAATGCATAATTTAATATTATTCTTCGAGAGACAGTCTTGAAAAATAAAAAATTGAAATTCTCTTCCAATAAAAAAAAAAGAACAATTGGAACAAAAAATTTCTTTTTGATTAGAAAAACGTCCCGAGAGAAGTTAAAAAGGAACGCAAAAACCGTAAAGAGATATCAACGGTTTTAGTCTGTCTTAGCTGTGAAAAATATTTACTCAGCACCTCATCATCTTTATGTCTGCTTTTAATTTAGGTTGACAAGTGAAGAAGAAGATCATCATCATTCTCTATTCGATGATCTTCATTATTCTGATATAGTTTAAATAATGAGACAGATGAGAGATCGGAAGAAAATGAAAAAAAATTAAATGAGTAAAGGAATAGATTTTTAATCTTTTCACTTTCATTGCTCTTCATTAGTTTGTTAAGCTTGTCAATGGCTGGATATTTCTATTTGATATGTCTTAGAATTTTACATTGAAAAGAACTCAGATCAATTGATGCTGTACAATCGATCAGAGATCAAAAAAAGAGATTCGATCACCGAACAATTAAGTTCAATTTTAGCTCATTTATTGATGTATATTTTCGCTTACACTTGCGCTTTTATTTTTCAATTCTGCCTTTTTATTTCTTATTCAATAATCAATTTATTTATGTACAAAATTAACAGTTAGGATGAATATCTTCCAATTTATACCGGAAAAATTAAATCTAAACTACTTGTTTGTCATCGGCTTGGGTGCTAATGATATGATCGATTAATTTTCATGTTTATTGGTTGGATGAAATGAAATTGCGTTAGTTTTGATGCTCTGTGGATTTCTAGGACGTGGGGTTCACTTTATAGGCATAAAATAATTCTAATGGTTTGTTCAATTTCCAGTAATCTTCATCGATTTGAGCCAATGTCACTGAGCCTTGAAGGGGATTATACTGACCAGGACCAGCTGCAATGTAAAGAGTGAAAGGAAACATTTCGTTTTTGTTAAAATCTTTTGAATCACTATGATTAGATTCATTTTCATTCCTATCGGATTCTCTTTCTTCTTCTGATGATTCAAAATTATATCGAATTTTCAGATATTTAGCTATATGATCGATCGTTGCAGTTGTGGTTGTCTTCAAAAATCTTGTCTGATTCAATGATGGGTCCTATAGTAAAATCATCAATCAGAATACAAATTGAACCAATTCATTTGGAGAAAAAAATTATCAAACCTTTCTTTCAACTTGGGGCAATGGTTTAATTATCAATTCAATCTCATGAACCGTATTCTCTTGATGACAATTGGAATTAGTTTCGTTTGCAAAACCATTCTGTTCTGATTTCGATCTTTTGTTTGGTACGATTTCTATCAATAGAGAAGAGTTTAATATAATTTTGAGAAAAGGAAAATTCAATTAGAAGTACCGTCGTCCGGATTGATGTTTTTCTTGCTCCGTGATCTATTTAATGTTTGAATACGCAAAGTTTCTTCAATATTTTGAGCGAAATGCTTGCTAACATTATTAATGACTTGTTCTTGCTGCGCATCATACTCATCACGACTAGGATAGATTCTGGAAATTAAGGCATCGAAATTTGGATCATGTCGCAATGAGCGTTTTGAAATCAATTTTTTCCGACAAGTTGGACATTCTTTGTTGCCACTTCGAAGTGCCGTTATAATGCATTCTTGACAGAATCTATGTAAACACTCTTTAGTTGTCATAGTAGATTTCAACATGTCCAAACAAATCGGACACATTAATTCGGAATGAAGACTTCGAGGTGAGACTGCTATCTCAGTGTTATCAGTAATGACTTCTTGTGGTTGTCTATGTAATTCATACGGGCTCAGTTCCCAAGTTTTACCACCGAAGTTAACGGTCGAATCTAATTGAGACATTTTGGAATGGATTTTTGGAACAAATATCGCTTTGATCCGATATTTTCTTGTCCCAATTTGATTTTTTTTGCCTCAAAATTTTCAAACAATTATGTGACACCAGTGTGCTAAACAAAGTAAAGATCATTTTTAGAACAGAAAAAAGCAAAAAGATTCAAAGAAACAAAAGCAACAATACTTACGAAGTGAAAAATACAATAATAAACTTTGACTTTAACAAAAAAAAAATACCCAAAATATTAGTTTTATCCCTCTTTAAGATCAAATTTCGATTGAATCCCCCCACAAGTCTATGGATTATCGATAAAATTTTCGGCAAAACTGTTTGCATTGTTCAGGTTAGATGTTTAGCGATTCGAGAGAAAACACATACACAACAAGCATTACCAAACTGTCAGACTGAGTTTTTTCTCTCCCCTTTTCCCTCTCTCTCTCTCTCTCTGCATCATAATGCTTAGGAGCTAAATGAGGCAATCTAACGACGCATGTCTAGCAGTAGAATGCCAAGCTTCTACTTCGAGAGTTTCCGATCAAAAAGCAGTGAATTAATGAGACTGAAGTTTTTAGTTTTTTCACCCCCCTCAACGATCTGAGGAGTAAAAATAATAGGAACAACGCATTGGCCTTTCTCATTGTCTACATAACTGCTCAAATTTGTGTTGTTTCTGGGAAAATGAGCCTTTCCACTGAAAGGATGATGCGCAAATTTCGCGATATGCCGAAAAAAGCTTAATAAAATATGCTGAAATGATGATGGTGATGGTGATCAACAATTAAGCAATCGCCCAAAACAATGTTATCATATTGAACCATATTAATGGGATATGAATCGTCATCATTTTCTCTCAATTTCCTCTTTTTATACTTTTTATACTGATTCTTTTTTCCTAAGCAAATTGCATTATTGATGCATCAGATATTAGAATTTTCAATTTATTCAGATTTTATCTAAATCTTTTTATATTCATTGAATTAATTTAAATTATAGAATTTAGAACTTTTAATTTTAGATCGATCTAGAGATAGTAATGGTCATGGAAACAGTATTCGATAATGAACAAAATGAAACTCTTTCCAACGGTGGCTTAAATCTACCTCATTCAAATTTGGACGAACTTTGTTCTCTATTGCGGCATGAAATTCCAGAATCTCGACAAACATTATTAGATACGCAAACGAATCTAGAAAAAGTTGCGGATTATTGTTCAACTGCATATATTGAAGTAAGTATAGATTTTTCTGAGTATCTGTAATCAATTATTGCCGCATCTATTATCTTTTTTCTACAGGAAGATAATAAAAGATTGGCGTTTGAGAAGACCAAAAATTATACCACCCATTCGTTGGCTTCAGTCGCTTATCAAATCAATACTTTAGCTTATAACATTTTGCAAATGCTTGAATTACAAACAAACCAAATCTCTGAGATGGAATCTCAATTGAATTATATCTCTCAAAAATTTCAATTTCATAACGAAAAAGTTGCTAGACGTAAAATTGCATTATTGACGACAGCGAAAACTATTGTTCGACAGCCTAAAGTTTTGATCCCAGCAAACAATGAAAAGCAAGCTAAATATATTCGAAAACCGATCGATTACAGTCTTTTGGATGACATCGGACATGGGGTCAAAATATTCAACAACCAAGGGCTATTTCGAACGTCTAATAGTAGTCATCGAATGAGTGGAGTGCAAACTCTTGGACCAAAATCATCAATTTCATCTCTCTCTCATTATAATCATTATAATACATTGAGTAGTGGACCAGCTCCAACCACCAAACCTCCTACTCCACCACAAGCTGTCCGATCAGGTTATGGTACCCTATCTAGATCATCTCATAGCAAAGAATATCGAGCTTTGGCACCTCCTATAGCTCCTCCACAAGTGCCTAAAAATTACGAGCAGAACTATCCTCTTGGACATCCTAAAAGTGTCTCGAATCGCCTGAATTCTCTAGCATCACAAAATCCACATCAAAATCCAAACGCGACCACATCTAACTACATTACCGAAACAACTTATTCTCATTATAATTCCGGGACAAATATCCCTGGTAACATCAGCAATATCTGCAATCAGTCTTCGATAAATCATTCTCCAAACGACACCAATCATTCTTCTATCGTACCTTTGGATCCCAATGAATCATTGCCTGAACCACCGCCATTAGGGAAATCAAATTCTGTTAATTACGATCGCCAATTAACAGGTTAGAATTATTTACTCTTGGTTTTCCAAGAATTTCTCAATATATTTTTTTTGATCAGCCTCTCCGCCTTTACCTCCTCCTCCACCATCTATTGAAAATGAAGCAATCAAAACACAAAACAATTCGAATTATCGAGTTTTTAGCAGACAAAACGTTCCAGAATGGGTTCCTGGTAATTACATCGAAAAAGGTAAAATTGATAATTTGTTTTGAATTTTCTATCATATATATTATTTTTCTATCTTTTCTCGAATCAAGTTATTGCAATCTACGATTATGTTGCGGATAAGGATGATGAGCTAACATTTCAAGAAAATTCCGTTATTTACGTCACTAAAAAGAATGATGATGGATGGTTCGAAGGTGTCATGAATGGTGTGATAGGCTTATTTCCTGGAAATTATGTCGAACCATGCATTTAACTTAGTGGAAGCTCGATAATGATCATTTCAAGTTATCGAATTATTTGACTTTGAAATTAATGCGCAACGATTTTTATCTTGAACAAAGTCTTGAATTTTGATGCATATTGTTTATAACTTGCTGCATTTATTTGATTTTCATATTTTTATAAAAAATTCAATTATAATTTTTTCATGGAATTCAATACACCTGTTGTATTGTGAGGATTATGATCGATCTTCTACCCTGATTGCAGTTTTGCATTGATGCTTTCAGATCTATTTGGAATCTTAATCGAATGATGGCGATAGGAAGAAATTAAGATAGAGGCAAACAATCTGCTACTGAAATTGTTATATTAATCAGTTTTTCGGTTATCGTTCAACTACTTCCTAGAAAACAAGTGGTTATAATCTCTGGAATTTATCGATTCGGAGAATGAATCGACTACGAAAATGATTACGTACAAGAAAAAACATCGAACACGCCTTAAGTTGGCAAGAGTTGATGAGGGAGAGAGAAGAAGAGAGAGCGCGCTCTCTGAAGAAAATTATAGCAAATTCATTATAGAGAAAGTGACGGCATTTTGTTGCCATCTACCATTTGCTATGCTACCGCCACTGCTGCGAATACACACCTCTCTCTCCTCTTTCTTCTCCCTTATCCGAATTGGATAATGTTGATGTTGTTGTTTCTCTCAATTTTCCCTCTCTTCATTCTTTCTTTGGTCGAATAATATTCTTCGGTCTTAGTTTCGGAAAACTCGCTCAAACATATAGTTACGAGCAAGAGAAGAAGAGAATAAGGGGAGAATAAAGAGAGCGGAGGCAAAAAAGAGAAAAGAGTGAGTTTTTTTATTTTGGAATGAAATCATGGAGTAAGAAGACTGAGAGGGGCCCGAGGGACGAAATCATTGTTGTGATTACTATTTTCACGGGCGCAGCGAAGTTGAAAGCTCAAATTCCTTAAGTTTTGGAACAAGAATTGCGATAAAAACTATCCATTCTATACTTTTCGCCATCTTTATTGGGTCAAATATATTTTATTGTGATTTAGTAGACTGATTGCTAAGATTTTTTCCGCTAGATTTGAAATGATTATGAATGATCTTTGTTGACACATCATTTAAACCATTATATTTTATATTTATTTTTGAATCTTAAAAATCTTCAAGTTCTTCTTTTTCAATTTTATGGACTATAAGTTTGAAACATTTCTCAAATGAATTTAATATTGCTGCATTCTTGTTCACCTCAATTCTATGTTCAAAGAATTAGACCTAAAATTTCAAATCTCAATTATTTTCTGTTGGATGTGTACTCTTGGAACCCTTCGTATATATAACTCGAATCGTTTTGTGTATGCGTTTTCCTTTTTGTTGATGCGAGAATTGTTAATCAAACCAAAAAAAATCTGATCTGAAATTGAAGATTTTAAATAAAATTTTGATCGGCACTCACGCAGACGAATCAAAAACTGACAAAGAAAAAGAAAAAAATTATATTTCTCACAGCCGATGTTTTGTTGATAATAATAATAATAATAATTTAAAGAAATTCTGATATAATTTTACAATCTCGTTTTGCAATAAATTCTTAGCACAGACATTTCTACCTATCATTTTCAAATATGAATTGAATTGTGATTTCAAAATATTTAAAATTTAAATTTTAAATTTTTTGTTTTGATTCGTTTTGCCTAACGAGTGATATTGTGTTTTCTTCAATCATCAATGTCGATCAACTATTAAGTTATTTGTTTAATATTTGGAGCAAGAAATCAAAAAGCCAATCAAGTTTAAAATGGCAGAGGTTTGCGTTATTTAATTTGTAAAAGTTCATACACAGATTTTTCACCTTTACTTTTTTTCAGCCAAACACCAACGAGTATGGTGTAGGTTCAGACAGTGATCAAGATTTTGATCCATCAGCAGAGATGTTAGTTAATGATTTCGATGATGAGCATACACTCGATGAAGAGGAAGCTTTATCCGATGAATTGGCCAACAAAAACGAGCTAGATGAATTGACCAAAGTTAGTCATTTGTTTAAAACTTGAATCGATTGTATTTATCACGCCCACTATTTCTATATTTAATAAAGGAACAAAATATACCTATCGAAGAATTGCTTCAAATGTATGGCTATAATCAAGACAAATCCTCTAGCGCTGAAAATTCCGCAGATAAAACGACGGATGCTGCTGATCCATCCAATTCTAATGTATTCAATCAACCACAAACATCTTCATTGAACCAATCTCTGAACTCTGATTACTCAGATGAAGATTCAGATGAAGATTTTTCCGTCAATGAAGATGAGTGGCGCCGAACTATCCAAGTGGGTTCTGATTTTCAAGCCGTTATTCCAGAAGGATTAAAGCAGTACGAAGATAATTTTATTGATTATGGCGATAAATTTCTCTGGAAACCTTCAGCATCTATAAATGTGAATTTGATTGATGAATATCTTCTTGAATACGCCAAATCATCTTTGTCGGATGATGAGAATTTCGCTGATTTCATATTACCATCTGGATCACATATTAAAGACGATGAGCAAGCTCTGTTCACTTTATTGAATTGTAAATATGATTCAAAAAATGCTTTATATAAACACGAAAATGGAACTGAAACAAAAGCTCCAATCAGTGAATCGATGACGCCTTGGACTGAAGAAGAATGTCGAGCTTTTGAAGCCGGTCTTCGCACTTTTGGTAAAGATTTTTACCAAATAAAATTCAGAATTCCAACACGTTCAGTAGGAGAAGTAATCTCTTTCTATTATCTTTGGAAGAAAACCGAAAGACATGATATTTTTGCTAATAAATATCGCATGGAAAAGAAAAAATATTCGCTTCATCCTGGGACAACGTTCGTGTTCTTTAATTGTTTGTTATTAGACACTAATTTTATCGAATTTTTCTCTAGAGATTACATGGATCGTTTCATTGACGACCAAGAAAATGTTTCGATGAATGCGCAAAATTCATTGATGCTACCAAACAATGCTGCAATTAACACTAGCAACACATTGACGAATCCTCAAATGCATCTGTCACAAAATAATAGTTCATCTTCATCTAATTACCATCATCACATAAGCCTGAATCAATCGAATAATTCTATGAACACCAATCGACAATCACCTTCATTTCATCACTCAGCTCAAGCGTCATCGTCTCGTCAAACGAATCACTTATCTTCTGAAACATCTTTTCGTAATAATAATAACAATGTTACCTCGATGACTTTATGTCGAACGATAAATGTTTCAAACGAACCGCAAACAATTTTAATCAATAATTTAGACTTTGTTTCAAACAATGGTATGTCTCGTATTTATAATATAAATGACAATAATTTTGTATTGTGTTTCAGATGTAAAACCGATCGTAGTATGTACAAGCTCTAATAGCAGTGGTAGAACGTCTCATTACGGTAATTCCTCCACTGGATCATCTAATGAAATGCATCCAAACACTACTACTATTGTGGTCGGTAAAAATCCAGTTGTTATAGATAGTTCTTTAGTTTCATCTTCGAACTCATCATCTTCAGGCCAATCAGTGTCTATCTATAAATTACCCCATCCATCAACATTAAATCGATGAAGCTTGAAAGATTGATAAACTCGGAAATGTTTTGAATGAGCCAAAATTTATTGTAATTACACTGAATATTTTAATGCTAATCATGCATCCGAATAGAGAGAAGGGACAAGTATCCCTAACCATTTGTTTTTTAATTGTTTATGCAACAGGGGTTTTTTTCGATTCTATTAATTGCAAAAAAATGAAATTTGTAAACTATTATTCTGGCTGAAATCGATTATTGGAAAATTTAAAATTTCGTAACTAATATTTTTTGTTTTTTGGAAAAGCCAATTAAAGAGCCTACAAATAAAGAAATAAATTGCGAGGATATGGACTCAAAAAAATGGTCTTTTAAATGGTTTGAATAAATCCATCTATTGTGACACTTCCTATTTCGATCTCATCGAATATGAATGATGAAACACTGCACATCAAGGCATGTTTTAGCAGCAAAATCTTCATTTCATTCTGGTGAATTTAAAATTCGGCGAGTGAATCGAATGATCTATTATTGGTCTGAATATGTCTAGAATATCTAGAATAAAGCAGAGATTAATGACTAGACATTCATTCATTCAAATAGATCATCGGCAATGTCGAACATTTTCAAGAAATTTAAATTTTCTTGATCTGATAAATACGAATAAAACCGAGAGTAAAAAATTAATTTTAATCGAAAATATAGATAGCTCTTCATCATCATCTCGCGGAAATTTTTCTCATCTCACTAAAAATGTCTTAAGTGATAATTTGAAAATTAAAATCGATCGAATATGGAATTACACGTACCGTCGAAGACAATTCGTGCTGGCTCGATTAAATCAACTGAATGATATCGATCAAATACAATCAAGATGTGATTTTCATCAACACTCCTTGCCAGTTCGATCTAGAATGCTTGAGACATCATTAAAGATACCAAATCATATTGCTGATGACCAATCTTCGACTTACAATCAAAGATGTTTCGAATATCCAAATTCTCCATCGATGAATAATTATCAAAATTTCAAACACAGACAGTTGAATGAATTAAAAGAGAAATATCCAAGCAACGAATTCATTGGTAGACTGATCGAGCAAAACTCTTTGAATGAATTAGATATTCAGTTAAGATATTTCATAATCACTCAACTTGAAGAAATTCTATGTGGAAGTGTTTTTAGAGATTTTCAAATTTTTCCATTTGGTTCTTCTCTTGTTGGTTAGTTTGTTTCTAGAGCTCAGCATTAAATAATGATTTTTACGTTTTCTTGCAATCGATTAAGGCCTTGGTGATGCATCGAGCGATTTGGATCTCGTTTTGCTACACTCAAATCATAAAAATGATCATCGAATAAATTTCTCAGCTCCAGAAATCAAATCGGAACGTGATCAAATACAATTATGCCTTTCATTGATAGCTGACATTATTCGTAATTTCACCCCGAATTTCTCTCAAATCAATCGAATTCTACGAGCTCGTATACCTATAGTGAAAATGACATTTGATCTCGCACCAATTGAAATCGATGTCTCAATTGAATTATCACCTGAGACCGCTCATCATGGTTTGATAATGGCGAATTATCTCCACTACTGTCAATCAGTGTCACCGATTATTCGAGAGTTATTCTATTTTCTTAAACAGTGGTCCAAACAGCATAGTCTGGTGAAGAATATTGCTGGCAATTGGTTAACGAATTTTCAAATTCTCTGCTTAGCAATCTATTTTCTACAAACTCGTAAAATAATCAAACCGATGGCACAGGTGATGAAAAAAGAATTTTCTTCATCAGCATCGAGCAATGAATCAAAAGAATTAGATGAAGATAAATTTCAACTTTTTAATTTAATTTATGATTTTTTCGAATTTATCATCTCTTTCGATTTCGACAAAAAGGGTATGTTTATTTTCTAACCCACCACACTATTACTACATTATTACTTTTTCCAATCAAATAGCCATCTCATTGCTCGAAGGAAAATCGTTTAATAAGCCAGATTATTCTCCCTTGTATATTGAGAATCCGATGGAGAAAGATTTGAATGTTTGTAAAAATGTTAGCGGCGTTGAATTTAAGAAATTATTACTCCACGGATACAATTCAATCGATGCGATGCATTGCAGAGATTTTCACTTGATAGATCTTCTTGATCCAGAATATTTCAAATTACTTGAAAAAAATTCTAAACCAAATCAAAAACGAAATTGAAACAGTTTATATTCAGGCGTTATTCATTCGCTTTAGTCTGCAAGAATTTTTTTTTATGATTCATCAGAGACTTTATTAATAAATTGCACAAACATTGTTGTTATCTTTTCTTTATCATTTATAGGATTCAATCGAACATAATTGATGAACTGTCTACGAAATCGATTTAATTCAGCGATCGAGAATTTTCGATTAAGATCGATCATTATTTCACTATTAGTTATTTTGATTGCTTTAAGTTGATTCCATCTTAAAGCGCTTTGTATTTGCTGGATGACCTCTTGAGTCTGATTGTCAAGTTCATTCAGGAAGTTATCCGTAGTTACAGGCAGCGATTCTGTGCTTTTGTTGGGTTTCAATGCTTTACGATCAAAAAGAGCAGCTTCAATTCCATTTAATAATGAATCCTCAATCAATCCAGATTCGATCATAAATAATGGATTTTCCCAACGAACATTAGAGCTAGGTGGCTCATAACGATTGTAAAGTTCCGTGAAGATTCTTTCACTATAGCATTTTTTGTCTGTATTCTTCAAGTTATTGAGATCTATAAGCTCTGTTGAAATACATTCTACTAAAACATAGGTGGTTTTGAATTGTTTACTTAGACAAAACAACTCATATCGAAATCCTTTGATGTAGTTTGCTGCATCTAAAATCACAATCAAATCGGATTGAGGAAGATTTCTCTGGACTTCGGATTTGAGCCAGGATCGTAATTGTTTCTCTTTGGAAGCATCACTGTAAATTTCATCAGGTCCAAATCGTTTCAATTGTTCTTCATCTCTAATCAAAAGGGTTTTAATGCGTTTAGCTTGAAAAAATTCATTGATTTTTACAGCTATGGCAGATTTCCCTGATAATGGACGGCCACAAATCACAATTAATGGCATAATGGCAATTAATGGAATTTCTATTTATTATCAATCTTTTCTGAATGAATTCTATTGAATCATACAAATTTAACAAGTTGTTTAAATAAAAAAAAAACTTTAACAGTATCCTTAAAGTACGATCGCTTTTCATTTTTGAAAATCGTCAGCCCTTACCAAATAGACTTCTAATTCTAGAATTCAATGAATTATGGGGATCGGGTGAAACATTATAATCAGAGTTTTCTCTTTCACAATTCACTTTTAGTCTAAAAGATGAATTCTCGACAACGATGTTCGATCTAAAACTGTCGTCCCTTCGAGAAAATTCGTCAGATTCTGATTGAAGAGAAGATTCATATGGTATAAACTCTTCAGGATTGTATTCATTTGGTGTTTCCGGATAGTAATGAATTTTGAACGATACAAAAAATTTTTTACGCTTAGAGAACGGACTTAAATTTTCTAAAAAGTTCAATAAATCGAGTAGAATTTTTTCACATTCTTCTCTGGAGAAATCCGACGAAGTGAGGCTGGAATTTAATTAGAGTTAATAGAGGCCTTGAGCAACAATGAATTGATTACCGATTATATTCGTAATTAAACTCATATACTTCCACAGGCGATTCCGGCCTACTATGTTCGAAAATTTCCATCGCCAATTTTCTCATATATTTTTTCCGAAAAGCATGGAACGAATCTGATGATTCATAAAATTAATTGCTAATGAGATAAACAATTTTATTTTTGTTACTTGCTAAATATTCGATAATTTTCAACACTCTAACATCCGAATTTTTCGAGGATAGTAATCGAAGTTTTAATCGTCCGAATTCCGTACAAAAGTACGCGCTTTCATTGAAGAAATTTCTAACATATAAAATGGTGGAAACAATAATACCGGTGATTCTTTGAAAATTTCGAATACTATCATCAGAGAACAAGATATCCTAAGGGAAACAAAAATATTTTAAACAATTCAATTCATTTGAAGCGAAACAAACATCAGGAAAACAAGTTACTCAAAAAAAAAACGAACCTCGGAAGACATTATTTTTGTGATCAGAAGAACGAAGACTAGAAAATCCAGATGAAATAGATAAGAGAGCGAAAAAATCTGATTAACACAAAATTAACAATGGAGCAACAATAATCGTTCAATTTCGGACTAAAAAATTCGCCTCTCTGTCTCTCTCTTCTCATTTGGAGGCGGAGGTTTTTTCCTAAGGAAACCTCCCTCTCTATCTGCTCTCGAGAATTCGAATTTTATCAGCTATGCCAGAAATTTCCATCCTTTATTGTTTCAAGTTGAAAGCCATCTGTTTATGATTGAAAAAATATAATTAAAAACAAAAAAAAAATTAAAATTGAATTTATTTCCTAATCGATGTGATATTGATCTGGCAACAATAATTAATAGGAATTTTTTTCTCGCTCAAATGCTAGATTTTTCAGATTATGCTTCCTTTTCCTGTAGCTTTTTTTATTATAAGAGATCAAATAATTAATTGGAGGATCTGAATATCTTTTTTTGTCTGCCTTTGGACTATTGAAATGGATATCCAATTTGATCGCTATAAATAAATCGATCGTTTTTTGTAGAGAAAGCTTTGGACCTTTTGAAACGATCGATTTCTATTATTTCAAACACTATGCTGCTGTTACAATTATTAACAATCTTGTCATTAATTATCTCTCATTCATTCGGCCATTCATTGAGATCGAATAAAAAAGGCCAAAGCTATCAAATCTATCCAGATCCGGAATTCGATGATGATGACAAAAATGAATATGTTGAAGAAATTCTCCTCTATAATTCTGATAAAGAAGTGACGACGATAGGATCAATTCTAGACGAACAAGCGGAAACAAAAAAGCCTACCCGGCAACAGACAAAACAGCAACTATCTGAATGGGGAGAATTAATCTTGGAGATTTTGAGATCTATAAACGATACAGCAGACGAGCAGAAATGCCTTAAATATCGAGACAGAATCAATGATGTCTGTCTCGAAAAATATCTTCAAAGAAGTCGGCAAAGAATCGAATGGAATTTCGAAGATGAAACATTGAATGATCTGTTTTCGATTGCTAATGCCCAACAAATTTGCTGTGAATTTCGTCAAATCTATCTTCGTTGTTTGGTTTCAAGTTTAAATCTAGTGTGTCCCCCTAACGAATTTAATGCCATTTATGATCAAGTTCGAGGTTTGAGCGAAATTTGTTCAAGGTATTTTCATCGATCATCACGGAAATGTCGTCGACGCTATTCCTCGAATGTTTCGTTTCGATCATTCAATGATCAAAGCTACCATCATGGAGAAATCAAAATGAATCTTACCACAAATTAGCTTATTATTGAAAAAAGAGCCATTTAAAATTTTTTTTTATATTTTAAATTTTGTTTTACCTATGGTTGAAATTTTTTGTCACGTTATTTGGGAATCGTTCGAAACGATTATAAAATTTCCGATTTCACTTTTCGCTAATAAACTTTGAAACGTTTTGTGCATCAAGATCAAATTCCTTTTCAGAATAAATTTGTAGATATTTTTTTTCGAAAATGACCGCATTCGAAGAGATGGGCATTATGCCAGAAATCGGTAGAGCGTTGGATGAAATTGGTTGGTTGTTGCCGACCAACATACAAGCTGAAGCGATTCCATTGATTCTTGGCGGTGGTGATGTTTTGATGGCAGCCGAGACTGGATCAGGCAAAACAGGAGCGTTTTGTCTGCCTGTACTACAGATCGTTTGGGAAACAATTAATATTAAAAGAGACAATAAGAAAATTGCGACTGATAGATGCGCCTTTAATCCATTCGATATTGATTCCAATCTATCGCTATCCTCAGATCTTCTTTCAGCTCAAACAAAAACATCAAATCAATGGCAAGGGGTTCGAACGAACAAAGCTGTGAAAAAAGTAACTCATTTTCTCTCTCATTTTAAGACGAAATTTTAATCGATCTAGTTTAGTGCGTTAACAAACGCAATCGATTCTATTTTGAAGTTGAATTTACAAGTCCTGGACTAGCGAGGATTGGATGGGCGCTAGAGAATGCTTCACGTGAATTAGGAACAGATAAATTCAGTTGGGGATATGGTGGCACTGCTAAGAAGAGTAATTCGAGAAATTTCGACGATTATGGAGAGAAATTTGGCGAGAAGTTCGATGTCATCGGCAACATAATTGATTTAGACGAGGGAACGATAAGTTGGACTAAGAATGGAAAAAATCTTGGCATGGCCTTCAGACTTCCAAGATATCTATGCGAACAAAATTGTTTCTTCCCATGTGCTTGCATCAAAAACGCTGGTCTTATAGCTAGATTCAGGGCTGACCAGAAATGTCCATTCGATTGCTGTTGGATAGGTGATGTTGGACAAGATCAATCAGTATTCGCCACAAATAATAGCGATTCCAGAGAGAATGGCAGGAAAGATTCCAATCCAAAAGCCTTAATACTTGAGCCAAGCAGAGAGCTAGCTGAACAAACTCACAAATGTATAGAAAATTTTAAAAAATATCTCCCCGGAGAGATAAGGCAATGTCTACTTGTTGGCGGTTTAAGCGCAAAAGATCAAATCTATCAACTGCAATCAGGCATAGATATTATAACTGGCACAATCGGTCGTGTCAATGAGCTTATTAATTCCGGACATATCTCGTTGAAAAATTGTCGATTTTTTATCATCGACGAAGTGGATGCATTTCTTTCTCAAGGCAACACGCAATTAATAAATCAGCTCCATCAAAGAATTCCAAGGATGTTCGATGATGGCAAACGCTTACAAATGATTGTTTGTTCTGCAACATTGCACAATTTCGATGTCAAAAAATTGGCTGAAAAGTTAATGTTTTTTCCAACATGGGTCGATTTGAAAGGCGAGGACTCTGTTCCTGATACCGTCCATCATGTTGTTTTAAGAGTCGATCCTCGTAAGGATCAACATTGGCAAGGAATCAAGAACTCAATCCCGACCGATGGTGTTCATGATCGTGAAATTTATAATTACAAAAATCCTAATCAAGAAACTCTAAGTCAAGCGATCAAAATATTGAAAGGTAAAATGATTTCAAGGATTATTGATGATTAATTCGTATCCTTGATCATTTCCTAGCTGATTATATAGTCAAAGCGATCGATGCTTTAAAGATCGATTGTGCAATCATATTTTGTCGTACGAAAATCGACTGTGATAATCTTGAAAAACACTTGAATAATCTTTCGCGACAAAAGTATTCCTGCGTTTGTTTGCATGGAGATCGTACACCACAAGAACGGCAGGCGAATCTGGAAACATTCAAAACGAAAAAATGTAAATTTCTGATTTGCACCGATGTCGCTGCTAGAGGTATTGATATCACTGGTGTCCCATATTTGTTGCAAATGACTTTGCCTGATGACAAAGCTAATTATCTACATCGCATCGGCCGTGTAGGTAGAGCTGAACGAATGGGTCTGGCCATAAGTTTGATCAGTAATGTACCAGAGAAAGTTTGGTATCATTCCAATTGTAAATCTCGCGGGAAGAATTGTTTCAATACCAATCTAACTGATCAAGGTGGATGCTGTATCTGGTATAACGAGGTTCAACTTCTGGCAGACATTGAAGAGCATCTTAATTGTATCATTTCGGAAATCGGTCTCGATTTTAAAATCGAAACAAATGAATTCGATGGCAAAGTTGTCTACGGAGCTAAATCAATGGGTGGTGGTTACACCTACAAAGATCATGTTGAACAAATCGGACAAAGTGTGAAACAATTGCAAGATCTCGAAATGAAAGCACAAAGAATCCATCTATTTTTTTGAAAAACTGTATCCGCTCTATCTTTTGAAAAAGAATTCCAAATCTCCTAGATCCCAGTAATTGTAATTGCAGGTTCATATTGGAATTCAAAAACTCTCAATTAAAAATATTTCAAACTCTGCCATCTATATCCATCGAAAGAGTTGGTTGTTTTTTTTTCGATTTTTCCAAGACGCAAAACAAATTTTTAGATTAATTTTATCCAATTGGATTTTGGATGAGCACTCAAGACTTCGATTAAGTCCTTTGGATCTGGTCTAAAACATTTTGACAAACGCACTAATGCATCTTTAAGTCAATAATCAAAAACAAACAGACGAAAGAGAAATTCAGCTTCGCTCACCTTTCGAAGCAATGGGAAACGAGACAAGCTTAATTAAGAAATGTACCATAGATCAAAAATCTAGATTCCAAACATCAGAATGGACTCTATTCGATGCTCATCACGAAAATCAAACTTACAGTGTATTTGTTTTGAGTGAAAAACTCTCCTGCCAAAATCTCAAAGTAATTGTTATCATTTCGTGACTGATTTAGCTAAATAATCTCTTTAAAAATCTAGCGATGGAAAAATATTCGCCATCCGAACGTGGTTAAATTCTACGAGAATGGTTTGTGGAAAAACAAGCAATATTTTCTAACCGAATCCATTATGCCGATACGTTTGATTTTGGACAAATTGCATCGATATTCGAAGCTAAGCGGTCTCTACAACATCGGCGAAGCACTCTTGTTTCTCCATCAAATTTGCAACATTATTGTTAATAATCTATCAATCGATTCTATATTTATTGCGAAAAATGATATCAATGAAATATGGAAAATCGGTTCTCTCTATTGGTTTAGTTCGTTGCAAAGCGATAACAAAGAATTTCTAGAAAATTTAATCTCATCGCTAACATTCAATGGTACATTGAAATATTTACCGCCAGAAGATCGCGATCGTCGACATATCTCGCCTATCATCTCAGTGGAACAAATACATCGAAGAGATGTTTGGTCATTCGCCCAGCTAATCACTGAGCTATTTTATTGTCCTGAAACTTCAACGACAACGATCGACAATGAGCAACGAAAAACTGAAATTGATCTCAATGTATCGGCTAAAAAACTTATTGATCAAATTACAAATTGCAAATTTGATCATCGACCGAAATTGTCCTCGATCCTAGCCAATCCGCTGTTTAACAATTGTCTTTTTGTTCAATTGAAATTATTTTTAAGCAATTTCAGCACCTATAGCGATACGATAAAAATTTCTTTTCTAGATAATCTGATAGAAAATCTTCGTGAGCTAAATGAAAAATCTTTAATCATCAATATCTTCACGATGATAGTCAGCTCTCGTTTGATTATTTCGAATCAAATTATTTATAATAGAATAATGCCATATTTTTTGATACCTTCATCATCGAAATCGTCACCATCTTCATCATCATTCTCGTCTTCAAATGACACTGATTCAATCGAAATCGAGAGAATGCTTGTGGCAGGCAAACAGCAAACCTTCAAGTTAACCAATGGTGCAACAATCAAGCTCTGTCCATTGATTGATGATAAAAATTTTACCGAATGCATAATGCCACATATCATTAATTTGTATTTTGTCCACGATCTTCGAGTTCGAATGCTTTTATTACAGTTTCTACCCCATTATGGTCCATTGATTTCCAAAAATTGTCTGAGAAAAATCTTGTTGCCTCAGATTTTGCTTGGAATCAAAGATTCCGATTCTGAACTTGTAGCGTTGACTTTCCGCGCAATAGCTATTTTGATTGATATTTTTGGTGCCATTCCAGTTCTTGGTGGTGGTTCGAATCGTGCCAAGTATTTTAGCTCAGATACAACTGATCGTAACAATGTAGAAAGCTCTGTGGCCAGACAACAAAACTTCGATCTATGCGATTCAGATATCATTTCGAATTCTAGTGCCACCAGATCCGATGGTTACGATGATAAAATTAGTTCGATTATTTTAGATCGAAGTTCGCCTGATGGTGACGAGACCAGAACGTCGACATCAACAATGAACGAAGGTGGAATTATCAAAGAAAAATTCGCTAGCGCATTAAACTCCATGAATTTCGGAAACGATGGGCTTGAAGAAGAATGGCCTGAATGGAAAGATTGTGGTCCATTTCAGGCTCAAATCTATGAAAACACAAATGACCACACGAAACCCATGCATCAGCAACATAAACCCAAGAATAGTAAAGATCTCAATTCGAAAATTTCCTATTCTAATCTTCAAACTTTCGATATCAAAGAGATTGATTTCAAAGAAGTTAATCACACCATCGAAATCGACCATATTTTCATGGATATGGAACCAAAATTAGATTTCAACGTCAAAAATATCATTCAGAAAAAATTCAAAACTAGAAATCGAATTTTAGAGTCGAAGCCCAGTAAAACCGAAGGAATTGAAAAATTACCATCGAAAAGCATTGAAGAGACCGTTTCAAATCTCAATGATGATAATAGTCAAATTCAAATTGATCATAGTCAATTCGAAGCTAAACTAGTCCTCGATAATCTTCTTAGTGAAGAAAATCTAGAAAATGATGGATATATGAATGATTGGAATGATGAAAGTTTCGATTGGGACGATGATAATCTAATTATGGAAAACCAAAACTCAATTATCGAAAAAGCTTCATCTTAATCTCAATTTTTCTTATCAATATCAAATTGATCGCAACTATCCTGTTTTTTTACGTGTTTAGTAAATCATAATTGGAGTCCTGAAGCTAGTAGCTCTATTCTTCTCAAACTTCATTGTTTTTTTTTTTTTTTTGATAATCGTTTTGCCACAATGCATCTAATCCAGTTAGAAATTCACTTTTATTTGAAACCAGAGATTAATTGATTGATTTTAATAAATTTTCACTATATTTTCAAACCATTCTCTTCTTTTTTTCTCGATTATATCTTAAATTTTTCTCTTAACAGGATGAAGATATGTTTGAATCGGTTTCCTACATACCTCTGTTGAATTGGTTCCTATCTCGCATACCTCATAAAATTTGATCAAAGTTAGCCTTTGTTTGTGACTAACAATTACTGGCTCAACTCGAACACATCGCACACTCAAAATATTGAATACTACAACTTTCAAACTGAAAGTGAGATTGGTGTTGGGCTAAAAATAATAGCTTCAAATATGGTTATGATTGCCGAGAATGAGGGGATCGGATTCTCTGAATGGCTGTGTTGTTTGTTCGCTGGTTTCTTCGAACTACAGAATTCATAAGAATTCATATCCATTCTTTGTGTGTGCTGATGCTACGATGCCAATTCTGTTGCGAAAGACTTCCCCATCAATGCAAAAATCTATTGTTTTTGTCATTTAGATTTATCGTTAAAACAATAGCTAAAATCAAGCTAAAATCTCCAATTATCTCGACTTATGAATCATAGGTATTCTCGAAAATATTTCCCATCCAAAGAAAAGTGATTGTAGTTTTCAAAGAAAATGGGAAAGAAATAATTGCTATGTGCTAGAATCACTAGAGAATCTAGATTCTTCTAGACTAATTAGATCGGAATCGCACAGTTTGAATATTAATCAGAACCTTAATTATTCTATCAATCATTTTTTTTAAGATTGAATCGATTCGCATTGGCTTAGGGAACTAATTGCACTAGCGTAGTATGATGATGAAGCTCTCAAATCGTTTGGGGCCCAAGCACAAATCCGAAATCAAATCGACAGTCATTGAATGATGTTGATTGTTTATAGACTCAGAAAACGAATGCGAAACAGCGATGGTACAACGGTATAACCAACATCACCATCACCATTGTCAACAAACTACAAAAACTATTCAATCTAATTTTCTGTTTTGTTTTTGTTTTGATTGACATTGAAAAAAAATCATTTCATTTATCAACTTTTATTGCGTAGATTCTTTCAGCTAAGAATCTTCTCAATCAACATCATACCATCATCCAAACGATCAACCTTAAAGTTCTGAAATGATCGAATCTTTTGTGATGATTTTTCACTCCCATTCCCCACCTTTCCACCATTTCTTTTCTTTAAAATTCTTGGAGAAAACCGATCATTCGATCCTCTTTGCTTGTCTGATTGAGAATCGAGGCACACTGAATAACTGATTGAAAATTTTTTATAAATGAAAAAAATGAACTATCGGAGAGCTTAAAATCACCAAGAAAAAAAAAACTATGACTTAATCACATTGCTTGAAATACTTTGAAGTAGGGAAAAAACAAGAAAGAAAACTCTTTGATCTATTTTTTTTTGCCTATCCGAGTAAATGTGTGTGTGTGTGTGTGTCTAAGGTCAACCAAAGTTATATATAGAATCTTGATCTTATACCACCACCGATGCCGTTGATGATAATCTCGGTGCTGTTCGCTCGAATTTTTTGTTGATAATTCTCCATTACAGCAATCATTCAATAACTTTAAATTCGAGATTCTATTTTTGCAGTTAGCAAAACATCAAAAATATTAGCATCGATATGCTCTAAGAAGAGGCCTAGGAATGTGTTGGTGCCAAAGCTGACATCGAAGAAGCATCGAGAAAGAGACAAAATAAAGAAAAATATCATCGATGACGATCACACTCTGATCATCATCATGAATAGCATCATCATCAAGAAGAATTCTTCTTCAAAACCATACGAATGATTATGCAGTAGATAATGATAGCATCACTTTCGTTGATGATGATGATGATGATGATGAACCGATGGAACCGATGATGTTTTCTTTGTTTCCTCTAGTAATCAACGTAACTTTGAATGAAACGAATGAATCACACCAAGACACATCGACAAACAAATCAACCAGCAAACCGAAGAGATCCGAACTAACACACAAACAGACAGACACCCAAGCACACTTAAAAACACCCAGATTCTAGGATCAAATTATTCTAATGCATTCTAATGGCATGAGATTGTTTGTGTGAAACCAAATCAAAAAAAAAACTTTGCCAATTGAATAATATTTTTTCGACATCTTATTTTCTCAATCTCCGACAGTGAAACACTCGTTATTTTATCGCAGTGAAAGATCGAGAAAAAAAGCGCTGATAAGATTCAGGTGTGCTAGAGTAACCGAATCCGAAGTTTGAAAAAATCAATTCTTTTCTCATCAAATCTATCGATAGCCACCTTCTAACGCCAATTGGATTCGAAATTTGTTTCTTTGTTAGAAACTTCTCATCGTTTCTCTCTGAATTGTTCCACAAACATTCCAAAGAATCTGTGGTTTTGGTTGTGTGTGGGTTTTGTTCAGTTAGCGATTCTCCAGAAGTCATCGCAGAAGAATAAAATTTTTTCCTATCCGAATGATTTGATAAGTTTCTGTCTTATTTGATTTGGCAACGATTATCTTTTTTTACTTCACACAAAAAGAACATTTCCGTTGTTACATTCTTTCTCTCTTTCTTTGACCATCTGATATAATCGAAATCATTGCACCAACAGCAATAACAGCAACGATGGCCGATGATGATGAAGAATTCGAATTTGAATATACCAAAGTAAGTTATTGCAAATTTATCGACTCTCTTCGGATTCTTTTCGTCTCGATGCTAAAGATATTTTGAATAATGATGTTCAGTGTTCTCTGGTGTTCATCTCGCCACCGATTGCTTCATTGACTAAGAATAGATCAAAACGTCTGAATTTATCAAGATTCAGATAGAATGCAAAATATACTCAACTTTCGCGATTAGTCCGCGGAAATGCGGAAATAACCTAGATTTATTTACGATCCTATCAGAGACGTTCTTGATCAGCCAAATTGTCTTAAGTGTTAAGTCATAATTGATTGAATATCTTCTCATCAAAGTTTTTTGGTTTGATAATTAAGAAACGAAATGAGTTGTTTCTTCGAAATTTCCGTGTATTTTCAAAACTGGCGCAGAATTCGCTTGATTTTGTTTGTTACGAGAATTCTCTCATTCTCTTTGCTTAGACAGCAAAGCATTCCTAGATAGCAAATCTAAACACACCATTTAGATCGAAAATGTTACTAAAATAATTCGATTGTTATGGTTTCTTCTTCGATGAAGAATGTTGTTTTTTGTTTTTACAATCTTCTTGCAACAAAATTAACCCTTTTGATAGGAACTTAGATTCTTCGCTTTCTTTCTCGATTTTTTTTTTCATTTGAAAAAACTGAAAACATTCACCAGACGACTACTGATCTGGATGATAATTAAGAAAATAATGAATGAATATCATCATCATCATCATTATTCTAGAAAGATCAAATTCGAAAGAAAACAGCTTGAAACCGAACAAACAAACAGTGAATTTAATAAAAACTCACATCACTCCACTCTAGATCTGTTGATGATTTTGTGAGGAATCTCGATGAATTCTCTCTCTCCGATGGTTATCATCATCATCATTATCGGAATTAATATCGAAACAATGCACTAGATGATGATGATGATTCTTGTGCCTCGAAAGAATTATGACTTATTCTTCATCATTCTTCATATTCGCCAAACAGAATCTAAGAAGATGGAAGAGACTGAACCAGATTGAAGGAAGAGAGAGAGAGAGAGAGAGAGAGAGGATATAGCATTTCTGCAACAGTTTGTTTGACGTCAAAGAATATTTTTTTTTTTTTTTTTGTTTGTTTTCTATTTCTTGATTATACAGATAATTGTTGTCGAATCAAGTCAAGTCTGGAAAGAAGAATCAGAGTGGATTCTTATTTTTCGTTTCGATAAAACAACATCATTTCATTTTGATGCTTTTGATGATGAGGTTGACTATGATGATGAACTATATCCGAGACTTTTCGGTTCAATTTTGAGTCTTCATTTTTTTCATTTGGAAACAAAAAGTAAAAAAAAAAAAGATTTTCGATCGTTTCTGATCAACAATACTCACAAATTTTCTATTTGAATTATATCCAAGAAGAATTTTGGAAACAATCAGATTAGCGATTAGGAGATTCCTCATACATTTTCGTATCCAAGTATTGTTTTAAGAACAAAAATGAAAAGGAAAAAAAAGCTTTTATGCAAGCTTATTTGAGATAGCTGTATTGAGAATTTTGTCAAAATTGTTTTTTATCATTTGATTTCGCCGAAAATTATTATTCAATGCCGATCAATTATTGAGGTAAGTTTGTGGTGGTGAAAGTGGTATAGATTATTTCATCATCTTCAATGATAATATGGGCATAATTTACATCATTTTTAATGAGGCCAATGAGTATTATTATTATTATTAGTATTCTAATTTTATTTTCTTCACCCAATCATAATATTGTCGCATAACTGAGATTGGGTGGAGAATAAATCTCGAACAATATTCCAATGCTAAGCATTCTATCACTACCAATATTGTGGAAGAATTTTTCAACTTCCCAGTGCTTTAATTTTCTCGGCTATAGCTATCGTACAACCATTGGTGTGTTTGTGTTTGTGTTTGTGGTACAAATGTAGAAACTTTTTCCTTTCGATTTCCAGCTTTCGTTTGAATTGAATTAGAGAAGATTATGAGGTAATTCTTAAGATAATTCTTAATAAGTTTCGCTATGTTTTTTCAAATCTAAATGAAGAGAACGAAAAGACGTTTCTTATGTGGTCCGCTTTTTTATCATCGGCTCCAAATCTAAACAGTACAATGTACCAGATTTAGGATAGCTCTCGAAATCGTTCTAGTTCCGGTAGGGATAGAATTGTATAGAACAGCATTGTTAGCGACAGCGAGGGAAAATCTTCTCTCTCTTTTAAGCGAGAAACCTTAACTTGGATTCCCTATTCGTACGAGCTCTATTGGATCTATCAATCTGATTGCGTAAATCTTCTTACAATCGCGCAATCTTACTTAAATCTAAACAATTTTCCTCCGATTCTCACCGATTCGAAGCTGTCATAATTATTATGATTGAATATCAGAGCGTTTCATTTTGGCTAGAATCGAATCGATGTTGTTTATGATGATGTGGCTGTCGATCAAACAAACAAAAAATCAAAGTGCGAAGAAAATCTAAAGCAAATAAAGGCAGTTTTTTAGTTTGAGTTTTTTTTTTTTGACAAAATTTCTAAAAATTTCACATCGAAAAAAATGTAGCTCTTTTCTTTCATCACTTCGAAGATTCCATCTTCAAATGCAAATGACAAAAAATTCTTCTCTTTCTACTTCTGGTTCTGATCTGCGAAACGTTAATCTTCAACCGATGAAATTTTTCTGTGTCTTTTATTTTTATGATCGCCCACATCAAACATAGAAAATTTAGATTTCTTTATGCGACACAGAACACAATTATCTGCACAAAAGGAAACGAGACATCGACAACGACGAAGACGACGACGAAGATGGCAACAAACGACGAAAATGCAAAGAAAGAGCAATCATCGAATTATTTGATGAAAGGAAGAGGCTAAGTTCGGAATTTGATTCGGTTTGATGGAAAAAAAGATCGGCTGAACCAGAGTGATAGAGGAGAAGAAGAAGGAGAAAAAAAAACGGATAAAATTCTTCTCTTTTTATTTGTTGCCATTTTTTCCAGACCAGAATTTCTTCCCGATGATATAACCGTTAACGAATTGTAGAATTTAGTCTCGGTTGATCTTGATTGATTCTCCACAATCGGTTTTGCTTCGTTTAATTCCTTGTTTCGCATTATTTATCCACCATTTTTGTTTCTCTTTTCTTCTCTCTGTTTCGTTCGTTCCGTTCGAGATATGCGGTTTTGAATTCTAAGGAAAAAAAAATTGTTCCAATCCTTTTTTCTATCTTTTTTTTAGCTAAAACTACAAAGCAATAAATGAAGATAATTGAGAATAATCCTTTGATTATCTAAATTCTGTTTGTCTTTTTGCAAAAATCCGAGTCATTTCTTTTTCTATCGAATTTCCGAATTGAAAACGAATTCAAAATTCTAGAATCTAAATGAATGAGAATATGATTGAGAACGAATCAAAAAAGCAATCCAAAATTTTCAATTATCAGCGATCTTTGTTTCATTGATTTCATTCCGTTTCGTTTCTAAACTATTGAACCGATCTTAATTACGTGGCTGTAAAGTGTTTCTTTATTCAACGAAGGAAAATTTCATTGAAAAAAGGTCCTTATACCTCATCCATAGCACAAAATTCGCATCAAAACTGAATGCAAGATGCATCAAATAATACAAGGAACAACATGGCCATTCAATGAGTCTCAAAATTCCAACAGCGAACAGCGAAGAGACTCGGTGACATCGACAATTCGTCAAGCTTACAGTCAAGGTTCAGCAACCCATCATCAATACAAAACATTTTCAACAAAAAAATCCGAATCTTCTTCAAAATCCTCTACAACAACTTCATCGGCGGTAAATAATAACAATTAAAATCGAAATTTAGAAATCGATCATTGGAAAACAATTTCATCAATTGTGTTTTGCGATCCAGAAACCTTAGAATAGAAATCTCAGATAGAATTGCGAAAATCCTCACTGAAATGACAGCGATTGAGATACATAGCTTAGCTGAGAATGAACAACAAATCAATGAACTGCTGGACACACCTAAAACATTGAAAATGCAGCGAAAGAGCTGTTTGAGAGTAATAATAATAATAATAATAAGATACACAGTGCATACGGGGAGAGAAAGAGAGAGAGAGAGAGAGAGAGAGCAATTCACAAGGATACTGAGAAAAGAGATCCCTGAGATGATTGCATGGATTCACAATTGTTATTGTGCTATCAATGTTATTGATGACGATCATTTCCTAAATTGCATTCCAAAACAATTAAGGATTAATCTCATAATTTTTACCTCAAATCAACATCGATTGAAATTCGATCCAGAAATAAGAACCGATCGTAAAAAAAAAGTTTGATTTTCGCTTTTTCTGATTTTGATTGCTTTTTATCGAAAAACGCTTTCGCTTTATTCTATATTATTCGCCTTTCGAAGTTTTCCATCTGGATTCTCGTGTATTAATAATCCAAAATGTTTAGTCGACATTCTAAAAAATCTTCGAAAACAATCTCGACGATTAAATCTGGTGATGCTGGTGGTGCATTCGATCCAAGAAAAGTCAATCAACAATTCAACGAAACTGATGTTGGTCAACAACAATCGATGCAAAAATCAGTTCAATCTGCTGCATACAATCTTTTTCGATCTCCACCACCACCGATGCCTCCTCCGCCATCATTATCCGAGGTATCTGTTCAAAATGGTCTAATCGTAATGAAACGAGGCAATTTATATCGAAAAGTTGAATCGAAAGCAACAATAGTGCACCACAGTTTTGTTCGAAACGCTTAGTTCGAGAGTAGCATAGAATTCTAGAATCTTTCCGAAATCGGTTGGATGAATTCCGTTTCATTCCTTGAACTTGAAAATTTGAACGATTCAGATCATCAACAACTTCCTACGAAACGCCGATATATACGAAGCGAGAAAGCTGAAAACATAAAAGTTTAGGTGTAGTCGAAAAAAAACGATGAATTCTATGTGGAAAATATTCTTTCTCCATCTCCAGAATAGTGTAACTAATACAAAAAAAAGCCGGGAATCGGAATGGCAATCAATTGCAAAGAAGAACAGAATACATTTGCTATGTTAATGTTTGATAACGAGGGAGATAAATTTGATGGTTGAGAAAATATTGAAAAGAAGGGAATCCATCACAATTTTCCTCTTTTCATCGATTGAATAATGGGCTATAATTAAGAGGGGTGTGGTGGTGGGGAGTGGACACTGCAAATGATTAAAATGGTTTTTTTTTTTTTGGTGCATTCGTTTTATCTCTTCTATGCTATCTCTAGGATATGGCGCATGGCTTCGAAAAAAAACTGCAAATTTTGTTCCTCTTTGAACGCTTCTGTGCTCGTTCCTTTCTTTAATATATTCTTTGGGTATTCGGTCGGTCGAGTTTGAGGACTCTACGATTCTCTCCATCAACGGTTGTGTTGATGAACCAAATTTCTCTCAATTAATAGAGATTCTTTTTTGTTTTATTTTGCTTTTTTTTTCGTAGATTCTCATAATTGATAAATCTTGAAGAGAAAAATATCTTAAGCTATGATTGTGGTTGATACACCTACATACCTAAATTCTTTATTCCATTGCTAGAGATATCATTATAATCATCAAAATCTTTTCTGTGGTAGAGCTTAGGTGAAAATATTGAACAACAAACTAGGATCAATCAAATTATTGCCCTAGATTGAATGCTTTTGTTATCGATTGAGTAAATTATAATTAGAGAATAAATACTTCTAAATCATTTAGAAAAAACGGATTCCGATATAGAAGAAACCATTGAACAACAAACCTTTAAGTCTAAAATGGTTACAGTTATTTGATTGTATTTTGATCGTTTTATTTTGTTCAACTATCATTTTATGATATTAATATTCTTATTTATTATTTTCAGATAACCAAAACGACTCGTACGATCAATCAACGTCGTTTATCGGAAAGAAAAAACTCGCAAGAATTATTGCCTACACCACAGCCACAGCAACCTAAGCTCAAAATGTTATATGGGCGTGATCTGAAAGAATATGACAATTTGAATGTTGAAGATTTACTAGGGCAGCTATCAGCAGAAGAATTAGAGCAATTGAGTTCTGAAGTAGATCCTGATGATAGTCTTTTACCGCCTTCGGAAAGATGTAAAGATCAAACTACTAAAGACCCTACTGGACCTTTGAGACGAAGACAGCTCAGAAATTTTCTTACTAAGTTCGCCAAAGAGCAAGAAGATTGGCCAGAGATAAAAAAATTTGTTCCTGGTCTAAAATTAGGTTCGTTTTTTTCACGCGATTGAAACTTGTTCGAATGGATAAAAAATTTTTATTTATAGGAAAAGTTTGGGTTCCAAAACCCAATGATCCTGATGGAGGGATGGAAGAAAAAATACTTTTGGATTTGGATGATGGTGCTGAAGAAGCTTTGAGCAACGCAACTGAAGCTGATCTAGTTGACCTTGCTGGAATACTTGGTTTGCATTCAATGCTTAACCAAGATCAGTATCAGGCTTCACTTCTAAACAAAGGTCAGGCTTCATATGACAAATTTGAATCGATAGTAAAGTCAACGAAGCCGAAGAAAATACTACCACCAGAACCCGATAACGACGTCGATCCAGAGAAAACTGCAAAACAAATAATGGAGAATGATCCGAATCTAACATCACTCACTTGGAACAATATCAAATACATACCGCGCGAAACATTCAAGAAGCTTTTCAATGCTTTAAAAACTAATACTCATTTACAAGAGTTGAATCTATCGAACACCGGCTTGACTGATGGACCGGCTGAAGTGAGTTTTCCAATAAAAGCAATGTGATTAAATCTAATTTCGATTTTTAAACAGAAACTGATAGAAGCGCTAAGAGTGAATACAACATTGACAAAAATCAATATCGAATCAAATTACGTATCTGGTCCGATGATCAGAGATTTAATTGAAGCTCTACTTGATAAGCAATACGTTGTCGAATTCAGAGCATCCAATCAAAGACCACAAATAATGGGCAACAGAATAGAGATGGAAATAGCTAAACTCGTTCAACAAAACAAAACTTTATTAAAACTGGGTTTAAATTTTGATGTTCCTGATGCCAGACATAGAGTTGCGACACAATTACAAATGAATAATGATAACTGTAAGCATTTTGAAATACTTTTCGACTTCGAGTTTCAAATTTCGAATTCTATTCTCTTTAGGTCGCATCAAAAGATTAGCGCCTGTAGAGGGCTAATCTCTAAGAAGCAATCTAATTAAGCTTGCAGTATCGGAAAACCTTTGGTGCAAAATATCGATCGTCAATTTATTTTGATTTTTATTGTTTTCTGTTTCTGTTTTAAATTCTTTTTTGTTCTCCTCTATAATTGATTTGATCATTTTTTGATGCTTAGATGAGAAGGAGAAGATACATCAATTTTTTATTTTAAATATCAAGAAATTTCATCTTTAAGAAAAAAATTGTTAGCCATTCGAGTATCGCACCCATCAAAAATCATATTAATCATTCGATCCACTTGATCATTTCTGAAATATTCTCTTCAACGATCTGTTTGAATGTATTCAAAAATCAAACTAGAATTCATCCACTGACATTTAACATTTATCAATCAATTGGCTGCCTAGTATGATTGTTATGTAACATTAACAACCAAAATGAATTTATTGCGAGAAAATTCAAGTGATCATACATTAAAATAAATGAAATAATTTTATTGAATGAATTATATTTCGTATGATGAATTTGATCAATATTTTTGGCTAGATTTAATTATTTTATTCTATAATTAAATTTTTAAGAATTCTTTCCAATCCTCCATAAATTAGTGATTCAACTTTTCAATCATATCGATTTTCTCTTCCTTCATTCTCTCTCGCTAAACCTTGTTCTTGTGCTTTCAGATAGAGAGAGAGGAGAGAGATGATGTTGTGGCTGTGTTGGTGTTGTTGATATTGGTGGTGTAATTGATGTTATTGCTGCTGATTATGATGATTTAGATTTAAATTCTGAATTCAAGAATCTTTATGATACTTTTGGGGATCGAGATTTTAGACAATTAGCCCCATAATCTTTGTCTTTAATTGACAGAAAATTTTTTTAAATTAATTCGAAGCAACTGGCATTCATCAAAAGCAGTGAAAGGAAAAATAATAATCAACTGAAACAAATTGTCGCATCACATTGAAAATTATCTTAAAAATTTGCTTGATTAATACGAAATTCAATTAGATTATGTTATACTTTCAATCTTTCATCTTTGATTCTAAGAAATTTTAAAGTTCTTTTGAATCTTTAAATCGATGCCTTGAAATATAAACTCATTTTAGATTGGTCTAATCGAACATTTACGATTATATTCGGATCGATTTGGTCTTTTGAATACGCTCGAAATGCCATCAATAACAAAAAAAGAGTTATATGTTGCTCAATCATTGGAAGAACTGCGCAAAAAATCCGAAATAAAGAAATTTGGCTCTAAAGAAATAAACAGGTTGGAATTTACTCATTTCCTCGCTCCAAAATCGATTAAGCATTTTTTCCATTGATAGAATCATTGATTTAACTAGAAAATTACATCAAAATGCCCATGACAGTTTGCGAAAAGGTGATGATGAATATGCCTATATCTTTTTTTATCGTCTTGCTGAAATTACAAGCTATGTTCCAAATGACACGAGAAAATTATTTATGGACTCCGTGGGAACTATTGCTAACGAATCATATAAACAGATGGATCAGCTTACTACTGAGCTTAAAGAACGATATTCCGAGAGAAAGAAAGAAAAAGAGCAACGTAAGGCTATTGTTTTCAAAGAGCATCCGATACCGGGAACATCTGTAAAAGTTGATAATGAAAATTTTGAATCGAATATCGATGACGATAGCAATGAAAATGATGAAAACTATAAAACAATCACAGCAAAACAACTGGTTTCGAAAATTCAATCTCTATCCGAAATAAATAAAGTTTTAGTGATTGACATTCGTCAGTCAGAAGAATTCAATAATTCATCAATTTCGGCGAATAAATTTTCGACAAATGGTGAAATCAATGTCATTAACATTCCAGAAGAATATATCAAACCTGGTCTGACTTTTTCACAGCTTCAGTCGAAAATTTCTCTCGGCTTCACCTGGGACAGTCTTGACCGAAGACGTTCAATGGATTATGTTGTGATTGTTGATGAGAATAGCACAAATTTCAATTCATCTTCTCTGAGTTACACTTTAGCGAATGCTCTCTGGAAGGTATGTTATCCAATCCGATTATCTTTCATGGTAATAAATAGGTATTTTTTTCATTTTAGTGGGATTTTTCGGCAAAAAAAATTAAAAATCGTCCATTTCTATTGCACGGAGGATTTGATGATTTTGTTCTGACCTATCCTACTCTGACTACGAATCCAAAATCAATCGATGATTTCTGCCGAAACGTCAATACGTTCTCGAATAAAAATCGTAATCCCAATTTCGATCTAATTTACGAGAATTTTTTCGAAGAAAAATCTGTGAACTCAAAACAAAAAATCCAAAATTTATCTGATTCTTCGAAAACTTCGATTTCGTTTCCGTCTTCAAATTCTATTCATTTAAGTAACAACCTCGACTCTAATACATTGCGAGATAGTATGAATAAACAAACGAAATTCCCTGGAACAGCTAGACCAATTATACCAGACAGATCTTCAAAACCCATTCTAGATCTTACAATTGATCCGAAAAAATCAATTCAGAATGATAGTTTGATCAATAATAATGTTGATAAATTTCCTCCGAAGCCTGCTCATTTAGTTGAATCGTTGAAAAATTCTAATCGGAATGTTGTAAAATTTCCTGCGAGGGAATCCACTGATAAATTGAATGAGAATGGTGATATGAAAATTTCCTACAATAATCGACAACCAAAAATAGACAATGATGAAGTTTTTCCAATGGACGAAGAAATGTCTGAATTGGATCACACGAATGACAATCATGATGAACGTATTGACAATATTGTTGAGGACTCTGATGATGAGAATCTAATGAATGATGGCGAAAATAATTATTCGCAAAAAATCAGTCACAATGCGACATCAAATCTATCAAGATCATTATCATCACCGAATATTGCACAGTTTGAACAAAAATTCTCCTATCCCAATGAAATGGAGACTAATTCCATTTTAATGAATCGTGTTAATAATAGTCCAAGGTTCTCTATGCAACTTCCTCATGTCGATCGTTCAGTGAAACCGATTTCGTTTTTAAATAATCTTAGAAAAGTTCGTGATTTTAGCCCTCAATTCAGTTCATGTGCTCGAATTACTGGATTACGAAATTTAGGGAACACATGTTTCATGAATGCTATATTGCAATCATTACGAAACACTTATGATTTTTATGAGTTTCTTATTAGCGGAGATTTTCTAATTAATGCCAACTCTAAATTTGGTTCCAACGGCGAGCTCACATACGAATTGATTGAGCTCTTTAAACAAATGCATTATCCATCAAATTATAAAAATATTTCACCAAGAGATTTCAAAAATGCTGTGAGCCGTCATATACCGGACTTTACTGATTATAAACAGCAAGACGCTCATGAATTTCTTGTAAGATTGTTGGATAGAATCCATTCTGATTTGAACCGTAGATCGACGGTCAATACAATCAATCCGACACTCAATGACCCTAATTTCTATGATAAGCTCTCGATCGAAGATGCAACTTCGAAATTTTGGACTTGGCATATAAAGCAAAACAGTTCAATTGTGACGACAATGTTCGAAGGATTGATTGTGAGCACTGTGACATGTTTACATTGTAAATCCGTTTCTAAATCTTTAGAAGCATTTACCTGTCTCACGCTGCCGATACCGGAAAATCAATCGAGAACAACATTGAAAAATTGTATCAATCTTTTTCTACGAAGAGAAAGAATCTCTAATGAAGCCGAATGGCAGTGTCAAGAATGCAAACAAAAACGCGATGCTGAAAAGTGTACTATCATTTGGAGATTACCTCAAATATTAATAATTCATTTGAAAAGGTTGATTTGCTTATCGATGATCTATGAAATAATCAAAATTATTCAAAAAATATTTTCTAGATTCACTTATGATGGAATGTGGAGACAAAAAATCAGTACGTTTGTTGATTTTCCCTTGGATAATTTAATCATCGAAGCTCAAAATGGTCAAAAAAATCAATCATATAGCCTTTATAGTGTTGTGAATCATTTTGGTTCACTCGAAGGTGGACATTACGTTGCATATTCGAGAAACAAAGATGAAAATATCGATTGGAACCGCTATGATGATCAAGATGTTTCATCAATGTCTCCAAGTGATGTCGTCACTCAAAATGCCTATGTTTTGTTTTACAAAACTTTTTGATCAGTAGTTATCGCGTTCATCAAAATGAATCATTCAATAGACTTTTTTCATCTGTTCAAATTTGTTTTAAATCATTGTTTTCATTATTTTATTATTTCTTATTTAAAACAACGAAAAAAGGAGAAAGAAAAAATTTTGACGTCTTTTTATTTCGACTCTTATATTTATTGTTTGCTTGTTATGTTTTGATTCGATTAGGTCTGATAAGGACCGTAAAAATAATAAAGATCAAGAAATGAATTTTAATAACAATTCATTTGCCTGAAATGAATCTTTGAAGCTTTTGGCCATAAGCCGAAGAATCTTTGAAATTTTTCTTTTCTCAAACAATTTCGATCCAATTCGCCTCAAATTCGAATCGTTGCTATTAAATAGCTGCTATTTAATAAATGGGGAACGTGTTTGCAACAGCCGATTGATATCGATTCGTTATTTTTTCTATTGGATTTGATTATTCAATGTCGATCATCATCACTATTAAATATTTCTGATTGCGAAATATTCTGTCATTTAACTCAAATTTTTGTAAAGAATTCAGTCATGCTCTAATAAGAAATTCTTTATGACAACACATCTATGCCATCAATATATTTAAAATCATTGAGAGTTTTAAGTTCATTAAAATTTATATCTGAATACATTCGAAAATGAAAATCTCTCTCTATAATACCATTCTTATACCATCTCTTTACTTGATCATAAGAATAACTCTCGATTCTCTGCTCTTGATCAACGCAACAGCGACTACTGAAGTTCTTCGTCCTCGTGGTGTGCCTTTATCAAGTTAGAATGAATCAGTTTTTTGTGTTAGTTTGATCAATCACTAATATCTTTTCCATTTTGCAGAAAAATCATTCTATGATCCTGGTAAAGATTTTCAATGCTTTGATGGCTCTGCAAGCATTCCATTTTTGTGGGTGAATGATGATTATTGTGATTGTAATGATGGAAGTGATGAGCCTGGTACTAGTGCTTGTTCCAACGGTCTATTTCATTGCTCTAACATCGGTTTTGTTGAAAAAATTATTCCATCGTCGCGTGTAAATGATGGGATTTGTGGTCAGTTGTATTATTCGTTCTGAGAAGAAGTTTTTATTAATAGGCTTGATATGTTTTCTCAGATTGTTGCGATGCTAGTGATGAATATAATAGTTCTACCAAATGCATCAACAACTGTTTACAGCTCGGCGATCAAATGCGAAGAGAACAAGAAGAATATCTGGAATTATTAAGGCAGGGAAACAAAATCCGTCAAACTTATATTGAATTAGCCAAACAGAAAATTGAAGAAGCAAAAAAACAAGTTGAAAATTTGAAAGCTGATCTAGCCGGAAGTGAAGAAATAAAAAATGGCAAATTAGAGATGAAAAATCAAGCAGAACAATTAGAGAAGGAAGCATTGGAGGCTCATCGATTAAAGGAGGAAGAACTTCGTAACCAAAGAGAAACGGAAGAATTGAAACGAAAAGAAATTGAAGAGTCAAATCGTGCATCAGTAGTGTTCAAAAAATTAGACATCAATCAAGATGGATTTGTTTCAATCGATGAGGTAAAAACTATCTCCAAATTTGATCGTAATCATGACGGTCAGATCGATGATGATGAGGCTAAATTCTATCTGAATGCATTAGACAAAGTCGATTCTGATCAATTTTTAGACCAAGCATGGCCTCTGATTAAACCGATTATTGACTCAATTAATGAGGTATAAAATTAGTTGATGCTATCAATTGTTTGCTTTTTAATGCTATCGCTTGGCTTTTTTTAGTTCAATGAACAATCTCATAAATCTGCTTCGAATGATGCCGCATCAGAGAACGCTAACGATTCCGCTGAAATTGATGAAAGCCTTGATGAAAATGTTGAGGATGATGAACATTCCAATGTATCTCTCTTTTTTTGTCTTGATCGAAAATTTATCCGCAAATCCTTCAATTTTGTTTCTTTTCATTTCAGGCTGAAGATGAAAGCTTAGATCAAGAAGAGAATGAGAATAACTATTCTGCAAAACCTGAACAGAATGCAAATCTTCCAGATGCAAACAACATGGGCGATGAATTTCTTTCAAAATTAGAATACGACGAATCCACCAAACAGATAATGGATGAAGCAAGAAAAGCTCGCGATGAATATAATGCAGCACAAAGTAAATGTCAAGATATACAAACTAAACTTCGAGAGGTTGAAGTACTTCTTGAAACTGATTTCGGTCCCGATGGTGAATATCTAGCGTTGAAAGATCAATGCTTTGAATTACATGAAAACGAGTACATCTACAAACTCTGTCCATTCGAATCGGCATCACAAAAATCTAAAGATGGTGGATCCGAAACTAATCTGGGGTTGGTTGAAAACATTCAATGAATTAATTTGCATATAATTTGGATTTTTTTTTTTGTTACAAAGACGATGGGGAAAATGGATTGGCTCAGAACAGAATCATTACGAGCGATTCATAATGGATGGTGGCGTTCAATGCTGGAATGGTCCATCAAGATCAGTAATAGTCCATGTGAGCTGTGGTTCAGAAAATCAATTGACTCGTGCAAGTGAACCTAATCGATGTGAATACTCATTTGATTTTAAAACTCCTGCTGCTTGTTCCATTAATCATTCTTCTGGAATTGATCAAAAAGAATCTTTTGATAGCCATCACACTGAACTCTAAATCAACGTATTCAATAATGACGACCGCTTTATCAATCGAATCGATCAAGAAGCTTGAAAAACATGAGATGATGCTGATATGTAATTAAAATGTTTTAAAGAATTTTATTTGATAAAAATCTAGATTTTGCTCTCAATTTCATAGGATAAAGTTTAATATAAGTTTTAGACAATCATTTCTAATTCACGAGTATAATCTAGCATTTGTAGAGCAATTTTTCTGGCAGGTATTTTCGTGATACCAGGTTCACAACGATCTTTTCGTTGGTTGAAAGTGAATTGATCTTGTTCATTCAGAGTCCATTTACGACGACGAGCATAAGTTGCCATTTCTGGCTCTTCTTGTTGCGAGAAAAAAAGCAAACGAAATGCGTCTTTACGACCGATGATATCGCAAACTTTCTCAATACAATCGGCAATGTCCTCTCGGATTGTATCCAATAGAATATCTATAAAATAGGTGTAATATTTTGATGGTACATTGTTTTTTGAGAGAAAAATTTTATTATATCGCCCTTCCATCAAATACTGTTCCAAAGTGACAGGATGTCTGACGTAAACATTGTTTTGTATCTCATTCATCGGTAACAGCTCTAGTTCCTGATTTTATTATTGAGAAAATTTAGATTAATCAAATCAAAATCCTGTTTCATAATTTAAACCTACGGTGTGGAATTCGGAAACACGGTTTTGGGATAGTAAACAGATTAGATTTAATCCCAACAATTGATATTTGAATGTGGACTCAGGTAGATTTTGGCTATAATCAAAATAATAACATTTCAATTGCGCCATATATCGTTCGAAAGCAGGTATATCTTTGACTTCGATCGAATAAAGCGCACCGATCTCCAAAATGTCTCTGGCAACAATTAATTCTTGTTTTGAAACTTGATCATCCAATTCAATAGGCAAGAATCGAAGTTTTGTCAGATGAATTTTCGATTTCGAAAGCAAATCTTCAATTTTTTCAGATTCATGATTCGGTCGGTCCCAAACCGTTTTTAAGACTTTAGATAATGCTATGATATCATTCAGAGTTGTGACAGTCGAATCCATCACTTTGAAATTTGTTTTTTAGACAAAATCTTCGATTAAATCTGACGATTAGATTCTGTTTTGTTAAGTTTTTTTCAATGATTTGCAGAATTGTTAGCTGATTACTGCTATTTGAACACACCAAAGTACCTTGAATCGAAATTGTCAAAAAGATTTTTTCAAATTGAAATTGTTAAAAAAATTGAAACTAAGGTTTTATGAACTATGAAATCAGTAAATGATACCATTCCAAAACCATTGCATATCATCGGAAACGTTTCAAATGGGTCGATAATAACTAGTCTAGATTTTTCTTCATACATAAGTAAAAACGAGCAACTGATTTCTATTGCAATTTTCGGCACCAAAGATTCCTCAATATTAATTTATTCACTGAAAAACTATCGATTACTTTTACAAATTGAAATTAAGGAATTCCTAAGTGGCGGAAATAACAATAAACCTGGAAGTGATGATGACGGACTTGAAGAAATCAAATCCTGTCTCTATGTTAGATCGAAAGAAATTTTGATGGTTCAACTCAGAAGCGGCTTGATCGGCTTATTTCACATGAATCTAAACCGAATCGCCAAAGAATTGCCTCCAACTTTAACTTTAATCGTAGGATTTAAATCCTATGCAATGACCTTCGCAACAAGTTTCGTCGTGAATGATCAATATTTAGGCTCATTAGATGAAAATAATGCCGAAAAAATAGTCTTAAGAAATTTTGATTTTTTGGATGATGACATTAGCTTCAATTTACAATTCAAAGACGATGAGAAACATGGAATAATAATCTCATTATACTGCATCATTCAACTCGAGCAAGTTTATTTCATAATAGCTTTCGAGAGTGGTTTTCTTGAATTATTTCGATCGACCCTCACCGATTTTGATGGCGAAATCAAATCGAAGAATGCTGAATGCTGTTCCACACTTCGAATAGAATCGGAGATGATTTTGAGCATGGATTTCAATCAAACAAAAATGTTCGGAGTATTAGTCAATGCTTCGAACGATGTTTGCGTTTGGAAGTTGGAAAATAAACTCTGCAACGATCGAAAAATTTTAATATTCAACGATAAATTCCTGAAAAGAATTTCGATCAAAGAGGATGGTCTGGTTTCGTGCTCAATTCGTTCGGATGGGAAAATATTCGCTATCGGTACTAAGAATGGACGAGTACGAGTGTTCAGCGGAAAAACCGCAAAACTATTAGCAGTTTTAACTCATCATTTCTATCCTATCCGAGTCCTCAAATTCACCGAGAATCTAAATCGAGAAAAAAATTCTGATCATCAAAAATATCTCTTATTCGTAAGCTCATATGATAAGTCCGTTTCAATCTGGTCTTTATACAACGATTGATTATAGTAAAATAAATTTTCATCTTTTCTCGAATTGCATTATTTTTAATTGGTTTTATCTAAAACTTGACTTTTTCTATCTCGAAATCAGAGATTGCAAGGCGATAACTTTCATAGTATTAAGATCGCATCAAGTGTAGCATGTTTGAACTCTTTCCCCTAACTCTTTGCTTTTTGCATTGAACATTTTGCATAATTGAGAGATTGCATCATCAATTTGATGAGAAAAACGAACAATTCGTTACAGAGTTCCTCTCTTTTATTTTTAAGTAAAAATATCTTCTCTATGACTTCGATTCTGATCATTGATTTCGTTTTCTAATAGTCTATGTAAAAAACACAATGCTCGATGCTGTTCCAGAATCGCTTGATTTCAGTCAGGCTGAAGAAGATATTTTTAAATTTTGGACTGATGTGGATGCTTTTCGTACATCGGTGAAACAATCGGCTCAAGCTAATCGACCGGCCTATGTTTTCTATGATGGTCCTCCCTTCGCCACTGGCCTTCCCCATTATGGACATATTTTAGCCGGAACAATCAAAGATATTGTTCTACGATGGGCTCATATGTCAGGTTATCATGTCGAACGAAGATTTGGATGGGATACACATGGGCTACCGATCGAATTCGAGATCGATAAAACCTTAAATATCAAATCTCCGGATGATGTAATGATGATGGGAATTAAAGCCTACAATGATGAATGTCGGAAAATTGTAATGAGATATTCCGATGCTTGGCGTAAAATCATTTTACGTCTAGGCAGATGGATCGATTTCGATAACGATTATAAAACACTCTATCCTGAGTTCATGGAATCAGTTTGGTGGATTTTCAAGCAGATGTTCAACAAAGGTCTTGTTTATAATGGAGTGAAAGTGATGCCATATTCAAGTGCATGCTCTACACCGTTATCAAATTTTGAATCTGGTCAAAATTATAAAGAAGTTGTTGATCCTGCAGTAATTATCTCATTTCCGTTGGTGAACGATCCAACTGTGTCGTTATTAGCGTGGACTACGACACCATGGACATTGCCCAGCAATCTTTTGGTTTGTGTCAATCCAGATCTTGAATACTTCAAAATCAAAGATAAGAAAACTCAAAAATTGTACATAATTCTTGGCACCAGGTTGAATATGTTATACAAGAAACCGGAAGAAGAATGTGAAATCATTGAGCGTTTTTGTGGTCTCAAACTTCAAGGACTTCACTATCAACCTTTGTTTGATTACTTTGCTGATTATGGAAAATCAATTAATGCATTTGTTGTTGCTTGTGATAATTATGTTACTTCTGAAAGTGGTACCGGTCTAGTACATTGTGCACCATTCTTCGGTGAGGATGATTATCGTGTTGCCATCAAAATCGGTGTTGTCACCAAAGATGGTAAAGTTGTTTGTCCGATCGATTCAAAATGTTGTTTCATAGAACCAGTTACCGATTTCATCGGCAAATACGTCAAAGATGCCGATAAAGATATCATTAAAATGTTGAAATCAAAAGACCGTCTTGTGCGTGATGCAACCACTAAACATTCATATCCATTTTGTTGGCGTTCTGATACACCATTGATCTATAGAGCTGTTTCATCGTGGTTTGTTCGAGTAGAACAATTTTCTCAAATGCTTGTCGAGACTAACAAACAAACACATTGGGTTCCAGACTTTATCAAAGAGAAACGCTTCGGTAATTGGCTAAGAGAAGCTCGTGATTGGGCTATTTCAAGAAACCGATATTGGGGCACACCGATTCCACTCTGGGTAAGCGAGGATATGCAAGAAGTCGTTTGCATTGGTTCAATCAAAGAGCTAGAAGATTTGAGTGGTGTTCGAGTGACCGATTTGCATCGCGAAAATGTTGATCCAATTGAAATCCCATCAAAAAGACCCGGTATGCCGCCTCTGAGAAGAGTTAGTGAAGTTTTCGATTGTTGGTTCGAATCTGGATCGATGCCTTACGCTCAATCACATTATCCTTTTGAAAATAAAAAACTTTTTGAAGAAAATTTTCCAGCTAATTTTATCGCAGAAGGAGTGGATCAAACTCGAGGTTGGTTTTACACACTTCTGGTCATTTCCACCTTGTTGTTTGGTAAACCCCCTTTCAAAAACTTAATTGCGAATGGTCTCGTATTGGCATCAGATGGACAAAAAATGAGTAAAAGGAAAAAAAATTATCCTGATCCTTTAGAAATCGTAAAGAAATATGGAGCGGATGCTCTAAGATTGTATCTTATCAATTCACCGGCAGTCCGAGCTGAGAATCTTCGTTTCCGTGAGGAAGGTGTTAGAGATTTACTAAAAGATGTTTTCATCCCTTGGTTCAACGCCTATCGCTTTCTTGTACAAAATATCTTTCTTTACGAGCAAACGAATCCAGACAAACGATTTCAATATGATAAGAATAATAATTTCAATTCAGATAATATAATGGACCGATGGATCTTATCATTCACTCAAAGTCTATTTAAATTTATCAAAAAAGAAATGAAAGGTTCGCATTTCGATTTTCAAATTTCTTTTTGAATTCAAATTGAATTTCCATCAATAGCTTATCGTTTATATACGGTTGTGCCGAAATTGGTGAAATTTTTCGACAATCTAACCAATTGGTATGTCAGAATGAATCGAAAGCGCTTAAAGGGTGATTTTGGAGAGCGAGATACGCGACAAGCTCTAGATTCTCTATTCTCTGTATTATTTTGTATGCTTGAAATGATGGCACCGTTTACTCCGTTCATCACAGATTATATGTATCAAAACCTAAAGAAAGTTATCGTCACTGAAACAGCACCGAAAACCACACAAGAATCGATTCATTATTTAATGCACTCCTCAGTGATAGAATCTTTGATTGATATCGATGTTGAGAGAAAAGTCAGCTTCATGCAAACTGTCATCGATCTTGGACGATTGTTACGCGATCGTCGCAATATGCCGCTGAAATATCCTTTGCCAGAGATAGTTGTCATAACAAACTCTCAACAAACCATAGATGATATTCAATCATTGAAACAATTCATTCTTGATGAATTGAATGTCCGTGATCTGAAACTCAGCATGAACAAAGAAGAGTATGGTGTTCAATTAAGTGCAGAGCCAGACATAAAATCATTGGGAATAAAGTTGAGGAATGAATCGAAAAAAATCATCCAAGCTATCAGAGAGTTGAGTGATGAGCGATTGATGCAATATCAATTGAATCCGGATAATTTCGTTGTTGAAGGTTATTGTTTACAACCCGGTGAGATGAGAATACGTTACAAGCTAGCGGAAACTGGTCTCGATAGAAATATCGCTGAAAAATATGAAGCTGATTCACAGAATGGTGTTTTAGTTCTACTGAATGTTTGTGCGGATTCAAAAATGATCGATGAAGGTACCGCTAGAGAGATCATAAATCGTGTTCAGAAACTTCGAAAAGAAGCCAAACTAGCACCGACTGATCCGATTCGTGTCTATTATAAAGTATTATCAAATCAAGATGACAAATCATCGCCATCATTAGATTTAAATCGAATTTGTTATGAATTTAATGAATTCATTAAGAACTCATTGAAATCAGAATTTATTAATTTAGAGGGCAACGGGGGAAAAAATGAGGATCAATTAGATCTCATAACTCGATCGATTTGTGAGATCAAAGGAGAAAAAATAGAATTATTTATTGAATCCATCTCATCCATCAAGTCTGAATCTAACGATATGTTTGTGAAATTTAAGAATTTAGAATTGAAAATTTTTGATAAAATTGTTCGCAAAACAATTTTGTTGGAGAATCCTTGTGGAACAGAATTGGATGATTTTATTCAAACATTCAAAGGTTTGCTTATTTTCTGTTTCAAGTAAGAAAATAATTTGATTTATATTTGAATCTATGTAGATTGGAAGTTATCTGCGGAGCAAGATAAACCTGTCAACGAATATCTCAATATTAAAGCATTCAATAGCAATGATGGAGGTGTCGATGCTATTGCTATCAATGGAACAATATTGCTCAGAACTATCATCGTTAAGGACGATGGCAATGTGGAAATCTTATCAATCAAAACAATCAGCCAACTCAAAGAAGCTGTAAGTTAATGAATGAATCCAATAATAAGATTTTAATTCATTAAAATTTTTTTAAGATTTCCGTTGCACTGAATAGATCACCGGATGATATACGAGAGCTTTATAGTGATTGTTCGTTCACTGAATTGTTGTTGAAGGAACAAAACTTTTCATCATTTGACGGCGATGATCAATTGATTTCAAAACTTTCGGGCCGAACAGCTTATCTTCGTATTTGATAGCTTAATAGCTCTCATATTCTTCATAAATTTTTAATTATTAATTTTCTCTTCATCAAATATCAATTTTTCGATTTGATCGATCCTAAATTTAATTATTCTCAAACGGTTTGCTTTGGTTTGGATTTTTTCTTATGATGTTTCTTCTTGCTACTATTATCATTTTCTGATTTCGATTCACTTTCGAGTGAATAAAATTGGCCAATAATTATGCTCAAATTATAGCTACCATCTCTTTTCTCTATCTGTCTTTTTGGATACATCCAATAGATATAAAACGAACAAAGTAGCAGATTAAGTATGGTTGGAATTTGAAAATGAAGTTTAAATGAATTCGCTATTAACAGACGACATAGAAGATAAAGGAATGAGGCCAAAATGAAAGCCAAAATATATAATAATCTTGGTGCAAAGAAATGAAAAATCAATGGTGCTGATGTGCTAATCATTAGAATTGAAAGAATGAAATTCACGAAACGATGGTTCGATTTGGTCTCATCTTTGTCATCATCGATAAGACAAACGATAGAGATGACAATGATGAGAAGGCCCAAAAAATAAATCAAACATCTAATTACCAATGGTAGAGTCAAGGACTTCGCAAAACTTTCAATACTTTCCATTGAGATTAGATTTGCGAATGGTTCGAATCTGAAACGCCTAATACACTCAAACAATAGTGTGGAGCGAATTTGTAATTATTCGATTGTTATTTTCTTAAGAATTTGATTCAAAAAGCGGAGAAACGAATTTGAATTTAATCAAATCAATCAATTTTTATTTTTACGCATCTTCCAGGCTCAGACGGAGCGGTTTGCGCTTACGGCCCTCTCCAGATTCGATTGTTTTCAAGCGTTTCGGTTGCATCAAACAGTCTTGAGTCTCGACGCTCTGAATCCGAAGAATCAAACTTGTTTGTTTCATTTGTTTGAAGACGAAATAGAAATAATATGCGGCGAGTGTGTTGAGCAAAATCAATGTGAAAATAAATTCAAAATGAAATCTAAAAGCTAAATTGATTCGGCAGACATAGAAGCATATTGAGGTTATGAAATGTATATTAATCAGAAGCAATCTAGGTTCGAAATAATGTAAAATCAGCGGAATAATTGCTATAATCATCAACATCATCAAGAGATAATTGATCGAAATTCGCCACTCTTTTGATGATCCTTGTGGTAACTCATCATGGCTCTCTACAAAAAAGCATGCCACCGCCATCATAATGGAGAAAAAACTAAAAGAATATATCAAAAAACGAAGAATACATCGCCAATCTATTGATGAATCGCTTCGAATGAGCCCATCACTGGTGGCCATAGATCCGAAAATAAGGTGAAAATTATTGAAACATAGTGAGAAAAATTAGCAAAAATTTTTTAATGAAATCAAATTTATTTGGAATTCAATTATTAACTTCAATCAAATTGACTCTTTTTGGTATCGCAAATATTGTTCAATATATTGCATGGACTCATCGAAACTCTCCGAATCAGATTCATTTTCTCGGTCTTTCGATTTCTTCTCGACTTTTCCAATCTTACGCATTCCAAGCTCTTTTTGTTCCTTAATCAAACGTTTGATTAGCTCAAGCTGAGCTTTGGTCTTCTCAGAATATCCCTGCGATGTTCGTTTCAATTTGTTCGATATAACCTCGATTGTTGTACGACTATCTGGTGAAATTTTACAATATCCCTTGTAAAGATCTTTTGATCGCTTACGGAATTTCACCGTTGCTTTGATACAGGAATTTGCTTGACAAACGTCTCTTACATCAAGATTCTCTTTCGCTTTTGGTGATTCCGGTTGTTGAGCTTTGATCTTTAAATTTTCTGATAAATCACAGCGCTTGATAGATTTCATTGTCTAATTTGAAACTAGGTAAAAACATTGAGCGAATAATCATCCAAATAACACTTAAAACAAACATTTCATTAAAAATTGATCCATTTTTATCGCCAAATCAATTTTTAAAAAATTTGAAATTCAATTAGGGCTAAATTTGACTAGGAAATTTTGCTAAAATTTATCACTGTAAAGTTTCCTTGGAAAGTTCAGAAATGCGATGCATGAACCAGCTGATGTTTGGATTGAAAATCGATCCAAAATTGGATTCAATAGTGATGTTTTCTGCTAAATTATTTGAATATCTTGGACATTCTACTAAAAGCAAGTTAATTTCGTTCATCACTTATCGAACTTTACGTCAACAATCTAATAAAAGCCAACCGAATTTGTTTGAGACATTGCAGCATTCAAAACCTCTCTATCATAAACCAAAATTTCATCAATATTTCCTACGACAATATCTAAACATAAATAATCCATCCTTGAAATTTGAACAGATACCAAAAGAATTGATTGTTTTCTATAAACAAGCTTTACGAGAATTTGAAGAGTTGATTGAAATCGATCAATTGAAAACAGATGAAACAGATGAAGAATTCGATTTTCTAGTTCAAAATGAAAAAGAAAATCTTGTCAAAAAGTTGATCGATTTACAAGATAATATTTTCGATAGTGCTTTAGTCGATGATCAAGACATCGATGAGTGTAGCATTGAGATACGAGCTGGGATCGGAGGAAAAGAAGCGATTTTGTTTGCCGATGAGCTATATGAATTATATCTTCGATTCATTTTTTTCAATCGTTGGACTCTGAGATCTGAGAAAACCGAAAACGAAATCGCTTTAGAAGAAAGCACATCTTTGTTCAACAAATGTATTGAAGTTCAAGGTTCTAAATGTTATTCTATGCTCCGACATGAAGCTGGAATTCATCGTGTTCAAAGGGTAAATATAATTATCATTTCTACTTATTGAGATTGATATTTTATTATCCTTGATTGAAAAGATTCCTCAGACCGAAAAATACGGTCGTATGCATACATCGACCGTTTCGATTTCTGTGATACCCATTCGTAAAAATCTAGTCCAGATAAAACAATCTGATTTGAAATTCGAAATGAAAACATCATCGGGTGCCGGTGGTCAAAATGTAAATAGGAATTTCACTTGTGTTCGAATCTATCATTTACCAACAAGAATCACAGTGGAATCACAAGAGACAAGATCACAGCATCAAAATAAAGAAATAGCTTTGAGAAAACTGACCAATCTTCTCAACCAAATGGAGTATGATCGGCTTGAGGAAGAGGCTAGAAAACAAAAACGTTCACAAATCGGTATCGCAGCAAGGAGTGATAAAATTCGTACCTATAATTATTCGCAAGATCGAATCACTGATCATCGTTTGCCTGGGGATGCAAACAATACCTTACATAATATAAGCGGATATATGCTAGGACAAGAATGTGATCGGATGAGAATGATCATCGAGCAATTGGAACGGAATAGAAGACGACAGCTTCTCAAACAGATCCGCGAAGAATTCGAGAAACAATTCCAACAGCTCGAGCTTCCTTGTTGAGATAGTTTAAAATCTCTAGCTTTGCTTAGTGAAATATTTTTATATTTTAATACTTGATTAGAAATTAATTATTGTTATCAGATATTTCATTCATGTTTAATATTCTTCTTGATAGAAAAAATGGAACCCGAGCCAATAAATTCCGAGCGAATAGACCGGAAATGAAATCTTTAATTCATAAAAAAGAGGGAATCTAGATTCGAGCGATGCTTGTGTGTGTGTGCGTTGCGCTGCACTATCCATTGCAAAATTCGCATCTCTGCTAGCACTAGAGAGAGAGAGAGACAGAACGAATAGTCTCTCTATCTCTCTGTTTGTTTATTTTGCCGTGTGTAATACTGTGTAGTGCAATTTTTTCAGTCTGTTTTGAATTTCCAGCGATTCGGAGCTTGTAATTTTTCTTTTCGAAAACTTTTTTCCTCCAGCACCAGAGAAGCAGATAATGGAGATGATGATGATGTTTAGCTATTGCTGATATCCAGATTATTGATTTGTGATTGATTAAAAGCACATTTCCCTCTCTCTCTCTCTCTCTCTCTCTCTCTCTCTCTCACTGACTCTGTGCATCTTGTTTCATCTCTTTTTTTACGATGATATTCTTATTTTGTTGCAGACATTGATCTTCTGCTTGAAGATCATAATCGCCATCATCAACGTTGTCGTCGTTGTCATTGTGATTTAATTTTTTTTTTTTTTTGACTAATTTTTAAATGGTTTTGAATTATCAATTTTTTTTGATACTTTTGTTGTTGAAACTGATTGATCTAGATTGATTAGCGATCTAGATTTAGCGATGCTAGAAACAATAAATTTTGTAAATATCGATGACGTTTTTTGTGATCGATAATGACTACTCCTCTTTTAGCTAAAAAGCTCAACTGATTGAATCAAATAAATCAATCTATCTAGTCAATTTTGAAGAAAGAAGTATAATTATTCGAAGACTACTCGGAAAGAACTGAATCAAATTAAATTTTCGTTGAAATTATTTTTAGATTGTCATCTTTTATTATCTCTGCTGCTGTTGCGGCTGCAAATGCTTTTTCATTCATAACAATGAACTTTGATTTGAAAGTGTTAAATGATGGAAATCGACGTAAGACAGAAACAATCGCTGTGCCGGTTACAATCTCCGATATTGGATCACCAGTGCCGAGACAATCATTAGAGACAGTCATACCATCGACACCAACGATAACACCATCTCCGTCGTTATCATCTTCAGCATCATCGACAGCGAGAATTGTGAAGCAGCAGTTTCCTCAGAGACAAACATCACAACCACAACAACAGCCTGATCCATTGCCACCAACACCTTCACCGCGACGTGCTCAAAGATCCCAATCGCAACCAACCAATATTCCGAAATCAAATAGTTTTAATGGGATCGAGATTGATTTAGATAAAATTGTTCGTCAGCTTGAAGAACAAAGCATCTATGAGGATGCGATTGGTCATTCTAACTTCGTTAGTCCAGATGAACCGTACAAAGATTTCATCACACCTTTGAAACGTATCGATTTTGTTTTGGTCTATGTCAAATCCTCGACCGATGATTCTGATCCATTGAATCATGAATCTCTTCGGCGAAAATTCGAGGTTTGGTTTTTAATCTCGATCGATCTCTTTTGTTTATGATTAATAACGTCGGAATTATAATCGACCTCCGCTAGGCTAATTTACAAAACGAAGGTTTCATTCTGCATCATGTTCCAAGCTCGGTAGGCAATGATATTCACTATGTTCATATCTATGCCCCGTGGTCGGTATTGGCTCGTTACGCCGAAGTTATGGCTCTACGAATGCCAATGAAAACAATCAAAACAAGTCTAAAATATTTGTTTGGTGAAGAGATGGAACAAAATCAAATGTTCACGACGGTTTTCTCCAAAGAGAAAGAATATCTCTTCAACATACCCGAACATGATAAAGAAGATTTTTTTACACCATCACAACGTGGTGAAATCATCGACTACGTTCTTCGACGGACTCGATTTAAAGAGACCAATGATTTTTTCTCGATAGGAATTCATAAACTTCTTTCTGATCGTGTTTATCAGGCTGCATATCCATTACATGATGCTAGTAAAGAATGCCAAGATGATTATAGAGATGCTGATGGGTTCAAACAGGAATGTTCAGCAATTCGATGTTTTCTATTAAAAAATTGGGCCTCACTATTCTGTATCTTTCAGAGCCAACAAGTCGATAAAATTGTCGATTATTTTGGCATTAAAATAGCAATGTATTACGTTTGGGTCGGATTCTACACTTTGATGTTGATTCCTGCAACAATTATTGGTCTGCTTAGTTTTCTATATGGTGTCGCATCATTGTCCGGTGATCAACCGACCAACGATATCTGTCATAATAATTTCACCGAACCCATGTGCCCGATTTGTGCTAAAAGCTGTGATTTTGTTCCGATTGCCGAAAGTTGTATGCCCGCTCGTGCCTCTTACATAATGGGCAACGTAACTACAGTGATTTTCGCCGTTTTCATTTCAATTTGGGCTACTATCTATTTGGAGATGTGGAAAAGATACTCAGCCAAAATTTGTTTTCAGTGGGATCTATCTGATTTCAGTACGATTGATGAATATCCACGTCCAGAATATTTAGTGAGTTTTTCTAGAGTCTATAATTTTTCGTCAAATATTTAATTTTAAATTTTTTTCACATCAAGTGTTATCTATCGAAACAGAAAAAAACAAAAACCAGAATCAATCCGGTGACCAGAATGGAGGAGCCATATATTTCGTTCGTTCGGGGTCGATTGCCTTATTTCATTATGTCATTCTCATTCGTTTTGCTTAGTGTCGCCGTCGTTCTATTGATAATGGTTTCCATTATTGTCTATCGTGTTTCTACCTATATCGCATTGAGTACCCAACATCAATATGAATCAGAGTTTTTAAGAAAAAACATCGAATGGATTGTTACAAGTACGGCAGCGACGATAAATCTAATTTTGATAATGATGTTAAGCATTCTATACAAGCGGTTAGCTTGTTGGCTTACGGAGATGGAGATGCCTCGGACACAGAACGAATTCGATAACTCCTTAACTTTGAAGATGTATCTTTTCGAATTCGTCAATTATTATTCCTCTCTGTTCTATATAGCCTTTTTCAAGGGTATGTTCTCGAAAAGTCCTCCTGAAGGAAGTCTTGAGACTGGAAAACTCTCGAAACTTATCGAACCTTGTCCAGTTGGTGGATGTTATTTCGATCTCACCATTCAATTGGTCATCATTCTTTTGGGTAAAAATCTTTTCAGCACTGCTCTGGAATATCTCTATCCTTATCTTTGTGGTGTTTACAATCGTTATCGATATTTTTCATTGAGTAAAAAATCTCTATCGAAATTGGAGACGAAAAAACAATTAACGAAGCCGATCGATTCGAATCAACGTCTAGCGCAATATGAAGAAGATTATCTTCTTGAATCATGGGATCATTCAGTGCTCTTCTATGAATACCTTGAGCTTGTACTACAATTCGGTTTCATTACATTGTTTGTCAGCGCTTTCCCATTGGCACCATTCTTCGCATTGCTCAATAATATTTTCGAAATCCGTTTCGATGCAAGGAAAATGCTCAAAAATTATAAACGTCCAGTCGCACAAAGGTTTTTATATGTTATTTTTTTCTGTTCGCTTTGTGAATTTCAATGCAGTTCAATTCAGTTGAAAGTGATCCATTTTCTTTTGTTCTTCTGCTCTCTCTCTCTCTCTCTCTCTCTCTTTTTTTTTTATTTACGATTCCGTTTGGACCATTAAATCAAAATGCTCAAAATGGCTAATCGTTCATCATCATCATCATGATCTTAATACATAATACTATAATATTATTTTAGAGTCAAAGATATCGGTGTTTGGTACACCATTCTTGATTCATTGGGCAAACTTTCAGTGTTCACCAACGCCATCATAATAGCGTTTTGTACGGATATAATTCCTCGATCGATGCACTATTACGAGAATGGAAATCTAAAAAATTATTTTGTTTCAACCTTATCGAACTATACGATACGGGCGACCGATGAAGTACCCGAAGCTAATATAACCAATTGTTTGTAAGTAATGATTCTTATTTCTCTTTGCCAATGTTTTTCACATTTGATTTTGGATCGATTTTTCTGATTAATCTTTTTTTTCCCATGAAGAGATTCAGTGGTGTATGTGTGTGTGTGTGAGTGTCTGGAGCACAGACCAAAGATCTCTTTTTTCTACCTCTAGTGCCGTTTTTATTCACTAAGTTTCGAAAAGCTCCACCAGAGAGATTACCCATTAAGTTCTTATTATTCATCTTATTGTTTCGTTGTAATTTTTTCGCCATCACTTCGAACTCAATGATGAGAGTAATGCAAAGAGAGAGAGAGAGAGAGAGAGAGAGAGAGAGAGAGAAAGACAAAAATCTCTAAAAATCCATTTGGAATCAAATTTTTTGGAAAAATTTTTAGTGAAATCGAAATTGAATTTTTTCCTAAACTTTTTGTCCCCTTATTTTTTCACCTTCTCTATTAGAGAATTCTTTGATTTTCTCTGTTTTATAATTTTGTTTTATTCTCTTTGCTTTTTTCTTTTGCTTTAAAAATCATAACGATTCTCAATCATCAATCAACTTGGATCAACTTGGATCTTGGTCAAACAAAAACAAAATAAATTGCGAAAACGGTGGGGCTAAAACTGAAATTATTTCGGATCCCATAACTAAATAAAAAGCTTTCAAGGATTTCGAAATAATTCCTTCTACTTGTATAGCGAGCAACATTGGTATGTTTTGATTGCCAAAATAGTTTTCGTCATCGTCTTCCAAAACGTTGTCACCGGTATCAATTCGTTGTTGAAAGTAATCATACCGGATGAGCCTGGATCGTTGCGGATTCGGAAAAGACAGCACGCCTTCATCACAAACGAATTGATTATACGACACGAACTACAATCATTGCAGAACAAGTTCGAATAAGTTATATAATCTAAAGAGAAAGAAGTCTGGATAAAAGTACCAATTGAAATGGTCAGGGCAAAAATAGACAATAATATAAAATTGAAAAAAAAAATGGAAAAAAACATCTATTCAATTGATTGAAAACAAACAAAATAAAACACAGTGAAATTGAATAAATTTGATGGTGCCAATCAAATTATTGTTTTCTAAAGCTTTTTCTTTTTTATCTTGGACATCGAAATCAAAGAATTTCGAGTCTGAATTTGCTTCCTGAACTTTCGACCCTATTTTTCTTCGATTATTCCGCTTTTATTCGAGATATTAATCAGACCAAGATAGTCAACTACAATCGTCGCAAGATTTCTATTCAGAAATTTTTTCAATTCAGTCCCGATTCAAATTATTTTGAATTTTTTCGAATAAGTTTCGCCAGCATTATTGATGTCGATTTTGCGATTCTTCTCTTCGATTGATTCGATTCATCCAATTGACGTAAGCTTTTCGAAGACGAATACCAAGAACATTGAAAAAGACTAATGTAAACAAAAACACCAGAAAATAGAAGCTAAATTGAGACCGCGATGAGCGACGAAACAATTGATAAGCGTATAGCTCGAATATTTCGCCAAGAATCATTGTCAGCATCATATAAAAAATGGCCACAGAAATCGTGATCCAAATCGATTGATTTATTTCCGGCATTTGATGATGCTCGATGATAGTGAAGAATTTTATGAAACCAGCCGGCAAAATTGCTGTATGCTTTTTTTGTTCAAATGCCATCGATTAGTTTGGAAATTTTCAGCAAAAACAAGAAAAGATGGGATTAATTTGATTGATTTTATGGATGGAATTTAAAATAAAAATCTAGATTCGAATTCAAACTGTCACACCTACCACAATATGGTTATACCATTCTTTAGAACGTTTCTCTGGCGGATCTCTTACCAGCTCTTCATTGTAGATACAAAGTGACCAGAAAAATGTGAATACAAACTTTTTTTGTTTCGTTCGAAGAATCCAAAAGAGAGGACAGAGAAGAGGAGATGAATTTATTTCGGTGATTTATTTTTTTTATTTTAGTTCCAATACCGAACGCCCACCAACGTTAACATCATCATCATCATCATAGAGATCGAGATGGAAAGATTATTCGTAATCGATCGATCGATCGTAAAAAAACAAAAAAAATGGTCCAAAAACGATACGAGCCATAAAAGTTTGAGAACATCAAGATTTAGTGGAGAAAAAAAGAAAAAAAATAATAATTTTATGGAATGGAAAGTTATGATTTTGTTTTCCATCATCAATGATCGATCACTTTTTTTCTTTTTGAATTCGAAGCTAGAATTCTATCCGGAGAAGAAATAGAGAAAAGATGGAAAACTTCGAAAACAAACAACTACTGACCATAGAGAATGGCAACACAATGGAATGATAGTAATGATTACGAATGGCACTAGTCATCTGATCGATCGATGCAAGAAGATTGCAAATCAATTCGATGAAAACGAACAGAATCAGAAAGGTCAAATTCCAATGAGTGAGATAGGCGTAATCGAATAGCAGCGAACGCTTTTGTACGATACCATCATGAAGATTATAGAAATAACTAGCAGTGAAAATTAGCAATAAAATCGAATAGAAAGCTATTAGCCATCGTTTTGGATGCTCTAATCGAAGATCATTTCCACCTTGATTTAGATTCGAGTGATTGACATCATTGATGGCGTCAGTTTTGATGATTCTTCTCATCGGTGATTTTGGCTCCGAAATTTCATTAATAATTGATTCCGTTATTCTACGGAATCTTATCGAACCTATTCGCTTGTGATCGTTCAGTAGTTCCCATGAAGAACAAGATGTTTTTCTTCTTGATAGTGGCGATGATGATGATGATGGTCTTGGTTCTTTTTTCATTCTTGTTCTACGATCAGAACCGTAATTAGATTCTGCTCTACCTCCTTTCCAACGATCACTTGATTCCGTTTCCTTGTATGCTCACACCCACACCTAAAAAGCTTTTTTACTTTGGTTCTTTATAACAGCTATGTAACAACAATCATTAAATAATATAGTTTTGCAAATTTAATTCTGCTTAAGTTGTTTCATTCGATTCTCCCTCTAATTTTTCTTTTTACTTTTGTTTCTTCATTCTTTTTTTCTTAATTTACGCAAATCTAAACTTACTTCCAATGCAATTCAGAAGAATTCTCTAATTTTCTTAGTCTTGAAATTCGATAATCTAGAACAAGATGACTGATTTGCAAGAAATATTTCTATTTCGATGAAAATCTAGGACCTAAACGATTGCAATGGTCTAATAAAAATCTAGAAAATTTGTTCATTCCTTTATGATTCGATCAAATCTAATAAAAATACGAATTAAGTTTTATAATTTTCAAATTGTTTGTACAAAAATAAACAAGTACATAGATCACACTATTATCGAACTTTGGAAGCAAAAATTCTTTTGAAATCGGATTGATTTTCAATTGTCTCACAAAGATTAATTATATCGCATTTTTAATCCGATACAATTTTTGGGAACAAAACTCAACTCGAATCACTTGAAACAGTTAGAGAGAAGAAAAGAATTTCTAATCGAACATCGAGATTCGCTCTGAGACAAAGAGAATTCGATGAACCAATGATAATTGATGACTTCTTTGTTCGAATGTTTTTGTGTATTAGAACGTCTAGAAATGAGAAGAATCATTGTTGATTTCATTCGATAATTATGTTTTTGCTTTCTGCGTTTGATTTCATCGAATCAATCAACGAATTGAATCAACTTGAAATCCAAATAATCATCAATTATTGATCATTGCGAAATTTTATACCACTTTTCCTTCTGCTTTCGGCCCTTATTTGTTTCGCTGTTTTGCTGTTTGTTTTGAACAGCGACTAGGATCGAAAAATCGGAATCAATTTGAATCCATATCATTTCGATTATGGACTGAAAAAAAACAACTCCAGAAACAGTGTTGATCGATTCCATACGAATTCGGAACAATGAAGAAACTCAGTGACTGAAAAGAGAAAATAAAAGTTCTCGAATAGTTTCGTGAAAAAATGATTAAATTGTTGGATTGAGACTGTTAACTTTTTCCCTTCTCTCTCTCTCTCTCTCTAACGAACGATGTTCGGTTTAGGTTACGAATTTATTTTCTAGATAAGAATTTATCTCTTCATCTCGCAAACAATCTCTCGATTCCATCATCAATGATGGTATTATGATGATGATGATGTTTGCAACACTCTAGGTCTATTGATCTCGCTAATGATCCACAATGATGATGTTCGATTGCTGATAATGATTTTTTATCGATTGACTCGATTCTCATGAAACACATCTGAAGACTAGAGAAGAATTCAATAATTAAGATAGATTGAGAACAAAAGATATGGGTGTGTTCGTGTGAGAGTGTGGGTTAAAGATTATCATCGATTGAATATCGTTCACTGATTCCGATAGAGATAAAGAGAGAGACAACCACTAGAATATTAACCACTAGAATTTCAGTGGACCAAACAATGTGGTGTGATGTTCTTGAACTGATATGCTCGATTGGAAAAAAAATAGTTCTCAAAGCATTCCAATGATTCAAATCGAATGTTTGGTTGAAGCTCATCAAAAGATTGGTAAAAAGATAAGAAACCGAATTGATCCGATCCATTCATTCTCTCCTAACAATGGAAACAGCTAATTAGAATCGATTCGACGATAACACAATACTGGATATGGCACTCTGATAAATACGCTTTGATTCGTTAGTGCACCGGGTTGTGCTCATCATCCGTGGCAGACAATGAACAAGAACAAAAAGTCAATTGAAAAATTAGATAAGCAATACAGAATCGATCGATTGAATTCATCATCGATTTTTGATCATCCACATCATCATCATCTTCTTCTATCAAACCCAGTAAAACACATAATAATTTACTCTTCAATAAAAAATCAGCTTCAGTCATTGTAGTTGGTGGAATTGATGCCAATGAAATCATATTGATTGCCTAACAAATTGAAAATTCTTATCGGTGTCATGAGAAACAGATCCGTTGTTGTTGCGTGAGAGAATATAATCACTAATTTTAACGATTCACAATTGATTGACAATAATTAATTGGGAAGCAATTTAAAGATGATTCAGAATTTACTTTCTCTCAATTTTCTTCCAAATCGCTTTGTGATTGACGGGATTGCTGATGTTTGAAATAATTTATTCAAATGGATCAATAATAAATCATTAATTGTCAACTCATGGTGTTAGTGTTATGATCGACCCTCCATTCCACAGTGATCATCGTCGATCGAGAAGGACTATGCGAAGAGAAGAAAAGCTGAAATCAATCATCAAGAAAGCGAATATCAAAGTTTGGATTTCTCATTTTCGGTCGAGAGGTTTGCGTGTCGAAGTAATCGATTATTTTCTCGTTCTCTGTTGCAAAAAAACAGATTGATTTTGATTGACAATAATTTTTTTTCTCGCAAAATAACTTTTGTTCTTGATGTGAGATGTGAAACGAATTTATTCAAATGAAAAGCGCGAACGAAACTTGTTTTTTTATAATTCGAATCGGAAATCGGAAGTGAATTGGAAAGGATTGACGCAATTAATCGCAAAGAATAAAAAAAAATTTTTTTAAGCTCTGCTTACTTTTATGCCTACATTCAAACTATATCCAAACTGATAGTCAGATAGAAAAGATTAGTAATTTTGAAGAAGAACAACTTCATCATCATTAATTTCAATTCTATATTCTCATTCAGGTATTATTATAATTTCATAACAAAAAATCAATAACAGCTAAACAAAACAATACCATCATTGATTAATGATTTGAACGATTTCGATTCTCCTTTTAGTAAATAATATTTCGTACAAAAACTTCTGGAGCTAAACTTTCTAAATCCTTCTCTAAATCTGCTTCTCCTCAAAGCCACCTTCCAATCACCTGAAAACATCTTTGATCATTCTGATAAGTCTAGAGACGGAACAAAAGAGATCAACGAGATTATCAAAAAGAGCGTAATATTTTGATTTTTTTTTTTGCAAATTTTTTGATTAAAATCTCTTAAATTTCTATTGTTAATGTGAAGAGAAGAAAAAAAAATCGATGATTCTCAGTTCTTGACCAATCGATTAGAGAAAATCATTTGCTGAAGATGATTCAAGGATTAGATGGGGTAAATCTTCACAAGAAAAAATCGTAAAAAATTGTTTTCAATAGATTTAGCTCGTTTTAACTAATCATCCTAGAACTGATTTCTTTTTTCTGAGCTCACATTTCGGGTTTTAAAATTTGAAAATTTCTTCCCCTCCATTTTTTGCTGTTTTGTTCCACAAATAATCTTCGTAATTAATACAAACATTGTACGCATTAACTCGCAGATTAGAATAAATTTGTGAATGAGATAATTGGAATGCTTGTCTCTCTTCTCTCTACATCATTATTTGATTTTGATTCTAGAGAATCTTCTGGATCAAATGTGGTAACTATCACTTCACTCTCAGCAATCAAATTTTCTCTACTTTCTTTCCGAACTTTGTTAACAATTTCTCTCTTTCTTTCTCTTTTTCTTTAATATTCTAACGAAAGAATGCGCCTGCTTGAGAATTCCATTCCATAAAGATGCAGTATAAATTCTGATGTTGATGTAAATTGGGAGAAAATTCTCTTTCCGTCTGACTTTGAGGCATTTCGGCTAGATCTTCTATCAAAAAAAAAAAAAAAAATGGTCTATCGAACCAAGAACACAAAGAGAATAAGAATTTTCACAGCAAAGAAACACAGCGTAGAGATAGAGCGTAGATAAGAAAGCGCGATTTTTTTTTATTCGAAAAATCGCGAAACATTTCACGTCCTCGAGCTGTAAGGTAAATAAAATAAAGTTATAATCTTTTTTTTTTACAGTTATTCTTCACAGTTTCTTTGATTTGTCTCCCTCAATCTAAAAAAAAAATCCGACTATCAAAAAGAATCTCTAATCAATTTTTGTTTGTTCTATTTCGCTATCGATTACTTGATCTGTTATTTATTTTCAAATTTAATTTTGTTTTTTTTCATTAATGAAAATTCGTTTGAAACATTTTTCAAATTCCATAACTTTTTTTCAGAAGCATTTTTTTTTTTTTTGTCAATTATCCAATTAAGTTTTCGTGACAATGCTTACTTTCTTTCAAGCAGTCATTCTGGCTTGAAGTTATGGGTGAGATTGTGATTTTAGTGAATGAAACCATCAACTTCACCACCAACACCACAACAACAACAAGTACTTCATCATCTACACCTTTCATGACAACATCGACGAATTCGGAATGGAATCAAGATTCGATCAACGACCCATTGTATACGGCGATACCGATGACAATCTTATATGTGCTTATTTTGTTCACCGGTGTCATCGGCAATCTACTCACCTGCATTGTTATCGTTCGTAATCGTTATATGCATACTGCGACAAATTATTATCTCTTCTCGTTAGCGATCTCTGATCTTCTTCTTCTCATATTGGGCCTTCCTCAAGAAATTTATCAAATTTGGCATCGTTACCCATATGTTTTTGGGGAGATATTTTGCATACTCCGAGGCTTCTCTTCGGAAGCATCCACCAATTCCTCGGTGCTAACAATTACCGCATTCACAATGGAACGTTACATAGCTATCTGTCATCCTTTGAAGGCTCACAAAATGTCAAAACTATCAAGAGCTATCAAACTGATTGTGATTATTTGGTTGCTTGGATTTCTTTGTGCCGCACCGATCGCCTATCAATTCGGAATAGTCTATGAATATGAAAGTGATGACAAAAAGATACCGCAATCGGCTGCTTGTAATGTCAAAAGACCAGTTCCGTATCTAGAGGAACACATTTTTGCCTTACAGTCTTTGATTGTTTTTGTTCTGCCTGTTACCTGGATTTCTGTTCTCTACACTTTGATTGGTGTTAAACTCAGACAAAGTTCGAGAAATTATTCCCAATCAGACCAGACACGCTTTCGAAGACGTCCAATCAAACGTCTCCGTTCGATTGGTAGCCGTTATTCATCATCATTCGATAACTCGTTGATTGAAGATTCATCAAGTTTTCAAGATTCTATTACGAAACCACAATCGACAGCCAATTCCATTTATAAACAAAAAAAAGAGGCGAATTCATTGATCACAGATAGATCAAACTCTCAACAGCCAGAACAATTTCGAATGAATTCTCCATCTGAATGTTGTGGGACAAAAATATTTCGTTTCAAGCGTTTTTGGTCAAATGATAGTTTGAATCACTTCGTTTCAAGACAAAACAATCCGAAAGATCAAAATAATCGAATCAATAATGATGATAGTGATGTGTTTGATGTGAAAAATGATTCGAAATCACAAAACAATCTGAACAACGGTGATAATGAACATAAAATTGATGACAATACAAAAATTAAAACGGCCCCTGCCCATCATCAACAACCAACGACAAAATCTAATTTGATTGATATCAACAATGTTACTGAAAATGATGATAATCTGCTTAGATCGATATTATCTAACAGTGACAACAGCAATCAAATTGTCGATGATAATTGTATTGATCCAATCATCAATTCCGCCACCAACGACAAAAGCGACTCGAAAAATCGAAACAGCAAATTGAAAAAGAGCTTCAACAATAAGAATAAAACTGACGATAATAATGAGACTAAAACTTACGAAGATAATTATGATGATACTAATCATAAAAATAGATACCGGCAACCGCCAAAAATATCAAAATTGAAATCATCGAGTACCACATCGAATTGTTCCACTTCGGCTGGTAATTCATTAGCTCAACGAAGAGCGGTCATTAAAATGTTGAGTGAGTGGAGATATTTCCGTTTATTTCTCTCTCTCTCTCTCTCTCTCTCTCTCTCTCTCTCTCTCTCTCTCTCTTTTCTTTCAGATAAGGTCTATAATCCATTCATTGATCAGTGTTATTATCTTCCGATACGATTCGAAGCTATTGAAGCGAGTAAAAATGAAGAGGTTGAATTGGGAAAGTGGCTTCTCGAAAAAATTAAAATAGATATAACACTAGATTTTATTTACTTCTGGTTCAAATTAGATTTGATGTTTTTTTGGTTCCAATTTTTGGCCTTTGTTCCTAGATTTCATTACATCAAAAACAAGGAATAACTTTCTCTCCATGGTTCTATTTCAATTTTCTTTATCCAATTATTTTCGATTGCAAACTTTAGTTGTGCCGTAAAATAAAATGAAAGATTAGAGCAAGGATTTGGCATTTAATTTTTAGATGTGTAGTTGGTATACTCAAATTTCTGCATTGAATTTTTGATGTATCCAGCTTTCTTGTATAATCTACAACAAAAGAATTGTTCCGTGAGACTTTTGCAAACTCAAAAAGAACCCTCTCGAGATGATTGTCGATGAAATTGTTGTTGAGAAACCAATTTTTTTAATCCAAACGATTGATTAGTACTCGAGCCAAATGATGAGATCAGAGACCTACCTCTATCAGACCAAATTAATGAACGAAATTCAGATGTTTTTCCATCTTTACATTCTCATACTTTTGTCAGTTTATTGAGGAAAATTTTGTAGACATCCTAATCCTTCTTATCCTCTCTCTTTTTTTCCTCTTTGTTATTAGAATTCTAATAATTGAGATCGGGAAGAACCTGTATGATTGGAGTGATTTCGAATGACTTCCGGAGTTTCAATGAAGCTCATCGTCATAAATTATAACTCCTAATTATTTTGTACACAGAAACCTAATTTTTATAGTTTTAGGACCAACAAATATTTTTACGACAATAGTTATGTTTTTTTTTACTCTATTGATGATTTTAGATCCTATACTAGAAAAGTAGGGCCTAATTGTTATGTGACTCAATCTAAAAATAATAAATTCAATGAAAAAAAATCAAGAGTGCCGATTGCCAACGACATCAACATAAATCAGACGAAGAGAATAGGATGAAGATTAGCAGAATGGATCAATAGTAAACTATTTTATTACGATTCTTATTCAGAATCTTTTTGAATAATTATTTTTTTTTAAAATAAGCCTTACAATATTGTTCCATGGTCTGTTGCATCATCATCATCGAACGTCGCAAAACAAACTTCGATTAGAAATCATTCTTGATTATTCCTTTTTCATTATTCTCATAAGAATCATCAATTTTTCCTTTTCAAAATTGATTCTACGACAAATCATAATCAATTTTTCTCTTTCTCAAATCAGTGAAAGTAAACGCTGATGATGTGAAACAAAAACAAGCGAAAGACTAGAAGACTAGAAAGACTAGACAAGATAGAAAGACTAGAACTAGACTGAAGAAAAGATTTAGAAAGAAGACTCAATGATGATGGGATCCTCGAGAAGATCATATTGGATCCAGTTGTTTTTTAATGAGAACGAAATAGAAGAGAGACTGAAAGAGAATGGCGAGAATCCATTTAATTGATGTTCCAATAATATATTATGAGATCATCACTGAACGATTAATGAGTGGAGAGAACAAAGGAGTAAGAAGATGAGGGAAGGGAGGAGGAGGCAGAACGATTCGATGGATAGAAAAGATGGACTCGAAGAGATATAGTTTCAATTTTTTTCTCTCAATCTTCTCTCATTTTTTCAATAATTTTTTTTTGTTGTAGTTTTTGAATGTCATCATCGTCTTCCATCTTCATTCTTGATTATCGTTCGAGTCTAATTTCATTTATTACAAAAAACAAATGATGGCCTTTTATATTTCATATTTGTTTAAAAAAAGGACTGGAAAAAAATATCAAATAGAAAAAGGAGTACAAATATCTCTCTGGAAAAAGTCGATATCTCTTTGATTCGAACAAAACTATTTTCTCGTTTAAAAAAAAATGTCGAGTCCAAAGAAAATACCAGATCTTTTTAAATATAAAGTATTGATAAAAACTAAGACTAGATTGTCTGCCCTCGCAGTGACCACTTTTATCTTGATTGAGCACTGAAGAGTAGAATATGAAAATTCATTTTTCAATTCCGATGTGGGTCTATGGGTGTGGAAGAGTTTTTATTATTTCTCTCTCTCTCTCTCTCTCTCTCTGCTTGATTAGAATGAGAATGTGGAGTTTTCAAAATCAGACGGAATAAAAAATTATTTTTTGCCATCATAATCGAATGGATTATTGTGAAAAATGAAGAAGAATTTCCGAAAATCCGTTGCAACAGTCATAGATTGTCAACATCGAGAGAGGAGACAGAAAGACAGGAGAGGATCGAAAATAAGCAATGCTTACTACCAATCAACGAGAAATTGTCGATATTCTCGAATTTTTGTCCTCTTCTACTGCATCCATTTATTTGATTGTGCAAGTTTTAATCCATTTTCCTTCTCAATGGATAGACTCGAAGAAAGAAAAAAAGAAAGACAAAAAAGATAGTATTGAAAAAAATAAAACTGATGTTCGATACTCAATAGCAATGGGTAGCGATCGAAGAGAGCAAACACACAGAGAGAAGAAAAAAACAAAAAAAAATAATACAAAATAAAACAGCAGAGTACATCAATAAATATTTGACAGCTATATCAAACTTTGAAGACAGAGAAACTTTCTTTTCCAAAGAAAATAGAAAAGAAAAAGGATCCGGTTTGAATAGAGAAAAAAATTTAATGCACTCCCATATATCTATTGAAAAGTTTGACTTATGATGATGGTGATGGTGGATGGTGGATGGTGATGTAAAGAATGAAATGTTCGAAATGATCACGATTCTTGACTTTTATCATTCGATGTTGATGATCATTTATTATCTTCTCTCATAGTGTATCATTACATCCGCAATCTATCTTTGCAATCGATGTTGACGGTTCTACTCAATCGAACAATGAATGGACAGAAAAAAAAGGACAAACGGAATCGGAGAACAGAGAGATAGAAAGAGAGAGAGAGAGAGAGAGAGAGAGAAACGAGAATTTAAAATGAGAGAAGAGAATTTAGAAAAATGTGGGGGAAAATCCAGAAGAAAATCAAGCGTAATGATAAAATCGAATGAAAAATATTATTAAACAATAGTACGGTCATTTTTTTCCATTTTCGATCCAACCGCTTCTTCTCAGCTTAGTACAATGGAATCAATCGTTTCGATGGTTCAATGTTTGATTAGAATTAAACGAAAAAAACTAAAAAAAAATTTCTACGAAAAAAAAATTGCTGCAAAGCTATACAGAAACAACATCCACTGTAAAATTTTTCCATTAGAATTTGATTCAATCAGCGATTGAATCTGCAATGATTGAATTCTAACCAAAAAAAAAAACCACCACACCGTATCTCATTATATCTCAACACAATAGATGCGAATTATAATTTCTTTGAGTTATTCATTTTACACCGCATCTCATATAGATTTTGAATGATGGATATTCATTCATCATTATTATCTAGCAAATGAATTTATCACATTCTTTTCGGTACTGATCCATTCGAATCTAGAGTTTGTTCGGATTCAAATTCATACGATGATGATGATGATGATGATGGTTATGGTTATCGATTATCGTCGAATGTTATTATTTTCTCAAAATTCTAAAAAGAATAGCAATGAAAATATTTAACTGCAATCTTACCGAATGATGGTAGCTATCATCAGTTAGGCGAAGATTTGAATAGCTATTTAATCTCTTGATCTAGAGTCTAGATTATCTATAGCTGATATTCTGTATCATTCAAAAATTTTATTGCTTTTTATGCTTCTCTGAATTCATTCAATGTGCGTAAAGTCAAAGGCCTAATGATTCGATGGTGACTCGGATAAGAATAAGGAATCTTTTCTCGAATCATTCCGAGAATAGAGTAGATCCAAAAATAGAACCATTGACCAGCATTTATGGGACCAGAATCAAACACATAAAACAAATAGAAAGTATTAATAATGAAAAAAGCGAAGGAAGGCGACCATCAGAAAGGAAATCAATTCCATAATGAGCGTGATTCATTGTAGAGACCACACTCTGAACATAATCATCATCATAGTCTATCACTTCGAAATGATCTAATCAGACTCATTATGAATAATTTCGATTGAATTTCGTCCGAGTAGGTTCGTGAATAAATTCAACAGAATTGACTCGATAAGCTGAGCACTCATTAGAGCCATTGATCGTATACTTACCGCTAAGGAGAAAAAATTTAGACCTCAGAATAAATTTCTCTGTTTGCCGTTTGGAACAAGCGAACAATATTTTCTCTCGCAAAATGGTATAAATGTACAGCTTTATATTCTTCAGAAAACAGGTATAAACAGATAGAGAGAGAGAGAGAAGATAGATTGATAATCTCATTCGAGGAATCTAAATCGATTATTCAAAGACACACTGATAACTTATTGTAGCTGATTGTATTGAAAGTATGAAGTTGTGATATTGTTCACAACACATCCATACCGCACTCTGTCCTTGTATGAAGAATGGACTGTGAGAAATATGAAACTTTGAGAAGAAAATTTCATTTTTTCCCTTCTCATCTTTTCTTGGGAATCTAAATCACATCATTCTACTTACGATTTATTCGGTTCAGTTCTTCTTTACTACTTATTTTGTTGTATCTACTACGGTCTAGTGTTGGTAGCATTTCATCATGGTCTCGAGATTACAGTTCCAAATGATAATGCTAGCTATAATCTATCATTTCAAAACACAGTGAGAGAAAAAATAACGAGAAAATTGTAATTGAATAGCAAATCATTGAGTGAAGGATAAGAATCTAGATCTTAGTTGGCAAAATATTGCTATTTCGCAAATCAAACCTAGTGAACTCAGACCATCTCTTTGCTGGTAGACTCGCCTCCCATTCTCTGTAGAGCCTATCTATTTCGTTTGACTGACGAATCTGTTTGAAATAGTGAATTTATAACACTGATAAAACCAAGAAGAAAATAAATCAGAGTACTCGATAACTAATGTAACTATCGCAGAGAGCTTCTGATCGATATATTAAGAAATTTGATTTAAAAAAAAAATATTTGAAAATATCCATCTATAATTAAATCTAAGATCTTTGTCAACTAAGATTACGAAGATGGTTGTTGCTGTTCCATATTCTCCTACGATAATACTGGCAGTTAAAACAAACCAATCAAGGGTTTAAATTCTTTAATTTAATTGAACTTTCCAATGAATGAACTGAACTTTTGAAATTCCTTCCAAAGATCAGTGATTTTAATCAATTTAAAAAACTTAATTGTTGAATCCTCCTATTAGTCAAAGATTAGACCTCATTTTAACAAGATTTTCTGGAAAAAATTTTTACTTTGGAATTTTTAGGTTTAGGATTACAAAAGTTTATGTCGCGAAGCAATTTACTTTATACTAAAACCTTTTCATATTGCCATTTATCGCTTGGGACTGACTGCAACACATTGCTCTTCGTTTTTTTTCTCTTTTTCCGGAATCCTTGATGTCGATCGATATTCTTTCGCTTCGATTTTTTTTTCTTCATTCCTCGAATAGAGAATATTTAATAGGAATATCTTTCTCAATAATTCTCTTCTCTATTTATCAGGCCTATTATGCATGGATGGTGAATGATGGAATCCATCATCGTTTGATAGCACCACAATCAGTTCGATAAAAGAAGAAAAAAAATCAAACACTAGATTATAATAGATTAGAAAAATGTAAATGTTATGAATAGATTTGTAGAAACGGAAATGAAAAGTGTACGAATCGAAACAGGAAGAAAATATTGTTTTTTTTGTCCCTGTTTTGTTAGATATTTCTTGGTCTAAAGGTTTGTGAGTTTAGCGGACGTGTTAATGATGAACGTTGTACCTTGCTTAGGGACCACACATTTTAATATTGATCAATCTCTAACGATTTTCGATTCCAAACTCAACCCAAACAGCCTTTACAATCTAGATTCTACAGTACAAAAAAAAGCTAAGCTCACTCTTTGAAAATATAGCATCTTATCGAAAATTATTTCATTATCATTCGAAATTACCATAGAGAATCTAAAATAAGATTTCGATCCATCATTATCACCACCATTCTCATTATTATTGTTTCTATTATGATCATCGACAATGGGAAAGTATAGATTCGAACCAATACTTTATCATCGCCATCTTCATCATAATAATAGTAATTGACAATGTTCAATGATTTATTATGATAGAATAAGTTGAATTCTATCCGATAGAAGAAATTAGAGCCTATTCTTTTAAGATTTTCTTCACCGAAATAACCATCATCATCATTCAAGTCATAAGATCCAACGTAATTTTTTCAATTCGTCTCAAGTTGCTTGTTTATTGGCAAAGAATAATTCCTTGATTTCTGTCTCGAAGTTAGCTTGATGGATTTGAATTGATTAGAGCCCCTCTCCCTCAGTTTTCATTGTTATTATTATCTTTTATTTCACCATTGACACTATTATCATTAGTATTACACGATTCGAAATGATTCTAACAATAAAAATAATAAATCGTTTGACGATGGAGCTAATCGTTAATATTTTTTGTTTTTTTCAAAAATTTTTTCGATTATAGCTTTGCTAAAGAAATTGAAGTTTCGATATTGAGAAAAAAACAGCTAATTCTTTGAGAATAGATCCAAATTCAAAATTCATTGACAATGCCATTCTTATCAAATTGAAAATTTTCATAGAATAAAATTTAATAAAATTTTAAAGAAAAAGTGAGAATAAAAAAATAGAGTTCAAGTTTTATTGTTGCATTTTGTGTTCAAAAAAAAAAAAAAAAAAATGAATCATTGCATCATTGTCATTTGATACTAAATCATTTCAAACTCCTAGCCTCCTTTAATCAAAGCAATGCCAATTCATTGCATTGTCTTTCTCTGAATTGAATGATAGTGAAACTCTAGAAGAAAAGAATTGGTCTACTGCCTCTTCAAAGAGATCTCAATGGAATGTTTCTTTTGTTTCAAATTCTCAATCAAATGAGTCACATACCATTGTAATGAAACGGAAGTTTCGCTTTCTTTCATCGCATCAAATCGCTTAGAATTAGATTGATTTTCTAAGCCTCATCTTTGAAAGAAGAACAAAAAAAAAAGAATAAATTCATCAAAATGAATTAAGAGAGAGAATTTAAGATCCCAATTTTTTTTTCAGGAAAAAAAATGAATTCAAAGTTAAATTAGAATCGGTTCATTTGATACTAGAGAATTTTTCATCTTTTGATCTAATCGTAGCTGTTGTGTTTCATTGTTATTATTTTCTTCCTTTCTATTGATCTGTTGTACGCTCTTCACTATCTGACAATCTATCTTTTGATCTTATCTATAATCAGATCCGTCAGATCTTTTATCTGGCTGTGGGGCTAATTTTTTCAAATTCAAACAGTTTCAAAAGGGAAAAAAGAAAATTTTCTAGACCTCATTCTCGACATGATGTGTCATCGACGACTTTATTTTATTTTATTTTATTTTTTTTTTGAATAGATTTCTCTGTTCTTTCATTGCAATCATAAATTATCTTTGCATTTTTGTTTCTTTGTTCAATATTTTTTAATTCTTATTTTCAATTTCTTCTTCCATTCTCTATTCATTTCGGTTCTTACGAAAGAAAAATTGAAATTAAGCTAAAAGAGTGAATGGTTTGAGATGTAAGTTGATTTGTTTCTAAACTAAACATCAACAACTAGGCATAGAGAATTGATTTTGGAATTTTCTTTTCGATTGTATAATAATCACAATCAACAGCAAGCAACCGTCTTTCATTTTGGCTAAAAATGCAAAATCTAGAAGTGAAAGAAAAGAAGAGAGAATGAAAAAAAGAATAAAACAAAAAAAAAAAAGTATCGAAGATTCGCACCATAATGAGAAAAAATTTCGAAACATCATAGAAAACAAAGCGATTGATTGAAACAAACAAACAAACAAACATTGATTGGAAAAAAAACTCTCGGTCGAATAGAGCGAATCAGAAACGATCTTATCGTTGCAAATTAATTCAAAATAAATTTAAGCGTAGAAACAAAACGAGAATTCTATTAGACAAACAATCCAGAAGAGAAAGATGAAATTCATTTCTGTTGCGATATTATGAAATTCTGTAACTTCTCCCTTTCGATTATTGTTGTTTGTTCTCGCTTAAAGACCAGAGAATAAGATTCTCGAATCTCTTTGTTTTCTTGCAAATTAAGATTAGTAGCTTTGATTGAGTGAACTTCAATTATGAAAGCTTTTATTCGAATAATTCTCTATCAACATTCTTAATGTGAATGGAGAATGGAGAGAAAAAAAAAATAGAAAAAATCATAAACAATGCGAGAATTATTGAATCGTAAAACGGCTCATAGGATTAGATTTTACCCAATTTATTTTCCCATTTTAAAAAATGCGAGAGAGAAGGAGAAAATTAGAAATCTAGGATCTGATTTTCGAGATTTAGATTCGATTTATTTCAAAATTTCTTCAAATATACAATTTTCATTCATTGCTTGGATATTTTTCGATTCTATTCAAACTTTTATTCATTATTTAGGCTAATGCTGTCAATCTCTAGTGAAGAAATCGAATCCTCGAACTGATTGATTATGATAGTGTGATTCTAATAAGATATTCTCATTCGAAGCAAAAGATCAAGATACTATGTGGAGGTAATAGGATAAAATCAAAAAGCGAATGTTAAAATCTCTAACTATTTTGGAGAGGTTTCCATTTGAATTTAAGGTTTTGTTAGTGAATGAAATAAAAATAATTGATTGAGAAAAGGTAAACTGAATCAATTTGAAACCAAGAGAGAAAAGAACTAACGCCAGACAAACAACAAACAGCATGTCATCGATTTCAGCCATTCCTCTGAACTCAACAAGACAAAAAGATTTCAATTTTATTGTAATTATTTTTCAAAATTATTTTACCCATTCAAATTGAAAGCAAACAAAATCGAATAAATAATGTGAAGATGTGAAGATGTAAAGATGATGCTCTTCCATTATTATACGCCAAAGATTTACCAGATTTAAGTCCCAAGAGTCCTAAGAGAGTCTACTTGAAAGAGAGATTGATGAAAAATCATTCTCGGTGGTTCAACTTTTCCAATTTAGAAATATGATCATATGAGATGCAATTATAATTGCATTTATTGATTCTATCCTCTTCGTTAATTTGATGGCAGATGCAATCGGATATAATGAAATGTAAATGAGAAATCTATGTTCGATAGGAATCACATCTCTAATACGAATCGTTTGACTGTTTTTCAGTGCAAACGCAAACGCACGGAATGTCTGTTAAACTTTGTGAATTTCCGATTTAATTGTTTTTTTCTGTATTTCTACACCGATTCTCGAGGAAAGAATTTGGATACCAGAAAATTTCAATTATCTTTTATGTATTTTGAATTTCTGGTTCGATTTCCGTTGACTTCTCTTCCAGACTCTAGTAACACTTACGAGATTGATTGCCTCAAGCGAATGTAAATTGATGCGATGAAAATGATTATCATTAAATGGTGAATTTAACTTATTAGACAAGAAAGATGTGATCGAGATTTCTTCATATCATCATTGATCAGCTGAATAATTAGATGATTATCTGTGAAATAGGAAAAAAGAAGAAATAAATTTCAATAAAAACATCGGAGAACATCGAAGAATCTGAGCAGACGAAATTATTTTCTTCCAATGAAACATTTTTGTTTTGATTAAATTCAAAATTTCATCTGATCTTCACTCTTCTCATATTTCATCTCGCTGTATTAGCTTGTCTTTTTGATTTCGTCTCAAGTTTCGGTGTCGAAATTTCGTGAGACTACATACCAGTGTTTGTAAGATCGGAAAGTTTAACACGAACATCAATAATCAATCGATCGAGACCAGAGTGATTGCGAAATTTTTTTTTTGTTTTCTCTCTCCTCTTCTAGATATGGTGTTGAATACAAATTTTTCTCTCTCTCTCTCTCTCTCCAACCCTTTTTGGTCTATATATAAATATCTGTGAGGAAATCGATAGTAAAATTGATTTGAAGAGATCTAATTCAGACATATGTCATAGATTCTGGGTTTTTTTTTCGATTTCTATTTCTTCGTTAGAAATCTACTGTTTTTAAGCTTTCGATCGCTATCTATTCCAATCTTCTTCTTTTCATTCCGCATCGCTACTCTAGGCTGACAGTGAAATATTGGAAAACTAATAAAATTGGAATGAGATACGACAAATAACCAATCCACATTGTCTCAATATTACGATTGAAAATAATGAAATTCACTCGCTTCAATTTGATCAGATTTTGGAAATCTGGATTGAATTTTTGTTTTACAATTATAACTGAGATTTTTCCAATCTCTACCTTAATCCTTTCAAAATTCTATCTAAGCAATTAGCATCCCGGATCTTTGTTTCGCAAAATAAAAAAGAAATAAAAGAGTAGATTTTAACTTGATTAATAGATATTCTAACATCTATAACAATTGTAATTTTTCCTACTGTAAAAAATCTTTTGTTATGTTTGTAGTGCAAGATTGAATGTGCAAGAGAGACAAATCTATTGCCAATCGCCGATTCCTTTCAACGCTTTTTTATGCGATGTTTTTACTTTTTTCCATTTATCTATCGACTATTTCTATGATTTGCTTTGTTTAATCTCTGTTTATAAATATTTATCATCGAACAATAGTCGGATCGTGATCTAGATCGTGAAAACAGACATATGACGGTATTCTCGACATCTCTGATCTAGAGAATGATGATGATGATGATAGTGGTGGTGGTGGTGGTGGTCTTGAATCGTCTCAAAGTGACAACAATTCTTTCATAATATTACTATTTGAGCAGTTCAGGCACGTTCCAGAATATTTTAAATTTCGATGTTTTTCAGTGATAAAACGGTTAGACTTGATAGTGAAATTCGCTTGATAGAAAGAGATTGAGAAGATTGATATTATTTATAGATGAAATTTTAGATTTCTATGAGATTTTTGTTGCTCCAATCAATCAACCAGAATCTAGATCAGTTCTTTCGCCATCCTAAATATGCATCGTAGAAAACCAATTAAGAAAACAAAGAGAAGAACTATTGAAAATTTCATTTCAGACGCCAATCTCTGTCTGATTGTTGAGATGTAGTGATAACTTTTAAGAGATAGTTTTTATAAGACGAAAAATATTTTAAACATCGAAATACGGAATGGATTAGATCGAATTAAAGTAAGAGATAAATCAAAACCATCGACATTTATGACAGGTAAGATTGAAATGCTATCAATCGGTTGCAATAAAACCAATCTGTTTTTTGCTGGGTGTAACAAATTTACTGTTGGATCATTTTCATGACATGTTTGTCTAAGGAAAAATGTTTATGAATCAGCATATTTTTGTTCCACATCAATAGCATAGTATCATCGAACACTCTTAACCCTTCCTTAACAGATTGATTTTTATAGATTTTGATCTGATAAAAAACTGAGTCATCATTATTGAAATAGGTTTTCAACAAAAACATTTAAAAAGATGCAATCGATACATTTTCGAGGTCATTCTCCATTTTCAATGAGCTAGCCTCGAAACCTTTGTGTGTTTATCCTTTCTTAACTTTTATTTTTATTTCTTATTTTAGGCCTTAGACTTCTAGACCTTCTGGAAAAACTTCAATAAATTACTTTATTTTCTCTCCAATCAGATTGACGGATTGATTGATTGATCGATCGATTGGATGAAGATTAGCTAGTTTCTATCGATGTGAATATGTTAGTATAATAAACTCTCTCGTTCTCGACCCAAATAGGGCGTATGTGTTAAGGATGGACTGAAACTTTTCGACATTAAAATTATTCAATAGCGATTTAAGCAAGAACATCGTACAGAATCAATTTGAATTAAGTAAAACTTTTCAGCTTAATTCGTTGATCAGATTTATCATAACTTTTCAAGACCGATTCAGAATGGTAGTGAAGAAATTGATTAGAAAACATTATGATTTGATCGATGTGCTATGATACTATTTTATTTTCGATATGAGATCAAAATTATGATGGACCGAATAGAAAAATAGGCGTGTGAACGTAAATGTGTCGGTCCTTGTTTGAATTTAGAGACAAAACGTTTTGTTTGAATAAAAATTTGAGTTTAGATCGACTCTTCTTATTAATTGCTTGAAGCGTTTCGTCATTATGAATAAGAAGAACCACACAGACCGCAAAAGAAGAATGTGTACAATATTTTTTTCCTTCTCCTTCAGCATTATCACTTTTACGGAAATAATTTTACGAATCCTAATGAATTGGATTACTTCTCCTCTCCATCTTTTGTCACTGTTCCAATTATTTTTATTGTATTAATTAATCTCCTAGTGAATAATGAGACAAAACTTTACTCTGTTATTTTTCCCCTTTTATTTTCCCTTCATCTGGATCGCTCTCCTATCTGTGTTCATTGTTGCCCTCGGTATTAATATTAATCTTTCTTCTCTCGAGCTCAATCACAATCGATTTCAATCTATTATCAGAACTATGCGAATGGATTGGATTCCAATTCAATCCAATTGATTAGTTTCATTTTGTTTATTTGTTGATCATCTGCTTTGTTTTTATCGCCACAAAATGAGAGATAGAGAGTGAAAAAGTTGATTTTGGGAAAAGAATCGAACAATAAAAAACAATAGAAGCAATATGTGAAAGGGAGAAAAAAAAAGGAAATCTAGTTGAAATTCTAAGCCAAACGTATAAGAACGGATGTCCAGATTGAAAGTGAGAGAGAAAATTTGCCTAGAAATATCATTGAAACTTATTCTTTTGTTTTTGTCTCAAAATCTGAAAGATACGAAGACCATCTAAGAGATTGGAGAAATAATTCTAACTAGGGCTTCTAGCTAGCATAGCGTCGAAAGAGAAAAAAAAGAACGATAGATCTTTTTTTCGAATCTCCAATTCGAAAACGTTTGAACGGAACAAAAAATCCTCGAAGAGAATCGTAAAGTTTGCAGAAAAGAATACGATTAGAACAATTCAATTAAGTATCAGAATGAGATGAGGTAGATCTCATTCATTGGAATCTGTGTCTCTACAATCATTTTCATTGTCAAGATTTCTGTATGACAAGAAAATTTCTGCTCCAAACAAAAGAGAGAGAGAGACTTTGTAAGAGCGAAAGAGATTAGAGTTAACACACCGAATTATCTGTCTAATTCTATAACAAAGTTACACAAAAACAAATTCTGATCTATTTCACTCTATTTCTTAGTTCCGTCTGTCTCTCTCTCTCTCTCTCTCATTCGTTGGACTCTTTTGTTGTCTCTAATCTATCAACATAAGAAAGAAAAATCGACATAGCTTCTTCGGTATGGTGTTTAGTTTGGAATAGTTTAGTTAGAATAGATGTGAGAATCATCATTTCAAATATTACGATTCTTTGTTGATCTTTGCCTGGTGAAAGCGAAAAGTGATGAAAAATTGTTTGCTTCTAGGTGAAATTGAAAACAAAAATATTAGATGAAGAAATGGAAAGAAAAATGGAATGGAAAACTACAGCGAAAAAGATTTTCCTAGAGCAGATTGAATATCTCGACTTTTTTCTTTGCTGTATTTTTTTTCGGTGATTATTTTGTTTGGTAATTTGAAATGGCATCGACAAAGCAATGATTACTAGTAAATGGCTTTTTGATTTATTTATTTATTGATTCATTCTGATGTTTGAGAGCTGAGGCATCCATCTAAGTCCTATATTCTCAAAGGAAGAAGAATCATCTGAATGAGCGGTTCTGTCACACAGTCCAAGATTGTATTTCATTTGATTTTTTTGAATATGGAACAAAATTTGTCCCCACCTACGTCTGTTGAGCAGCGATCTAGCTATAATAATTCTCTAGACTTTTTTTATCCAATCATTTTGATATTAAACCGGATATTTGGAAAAAATTGAGAAAAAAAACGGATCAATATGATGGATTTGATTCAATGATGAAAAATCTAATGAAATTCAATTACTCATTCTCCAGTCTGTAGCAACGATTTTTTTATACTGTACTTTTTCGATAATCTGCGGTTTAGATTCGATGGTTTATTGGCAAGATTCTTGCATTACTGTGAATGAATTAAAGAAATTTTTGTTTGTTCTAGTTCAGAACACAACGACCTACTCATCCGCCATCAATACTCAAAACTGATTGTTTTTTTCCCTGCCCACTCTTATTCTTTTCTTGTTTAAATTCAATTGATTTGCTCGTTTCAAATAATGATTTCCATTATTATTATTCTTATTACTTTTATTATTATTAAGACATAGAAGTTTCGCTTCCTCTGTCTTTGATTCAGAATTCTTGACACGTTCAACGCATTAGTTCATCATCTTGATCTAACTTTTTCGATGATCAAGCTGTGGACCTTTGTCTGTTTGCGTATGTACTCATCGTAGAGAATCGAACACTCAGAGCAATTGCTTTATTTCTTATAAACAAATTATTCTGAACACACCCGATGGATTGGGACTGGAATGCCTAGTGATTAGTTTTTTGTTTTTCTGAAACTTTTTAAATCAATCTTCGATATTGTTTGCCAAAATTTTTTGGTCAATCTAATAAAAAATCTAACTTCAGTGTGCCATGTTTGTCAATGATTACTTAGAAAAAATTGCATTGTAATTATTGAATCTATTTGATTCATTGATTTTTTTTTTACTAAATTCTTAAATATAGAACTGTCAATTTAACAGAATCAAAACAATTTTTTCTGATATTCATTTTGTTATTCTCTATTATTTTAATATGTTTTTGCAATGATTTTTTTTGATAATTTAAATGCCATATCAATAGAAAAATCTAGGGAAATTTTGCTCAAGGCTATTTGAAGAAAAAGCCTTGGATCAATCATTCTAGATTCTTCTGAGATTCAAGTGTGTTAATTGATTAACTCCATTAGATTTATAGAGACTAAGCTTTTCTAGAAAAAATATCAATTAGGGAAATTTCATTTCTAATTGTGTTGTTGTTGCTGAGAAACTATATCAAAAAATAGCCTTTGGCTATTTATTACTTGAAAAACTTCACTGAATATCTTCGACATTGGAACATTAAAAAACATATTTAACCTAATGAATGATTGCGTAACACTAAATCAAGTAAATGGATTTAAAAAAAACAAAATCTTATATTGAAAGTTGCACAATTTTTGCATTATTTTTGAGGTCTGAGTCTGAATTGAGTGGTTGAATATGAGGAAGGGACTGCAAAAATTTTACGTTGGTGGTAAACAAATTTGAGCTAAAATGCAGATACAATTCGACGGGCTTTAATGGCCCCTGCAACATGTCTCATACTCTCACTTTTTTTGCATCAACCTGATATAATCAATTAAAATAATGGCTAAGCGACTTTTTATGCTTCTTTTGCGTCCGTTGAATGTTGTTAGAAAAAAAGCCAGACTCCTCATACTTGGTCATTGCAAAAGATGAAAATAATTCGAGTGATGCAATGACATTCATTCGAATCTTGTGATGATCACATTTCCATTGAAAGTTCTTCGATCAAAGTGATTTTCCCTTGTTTTTTTTTCGGTTTAGTGATTTATTTTCACTTCATTTTTCTGATGAATGTATTTCCTGTATTGATAAATTCACTTTCTCGATATGGGCTGAGAGATATGAATATTCAACTTTGATTCTAGAAATGCATATTCGGAAAAAAATCAAAAAAATCAGATTTCAATTTAATTTATTACGAGGAGTTTTAGTGAGAATTTCGACAAAGAAGTTTTCATTGATTTATCCTTACAAATGTTCTACAAACATTGCAAAGATATTAATTTGCGAGAACTAAGCTGATTGTAACATCATCACGAATGATGTCGATGTGTTGAAAATTTTCAGTTGAATTCTCTTCAATGAAAAAACATAAAAAGCGATGAATTTCTAGGATAAAAACAAAAATTCAAATTAGATAGAATTGCAAAATCCTCTAAATATTTGTTTATTAGGGTCTTTCGATAGGGACGAAATTGGTCCCAAATTCTTCTCTACTTTACGATCGGAATTATTTTTGAATTACGTAGCTCCCATAATGTTTCTGCCATCTCAAAATTTCTAAATATTTATGGATCCTATCGGAGTGTGAAGCTTTTGCTTTTAATTTAGATGGAAACTTTACTGCTTAAATTCCGAAGACGAACACAAGAGAATCGCTAATCAGATTGATTTTTGCTGTTTTTTTTTCTTGGTAGCAAACCAAAATCAATCAGCTTCGAATGAGAATAGCTGGAATTTGGTCTGACACAACAACAAAGCTCGCATTAACTAATCGAATATTAATTAATTAATTCGATTAAATATTAATTAAAATCAATGTCAATTTGAAGATTCATTCATTCAGTACTTTTTTCCTGCCATTCGATCGCGATTGTAGCTGCTTGTGGTTACTTCAATATTTCCAATTTTAAATGTGAAATTTGATCAAAACCATTATCTTACAGTAACTATTTATGTTTCACTGATAAATAATTATCCCGGAAGCATAGAAAAACGGCAAAAAATAATCACTTTGGCATAACTAGGATCACAATCAACTAATCTCTTTGTTTAAATCCTGCCATAGTATGAAGAGAATTGATATTTTGCCCCTAAAATTTCAATGGATTCTCATCAGATCTCATCTCGGAGTATATTAATAATCGAAATCGATAACGAAACTTACAGATAGATAGATCTCTATTGTAATCATTATGGAATCTATAATCAATCAAACAATCAGTGATTTGATTGAGATTTGTTTCAAACATCATTTTTCGATGTCTGGAGCATATTTCTCAGTCTATAGGGACACTGTGATGTGAGATAAAAGTTGAGAAATTGAAAGAAAGAAACGAAAGAAAAGTCCTCACTAATATGTTTATTCTCAATCACAACTACCCTAATCATTATGATAATTCCAAAGAATCTCGATCTCGAATCGAATAATCAAAGATTCAATCTCTTTGGATCTCTTTGAATCTTTTTTGTTTACGAACTTTTTGTTTTAAATTATGAAAAAAATTTACGTATCACACCTCTTTCTTACTTCGTCACTGCAACACAGAAGACCGAGTAATTTATTGGCTGTTATCTATCGAATTTTGCATTGCAAATAATCTACCAGTTTATCGGATGTGAGTTTTTTTTTCAATCAAAATACAGTAACAGGAAAAATTTTGCAAAAAATAAAATAGATAACTTTATTGTCTCGAAAAAAAATGGATTGCAGTCAAAAGAAATCCGATCGAAAATTGATTATACCGAGGTCCATGAGTTTGAGGCAAAGTTTTTTTTACCGATTGTTTCAAGCTGTAACTCTACAACTAACTATAAAGCTGAAAAATTCGATCAGCATCATAAAAATTTCCATCATATCTCCTCCAGGACGTTTTTCAAGATAGAATACAGAATGTGTTAAATTAATTTTTTTTTCTTGATTTTTCTCTCTTAAAATTTTTTTTCTAAACAAAATTAGAAAAAAATAATGGCAATTATTACTGGTGGTACTGATGAAGAGAATGCTCAAACAGATACGATCTCTTCCTTGTCTTATATCAAAATGATTGATATAAAAGGGATGAAGTGAAGAAAATAGGGATAGAATTTATTTGATCGACCGCATATTATCAATAGAATAAGAGAATCGTTAAGAATAAAAATGAAAAAGAAACAAAACATCAATCGGATGTAAAAAACAAGAAAAAAAAACTTTCAGCCAGCACACACTCTCAAACACACTGAACTTTTGAATATTTCTAGTGAAATGTGAAATCTCCGATATAGAAAGCTGTGAAAGAACGAGATTTCTTCGATCAAAATCAAACGATGTTTTGATGGAAAAGTGTCGAATTGAAGGTGATGTTTTGCACCATCAAACAAGCAAACGATATTGTGATGGAAGTTGGCGAATCCATGAGAATCCAAAAGTATACGAAAACATAGTGATAAAACTGATGATATCAATACTTCTCTCTCATCAATGATTGAATGGCTAGTAAATGATCATTGTCAATGATTATCAACTCATCAATAAGTTCTGATCTAGACAAGAAAAAACAAATACAAAAGCATTGGCAGAAAGTTACAAGATTTTCCAAAGTTTTTACTTTAATTCTTCATTCGATTTTGGAACCGATTTGATGTTAATCAAAATGAGTGACAGAAAAAACTTTAGACAGCCAATGGATGATATCGTTTTGTAATCAATGTGTTTTTCTACGGTAGACCTTCATCGCTATCAAGGATAAGTTTACAACCCTTAGCAAAGAGAAACAAAATTTGTGTGAATGACTTCGATGATGATGGTGATAATGATTCTGAATCTAACATTACTTTATTCATCATCATTCATTATCATTGCTATTATTATTATTATTATTGTCATAATCATTATTAGGTCTAAATGATTATGTTGATGATGATAGAGTAAGCGAAAAAAAAGACGAGCTAAAATGCGAAAAATTGTGGTTGTAGCTCTCTTCCTGAAATGGATCATTTCTACTATTCTTCAGATGGGAGAATTGAGATGCGAAAAAATTGTAAATTTAAAAAAGAGTGACGGGTGGGAAAAAAAGATCATTTCACACGAATTAACAGCGAAATAATCTAATGTGATGATGTGATGTTCTCAGAAAGGCCTTCGAAGAGACAAAGACAATAGGTCTAGCAAATAGAAATTACCACCAGAATTACGCTATGAACTGAAATTCTAGTGTCCCTAGCATTTCGAATAGAAAATGCTCGAGACTAAGAGAGAGACAAATATCTGTTTTGATTTAATAACAGAAAATTCTCAAGAATTTTCCAAACACAGATCAGCTAAATAATTGAAGCGAACACAGTTCGTCTTCAAAGTGATATTTGAATAGATAATGGATATTATCCTAAGGAAAAGGAAGAAACATCATAGCTAGTCTATTTTTAAGAAAATAATGTTACTGTAAAATGTGCTCATTTTCTGTTTTAAATCAAAACATTCCTTCCGATAAGAATTGTGAAAAAATGGAACGATTTCCGAAATATGAACCTCTTGTAAAAAGTAGCAAAAAAAATAAAAAATTTTACGATTAGTTAAAACAATTGCTAAGCTAAAGTCTTGAATACTTTTTTACGGCTCAGTCGGTGGACGGGAATTGATATGTTCCAATACCTTCACGGTGTCAACTTTGATTGAATCATTTTTTGTTGAAATGAATCAAAAAAAAAATCCTTCTGAAGTTCCATCATAGGATTTGATATTCGCATGATAATGTTAGGAATCTTAACCTAAGCTCCTTTTAGCTTTGTTTCTTTTTAGATTTTTTTAATATCCAACGATTTTTTTCTCGCTAATGTGCCACCGGATGTGCTTGATGATAATTTTCCAGGTCTCTCTCTATTTTAATCGTAATGAGACGCTAGAGATGTATATAAATGAGCAGAATTATCTTCTAAATTCATTCCGCTGATGTTTGTTTTGTGTTCGATTAGGTGCAAAAATATGAATCCGATTGGAAATTCGGAAATTAAAGCGAGAAAATATTTAACAGTCTTTTAGATCACCTAGATCTTGGCGAATGTCTGAGAGAGAGAGAGAGAGAGAGAGAGAGAGAGATGGTGCCAAAGTTTATTTAGGCCGAAACAAATGGAACATACATAGGCAAGACAAAATTTATTCAATCAATCTGATGATGAAAAAAAAAGAAATTTTTTCATGAATAAATTTCGAGGTTGAAAACGATTTATAATTATCTTTTTATTAACTCTCTCATCATACTCGATCATTATAGCGGCTGTCGTTGTGGCGTTTTTCGTTTGTTTTGCACCATTCCATGCTCAACGTCTAATGGCTATCTATGTGAAGAATCCATCCAATTACGAGACACTAGCATTCATATTGCTTACCTATATCTCAGGAGTGACCTATTATCTAAGCGCCACAATTAATCCGAGTAAGTCTCTTATGAACTAAGAATTAAGACATTCTAGACATTCTAGACATTCTTGTCTTGTTATACACCATCTTGGATTAATTACTTTGTCAGCCAAAAGTTATCTCGTTAAGCAGTCTGTTTTTAGAGACAGTCAAAGAATGTAGACTTGATTGATTGCTTTGAGACGGTGAACTCGGCAGAATTAATTTTACGATTTCTTTTTCTCTTTCTTTTTTCTATTCTCGATCCTAAATAAATGAATCTTACCTGGAAGTACTTTATTCGATAATGTCGGTGAGATTTAGACAAGCGTTCCATGATACTTTTGTCCGCACTTTTTGCTTATCGATCTCCGACCGAATGGATCATCATCATTATCATCAACGAAACCGAAACAGTCAATTCTATGTTTCAACCTATAGCAATCATAATAATAATAATATTCATCAACACCAGCATCATCAATCTAGCATGAAAACACATAGATGTTCCAAAAAAATAAATGAATTCGAGCAACAGAATTTCAACAATCCTAACAGCATGCCTAAACATCAAACATCGAAACAACAACACAAAAATTGTAATAATAATAATTTGAATAACGGTTATATGGTGCGACAGCGGACCATTATCGACTCGAGATTTCAATTAAACGATAAAAATTATGATCATTATATTATAGTTGGTGAGCATGATGGTGATGATGGCAGTCATCATCGCAACAATATGATTTCGAACGATCACAATCGAAGCTACAATCAACATCAGCATCTCCATCAACATTTTTGTGATGATGATGGAACAATCAAAAACAATAAAAATAATAATAATACCTCGAATAATGGCTATAATTATGAGAATGATGCTGGTGCTATTAAAACTGCTGTTGATGATGATGATCGAGATCATGAAAATTTCAATCATCGTAAACAAAAAGCTTTGATCGATTCGAACAGAAACAATCATCGCCCTCATCATCATCATCATCATCGTCGAAAAAATTCTCTATCGAAATCAATTTCATCACCATCCCCATCACCGCCATCATCATCAGTACTGTTATTATAATATTATTGGAAATGGATTCCAAATCTAGATTGAGCTAAGCTGAATGATCTAGAGCATCAACATCGTCAGAACAATATGGATCAATACGGCCATCATTCAAACACTTTGGCCAAATGAATGAATGAATGAATGGATTGTATTGATTGCTTCACTCAATCTCGAATCAAACTTTGGTTGAAAATCTCAACACTAACCAGAAGATTTGATTTGATTAGACTGCTGAGAAAAAAGATTGTAGAGATTTCAAAGCGAAACTAACAATGCCATTAGTATTGATGGAAGAGAGAATGAGAAACGCGATGCTAAATTACTACTATTGTCGTTAATATTATTATTATTTTCATTTTTATTGTGATTTTCATGGACCCATGGAGCATTGAAAATTAAAATACGTTTTTGTAATGCTAATTTTCTCAAATCAATTTATTTGAACTTCATTCATTCTAATTCGACAGAATAATTTTTTTAATTTATTGCTAAAATTTTTTGTTTGTTATGAAGAAAATAAAATGTTTGAAAGAGATAGATTCGATTCATTCAAGAGCAAGGAGAAGATACTTGCAAAAGCAAAGGCAATTCTTGCGACCGACTCTAGAAAAAAGAGAATTTTTTATGCCAAATTATTCGAGAAATTCTAACTCGACTCTGAAAAGTTTGGCTGTATTTCGGTGAGAGTCGGCGGTCTCGATCTTTGCGAAATCTCTTCTAATCCATCTAAATCATTCAATGTTTTATTTAGTCTTGTTTTTTTAAGAAATCGATACGCTTCTAACAAGCTAAGATCGATTGAATGAACAAATTAGATTAGATTTAATTGGTTACAAATTAATTCTCCCGAATCACATTCTCTAGTGCACTCAAAGGAATCCGAAAGGGAACACTTCAATATTCAAAGTGTTTCGATTAATTTGAATAGATTCTCTGTGTTACGAAAAATATTCGATTTGGTCAAACGAATCTCGTTGTTAAGATCTTCGACTTGTTTTTCGATTGAATCTAGCTCCTTAATCAATGGCTCAGCATCCGAATCAATCGCAATCCGAAGCTTTTTGATTTCTCGACAGTTGTTTTGATACTCATTTTGCCATTTCTTTAGCTCATCAAACATGGGTCCAACATCTTCGTGCAGATACGCCATCGTTTTCGATAAAGTTCCAATCATTTGACAGAGTGATTGTACATCACTTTTTAATCGATCAGTGTCATTGACCGAGGCGATTGGACTTGATGAAGATAACATTGACTCATTCATAACACTTTGATTTGTTTTGATTTGACCTTCAAGTTCTTGTTTAGTTTTCATAATTTGTTTCACTAAATGCCCTTTGTTTCTATCTCCTCCTCCCGAATCATAGAAGTCATTATGATTGCTGTCATCGATATCCATTGGATCTTCTCTGGCATCAATTAGAAACGATTCCTGAAGCTTTTGTGAGCTGATCAAAAACTCATCATTCTTGTCGTCGATCGTTGTCGGTGTCCAAATGTTTGCAGAAGATTGAGCAGTTGTCTCCCCAGATAAACGTTCCACTCGATTCTCATTCAATGCGTTCAATCTTGATCTTGATGCTGTCATGACACGAGGCGGAGCCGGTCTAGAGCTTTTCGGTCTGGCCGATTGTCTCATCGGTACATCATTCGATGATTCAGAAATCATCTCCGAATTCATTTCGGTTGATTGTCTAATTTTCTCCTTGATCGATCTTTGCATCAAATCTTGTGATTCACTCAAAAAATTTTTTTTGAGTGAATTCTTTTGCTGATCTTCCCGACGACTATCGAGAACATCATCATCATGTTTATTATTCATACTATTCTTATCAGCTTGAACAATTTCATCATCAGCACCTTCATCGTAATCGATCGGTACGACAATTGTGTTAGAATTATCATTAAAATTTTTTCGATTTTTTTGTTCCGAATCAGTTTGATGATCGCTACTAACATCATTAATAATTCGATCCGTAAATTTCTCTTGAGCATTCTTTTCATACGGGAATTTCGTATTCAATTCTATATTTAGAACGTTTTCAGACAGAAATTTTGGTGCTTTTTCTTCGCTGAGAATGTCATTTTGATCAATATTCGAAATCGAATCGATAATTTTGTTTGGCTCATTATTATGTTCGGCGGATGTTTCGATTTCTTTTCTCTCTTCGGATCTATAAATCGATTCGATTTCATTCGCTCGATCATTTAAGTGATTTCGATTGAAACTTTTCTCAGAATCCAGATTGTTATGATCCTCTTCATCACCATCGACATCATCGGCATCTTCGATATCGTTTCGTTTCAGATTATTATCATTGTCATTATTATTATCGACATCAATTTTAATTTGATCGCTATTAAAATTGGAGTTTTTCATTTGGCTTCTATCGTTCAATTTGGATTGATTCGATCGTTTTGTTACCGATGAAGATAATGATGAAGATCGAATTGATTGTTTGCGATTCTTGTTCTTCATTGAACTTTCATCGGTTTTCGACAATGAAGACAATGATGGTTGATTGTGATCAGAACTTACCAAAGAATGATTACGATTTTGAGATTTTTGATTCGATGATGATTGTTGAATTGATGACTTTCTATTGATCCCCATCGATGATGCGGATGATTCTTTCCGAGATGGATTTGTTGTTTGCTGTTGATGATGATCTTTACGTAATCTCTCGACTGATTCCACAAATGGTCTCTTATCTAGAACGCATTTAGCAAATTCGTTGAGGAATTTATTGGTTTTCTCACATTCCACACCGGAAACAATTTTCGATGATTTTATGTCCAACGAAAATTTGGGATTAATTAAACCTTTTTGTTTTCGAATTTGTCGGATAGAAAAGGGAACGAAAAGAAAGCTTAATTATCAAATCTATAAAACATTTCGTAATAATGAAAATGTTTGAAATAGGAAACGAAACAGGCCCAACAAACCAATCACTTCGATGAGTTTATCAAGAAAAGCCATTTTTGTTTCTTTGTTTGAGTTAACATTTTCAAAATTGAATTCATCCTCGGTGTAGAGGCCACGAAGATATCCAGTCGTTTTGATCGTCTTCATAACCGTATTATTTGTTTCGTTTAGTTTAGTTTAGTTTAGGTTTGGATCCGTTTCCGGACCGAAATCGAACGACAAAAATGCAAAGGAAAATATTCGATTGTTGGACATCAAAAAGCATCGACGAAATTACGTTTTTTTCGTACATTTCAATCATTGAAATGACAACAGATACAAAAAGAAGATAAAGAAACGAATTGTTTGATTGCGAGAGGGAGGGAGATTTTACATCGATGATCCAAGTGATGATGATCCATTGGCCGAAAGAAAAATCGATTTCGATCAACGATTTAATCATTGTGTTTTTTTCGATGATCGGTGATGAAAGAAATCAATTTGTTTTGCGAGAATGAAAATAATAAAAGAAAGATAACAAATAAGTGAAAACTTTTGTACGGAATCAAATGAAAATAAGAAAAACTAGAAGCTAATAGATAGCGTATAAAGGAATGGAATGTCCAATTTGTTTGAATTTCTTAACATTTCTCATTTCGTTATCTCACCATTGTTGTTAGATCGAAGAGAAATCGAAACGGTGGCCTTGATAGAATCTTCTCAGTGATTGCCGGTCGTTTCACTATTTTGCTCCAGAGATCAATATTCGATTTGATCAAACGAGGATTGACTTTTTCGATTTTTTGGGACATTTTTTTATTTCGATCTCTCAATCGATTCAGCGATTATTTCTCGAAAGTGTTGATGATTATGGCTTATTGTATTCTGTTTCCTTTCGGAACATTCACTTCCCCTAGCGCATTCCGAATGATTCCTTTAACTCAGAAAGAAACGAATTTTTTCCTACACCACTAAGGACCGAGGATGATCAGATTGGAAATTTTAACTAGTCTAAAATCAATAGCGAATGAAAACAATAAAAAAATTCTGTTGGTTCTCTAACACAATGGTAACCATAGTTTCCCGCAAACGATGAAAATGCAAATTCTATGGAACGTACTTCTTGAAAAGCTCTCTCTTTCTCTCTCGAATGACTATTTTTTCTCTGGTTCTTGTTTTCGGCAAAAAAAGCACTTCGAGGCATTTCTTGACGAGAATGATTTTCTCTTTTTTTCCTCGCTAACTTTTATGAATGGAATGAATGAATTTTTCTCGCCAAACAGTTTTAATAATGGCAAAAGTTCTTAATCCATCTACCGATACGAAAATGTCGATAGGGAAGTACATTGAGGATAACGAAGATTGCTGGTGATGGTTGTTGATCAAAAAGATGCCTTCTAAATTTAATTCTCAATTCTAGAATTATTTACACTTACAGCACTATTAGCAGTTTTGTTCAAACTAGTTCTTTAATTCGCAGTATCCTTTGATGATCAAAACTGGTCGTTGCTCGATTCTTTCTTTTCTCTGCATGCCTAGATCTTGTTATTTGTTTGTTGCTCATCTCTCAATTGTATTAAATTTCGATCGATGCTATAAAAGGTTTATAATTTTGATTGGAAGAAAACCTTCTAATTGTTTATTTTTTTTAAATTGAATTCATTTATTTCAGATTTCAAATAAAATAACAAAAATGTCTTCCGAGAAGGAAAATTTCAAGCAAAGATGCCGGCAGCTAGAAGCTCAAGATAATCTCGGTGAAGCTTTTAAATGTGCCTTGATTTTGCAACGAATCGATCCATCGGATCAGGAAACTTTGGATACTCTGCGTAGATTGAATGAAAAAATTCAACGTTTCGCTCAAGAAGCTAATTCTACTGAAAATCGTATGAAACAAATGCTGAAGTATTTACGCGATGATACTATTGATGACGATAAACGAATCGGCGCCGGAAACAATCTGATCGCTTTGGTACGAGATGAAGCAGGCCAAAAATTATTCATCGCAAACAAAGGCCTAGAGCTTTTGGTTTTGTTGTTGAAAAACTCTAAATTATCGTTTGAAATTCACTTAGCCATGGTTAGAGTTTTAGGGCAGCTGACTGATTCAACGATCGAAATCGCTTCGAAAGTTTTCGCTGATGTTGGGATCGATTTCATCATAGAAATAATGTCGAGACAAAAAAATGATGAATTTTTAATCGCTTGTCAACATGCGATTCAAGGGTTGTTGACGCAATTTTCTGGTTATAATGTTAAAAAAGAGAAAAAATTCGATCAAGATCGTTTCGTGAAATATGAGCCAAAAATCGATTCTATAATGAAATCATTGATTGAAAGAATTAATCAACGTATGATGACGGCTAAATGTCGTGATTCACTTTTGGAAACCTTGATGGTCAACATTGGTTTTGAAGCAACGAATTGGTCTCAAAAATTTGTGCAGAATGATAACGCACTTGAACGTTTGCTAGATATTGCATGTGAATTGATCGAAGTTCGCTATGAAAGTAGCATCCCAATAACAGTCGATACCCGAACACATGTTTCATTGTGTTTGGAAAAGATATATGGCAGTCTAAATTGTGATAAACTTCGAGAACAATTCAGAGAGAAGACAATGCAATATGTCAATTCCTTTCTCAAAGGTCCTGATATTGAGAAAAAAGTCCAAATTACTGCTGCAATCACTGCTTTATTGAATGGTCCATTCGAGGTTGGCAGTTATTGTCTCTCGCAACAAGGGATTATCGAAATGATGCTAGCTATGGCGAATTCAAACGATCTCATTCAACAATGTGTCGCTGCTGAAGCTCTAATCGCTGCTTCTGTGAAAAAAGATAAGAGTCAAAGTATCGCTAATCAAGGTATTGGTATTTTGAAGGCCCTTTTCAAATCGTCAAATCCTAAAATCAAAGTTCGAGCTTTAGTCGGTCTTTGTAAGCTTGGTTCAGTAGGTGGGACTGACTCATCAGCTCAAATTTTGCCAACCGAATCTACTGAAGAGCTATTTAAAGCATGTTGTCAGTTGTTGAATACCACCAAAAAAGAAAAAGAAGATGTAAAAAAATGGGCTGCTGAAGGCCTCGCCTATTTATCATTGAATGCCAGCATCAAAGAGATGTTGATCGAAGACCTAGATTCATTAAAAAAATTAATCGATCTCGGAAAAACAGGTGAATTATCGTCGTTATTCGGTGTAGTCACCACATTAGTCAATCTCACAAACAGTTACGAGAAACAAGAGATAACGCCTGAAATGAAAGAGTTGGCTAAATTTGCCAAACAACATGTTCCCGAAGAGCATGAATTTGATTCGAAAGAATTCGTCGATAAAAGATGTAAGATTCTTGGTGAGAACAATGTCACAACAACATTGGTAGCATTGTCAAAAACTAGAGCCAAAACAAGTCGAGAGATGATTTGTCGCGTTTTCAATGCCATTTGTGAATACCAAAATCTTCGAGGTTTTGTTGTACAACAAGGTGGCGTCAAGGTATTAATCAATTTAGCTTTAGAAAACAATTCTGAAACTGGCCGACGTTTAGCAGCTCAAGCGATATCACGGATCGCTATAACAAACGACCCTAATTTAGTGTTCCCTGGTCAACGATCAATAGAAGTTGTGGGACCAATCATGGAATTGTTGCATCCAGATTGTAATGCATTACAAAATTTCGAAGCCTTAATGGCTTTGACAAATCTTGCTCAAATGAGTGTTCAAGTTCGAAATAGAATCCTGAAAGATGGAGGATTCTCGAAGATCGAAAACTATTGTTATGAAGATCATGTGATGTTAAAACGATCATCCGTTCAATGCATTGCTAATTTGGTGCTATCCGATCAGGTGGTCAAACTTTTTGAAGGCCAAAATGATCGCGTCAAATATTTTGTCATCTTGACTAGCGATGACGATCTAGATACAGCATCAGCTGCTGCTGGTGCCCTAGCAATGTTAACATCGATCTCGCCAAAATCTTCTCAAAAAATTTTTGAGGCAAAGGATTGGCGACAAAATCTATTACAATTGGTCTCAAGTAAATATCCAGACCTTCAACATCGTGGCATTGTAATCATTTACAATGTGATTTCGGCGAACGTGGAGTGCGCTCGTAAAGTGATCGAAACGGAGCTATTGGAAATACTAATGGCTCTAGTACGACCAGAGATGAGTGGAATCAATGAAACAATCAAAGAGATTGCAGCGAAATGTTTGGAGCGAGCCGAGCAATTGAAACTTATCAAACACATCAAAGATTTGAACATCAAAAGCGAACAAGATAATGATCGGACAGTATGAGTTCTTGTAAACTCCGAAAAAATAAACTTTTATTAGCAGAAGCAACTGAAAATTATAACTGAAATGTAAATTTCGTGGTTTTCTAAAACTCTCAAAAAAAACTGAAAAAAATACAAACATTTTAATCGGCAAAAAAATTACCATTGTTTAATTCGAAAAATTTGCATCATCGATTGAAGTGCCAATAAATTACGATGATAATGGAGGAGTCGGGGATAACGGTGATGGTTGTTTTGTTGCATTCGTTGTGCCTGTTATCGAGTCACTTGAAGATTGAGATTTAGATAAGTTTTTTCTCAATTTCATATGTCGAAGATGATGATCCGAATTTAAATGATTTAATTCATTTAGCAATGTTTCATAACGATATGATACTCGAATACTGGGTAGATTAGTTCGTTGAATATCGTTTCCTTCCACACCTTCTTGTTGATAATTTGCGCCGATCCAATGTTGTTTAAATTCCGATGGGAAACCAGACATCAGAACAGAATTTCTGGCCAACTCACTCATATCACAACTACTTAATTTCCACACTTGGGCTGCAATCGAGTATTCTTCCATCAAAGGTTCCTTTTAAATTCGAAAAAAATGTCAAAAATTATCATCTTACAAGTTTAATACAAAATATGGACTCGCTTTTGTGAAATGAAATTGTAACGGATCATCAGTTGAGAGTGAAACAAAAAGACCACGAGAAGCGAATTCAGGTAATGGATTACGATGATAATTTAAGAACAGAGAATTATTTGATAACGGTGACATTGCGATGCCGATCTGTGTCAGATAGTAGAGATATTGTAAAACTGGAACTTTTCGTAGTAGAAGACCATGACTGATATTTTCGGCAAGTAGAAAGCCACCGATGAGATGTTGAATGTTACCTGCTTCACCACAATGTGGACGAAGTACAAAAGTATTCATTCCTCGCTCTTTACGGAAATGATTCAAGATGACCATGTTTGCATACATATAGTAGAGATAGTAATTACTATATTCAATATCCAGAAAATGATTAGATTCAATATCGAATTTGGTCGGTTTAGACTTACTAGGGGGGATTCTCTTTGCCAATCCAATTACTTGGCAAAGGTATGCCTTGAGCGAACATTGGATTCTCGTGTTTCGACTCATCATCAACGGAGTCGAAACCGGTAACATAATTTAAAAAAACATGCAATTCTGGATGTGTATTGGGATTATTGGTAACCTCAAACAATGGCATGAATATGTTATGTAGCATTTGGCCAAAATTTTCAAAAAGATTGTTAGCTCGATAAACATCGCTAAGAAGCGAAAGAAACAAAGGTAACACAATAAATATGAAATTATAACTTATTCACTCACTAGAGTCGAGGAATCTGAATGATCCAACGAACCGTATCTGAATAGACATTGTTTGTCAATGCCCATTTAGCTAAATCATCCCATTCATAAGCGCTACGGCCATAGATCGATAATCTCCATTCCGCTTGCTGGTATTTTGATTCTTCAAGATCAGCCATGACTTCCTAGAACAGATAAGGCGAGATAGAAAAAACCAAATAGAGCAAGCTATGGTGGTTTTAAAAAAATGCTACCTTTAAAATTTCAGCGAAATAGACTCCCTTAATGTAATTATCAGTCTTCAAAAATATCTCTCTCAATCTTGATTCACCGATAGGATTATATTTGGCATTAAATTTATCGAAACGATGAAATGTATTACGATCAGCGTGAACATCGAGCATATCGACACTCAAATCATAACTGGTCAGATTCAATGAATCGAATACTTGTTCCAAGGTCAATGGTTTACCGTTTTCCAAACAAACTAAATCATTTCGGCGAGTTTTGATCGTTTTTTTTATGAAACGCAACAAATGCTTTTGATTCATACAAGAAGCTGCGTGGATATGTGTATCGACTTTTCGAGTGTTGTAGAAATCTCTATGAGGTACAGCTTTCTGTGATCTTAGTTCATTCATCTCATTCAACAGCACATGTAGCTGGTATTTGTGTGTGAGATAAGCTAATCGCTTATAACAATACGATTTCAAAGGTCCATCGGTGATGATTTTGCACATAAATTTCATATCATCTATAAAATGATGAAATTCTTTCACTTTGTATGCTTCTAGAGTGATAATGAGAATAAAAATTAATTTTTTCATTTCTCCAAAAGCTCTTTGACTAACTTTTTTCTTTTTCAAAATCTTCTTGATTTCGGTAAACCTGAATGATACCATTGTCCATCTGTAGAATATAATTAAGATCCTCCGGTATCGAGATGTTCCATGGGTCAGAGACGACTGGTGGTTCATCATAATTAACTTGAGAGAAATTATTTTATTAAGAGATCGATCACAAAATCGTTTAGATTTAATAGAATACCAAATTCGTGTCTATAATCTGTTTTGTGTGAGGAATTCAGAACACGTTTAGCCATTTCCGGAAACGATTGAAATGATTCTTTCATATAGGATTCGCGTAAACGCATAGCTTTCAAAAGATTATAGTGGAGAATCGGATCTTCAATCGGTGTCTGTTTCAAAATTTTCATTAATTTTTCCAATTAGAAGAATTTTTCACTTACACTCAGAGCATTTTCGCCAGAGATATAGACGCGTTGAAAATCAAGATGGCCGAGATGGTTTGATGAACTGGTCATCGTTGATGCTGTCGTAATGTTCGAATCGGTTTCGTCAACCTTGGAACTTTTGTTGTCGAGATTCGAATGATTTAAATTTGACTCTATTTTTTTGACAATAAGATTAGTATAATTAAATGAAAGTGCTTTGATATTTTGCGGATTTAGATTTGAATTAATCAATTCATATCAATCATACCTTCTTTGTCGAAATAAGATGCTCTTTCTTCAAGATCTTTTAGAACAATTTGCTGAGCAACGATTTTCTTTTGTTCCTCGAGTTCGATAGGATAATGTGGCAACGTATACGGTGCGCTGATCTCTTTGGCACCTAGTTCTGAGTTGACAATCTCTCGTGGAATATCCGTATCATCATCATCATCGTCTTCTTCAATCTCATCCGCTTCGGCACCAAGAGCCGATGTTGCTTGCAACAAAATCTCTTTCTCTTTGTTTATATCCATTTTATACCTCTTCTTTCGTTTCTACTGTGATCTATGGGTAGATGAAAAACAATGGGATAGGGATTTGGAATAGGATCGATCAAACAATTCAGAGGACTGTTTCTCGTTATCTTTCTCTTTCTCGCTGCTCTTTTGATAGTTCTTGTTTATTTGCTTTTGTCACGATTAAAATCGACTGACTGATCGAGATATGGTCTCGGTTTTTGAATTATTAGGTAATTTTGAAAAGGAAATTTTGCTTAAGCGAGAGAATTGGAGAGAGGTAGGAAAATGATTGAGGGGATCGATTTACTCTGATCGATTCGGTAAAAAATTTAATCGTTTCCTGTTGAAACAATGATTCTTATTTTACTTTCTCTCTCTCTTTTTTGCTTTGAAATCGAACGGATTAATAGGAAATCAGGATTAAAACACATATACTGAAACAAATGAATGCATACGGAAAATCCAATGTTTTACACCAAAATCGATTGTTAATCAGTGAACCATAATTTAAATAATTGTGGTTGTATAGACAAAAAAAAGATTGTGATCAGCACACACACACACACACACACACACACAGACTTAAAACTCAGAAGAACAATAGAAATTACTTTTGACTAGATTCCAATAAAAAATTAGGGCCTTGAATGGACATCAAAATGAGCCTAATAGCCTAATTTTTTATCGCTTTTTGCAAATAGGATATATTAAATCAAAACGGAAAAAAGAAGAAATGTTTGAGAGAGAGAGAGAGCGAGTTAGAAAGAGAGAGAGAGAGAGCGAGTTAGAAAGAGAGAGAGAGAGAGCGAGTTAGAGAGAGAGAGAGAGAGAGAGATAGAAAGTGAAAATCATTTAGATCGATAACGGGCGTCAGAATACAATAAATAGATCGATCAAAATTCTGTAATAAACAAAGACCGAACGCAAACTTACCAACAGGAAGAATTGTGGAAAATAAACAAACAGAAACCGATCACCATCACCATCACCATCACCATCATCATCCAATTTTCACAGCAATGGTTCTTGATGAGTCTTCTCAGTGAACCAGAATATTTGGATTCTGTAATGTTTTCTTTTTTTCTATTTCTATGCTCAGATTTCGATAATTCTCAAAGAACGCGATCAATACCGTAACACAATTATCGTATCACACAATGAACAATCTTAAACTAACTAGCTGTAAACTATCCACTCTTCAAGTGATTATATCACTAGACCAGATCTAGTTACTAGAGAACAGAAGGCAGAGAATCTCTGCTGGAAGCGCATTCGTTTTCACTTCGGTCTCGAATTCCAAATAGAAAAAAAAACTTTATTTTACAATCTCACTAATGATTTCGTATGATTTTGAGAAAAAGAGAGAGAGAGAGAGAGAGAGAGAGAGAGACAGAAAAAAGAAAAGTATACTAGGGACAGCAATTAATTCAAACAGTAGAAAAATGGAAAAAATCGACTCGAATACAGTTCTCGTTTTTTTTTTCTCAAGGTCTATCTATCTATTTCGATTGGATTTCGAAAAAAAATCAATTGATTGATGACGGAAGAGGAAGAGGGAGAAGAGGAGAGTGTTGTCGTGAGGATGAATATAAATTCATCATCTATCAGTTACTTTGAAGAGTGATGATCAATCTTCTGCTTCAGCATCATGCGGTAAAGATAAATTTGAAAGAAATTAAGAGTGAACTATTTGGAAATTTTGCTGTCGAAAAGCAGTAGCCAGAAAAAATTAATCAACCGATTGATGAAAGAATGTATTTCTTTCGAAATCAATCAGATCATCATCATCATCGTTAATCAATCTGTTTCGATAAGATCAAGCTGTTTTGGGTTTCGATGTCAATATTGATCACTCTTGTTAGCTTTTTTTTATTTTTTATTTTTTCGGTAGTCTTCCATCGACTGATTTCGACTGACGACTGATGATATGAGAGAAAAAATCCAAATCATCAAATCAGAAAAAATTATCGCGAAATCATTTTGTGATTATAATGATTATCAAGCTGATCGATCGAAAAAAGACCTCGCTGGTCGGCATCGTTCCCGATGACAAGAAAAGCTCTCTGTCCATGATTTTCCGCTTTGAATTTCTTAATCATGGGCCTAATGAAGGTATTGGAGAATCCTAATGCAGACATTTTTTTTCTACCCTTAAGTGTAAGACTTCGAAAAGCTGACCAAGTTCCATTCGCTGATGCTACACATAAAATATGTCGTTTTTTGTGGTAATAAATTAGACCAGGTTTATGGTGAAGATTATCACCACAAAGAGTACTGATCTTTAATCGATTGACAAGATCTGGATCTAAAATATCGCCTAGCTTTAGAATCGTTCCATCGATCCAATGTGTGTAGACATCTATGAAACCATTGAATGCTCGAAACCTGCGATCAATTTCATACGAATCCATTTGTTTCCAATCGATTTCACCATCAGATTTCTCTATTTTTGGAGCTTTGAATGATTGCAATTAGAAATTGCCCAATATTAATCTAATTTTACCATTAGTAATTCCATCCTCAGATTGTTCTTTGAGATTGGAGAGATAAAAATCGAGATTTTCTAAACATTGCCATACCTTAAAATGAATGGGTCATGGTGATCAAAGCTTTGGATAGAAAAACAAGACATACAAGCTTGGCACCGATAGGAGCCATTATTTTTTTTAATTGTAACGAAGAGATTCGATGAAGAATCTCGATTGGTTGCTGTAGAAGGATTTCTCCGGTATCAAATTTTTTAGAATGAATTCGTATTATTGTTATGCCAGTGACAGAATCTCCAGCCAGTACTGCTCGCTGGATTGGCGATGCTCCACGCCATCGAGGTAATAATGATCCATGGACATTTAACATTCCTAAAATTTCAAAATTAGATTAGAAATCAGCACCACAAAAACGAATCATACCAAACTGACATGAATCAATGATTTTGGATGGTATCATACGTCCAAATGAAGAAATAATCCCTAAATCATAATGAAGATCATCTCTTTTCTTGAATTCATCAAACAAATTGAAAGGTTGATTGATTCTTCTACAAAACAGTCCTACGGGATTATCTTCCTTCGTAGTGATTATCTCGAGTTCTTTGATAATTTTTCGGCTAGAATCGTGATCGATAAAATTTCGATGGAGTAAACTCAGGCTATGAACACTAAAGTCGTCAGATCCAAAAAACAATATACTCAATTCTTTGGGAGAATTTGAAAATGTTGCTGCTTTTGTCGTAAGATGATTTGTTGAAAATCTAGAACAGATCAAAACCTTGACCAATAATGATTGTTTTAATCTGATTTGATTCGACCATTGATTGAATACTGCTTGCAGCATTTTATGAACACTCCGATTCACTAGATTTCTGAGATTTTAGAAGCTATTTTCATATTGAAATTTATCAAATAAAATGCAAAAATTCATAATCTCAATATAATTAGTTAAAGTTTACGAAATAAATACCTCTTATAATAGGATCATTTATCGGTTTCGGATAGATTTTCAATGATTCTTATCGAATCAGATAAAAATTTAAAATTAAGTTCGAAATTAGAACTTAATAAAAGAATTAGAGGGACATCGAAGAAGAGGATAAATCATATGATTTTCAAATGTTTTCGCAATGTGATTCTTCATAAATACAGTCTCCGATTTCTCTCTTCCTATCGCACTTTGAAGAGAGCTCAACTTTGGACCGTTTTTGGACCAAGTTGAGCAGGATTATATGCGAAAATATTGATTTCAAATTATGGAAAAAATATCTCTCATCCGATAGAATACACTAATTTGATGCAAATTTTGAACATTTTTATAGAAATTTATGTTAAAATTTTTTCTATTTCATTAGAATTGATACTACGATCGATATTGCTATTAGCTGTATGAATTTTTACCATCTCTGCTGTTTAGGTTTCCGATTGGAAAATTATTCTCAATTTGTCATATAAGACTGAATTGTTTTTTTTTGTCATTTCATTTGGTATCCAAAACATCCTTAGCATATTTCATCGTCGAAATTTTGTGGATTTCGGTATTTTGTTCACATCGAAAACTATGAAGAGAGCATAGAATCTATTCAATATATCCGCTCTCTAGGCTAAAAATGATTCTCGATTCTCTCAATGAAAGAGAAAGAGAGAGAGCATCAAATAATCGAAGTGATCAGTAAAGATCATCAATTCTTGGATCGAAATGATCCAGTAGAGAATCAAAATCAATCCATCATTATTCAAACAAAGCATAATCTATTTAATTAGTTAACCTAATCCATCATAGTTAATCGTCCGACGATCGCCATAAAAATCGCTTACTTAAACAACAATGGGACTTGATTATTTTGAAAATTTTTCTATCTCATTCAATACTGAGAACCACCACTGAATAATATTCAAAGGTTTTCTTCTCACCTTATTCTCATTTCGGTTCCAATCTGCTCAATCTATTAATATTTCCTTGATAATTATTCTAAACAATGTGTCGAAAGTTTATGCTCGACGAGGGTAATCAATTAATCATTTTCGATTCATTTCATTATCTTTTGTCTTCGTTCTCTTATCTTTGTTTGTTTAATTTGTTTCAAATCATTTGAGAGAGAGAAAAGCTAGGAGTAAAATATTTCCTTTCTCCCTCTCTGAATTTCCTGATTAGAGAGAAAAACTGTTCACCTTGATTCGAATCAAGGAAACTCTCTCTCTCTCTCTCTCTCTCTCTCTCTCTCTCTCTCTCTCTCTCTACGTTGTTCTATCTACCTATCTTTGTTTGAATCGCAATAAAACGTAGACAATAAATCTATCTATTTTATTCATAAATGACTGGTATCTATTACAAGAATCAGAAACAGAAAATGAAAAAAAAAATTAATCCCAATTATTTTTTCATTGATAATTTAGAATTTTTGATCTGATCTGAATATGGATCGATCTAATCGAGAATGAGGAAAGATTGTTATGATTGATATGAAGAGAAATCTGGAAACGATCAAGAAGATCTAGCTGATTAGTTTCTCTCTTGAGAGAGCTGATCTTATCAGAAAGAATTTTCGAAATTTATCGATTATTTTTTTGCGGACGATTCCATCATCGGAAAATGGATGAAATTCTGGTCTCAGAATGAGAGACGCTATTCATTCTATAAGGAGCTTTAATTTCCAACAAATTTATTTGAAAAGCTGTTGGCTAGTTTCTTTTTCTATCCAACACTATTTTTCGATCAATCAATCAATCAATCAGAGAATCAAATATGAAGAGCGGATATATAAAAAAAGCTACGTGTTTTATCCATTTCTCTCATACTCTAATAATTGATCAATCTTCATGAATTTTTTTAATTTATTAACTTTTTCATTTCTTCAACATATTTCGATGATGTCGATCGACGATGCTGTCATTGTTGTTGATCTTCGATAATGTTTCTCTCTCTCTCTCTCTCTTCCTGTTCGTTTGATATTGATTGTTTTCAATGACTCTGAACTTGACTTCGAAAATGTCCAATGTCAAATTTTCACCTTCGAATTTTTCTTCCTTTTCAATCTTTTCTCTTTTTTCGTTCATTAAATTTAATAGCACACTACTTGTTGCTATTCTTTTGATTTGTTGCTGTTTCACATCATCATCATCATCATTGTTCGGATCGTAGCTGAAGAAAAAGAAGCTTTCTTCCCTCTCTCACTCCAAACAATCGCAAAATCTTTTGTTTTTTGAATTCTTTAAGATAAAAAAACGAGCTTTAGTTTGATATTATCGATGTGATTTCCGGTTCCTAGGGATTGTTTTCGTTGATAAAGTGTCTAGTCGATTTACAAATGTAGTTCTGAGTGTAAAAAACCTGAAAATTTTGTTAAATTGATCCATTTTTAGTCATAAAAAAAAGAAAATCAATTCGATCGGCTGAAAGAAAACTACAGCGAAAAGAAAGAGGAAGAGATTCCATCATCGATGACAATAAACAGAATTTTTGTAGTTTAGTTGAAAAAACAAAAAATTGTAGCCATTGAGTTTAGATCGATTTTTCACTCCATCATCATCTTCATCTTCATCTTCTAGTTTTCTGTACATTTTCTCGTTCTCCATCGAAAACGGCGGAAAAAAAGAAAAAAGAAAATCAATGACTAAATTAAGCTGTCGACCTTCGACAACATTGAACACTATCAAGTCTCCACCATCACCACCATCAACATCATCATCGCCGCCAACAACATCGTAAACAACAAACAAATATCGTCAACAACAACAACGTCATTATAATCAATCTCATCAAATCGATCAGCTCTTTGAATAATGCTGATGCTTAACACAAACATTGGCACTCACACACACACTCACACACACACACACACACACACACATTCATTGTTGATTGATCCTCTTCATCGGAAAAGAGGTTCGTGGATCCTAAACTAACTAACTGCTTATTTACCTCTTCTGTCTCTCCCTCACTTCTCCTCTCGTTTGAGATGATCAAAAACGTCTGGTATGCATCTATACCTTGATCGATCGATCTACCAACCTACCTGTTGTGAGGCTGATTGTGAACATGGCTGTGTGTGTTTGTTATGTTTGACGATCTAGAGAACACAAGAGATAGAGAAATAATCATCGGATCAAAAAGATATAATCTCTATCGAAACAATCTGACTAAAGATTTTCAATATGTTTGAAAGAAGAATGGAATGTTTTTTTTCTCCTTCACAAAATGGAAAACAAAAAAAAAAAAAAAGAACAATTGGCCTTCACCTTCGCCTTCAAAATTGATTTCAAAAAAAAAAAAAAAAACAAACAATAAATTAATACAAACGACGACGACAGAGAAAACATTTCTATTTCCCTTTCTTTCTATCTGCAGACAGTACTTACTTTTACCTCCTAATTCGAAAAGTACAGCATATTACAATTTTACCCACAGTAGATGGTTTACGAATGGAATGGAATAATTAGGAATAAAGATTCTCAAACTTAAGGTAATTTTTTTTCTAAATGATTCAAAGACTTTCATTTGTGAAGAAGCAAAACACCTAAACAGGGACCAAAAGAGCGCATCGTAAAGTTTTGCAGAACATTTGATTAAGACGATCTATGGTATCCAAATAACGGCATTCTTTTTTTTCAACAAGGAATTAGCGTTCTTTAAATCATTTCAAATCATTCGATATATCTTTTTAGAGAATTGAAGGAATGATGAAAAGCATTTAGAAACGCGCTTCAATCATTCAACAAAAGACGCTCGCTCTCAGGCGTATTGAAGTGCGCCACATTACCTGCGTTGTTTAAAATTAAATTTTTTGTTTTTCTTTCCTGAATCTCAATTCTTCACTGGCTCCGAACACCTAAGCAATCCATTGGACGATCAAAGTAACGGAAATGTTTTTCGCCTCTTTTTATTTTCGTTTCTCTTTCCGCTATGGTTAACGAACATTGATGTTTTGAATTGTTTTTTGATAGCTCAAAAATTGATCCTTATTCAATTAGAATTGTTTTTTCAATAATAATTTTAGAACCAAACAATTAAAAATCAATGAAAATATATTTCGATTTATGTCAAAAATCAAAAAAAAAATATTTTCGAGATAGAGAGAGAGAGAAGATAGATTCTTCACAACCTAACAATCTAACTAGAGAGCCTTAATTAAACCCAGAAAATTATGAATATGATTGGAAATTATCAGTGAAAATACATCCAGAAACAGAGAGCGAGAGAGAGAGAGGTGAAGTAGGAAGAGGAGAAGAAAGGATGAGAATTTTTCCCCTCCTTACACTCAGAGCACAACACTCAAGGATTCTTCCAAGGATTTTTTTTCCGCTTTTTTTTCGGCAACAATAGCAGTGCATCACTACAACTTTCTAAACACAAGCAATCCCATAGCTTAAATAGGAAGAAAAAGAGAAAAGAAAGATCAGGAGATTTTCTAGTGTACATTGAAGAGTGAGGTGATAGAAATATTAAAATATTTGATTCGATTAATTTCGGATCGAAATCTTCAATTGTATCGATTGATTTTTTGCACTATGTTTTACTGTTGTTTGCAGTTATTTTCTCCGTTCGAATCTTAAAATCTTAAGATTCAAATTGATGTACGGATTTGCTCGATTATGCAGATCACATGAATCAGATCCGATTCGATTCGATCCTTCATGTTTGGTTTGCTTTAGTTTATTTTCCTTTTTATAAATATTCCAACTAATCTAATCTTTATGACATCGATTCGAACCGCATTTAGTTTGAAAAACAAACAATTTTCAGTAGGTTTTTATGCTGGAAAATCATCGAACTTTGATTTCTTTCGATTAGAATCAATGCTTAAAATCATCTAGATTTGCTTAATTTTTTTTTCGTTCAATCTCAGACATCGAATAGACTATCCCATAGACAAATTTTTTGCTTAATTAGGATGTGATTCTAGTGGATTAGATGATTCATTTTTGTGTATGATGAGAATGTTTGGGATTTTTTTATTTGTTTTTTTTCAAATCTACTCTCTTTTATTTTGTTTGTTTGATATTAACCACAATTCTAAAGGCGTTGAAAATTTTTAAACTAAAGTAGAAATTCGGTTTGATCTTAGCTAGGAGAGTTTCTCCATCTCGATGAGACAAACACTAGATACCTGCGAAATCTAATTCTGAACTGTCTGAAGATGAGATTCTAGTCTGAAATAAATTTTATTCTGCGATGGAGCAGACTAGAATCGAGCATCGAATGTTCAACAAAATACTTCCGTGACCAAAGGAACCAGATGAGGGATGATTGATTGAGGAATTCTCAACGCTTAATGAATGCAGTCGATTCGATTATAAATAGAGATAGAGCTTCACATCAGAACATTTCTTCATACAGAATATTCTCAAAGTAAATTCGTTTTTTTTGCTGAGATAGCCTATGCAACATCAATTTGATTTCTTAATTTAGATTTTGTTAAAATTATATTTTTCTTTAAAATCACTCAATTTCTATACTGTGATTCTACTTTAGTTTCATAATTCATTTATATTTTCGATCAAAACTCAAAAATCAAAACGAATAGCTTTATCGAAAGGTATAATAAGAGTTTGACGTTTTTTGTCTGTTTTTTTTTTTTTTTTTGTTCTTTATGTTTGTCTACTCGAATTTCTTTTCGACAGTCTGTGATCTATGTCGATGAGATGATGATCTAGAGATACTAGGAAGAGAGAGCGAGAGAGAGAGAGAGAGAGAGAGAGAGAGAGATCATAAATAATAATGATGGTGTTTATTTTAAAATCGGAACAAAAATGTAGAGCTGTTGAGATAGGATAGATTGAGTGAATTGGATTCAAATCAACGACTTATACAACTAGCTAAACAGCGAGAGAGAGAGAGAGAGAGAGAGAGAGAGAGAGGGGGATGAGGATAAAAAATATCATTTATTCACTAGTTTTTTTTGGTGTCGTATCTACAAAATCATCGAATGCGTTTTGTTTTTTTGATACATTTAGATGAATTTGAACATGGCGAGATAATTCGAAAGAATAATATTCTAGATTTAGATTATAAAGATTCGAAATTTAAACGATTTTGTTTGTTTCGTTTCTCGAAACGATTCGAAGTTTTAAAAGCTGCTAACCTTTTAAATTGAATTCCAAAATCATTATACTCGAGACCACAATTTTTGTAGATCTGAAAAAAATATCGATTTTTCACCAAATATTAAGTCTTACACTTTTGGGAATTATTACTTCCGTTTGATTTTGTTTTTTTTTTTTTTGAAGAAAATTCTGCTTCTCTCAATGCACCGAAAATTAAATGAATTCAATTTGAATTCAATCCAAAACAAAGTCTTTTCGTTGAATAATTATTTCCGTACGAATAGTTTTAGAGAGAAAAAGGATAGAAATTCTCAGACCATGAATAGATTCTCGCTATCCCTTGTCCTTATTGCCCCATCATCATCATCATCATCATCATCATCACCATCATTCGGTCCGATGAAAAATCATTGAGCTTAGACTTTTCTTAACTTTCATCCGAGTAACTTTAAGTCTCGTTTTGATTCTCTCTTTTCTTTCAAACTTTTTTTTTGCTGAAAAATACAAAAAAAAAAATTAGGCTACGTACTTGATTAGTGTGAATGATGATGACAGTGAGAGGAGGGAAAACCAAAAAGAATCAAACCAAAAACTGTAGAGCAAAGTGAAAATGATGGATAGTTGGAAAAATTTTCATTCGAGTGATTTATTCTTTCCAATTCTCGATGATTTGATTACTTTTTTTTTTTTCTTCACTCGAAAAATACTGTCTGTAATGGAGAAATAAGAGGAAAAAATTAATATTTTGTTGACAAAAAACCAAAAAAAAAAATGATAATAATAATAATAATCAAAGCAGACTGATCCAGTGAAGAAAATTGAGATGAGAAAATTCCGGATTGAATCATTGGTTGAAATGTTTCCAAAATTCAAATAAAAATAAATAAAAATTCTTCGGTTAATTTTTTTTTACCGTAGTAGAATACGATGATTTTTGTGGCTATGGATAAAGAGAGAGAGAGAGAGAGAGAGAGAGAGAGAGAGAGAAATTATAGAAAAGAGGAAGAAAATGACACCATTTTGGATTTGGCTTTTTTTAAAATTTTTTTTCTCAATTTTCATCCAATTTTTTTTCTATGAATTCGGCTCATTTCAATTTGAAAATACTGTTTCAGATGGAAACATTTGAAGATGGATGGGGAAAAAATTCAAATTTTTTAATCGAAAAAAATGAAGAGCCAAAACAGAGAGAGAGAGAGAGAGAGAGTAGGTTCGAGAGAGAAGAAACGAATGTTAAAAACATATGGCTTCGAAAACGAAAACGCAAACGACAACGACTACGAAAAAACTATGGTAATTTTGTGATTAAATAAGACTCTAGGAAGAAAGTTTCGAGACAAAGGTGATTTATCGAGAACGAATGATCTCACCTTGAATCTGATCACTAAATATTGAAGTGAATCGAGAGATGGAAATTTCGGACCTCGATTATAATCAATGAGAATGGAAAATCTTATCTAGATTCAATCTAGAAGTGAAGCTGAAATAATCTAAAGATTACAATCTCTGCTACTCTGATTTCTTGTTTATAAAAATAGATCGATTAATTAGACTCGATGGATTGACATTCATCATTTTTTGCAATGAATAAAAAATAATAAATTGGCACTAGGAAAAGCTTCCTGGGGCTGAAGCAGATGCACAAGTGTTTGTTTGTTTGTTTGTTTGTTTGTTTTCTAGTCTTAGTCCTCTTGTGCTAATTTTTTTTCTTTTTTTTTTTTTTAATGATTAGGATTATTTAGAGATTTTCATTCGAAGTTAAATTTTTATTTTATTTCGAAAATGATGGTGTGCTTGATAAGTCTTCCTGGATTACAAATATGTAAGGAAGGAAATCTTTATGAATGGATTTTGTTTTTAGTTTTTTTCAAATTTCAAATTTTCGATGAATTGGGAGAAAATTTTTGCGAAAAATAAAAATTCAATTTTGAGCAGCCTCATTATGTGCAGCATTATCGATCGATCTCAATCCATAAACCCTTTGTTCTATGAATTCTTCTTTTTCTCTCTAATTTCAAAATATTAAATTATATTCGGAATTTGTGATTGATGCGAGATTCTTTCGAAATCGCCAGTGGATTATCCTTTTCTCTCTCTCTCTCTCTCTCTCTCTCTCTCTCTCTCTCTCTCTCTCTTCCCACCTGTTACCCTGTGAAGATATTCTCTTTTATTGTTTAATTCTCAATGCATTCATCGACAGATTTTCTTTGATCAAATTTTATTGTTCAAAGTTCTCGATCATAATCGGATGCGTTTTTTCACCCTTTGTTTTCTTTGTCGATTTCTTTTGAAAGCTTTTGATTTTGTTTAACCATAGAAAGTAGAGATCATTGAACTAGATCTCATCGTTTGGAATCGCAATAATCTTTCTATCAAAATCACTGATTGATTGTTTACAATCAAATTTGAAATTAAAATGTAATTGTTTAATCTCCGAAAAAGGATAGGAAGGAAGAGCTAAGAGCAATCATTAAACAAATGAAAACATCAAAATTAAGTGTATCCAAAGTGTTAAATTCTATTTCATCTCCATTCAATTACTTTTCAAACTCAAGAAAATTATTGTTATCGAAGGTAAGAATTGAAATAGGTATGAGGTAAGCGGATAAAAATTTTTTGATTATTGTAGTTCAAACATCAGTACGATGCCCTTGCGTAGAACTGTTTAGCAGGAGGATTCGTTCAAAAAATTTGTAGATTTCAACATTGTTTTCAAGAAATTTTTTAGATTAAAAATTTGAAAATTAACAAAAATATACACTACACCTTTGATAAGAGATCTTAATAACAAGATAATCAATTGAGAATCAAATCGAATGAGAGGGTTGAAGTAAATTATAATTTACTTCAAACTAGAGCTCAATTTTTTCTATAATTGAACGAAATCAAAATAAAATACTTCGAATTAAATCTTGAATTTGTCACACATCTTTTTCCTTGGTTGTTTTTTTCCGCTCTGTCCCAAAAAATCTTTAACTCAGTCATCGGTTGCGATATCTGGTTAAGTAATCGCTCGATGAACTGATAATATCTTCTCTGTGTCTGTGTATGTGTGTGTGTGTGTGTGTTTGTTAGGGAGCGTTTGTGTTTGATATAGTTTCTCTTTAATTTTAAAATAGCAAATAATAATTTTTTTGTTTATTATTTCTGTCCTCTTTATACTTGTCATCTTCAGCTTGAAATCACTTCCTTCCATCTTTGATCTTGTTTTTTTTGTTACATTTCAACACTCTAATGATCTGATGATAGTTTGGACATTACCTGTTGCGAGCAGGTTCCTTCAACGTAGCAAACGAACGAACGTCCGTTTTAGCCTAAGATTTCCGCTTTCAATTTTTACCAATGATTTTTTTTTTCATTCAACGGATTGATTGGATATATTCAATCAAGCCCTGCAGCAGTAGTCGGTGGCGATGATGATTGAAAGATTAATGCGAGATGGATCGATTTGACAGATGAAATTTGGAAGAAAAATCAAAATATCATCAAATTTTAACATCGGATTTATTTAGTTTTGCATTCTAAAAACCGAAATGCATTTTGAAATAAACATTTTGATAGACTTCTTGACTTGGAATCGGCTTCAAAACCTTTGGAATAGGTTCTGATTGCAAAAATCTATTGTTTTAATGATCTATTTTCTAAAAATCCTAAAAGAACGACTAGCTCAATTATGAAAATCGCAACGATACACCTTGAGTTTCATGCGAAGGTTCGCCTTGTAACGACACAAGCACACACACACACACACACACTCGCTCTCCTCTTTCTCATTTCCACTTTTCAGTTAATTATTATTTTTTTCATACTCTCTATTTTGATTCGATTTTGTATTCGTTTTAATCTTGGTTTTTCCGAAAGAAATAAAATTCTCAATAAAACTTTAACAATCGACTCAATTTCCTTTCTTTTCAGCATCGATTAGGAGGAAGATGAATGTTTGAATTCTTATTGATTTTGGGTCTTTTTTGCAATGAAATGGAAGATTTTAACAATTTTCTATCTCAATGGACTTTGATTTCAATCAAAATCAAGATCAAGATGATGATAATGGAACGAGAGAAATTTTAAATTGCTTTATGATTATAATCATTATTATTATTATTATTACATCGGTTTTCCATCAATCAAAATCTTAACGAATTCATTGAACTTGTCCTTAAGTTGAGGGTCTATTTTGAAAAGCGTACAATATTTTTCCCAACTTGAATTCACCAATAAAGAATGAATAGCTAAGCAGAGGAACGATTTTTATTTGAGACTCGAAACTTTGAAGCCTAAAATGATTATGATTTGAACACATAGATCAAACATAGAATGTCATTGATATTGAATGAAAACTCGATGATTCATCACTGAATCGATATTAGAAAAAAAACAAGTGAAACCTAATCTGCAATGCAGTTCCAAACACACCCACTTCCAAAGCATTATATAGCGAACCGATTCCGTGTCTATACGATCTTCTGATACACAACCACCACCACAATCGACAGCAAACTTTCTGATGAACGACCTTCGTTTCAAATGGAACATATATCGAGATTCTGTATTCTACGATTTCAAAGACGACTCGAGTAGAGACCAAACGATCTGTTCCAAGAATCGTGTTTTTCGCGAAAAGATAAATTAAAAAAAAAAAAGAGATTTGAAGATAGTGATGGAATCGCTAGTGCATCCAGTGCCTCCGAATTGCATCATAGTTTTTTTTCTTAATCTAATCTACAAAGTACAGCTTACAGCATCTTTTTCTAAAAGAAAAAATCTTTATTCTAGTCCATTCTTGAATGTCTCGATTCTCAATGAAAGCGAAAACTAGTGTGCTGTTTCGTTTCGATTATTGGAGGAAATTTTCAAAATTTTGGGATTTTCCCTACCATTCTTCGCTTGTTCTGCTATCTTTAAGTCGCTCTCTGCCTTTCTCTTTTAATAGTCTAAATAATAATTGAAACAATTAATGATTGAGAATCGTTCAGTAAAAATGGGATTAGAAGATGAATTAAAACTTGTTTTTTGTATTCAATACTCAACTCAATTATTACAATTTCACTTTCTCTCTATCTCTCTCTCCGCACATAAAGAGAAGGTTTTGGAAAATTCCTAGATAATGGATTGATTCAGTTGATCCAAAATTAAACGAGAGAGATTCGCAAAAAATAGATTACGTAGTGATTTCAAGAAAAGGATGATTATATGATGGAAATGATAAAAATAATTTACAAAATTTGTTCTATTTGAAAGATGCTGAAAGTTATTTATCGATAGGAATCTAGTCTAATTCTTGGCCAATATTCAACACTCAGGATGAATGAACGAGACCAAAACCAGAATGGGATAGAGAGAGAGAGAGAGAGAGAGAGAGAGAGAACTTTAGAATTCTACATCTCTCCACCCCTTCTCTGCCGAATTCCACCCCTTTATTAATTGAAAAAGTATTACGAGCTAGATGTAACTCTTTGATTGGTGTTTTTGATTGTGGGCGTATTGAGCTTTTTTCATCGCACACACACAACAGCACTCACAGCTTTCGTTCTGTAGGGCTCTATCGCAAATCTTTCATTCGTTTTTTTTTTCTCTCGCTGGATTTCTATCGCATCTTTGTTTTGATTTCTATTCGAAAATTTTCGCGATTCTCTCCGATGTATTAGATTTCAATGGGTCATTCTCGTCAATCAATTACGTTTTCTTTTTCTCTTCGCTTTGATTTTTTCTCTGTTTTATTTTTTTGGTCTGAAGAAAAATACAGCAAAGTTCTCTTGATTCGATTCTTGTTTGCGTTTCACTCATTTATTGCTGGTATTTTTTTTTTGTTTTTGCATTTTATTTTTCTTTGCTGTAGATTTTATTACTTTCTCTACATTTTCACCATTACTGTCATACTATTTTGTTTTTGTAGCTTTTTTTTCGTAAGATTTTGTCAACAAATCAACTTCTTTGAGTATCATAAAAAACTGTTGGCATTGAATGTTGAGATTTTTGTTTAGAATTTCTTAGAAATTCTAGCGAAACAAAAAAAAACGAGCTATCAAAAATTTTCTATCTTCTCTTTTCGTTTTCGTCAATACATCAACCTTATTTTGACAATCAATTTAGATGTTCTCTCATCTAAAATAGACTCACACTCTTGGATATTTACATTCATTCTAGGATGCTAGCTTCGATGGCGGTGATGGAAAAAATCAATCGATCAATCAATCGATATGATCACCTGACTCCATCCGAAAAACCTTGTGAAAGAAATAGAGAGAGAGAGAGAGAGATCTGAGAAGAAGAGTGTCGAGAAATGCTTCATTGAGATCAATGAAATTTTCTCTTCATTCTGACCTCTCTCTTCAACTTACCATCGGAATGAAGCGATGAAAATTGTCCCATTGAGACAAAAGCAAATGATTAGAATTGAATGAAATAATATTAATAACAATTTGATACTAATGAGGAATTCCAGTTTGAAGAGAAAACAAACTCGATATGGGTGTGAGTGATGATTTTCATTCCCCCAATGTCAGAGAAAATAAAGACAGATTCCCTAGGATCATCACAACATCATCCGCGAGATTGAGAGAATATCTTGCACACATATGTGTTGGTTATGATTCCGAGAAAATTGTGGAGATAGTTGTGTGATAGATGAGGATTCAAATCAAGATCTAAATTTATTAGAATATGCAAAAATAATCTTCATTGATCATTTGGGAAGCGTTTCGTAATTACTGTGACTTATTTTGAATTTTTTTTTCTCAATAAAATGATCTATGAAAAGATCGCTCAATTCTTTCGTAACTACGGAATGGAATGGTTGACTTAGAGAAGAGAAGAAAAAGATCAATGTTTTCTCTGTCAAATTTTAATCTTTTCTCCCAACTTCGAAGAAATTCAACAGAGGTGATGCTGGATACTAGAGATAGAGAGAAAGAGAGAGAGAGAGAGAGAGAGAGAGAATTCATAATCGAATTAGAATTATCTATAAATAGAATTGAATTGAATTCTAGAATAAATAAAAAATTCTCTCCAAAAAATCAAGAATTGAGAATTCAGAATGTGAGGAAGAAAGATGTGTAAAAATTCACACACAGACACACCCAATCGCCAATCAATGAATAGAATAAATGGTCGATTCTTTCAAAACTTGGTCTCCACCCCCAATTTTTTCGCTACTCTCCTTTTTTTTTGGCCTTTGAAGAATTTTTTTCCGATTAAATTAAATATTTTTCTCTTGATAGAGAAGAAAAACATAGAATTTTGATCTTTTTTCTTTGTACTTTTTAATCAATAAATCAAAAGTGAAAGTGGATGCAAATAAATTAATCTCTAAATGAATAACCTAGATAATAGTTTAGCACACTCTCTCGTTGTTCGCATCTAAGTTGGCAAAGTTTTCTCGTGTTGTCGTTGAGGGAATCGAAGGCACCGTTATATTTCGCTATTCGTGTGCATCATATTCTCAAAATTTGGTATCATAAAAGAGTTGAGAAGATTAGAAGAAAAAAAAATGAAGAGATCAGTGATTTCGATGTTTGTTTCCAATGACCACTTGGATTGAGTGAGTCTTGTTTGTTTATTTTTTGTTCGTTCGAAACGGAAATTTAATGCAAAGTTATGAAAAATACTTAAGCAGAGAGCGATAGAGAGAAGCTCATAATTAGCGTAATTTACGCACTCTTCTATTAAAGTTGGAAAAAAATTCTCACTTTGTGAAAGCAGTCTTCTTCATCTTAGCATTTCAATCCTTGACCAAATGGCGTAAAGCAAAGATATTATTAACTTAGAAAGAAAAAGATTAACGAAACGGAATCGGTTTTTGCTTTTTGAAGGCCATAGGATTTTTTAGGCGAAAAAAATAAACACATTCTACTGTTTTGATCAAAAACAATAAAAAAAAATAATATCTTAACGAAAGCCAAACATCGACAACACAAACACCTGAACGAATCAATGTGTTTTGAATGCGATTTGTCATTGGTGTCTCTCTTCCTACTTGTTGTTTGCTCTATCTCTACTTTTCTTCATAATCCATTTAATCCATTCGATTTTTTTCCGGCTGGTTGGTCATATTTGGTTCTCTTCTCTATTTCTAATTTTCTTCAAAATTTTAAGCATCCGATCAATGTTTTCTGTAAATCGTTTGATTTGATTCTTTCTGTTTTTCCACGTCGAACTACAATGGATTAAATATATTTCTAGATTTCGAAAGACGACAGCCACGATTCGAGATTCTAAATTTGAAAAGCCGCTTTCGAATCAGCTTCTAAATTCTAGTTTGCTTGCGATCACCTCTCACCTGGTTCAACCAGATTGCGTGTTTCTGATTCGTTTTCTGACTAGAATTATTAAAAACGGTATGTGAAAGAGAGATAGAGAGGGAGACATATGTAGGTACAAACAATAACAATGGAGTCGTCAAGGTTTCGATATAATTTAAAATGAGTCATCATCAGACAGCAACTCTGCAAAGATTAGAGCAGAGAGATTGAAGATTGTGATAGGAATAAAAGAAGATTATATTTCGCCCAATCAGAATAATAGTATAGCATAAAAGCGATCAACGCTATCATATTGATAATAACAATAATAATAGCGAAAATAACCTCCATAATAGGTGTAGCGATTTGAACATATCGTTCAAGACCCTCATTTACAACAAGAACTACGTTAATAATAATAAAAATAATAATAATAATGGCATGATTAAAATTTTTAATAATCAAAACAATCATTTTGATGAAGAGAATCAAAATGATGAAACCAGTTCTAATTTCATAATTCAAAACGAAATTAACGAAAACTTCATCTAGAGATCAAATTGGTGGATGAGTGGTGAAAGTAATTTTGATTGATCGATTTGATTGACGAAGAAACGTATGACCAATAGAGATCGTGTCTCTCTAGTACCCAATGCTCATCATCATTGAAATTACGAATTTTTGTTTTTCTACAAAAATCTTAGATGGAAAACAGAATATGATAAACAAGAAAACGCAGATCGAATGCGAAGCAAAAAAAAAACAAAAATCAACTCTTTCTTTTAGATCAAATGCTGATTTCTTCGAAAGTGAAGAGAGAATTTTTTCGACGATTATCTAATTCTACTAATTCAACGATATTTTGATTATTAGATTTAGAAAATCAGTATCCATTTTAGCTTGTCTAGGCTTAAATTTTTGAAGGACTAGGCTGTTTTCTTTCCTCGACGCCTTAGTTCTGCCTCATAATCGATCATTGAAAGATTCGGCAAATTGATTAGAGAGGAGAAAAACATTTTTTTCGAATTTTGTTGATGGCATCGATTTGTTTGAATTTTCTAATCCTTTCGTTATTATTATTATTATTATTATTTTTTTTTTTTTTGGAATAAATAAAAAAGCAGAAGGCGAGGGAGAGATATGTAACCTTGAATTTTTTTTTATTTATTTATTTAAGACTCTCAAAGTATTTGGAATATTTTTTTATTTGTGAAAGAAATTAATGATTCTATGGCGATGGAGATTAGATAAGAAGCATTTCGGATAACCAACGATCACTGCCAACTCTTACTTACAATTCTCCTCAATCTTTAGCTGTGAATGCAATTTTGATTGGCTCTATTTGATAGATTTCATCAATCTAATCAGAATCGATTGACAATAAATACACCTGTCATCTGTCATTTTCTACAGTCTACATATCGATCAAATTGATTCACTTCGAAATCGGAGAGAAATTATTGGTCTATTATTCTGTGATATTGGCGTTTTTTTTTCTGTAGAGAATTTTTTTCAATGAGATGCCATTGGATTCGATTCCATCTCTAGGAAGAAGCAAAACAATAGAAATGTGAGAGTAAATGAAAGGCGGACAGAGATCAAGATGGCTCTTGTAATGATGATTCATTCACCACAAAATCCTTTGAATCCTACCTATCTACAACATCAAAACAATTGCATTTCGTGCTGTTGTTGTTTGGGTTACTAGAAGATCGTTATTACCTCTACGACCATTATTCGTTCATTATAATTCGCGAAAGAATGTTCGTGATTTCTCTCTCTCTCTCTCTCTCTCTTTCTTTCTTTCTTTTAGGAATAATTGAAAGGAATGGAAATGTAAATTCTCTTCACAATAATTACCATTCTTATTACTATCACCATAGAATTGATGATGATTGTGGTGGTGGTGGTGCTGGTTGTGAGATCAAGATTGACAGTGCCCATTCATAACATTTTTTTTTTTTGAAGATTTTGCTTTTGCGTAATGAAATCTACAATCGAAGATATAGAGATCTATAAGGATGACTAAGCTATCGATTCAATAAACTATCTTCTCTCTCTCTCTCTCTCTCTCTCTCTGTTCTCTTTTACTATTCAGATAACAAATGGTTGCATTCCTAGAATATTTGATGAGTTTGGTTGCAAACAAAATCTCGGAGTAGACACAGACAACAATCTGAAACCATATCTATAGATTGATTCAGTCTGACTGTCCACTTGTCAAACACTAGTGACTAGGATCAACGAGAAAAAAAAGAGTTCTTTCTTCGGAAAGATAGCTTAGCTTTGGAACTTGATCAATAGCGATTTCGACAGTTTGATTTACCTCGATTGAATCTTAATCGAATTCAACAACCAATTTTTTTCCAGGAACATCTTAATGCATAGAATTTTAATTTTGAATTTTTTTTCCTTTTGAAATTATTTTCTATAATACTAAAAGATTGAGATGTCGATGTACTTTAAGCTTGACGATATTGAAAGAAAAATTATGTGATTTCGAGAATCTAATTAACTATTAATTAACGCTCTCTCTCTCTCTCTCTCTCTCTCTCTCTCTCTCTCTCTCTCTCTCTCTCTATCGATACGTGTTTGATTTATATTTTTTTAAAATCTACCTTGTTTGTTTCTTCGTTCTCTTTATGTCATCTATAATTATGGTTTCGTAGATTCTATTTCCTACTCTATTAGCATCATTCGTTTCACTTTTTTTTTTCATCTGATTAACAAAAACCAAATCAGGTCATCAACATTATATTTTTTTCTGTCTGATTTCTTAGATTTTGAACTTAATTAGAGAAAATCAATATGGTGCTAGAGAGCGAAGGGAGAGAGAGAGAGAGAGAGAGAGAGAGAGAGAGAGAAATCGAATCTCATTGCATCATCTAGGATCGAGTTAAAATTATTAATATAATTTCACTTGAAATCAGTCTTTTTTTGAAGAGAAAAATGGCGAAGAAAAAGGGTCTCAATGAATCTTTGAGTGATTATTTTTTTTTCTTTTTGATTCGATCAAGACATTTTTTATGCTATTTTAACTGTTCAATCGCATACTTCAAATTGATTTCGGTTTGTTTAAACTACGAAGATTTTAATGTGAGAAATGATTATTTAAATTTAAAATTGTAGGATGTTTACTTCAACGAGAAAAGCTTAGTTAAAAAAAATTTCAATCGTTTTTTTTATTGAGGAAATAGCCATCATCGACATCTCAACCTTTTGCTTATTAGATTGGAAAAGAAAAAATTGATCCAAAAATGACAAAATTATCTCTCTCTCTCTCTCTCTCTCTCTCTCTCGAAAATTTTGGATCAGATGAGGTTTTCTTTTTGATTTTTTACTACTCTAGAAACTTTCGATTCATTCCTTTTGAAATGATCGGATGATTCATTACACCTGTTTGTGTCTGAGCTTTACAGTGCCTCACAGGTCTTCTTCCCATGTATTGCTCAAACAAAGCACTCTATTTATTTAGAGAGTGAGAGAGAGAGAGAGGGAGATAAAAAAATTACCAGAAACAAAACAGAGATACCAAATGAATCATTAGAAATAATGATGACCTTGAAATTATATAGAATAAATTGCGAATTAAACGAGCTATCGAATCGAGAGTATAGAGAGAGAAAAAGAGAAAAAGGGTCGAGAAAAAACAAAAGATAAACTTCAAAAGAGAAAGAGAAGTCACTGGAAAATTTTAAACTTAGAAAAAATTTAAAATTGAATCCATAGATCCAACTATAGATCGAATCTCCCAAGTTTGAGCAAAATTAATCAAATTAATTAATTAATCAAATAAAGGCTAGCGATTGGAATCGAATACAATCACCCTAGGATCCATTCGAATAGATCAATGTAAGATGAGACATCGATTTTGAACCATTAAAGGGTTTGTTATTGATTGAGATGGGAGATGACTGTACCCTAATCCACATTATCATTTAGATTCTAGAGGACAAAAAAAACGATTCTGAATCTAATCAAATTGAATTCAATTGTGATTAGAATCATTTTGATCATTAAAATAATTATGATGGTGATGATGTTTCATCATTCTTGATTCTTCTGAATCGGAACAAGATTTATAGCAGAGAAACTAGATCACTCAAACCATCTCAATCGAATCATTCTATTTGTTTTCAAACGATGATTATGAAAACGTTGTTGGTTTTCTGCTCATCAGTGTGTGCGATGTTTAATCTGTTTCTCTGGTTCATTGCCAATACGCCAACCTAAATCTTTCAAATTAGAAAAATAGAATGAGGTTTGTGTGGAAGGATATCGTTCTCTCTCTCTCTCTCTCTCTCTCTCTCTCTCTCTTTCTACCGTAAGGCATTCTCCAAGCTATCAAGAAAATTTTCTCATTTTCTATTCAAATTCAAAGCTGTTTCTTCTTCTCGGTTTTTTCTTTCTCAATGTCGATGTCGACGGATGTTATTTTGTTCGGATGATCATCCATTTGTTACTTTTCATTCTGGATTGTTTTACTTAAATTTGCTTCAAGTTATCTTGCTGATCATCATCACCATCATTAACGTCGTTTTCTTCTTCGTCAAAATAATTCGATACTAGAATTAAGAATGCATCCACAAAAACACTAATAATAATATTGATAACGTTGTTGGTGGTATAAGTAATCTTGTTTTTTAATTTTTTGTTGAAAAACAACAAGATTTTAATCTCAAATCAGACCGATCATCACTTTTTGATGTTCCAAAGCATTCGATTATGATTATGTTGAGGGTTAACTATTATTCTTCCAAAGTATTTCGAAGTTATTAGTATTTATTTGAGAAAAATAAATTCAAAAGCGAATCTTGTGACTTTTTTTTCTGGTCTAGATTACGGCGATGAGATTAAGAAACAAATTTTTACCACTAAAGAAATTATTTTTTTGATCTCGTTCAAAAATCATCATCGTCATTGGGTTTGACAAGGTTCGGTACATTCAAACGGACCACTTAAATATCTTCCCGAACTTTGATTTTTTCATCAACAGCCATCATCATTATTTACAACGTCATCGTTCGAAATTATCGAGATTAATTTCAATGATAATTTTCTTTTTCAATCGAATTTTAATCAAAACAAATAAAAAATTCTTTAGAAATTATTATATCAATTGAAGAATGAGTAGATTAAAGAAAAATAAATCATCTTGAACGTACAAAATATTGAAAAAGAAGAGAATCAATCATTAAGATTTCATCTAGCCTTGTCCAATCTATGGTTCTTATGTTTGGCTTTCGATCACTGCCGGTGCTGCCAATGATCTCACTGGATTAACTCTCCACAATATCCAAACTGCTTATGAAGGCGATGGTTGATTGATCAGTTTGTTGGCTAGAATTGGTCGCTTTATTGGTTGAGTTTAGTCGGTCGTCAAGGTCTTTTCATCTCTTCCAAAACACACACACACACGAACGCGCACAAAAAAAAACTTCTTCTAGAGAACAGAACAGAATAGAGAACGAAAAGTAAAATTGGTGAAATAACTAAACCTAGAATCGGTAGATTTCGATTATCGATTCATCTTGAATCGAATGAAAAGCTTTTCGAAACTTTGGTCAAACCTCTCTTCCTTAGATTCGCTTTGAATGTTGGTGTGAAAATCTTACAAATTTTAATTTTACATTACGAATCAAAAACAGATCCCTTGATCATCATTGAGACCGTTGGTGAGGGAAAATGTTTGACATTGATTTTTTATTATGATTTCACACCTATTTGGGAAACTCTGACACTCTGACTCACAGAGATTTGGAACGATTTTCTTGGCTTCGATTTTTTCTTCTTTTCGCTCTCTCTCTCTCTCTCTCTCTCTCTCTCACACTCACAAAACCAAAAAAACAGCTCTTCTCTTCTTCTCTTCTATCTTACTCTTTTCTGAGTTCTGGGAAGTTCTCATTGTAAATTTACAATGATATAATTGTATTTTTTCAAACCATCTCTGTATGTTATCATTGTTTAAAAACAAGAAAATCATTTTGAACGCTAACCCTTAAAAAAATATTAAACAACAAACAAATCTCTCTTGGAGAGAAAAGAATTTATAGCTAAAAAACGATTTTAGATTCGACCAATTCGGCGCCTTCTTTTTCCTTCTCTCCTCCCCCAGAATTATGTTTCGAAATTCTCTCATTAAAATAAGAATCTAATCGAAACGATAACAGCGAAAGAAATAAGTCTGTTTGATTACTCACTGAAAGGGAATCGATTCTTATTTGAAAAAAAAAATCTATTTCGATATCTTTTTCTCGCAATCTAGGACTTCATTTTTTTCCGAAATAAAAAAGATTATAATTGTTTTTGTTCAATAGAATTATCTTATCGAAAAAAATTCTCTCAATACTGTTCATACAAAAATTGTGAAAAAAAGTTTTTCTCAATCGATTGATCACAAAACAAATAATTGTATTCGCAAACGATCAATCGGAATCGTTTCGCAATTAAATTATTGATTCAGTCTTTTTTTCAGAATCTTAGCTTAAGATTTCGCGATTCGGATCGAGATTTCCTTCGAGAAGTAATTCTTAAACTTATGGAAATATTCGACGCTTCTCTTCCTCCCTTTTGATAATTCATTTGGATATTGTTTAAATTTGATAGATGGGCTCAAAGCGACTCGCGAAAACTCAAAAGATCCTTGGAACTTTTTCGGAAAATTTCTCTCCATAATCTCAATAAAAAATCTTAATTGCTTCTGATTGGACAATCAAATTCAAAACTCGAATGAGAGAGAAAGAGAGAGGGATGACTGAAGATCGATAGATTCTTAGATTTGTTGGATAACAATTTCATCATTCCAGATCAATGAATTTACTTCAAGAGGAAGAGAGAGAGAGAGAGAGAGAGAGAGAGAGAGAGAGAGAGAGTAGGAAAATCGATCAAATAAATTCTATGATTGTGTAATTTTCAATTTGTAATTTATTAATTGTGTGTCTAGTACAATAGAGAGAAAATTATTTCGCAAAATCGATGCTACTTCGAAAACGAGTTCGATCAGAACCCATCGAATAATAGAAAGCAATCAAAGTGAAACGAATAAATCTCTTTTTCTCTGTTCCTGTGTTGTTGTGGATTGTTAGTGCAGTGATGATGAGGTTTTTCCCGAAAAAGGCACACACAAGCAGACTGATTAGCATAAACAATTTTCAAGGTGATGCTGTGAATGCGAACCGAACGAGAGAAAAAAAAATGAGTCTGAAGCGCACAACAAAGGTGTTTATAAACTTCTTTTGTTTATCTTGACATTAAATTTGTTTTGTTGTGCTCTAAACAAGGCCAACTTTTTTTTGGATTCTAAATGGAATAGATTGAGATTTTGATTTTAGCCATTTTGTTTCCTTTCGAATCCGGTCTACTTCCACAACCCTTTTCTGATGCCTAACGTTTGCAACAAGTGTTTATTAGTCTTATTTGATTTCCTTCTATTCGTTTCATACTACTTTAGATTATAAAATATTCAAATCGAAATTGTTTTTATTTCTCAAATGATTTTAATGAGAACTATGATGAGATATGATTGATTTTGCAATACTTCAAATTGTTCAAGCAGATCCGCTATCTAAGATCGCTAAACAAATATAAAAAAAAAAGAAACGAGTGATGTACAATTTGGAGATATCAAACTTCTTTGACGATGCAAAATCAAATCTGAAACAGCTTTTGAAAAATGCATGGAAAATCGAGTGAATCTAACAGAAAAGTATCAGCGAAAAAAAAAATCTCGATTTCAATGCTAGGACCGTAGGGTTCTCCGATGGCAACTAAGATGAACTTTTTCTTTCTACATTTTCATCTTCATAATTAAATTGTTTTTGAACACCAGACACGTGAATACGTGACTAGATCGATGTCACTAACAGCATCATCAAAATTATCATTAAAATTTTTTGTTTTAAATAAATCTTTTCCTCATCTAAACGATCATTGATAAAATGAACAAAATTGATCGAGAAAAAAAAACTCATAATTAAAATCATCAAAAAAGCTCACTAAAATAAAATCGAATGGAAAACAGTTTCAATTTATCTACACACAGTCTCCCCTGAATCAAGAGTTCGAAAGAGAATTCAAGAGAATTTTTTCATTCCAAAAAATTTTACTTTTAGACGACTGAGAGAAAAGCAAAACAAAAAAAAAACAGTATCCGTTTGGAAAAAGGCAGAGAGAGAGAGAGAGAGAGAGAGAGAGAGAGAGAGAGAGACTAACTCCTATTTGAGTATTGTAATCTATCGCTCATCTTCACTTTGGACGAGTATTAGTTCCTCTCATCCACTTACTCATTCACTCCCGATATCCTTGAATCAGATGAGTTTGGGAGCCATAGAGAAAATTTTTACAATGATATCATTGTAAAATTTGATTGGATAAAAGTGACGTCAGACTATTCTCTTCTTTCATTTTTTTAAATCCTCGTTACTCTCTCTCTCTCTCTCTCGCTTTATTCGAATGGAACCTCTCCTTTCTTTTTTCGAGGCGTAGAGAGAGAGAGAGAGAGAGAGAGAGAGAGAGAGAGAAATGAAAACGAGAACCAGTTTTTATTGATGATTTTTATCAACAAAAATGATGATGATGGTGATGTTGCTGATTTGCCGATGATGATAAGGATACTTAGACTAGGATTCTTGATGATTCCTATCTCATTGGTTCTAATTCAATAAATGTGGCGCCTTTTATCCAAATATTGAGAGTTGGATAGAGAGAGAGAGAGAGAGAGAGAGAGAGAGAGAGAAAGAGAAAAAGAGGGGAAGATAGGGTGATATTGATGGCATTCGCACCACTTGAGAGAAAGAGAGGAAGAGAGAAAAATTTTGGGTGATCGAGGAGGAGAAGTTAGTTTTTTTCGCTTTTTCTTTTCCGATTTCCATTGGATTCGAAGCATAGCAGAAGGGAACGAAATTGTTCCGAATATAAAAACTGTCAGCCTAGTATTTTCGATGCTTTTTTCATCGCCGATCTTCTTAACGACAACATCGAAACGGATTTAAAATTTATAATTTGACTTCGAAATTATTTATTTATTTTTACATCTTTGTGAATCGATGTGAATCACTTAGTGAGAGTGATTGGATAGAGAAAACAAAATTAATAATTGATATCACTCCCTTCGATGAACATTGCGGAGTAAATAAATTTTTGTGATTGACTTATTTGTTCGATCAACTAAATAATCTTTTGGTCTCAGTGATTCGATTCTCTGTGACTTCGATAAGAATTGAGTTAAGAATCTTAATACTTCTCTCTATTTTGTTTGCAACGATTGGCTTGAATGTCGGATCGGAAACTCCTTACGATTTTTTTAAATGAATTGATTTGAAATCGTTTCAATTGTTTTCCTCGCTTCCTATCCATATATTGTATCGTTTCTAATAATAATCAACCATCTGACATTAAATTGGAAGCAAAAATGTCAATAACCGATAGTGCAACAGTGACTACCACCAGATATCAACAATATCTCAACGATTCGGCGTTCGATGAGAATACCGATTTTATAGATAATACTTTGAATACACCAGATATAGTCGATATTCTTGATTCCTTTAATCCATTGTTTCCGAATCATTGTTCGGAAAAAGAATTCAGTTCCAATACTATGTTCAACAATATGAATCTTTACGGATTGATGGATGGCTCACAGAAAATGAATCCTGTCTCCAATCATTCTCATCCTAACCATCACTTTCATCATAATCTTCTACAGAATCCTCAAGCAAATAATTCAAGCAATGGTTTCAATAGCAATAATTTTTCACAATTTGTTCACTCACCATCATCCTCCTCATCTTCATCATCATCATCGATGATGGCAAACAATCAAAATGTTTATAATTATGAATGTCGATCCTATTCGCCTATGCTAGAAAGCTCTGAGATCAATCTAGAGAATATGAGCTCACCCGAAATGGCACCAGTTTCACCGAATAAAGTTTGTCCACAATCCGAATTTAATAATTACTCCTCATCGTTCGAGAATCAAGTCCCAAATTTAGTGGAGAATCCAAATCTTAATACCAGTAATAACAATAATAATAGTAATGTCTCGATCGCCTATCAAATTCTCGAAAGTGCTGCTCCAATCAAGAATGAATATGATGAACAAGTCTCTTCGATCGTTGAATTTCTAAGTGATCAATCGTCATCAACCACAATCGATAGCAACTTGATGCTTAATAATGCAGCTCAATCCTCGAATCCAACCGAAAATAACAATAATATTAATGCTAATTATTATCTCAGGCAGCGGCAACAGCAACTATGTTCACCTCAATCACCAGCATCGATCTCATCCAGTTATTCGATTGATTCGAACGGCAGTCAACCAAAAACATTCACCACATTAGACATTGTTCAATGTCCAATCATAAAAGAAGAAGTTCCAGACATGGATGCTGCAGCAATGATTCAATATCAATCAATCGTACCAACAGTCGTTGATGAAACGATAGTATCGGCAACTTTTGTTCCGACTGAAATTTGTGTACCGACCGTCAACGGTACCATAGCTAACAATCAGCAAGTTATCTATAGTTCTAATGACGGAACTTCTACTAGTTATTATTATATACCATCATCATCGACCACAGCGGCAACATCATCATCGATATCGACACCATCATCATTGTCTCCATCAACAAGTCAAATGATTGATAAAAACATTTCGAGAACCTTGATCAATGATAATCAAATGACCTCACAATCGATGATGCCAAGCAACAGAAACGTTCCTAGTTGTGTTCATCATTCGAATCAAGCCAATCGTAAACGAACGGCAACTTCGGGGAATAAATTCTCTGGCAACAACAACAATGGTCAGCACCAATATCAACAACAAAAAAAGCAACGAATGTCGAAGAGAGAAAAACAGAAAATGATGGAGATGTACATAGAGCGATATGAGAGAGAAAACAAACAATTAATTAGTCAAATCGAATTGTTTGAGAAGCAAATAAATTTTTGTAAAAAATATTTAAGTGAAAACGTTGCACCTTACATTCAGAAACAACAGCAACAGCAACAACCTATTCATCAAACGCTGCAGAATTTCATTGGTCTAGTTGGCTGAAAAAAAATTTTTGATAAAAAATGGGTTTCAAAAACTCGAGATTTCCATTGGATACTCTCTTTGGTATTGTAGCTGCTTCAATTGAGATACTCATAAACATCCAAAGATTTTTCTTGTAAATAACTTCAATTTAATTCGTAAATCTCAAAGATGATCTTCATTCATCAATTCATTCTCTCTTCTACTCTTTACTTGTCTCATTTTGCTTTTCTAGAAATATTTGTTAATTCTTCTGCATATTTTGTAATCCGTTCAAATTCGTAAATTGGTCAGTAGGATTCTGGTGATGCATTCTTTACTCCTCACTATTTGTATCGATTTCTTAGTCTGATTGATTTGAATTCTATGTTTGTTATATTTAACCATTCGTTCGAAGCGATGATCTTCAAAAATTTATCATCATTCTATTCAATCAATTCATTGTGTGATCTACACTATTTATTTGTTATTACTGTATCTCCTTTGTTCATTGATTTTAAAGAATTTTTATTTACCATTCTTTTTCTGGGCTCTTGGTATATTTGAATCTTTTAAATTCGAAGCAATAAATCAGAAATAATTTTGAAAATGCCTTTAATTTTCATTGTTCAAATTTATATGACAAATACTTTGTAATCGGCGTGTTATATTTCTGAGTTATATTAAAATTCTTTTGGCGGGCAAAAATTTTAAAAAATAACAATTTCGATCACTAGCTCCATCTTTTTTATGCAAAAGCTTTTAGGGAGCTCTTCGAGGCTTAAAATTTCATTAATCCGATTTGAAAAAGCAGCCATTCATTCCGTTGAATTTAATTTTATGTTTTAATCTAATTAAATTATTGTTTTAATTCAGACCTAATTAGTAAGTTTCGAGACTTTCAATATGCAAGCATTTCTTTGCTTTAGAAACAGCCAGGATGTCCTTGAGGTTGAAGTTTCGATTCCTCACGGATAGATTGTGCTAGTCACTCTAATTCGAATCGCTTGAATCTATCGAATCGGATCTAAAAACTACAAAATAAATATTCTGTCGATTCATTTCAACTTAATCACAGTCAATCTCACAACAAAAAATCGGAAGCTTCTAATTTTTTCTGTTTTAGTTTTTCATTTTCAAAATTAAATAATTGAGAATCCCACAGAATTTTCGAGAGGTTTTGGTTTTCCAAAGAAACAGATGCATGGGATGAATTAAATTTTTAAATTATAATCCTTATCTTTCAATCGTGTTTAGTTACAAACTGAGAATATAGTACTGATTCTTATCAAGCAAAATTAAAAAAATTCTATCCAGTTTAGTAATATTGACTGGAACGATAGAGACAAACACGAATAATCTTTTTGTTGTTGATTTTTCAAGTAAAAAATTGATCAAACAGCGAAAGAGAATAATCAGAACTTTAAAATCAACAATAAAAAAGAGGGGAGTGGCGAAGAGAAGTGCGTGCAAACTTTTAATCCCAAAACGTTTCCGATCCAATCGAAACAATTATTCTATCCTCTCTTTTAATTAGGTTCTGAAATTGTTCATCATAACTAAGATTGAAAATACGCACAATGAAACGAATGGGTTTCATAGCAAACAATTGCAATGTTTTTGATTCATTCACTGGTAGTATTGTTTTTTTTTTTTCATTAGTTTTATTATTTTTATGATCAAATATGTTTTTATGTCTACTTTTCAATATTGACCTTAAAAATTGATTTTTGATTTTGAGAGCCAATGTGAAATCTTAATTAAAATTTTGATCCGTTTGATCTCGCATTTTTTAGTGCGAGAATGATTTAAAAAAAATCATTTCTATTTAACCTTTTGTTTTGTTCTCACTCAAATTGAATCCTATTCCATCATCGAAAAATCTAGGTTCACACAAAAGCAAACCGAAGAGCAAAACACACGCAAATCTAATGGATTAATCTGAAAATGGTCAGTGGTTTGTCTACACTAAGTTTGATCTCATCTCGATGTTCGTGTCATACCTGTTTCTTCGCTTAGCTTTAGACAATAATGATATTTAGAGGTGATTTTTTTAAACTTTAATCGAATGACAAGATCATCTTGCTGATGCCAGTGTTCTCGCTTGGATTTCAGTCCATAGTTAAGAGTACTGAGAATTTTTAAATTAAAAAAGAAAGAATTCGATCCGATTGGAGGGAAAAAAATAAGATTAATTAATCAGTTAATCAAATGGAATCGACAAAGGACTTTGCGAAGAAGGAAAGAAAGAAGAGAGAATAGAGAAGATTCTTTAAAATTTTCTTATCAAATTATCAATTGTACTATTTATAGCCTTTCTCAGCTATAGAAATCAATTTTGAGCGATTTGAAATTCAATTTACTTTGTTCAAGACTTATTTCATTGAACACTAAAAATAAGATCCGAAACCGAAATTTTTTGATCAATTGGATCAGTGCGAGAACTTTATCAAACTGAAACGATCAAAACAATTTGAAAATTTCGAATGAGAACTTTTATAGATTGCATCGTTCGATAGAAAAATAAAACGCTGAATTTTGTTGTCGATTGCGATGATTTTTTTTTTTTTTCGTTATAAAGTCGCCAAAATTTTTATTTGTCCAAACAATCTTCTATGAGCGCAAATAGTCCGACGAAATACGATCCGATAACTATACGATGATCTAATTAATAGCATTTCCGAATATTACTCTCGATTCTAGTGGTTTTAATTCTCCTTTCTGATAATCCTTCTCCCCTCAATTCAAACGGTTTATTTGGATAGTTTTTTTTTTGGAAGACAATAAGCTAATCTTATCATCAAATCGAACCAAATAAAACTCGGAAAGAAAAAATTTGAAAAAAGTCCAATGAAATACAAAAACAGCAATAATTAATAAATTTCCAATAATATTTTGCAATAAAAAAAAGACCGAAGATTGTTTCAATTTCTCATTGAATTCTTCGATTAATTTCGAATTCGATATCAATGCTTGTATAGATTGAGAAAAGAGAAACGAGAATAACTTTCAAAGTTTTGTGGCCATTTATCAATTTTTGGATCATTGTTAATGGGCAATCAATATTTACCAATCCAAAGTGATCTAGTAGAGAGCTTGTACACAACTCGAACGAGATAATTATCGTTCTCAAAGGAAAAGATTGAAATCATATTGTTGAACGATATCAACGAAGAACTTGGATTGATTTCGGAGAAGAGAATTTTCTAAGTAGGTAAAGTTATTTTTTTTTTTTGTTTCCGCGAAGCTTGCTTAATTTTTTCTACCCGTTTTCTTCAATTCTGCTGTTTCTTATTAGCAAACCAATACATCAGTGTGTGTGTGTGTGTTTGAGTGTGGGATTTTAAAATTTAAAAATTGACCAAATTTTCAAATCATCTAGACTTCTGATTGGCATTTTTTATTAGTTATTGTATTAATTATAAACAATTCAAATGATCTCTCTCTCTCTCTCTCTCTCTCTCTCTCTCTCTCTCTCTCTGATATTTCATAGAGAGTCTTCGAATCAATGCTATTGGGAGAGAGAAAAATTGTCAGAGTTTAAACTGTATTTTTTTTTTGTTTTGTTTTCTCGCTTCTAATTTCTTCGATTCGAACCAATCAGCTATCAATCAGCGCGAAGGTTTACCTGTTTGAATAAATCATAGAATGAAAGAGAAAAAGAAAGAGAGAAGAAGAGAGACATGGATAGGTAAGGAACAGATTCGGAGAGTATAGAAATAGAGAACTATCTGCTTTTATATAAGCTAAAGCTAGAAGATTTATCAAACAAGAGCCGAGAAATAGAAAAAAAAGAAAGAGATCAGCGGCAGGAAACGAACAATGTGATCCGAGAGAGAGAGAGAGAGAGAGAGAGAGAGAGAGAGAGAGAGAGAGAGAGAGAGAGAGAGAGAGAGAGAGAGAGAGAGAGAGAGAGAGAGAGAGAGATAGAATCAGAGAGATAGATAAATTTGAAAAAAATAATACAAAAAAGATCGAAAGAGGTGGCTTTTTCTGGATTGTCCATCCAGATTATTATTACTATTATTATTATTATTATCAGCTATCCTTCGACAATGACTTTCTGTATTGAATAGGGATTTTATTAGAAAAAAAAAATTTTGAAACTAGTTCGATGTCAGTTGATCGATGTAGATTGAATAGATTGGAATTAGAGAACAAGGAGAATTCAGATTCTTTTGTTTTGCTTATCTCTCTACGTCACAGCAATTGGATCAATTTCTGGACCCCATAAGCTCTCATTACTTCTTTGCTTTCGTATTTCATCTATGTTTTCGATCTAATTTCATCTCATAGAGTTTTGTTACACTAACATCAACCTGATGGTCAGTTTTCGATATCAAATTCATCTTTTCAATCGTTTTGTGCAATAATTTTCAATCCCATTCTATCATTATTGAACGAAATCATAACAACAAGCACAAAGTCCATAAGAAACGAATCGGATTGATTACCAACGATGACAATCATAGGTCACGCAAGCTAATCAAAATTCCATCATTCGTGTTAGTGTATGAATGTTGTCCGTGTGTCGATCTTAATGCTATTTTTTAATGTTTAATTCTTGTTTTAGGTAAAAGTCAAACTGATTGACTCACTGAATCATCATTTGTAAAGTGGAATTTTTGAAATTTGTGCTCAGTGATTGTTTGATTCTTTTATGGCCTGGCATGTGATCTCTTTTTTTGTCATATTCAGACTAAATTCTGATTCCATATCGGTCGAAAAAAAAATTAAAAGTTGTCATTTGGGTTTAGCTTTCTTTTCGGATTTCCGTACGGTCATAATATTAATTTCTATTGCTTCAATCTCAAAATAGAAGCTTTTATCTGCCTCGACAAGAAATTGAACACATTGAATTGTAGTCATTTATATTTTCGTTTTGAAATCTTCACCTGAACATACAACAATTCAGACTCACAACAAAAACTTAAAATATTAGGATCCTATATAAGGTTCCATTGGATTGAGAATGATGATTAAATCTGTCGCGGTGAATAATCATAAAATCATCTAAAGTATGATGAATGAATGTCTTGTAACGAATGTTCATAGTGAAAATAAAAGAATTGAAGATCTCGAAAATATTAATGCTGAAAAAGATGATAATGGATGTAATGGTGGTAAACAAGATACAGTCGATATACGACAATATCGAACATCGACATTTTCGTCGTCCAAGAATGAAAATTCAGGCCTAGAAACTTCGAACGGTTCTTTATCATCGTCTTCGTCTTCTTCTTTATCATCATCATCATCGTCTTTGTTGTCTGAAGAGAATCGAAAATTCAAAACAATATCGCCTATAACCGAATTGAATTATCTGGTCAATAATCATCTCCGTGATGATTCTGTTTCTCGACAACAACATCAACACAATCGCATAACAGCCTCGATCATATCGAGCCAATCGAATTCGTATCACCTTCATAGTAATAATTTCGATAGTTCCCCAATCCTTAGCAATGGTTACCATCACAATCAATCAAATTCTCAAAATCAATCAAATGGCTATGGTAACATTGAGATCGATCAATTCTATCGCAATGATTCACCACAAGCCACATTACTCTTTTCCACGATCATCGATGAACCTTCTAGTTATACGAATACGAATTGCATTGATGATAATTATTATTTATCAAGTGGTCATCATCCACAACCGCTTTGCGGACAGAACGATACAAAATTCCAGCATCAAATGTGTTATCAATCATCATCACCATCTTCAATAGTCAATTCCGTTCAAAATGGTTTCGATCGAAACGATAGGATCAATGTTTCATCACCAAATGATCAACATCATCATCACAACAAACAGAATCCGTATCTTCCAAACATAGCTAATTCTTTAAAAAATAATAATTCCTCATTTAATCAGTCAATTAGTGTTTATCAATTTCAACAAAATCTTTTGCACCAAGATCATTTGAATAACTGTGTTAATATGTTGTATTCATCACAATCGATCAGTAATAGCGATCGTAATGAAAGCAGTGAAGGTGTTGTGAATAGTTCTGTCCTCAATCATCAACAACAACGACATCATCCGATCAATGATGTTGGAGATCATCGTCATCGAGATGTAAGTGATGATACTTTTTCAATTTGAATCGAATTATTCGAATAGAAACAAGAAACTCTAAAAAAAATTCGATCTCATTGAAAAAATTACAAATAAGATTGAAAAAAAAATATTTTTTTTTTTTATTCTAGAATCAAAATAAAATCGATCGACCTTGATCAAGTTTAATTTTTTTTTCTATTTCAATTATTGTCGCTTAAAGTTTTCTGTTATCTTCTTTGTCTTAGGCTTTAAAAGACCATTTGATTCGTTTGTTCTATTGTTATGTTTTATTCGAATTTTTGGATTTCTCAATATGAATCCGATGATCATCGCACATCAAATGGTCATACAATGGTCGAACGAATCGAAGATAAAACGATTTCGTTCAAATAGTATTATTATTATTGTTATCATTTCATCATTCACACTAAATTTATAATTATTATTTTTATGAAAAAAAAGAGATTACAATTGTTCCATTATTTTCTTCTCCAATGACGATTTAAGTTGTTTTCCACTCTCAAATCAGTTTGTTTATGACCATAATTAAATCTAGATTTATAAGTTTTCCAATCAAAAGACTATTAAATGATGAGGTTTCAGAATGATGGCGATTATGAATTTTTTTCAGAATGAAAGCGAAAACAAAAACAAATCAAAATTATAATCTTTTGATAAGAAACTTATTGACTAACACTAACTGTTTTGTTTTCTGTGAGAAAAAAAAAGAGCTTGGCCATTTTTTTTTATAAATCCTTCCCTAATGGAGAGAGGAATTCATCAGAATTGTTGCCATAATCTATTGATGATGGCTATGGTTGTGATAACAATGATAATCTTCAATCCTTTCTGACAATTCGATTCGATTCGATTCGAATGGACTGTGATGTTTTGCACCGAGAAAATGAAACAATACGTAAAGATGCACTTGCGATTGTCGATTTATTTGAACGACATCAAACCATCGATAATCGAATCGATGGAATGATAATATCGCAGAGAATCCCATCATCCAAGTTTTACTGAACTTGTTTCATAAACTTATAGATTGAGAGACGCAGTGAAAGTTATCGAAAACAATAACAATCTTGAAAACAATTGCCACATTCACAATTGATTCTCTAGATAGAAATTCATTTTTTTTTCTTCGATGAAAATACTCCAAAAATCAAGAGTATGAAGATGAAACCGATTCTAAAATATTGGAAAATTTTCAATAAATTATAACTGATCTGCACAATGAGATTTTGCTTTGTTATTAGAAATTCGATCTCATAACTCATTCTGATCTCGGAAATGTAAGATTCTATGATGAATCACTAGGATGATAGAATCACTATAGCGATAATTTTTGTCGCAATTTTTTTTCTACTCGGATTTCAGAAATGAATTTTTTCTAGAGAAGATAAAACATGTTGAAATTAATATATCTTAGATCTGGACGACAAGATTAGAGGTACGACCGGACTATAATATCAAAGATTTAGAAAAGATTGATGATACAATAAGTTGATTGTCCGTCATTCCAATCTATTCATTGATCCATCAATGCATTGAATCAATCGGTCGATCGATCAGTCTATCAATCAAATCGATCGATTCAGAATATTTTTGTTCAATTTTTATCCAGTTTCTTAAAGGTTTGTTTTTCTCGAATTTTCTATCAGACTAAATCATGGACTAAATCTTATTTGTTTATTTAACCATTCATTCAAGAAATTTCGAGGCGAAGAAATCTCTTTTAGCTAGAGATTTCTAGAGTTTTGATCTAAATGGGCACTAGTCAAATCTCTTGACTCGAAATCAATGGTATCAAAGCCGATTTTTTGATGACCATCATCGAGAAACAAAACAAAAAGAAATCCCATTGAAATTTTAAGGATGGACAGATTATTTTGATGATTATAACTACAAAACTACGATATAACTACCACCACAATCTTTAAGTATCGGAAGAGTTTTCGATTTCGCATTTTTTCTCGCAAAAATCTCACGACTCACATCAGCAATCTGAATAGATATTCATAATGAGACAAATCGACGTAAATAAATCAGTTAAAAAACATTTCATGGCCGTTTCCTGGATGATTCGATAACGAAACCTGAATCAAACAGCTATACAAGAGTTTTCGTTCGCATCGTTAGTGGATTTGCATTTAATCTGATTTTGATTGGTCGACCAGGCGGCAAAATAATATTTCCTCGAGAATATTTCTACGATTTCTAGCACTGATGTTTGTCACTCATTGATGTAAGAAATAAAATCAATGAAAATGATCATCATTATTCATTATCGATGGATGATCAAATTCTTCTCATCTTATGCGACTTTAAATTTTAGAGTTTAAATCGATTTCGTTCGCAATTTAATTTATAAATATGCGTTAAGAAGATCGGAGAAGTTGTTGAAGAGAACTAAAATCAAACCAAAAAAAAGTCTAGATGAATTATGAATTTAATTTATGCCGAGTAAAAATTAATGAGAGAATTATATTAGGAGAAAGGGAGCGCTCTAGTATCGCCATCAGATGGTGACATTAACCATTTTTATAGTTAAAATTTCTCTAGGCTGATGGCAAACCAAATACGATTATGCAGCGTTGTTTGTTTAGCGAACTGTATTGTTGTGGGATGTAACTGGAACATTTGTTCTCTGCTATCCATTTTAATCAATCAAGCAGATTGAATTTGATTAAATCGATCTGATATAGCTGCTTGATGGCTATATCTTTCAGTGGGTTCAGTTTAGCTGTGATCAGTCGATCAATAAGTTGTGTGCGACAAAACGACAAGAGGTGGGAACTATTAATGAAGTGACAACATTGTGCTGTGACAATTGTGTAGGCGTTGATCAATGAAGAGCAAGAAAAAGAGAGAAAGAAAGATGGAGAGTTACATCGGCTATAGACAAGCGTCGATTTCTCGATTGTATGAAACAAATATAATTCAAATAGATTTTTTACTTTGAATCTAAATTAAAATCTGATGTGGACAATCGAAACTCTTAAATTTCGAAGGAAATCAAATATGATTACTATGATTTAATGAATCAATAATCAAAATATAAATGCGAAACATTGCAATCAATCTTGAAAATAACAGTATTTCTCTTAGAATAACAATAATAAATATATTAGGCTAGTTTCGAAAGTGTTTCTGGTTTATTTGTTTGTTTTTCCCAAACGTTTTTTTTGCCTCACCTCTCGTCTTCATTCATTCATTCATTCACTCCAATTCAATCATTCAGTTAATGCAGTCAATTTATTCAAATTTACTCTCTCTCTCTCTCTCTCTCTCTCTCTCTCTCTCTCTCTCTCTCTCTCTGGCTTATTTTTTTTTTAAATTTGCTCATCTACAATGATCATATGCAAACATAACATATAATTTCAAAACCCGTTCGGTTTTTTGCAATTGTATTCCATATTCAATTTTCGCTCAAATCGCCAGGACGATAATGATGATGATATTGTCTTCGTTGAACACTTACTGTAAAATGCTCTTACCTAACCCAAACAAATAATTTTTCTTGAATATTTTCCGCTCTTCATTTCAATAGCAACAATGACGACATCATCAATCTCGTTAATAATAGAGAGAGAGATGCTTGGAATATCATTCTTACTTGTCTTCGAATGAGTAGATGATTACGTTGATTGAATGAATATTGAAAAAAAATTATTATTATTATTATGACCAAGAAGAAGATGATGGTGATGGTGATAATAATAGAGGTGATGATAAATTTATAGAAATTATTGGCCAATTTGGAAGCTATTTTATACCACTTTAGTTTGAAACTTCCGTTTTTTCGTTCCTACCTAGATCAAAATTCAATCTGGTGGAATGTAATCTTTATTAATAACAATACTGTTTAAACAAATTTAAAATCAGCTAGAAGTGGAGTAAACTAATACGGTGAAAAAATGAAATTTGAGGTTGAATTCAGAAAAAAACACTCTTGAAATTAAACCAATTATTGGATTTCTAATTAATCTTATCAAATTTATGTATTACCACCAATATTCATTTATCATCGGCCATTTTTTGGATGCGAAAACAAATGAAAATGCCTACTAACAAAAGTCTTAATATCACAACAGATAAAATTGTTTAAGTATGCATTGATTGTTGCCGATGTCTTGAATGAAAATGAACAAATTTTGATACTAGCACTTCTCAACATAATCCAACTTGGTATTCATTATGTTTTCTCATTTTGTTTCTAACGAGATAACCAACTAGATAACTTAAATTATGATTTATTTTCCATTCTAATTAATTTATTTTCCTATTCATTAATTTCTACCTTAAAAGCATCACTACAATCAAGCGTTGATGAATAGAACTACAAACACTGTTGCTTGCAATGTCTCATAGTATAGTATAGTAGCAATGCTGAAGTCTTCCTCTTGATGTTGGCTTCAATCGGTTCGATGCTAATCAAAATGGATCAATACTATTTTTAATTACTAATATTCAATCCAAAATCAATCGATGTTTTTGCAGCTAAGTGTAACTGTGACGATAGATAACAATCTGAAACAAATTAAATCGAATTCATATCGAACATTTTCCTTCGATGAAGCGAAAAAATTCAGCTATAATATTCCTATGGTACAACTTTTCGCTAATTATTTGTCTGAAAAAAACTCCCAAATCTTATCAAAATATGCAAATATTTCGAATAAAATCCATATTTTTTCATTTTACTACACCAACCAATAACGAATCGGTTATGATGAAAATGATTTATGATAATTTAAAATATTAAATATAATTCAAGATGATGGAATATCAGTTGAATGATATGATCATCATATTTTCGCGAAGAAGTCAAATATTCTGATAACTTTTCCTCATTTCTGTGCGAACATCAAATCGAGATTATTATACGAATGAGTGTTTGATCTCGAAGTGAGACGCTGGTCTCAAACTTCTATAAAAAGTTTACCAAACTAAAAAAAAGAGAGCAACGAGATTATATTCTGATTGAAGAATGTAATCGATAAGATTGAAAAGCGAAACGGCTTCGATTTACAACAATTATGACGCTAGTCCTCAATGGTCTAGAAATTACTCATCGAACTCGAAAATGCAACAAAAAAAAACTTTCAATCTAGCTGAGATGTTATAATTGGCTAATTTCATCGAATGAAAATCAATGAACGAAATCGAGATTAAAATTAAAAGTATTTCTGCATCTTATTAGTGCAATTGTTACTATTTGAAATTCAATCGCAGTAAAATTGGATCGAGATTTCAACACTTGGAATCATTGATGAGAGTGTTCGATTGAATTGCGATGTTTGTGAGATCTCAGACTACAAAAAAGCTTTAATCTTACAAATTTTCTTCTCGAATCGAATCATCTACATATAACAATTTTGATCTTCATAGTTTATCATTTTCAAGCTCACTGTGTCGATCCTATTGTGGTCAATCAATTCGGTCATTTGATTGGTTAGTTGTTGGTATTTTTTTTTTTCGATTTTTGTTTTGAATTTTTGATCGAGAAACATTGAACGAAATGAAAATGAACGCGAACGAAATCGTTTCTCTCCTTAGAAAATGCATTCACCTTCAAATTTATTCAATAGATTGAATTCATTCTTTTTTTTTTAGGCTGAAGAAGATAATGGAGCGCAAAATATACACTTCAAAGATAATAGATTGTATAATATTGACTCTTTCAGTACGAATTTACTAACAAACACACACACACACACACACACAGTGAAACAGTGTGACTGACAAATCAATTATTATTATTATTATTATTATTATTATTATTATTATGGAATCAATTTGTGAGACCAAAATGTTTTTTCACCTTTCGCTCTCTCTCTCTCTCTCTCTCTCTTTCTATGTCTCATTAACAATTTCTGCTCGCGTATCGATCGATTAAATATTGAAACATTGGATGATGAAAAGATTTTGTTTCTTGTTTCTTTGAAAACAAAAAACAATCAGTTTATTTTCCCTCATTAGTTTTTCATCTCGATTTCAACCTATAACAGCTATCTATCTGATTTCAATGAGATACACACACACACACACACACATAAATATTCATCTGAGAAATTTAGAAATGTTCTCAATTTTAATTATTTGTAAGAAAATAAAATAAGTTTTGTTGTAGAAAATTTTCAAACAACAAGAATGATCGATCAAAAAACGAAAATAGAATGTAAATCGAAAAAAAAAAAATCAAATCGATCTATTCGATTATAATTGATCGATTTATTTCACATTCTCTCTCTCTCTCTCTCAACAGTCCTTTCGTCGAATCTAAACAAATCGGACTCTATGCTAAAGAATCAAATTCATCAAATTTATTGCCTTTATATCATTTGAATCATTTGAATACCAAAAAGTACCAACAATTATCGATTTCGTCGACCAAAATTAACCACAATCAGTTTAATTATTTTGAGGAAAAAAAAATATTAGATGCCATTGGGCATTCAGAAATAGAAGGTGGTCAATCGAATATGTTTTCTCTTCGTCATCGTCAATGACGAAATTACGTTAACTTTTTTGAAATTTTCAGCAAAAAAAAAAAATACGATCGATCGATCGATTAATCAAATCAAAAATTAAATCAAATCGGAATTGATTCGCTCATTTATTGATTATTACTTGGAGTATTTAGATTTAGTTTTGATGAGCCATGAAGGTCGAGGATAGAAACAAATGAGAGCCATCGAAAGCGAGCCCATTCTTCGGTAGTCTTCACCATCACCAACACCATCATCATCATCATTGAAATCTAGGAATTCAATCATAAATTTTGTTGTTGTTGCCACCGTTCTCTAATTGAATGTCTCAATTAATTTTTATTTCTAATTTTTTTTTTCTCAGATTTTTATTCAATTCAATTTCCTCTACTTGCAATCATAACGCTTTGGATTCGAATTTTTTTTTCGCAGAACGAGATTTCTACCATCACCACTATCACATCATCATAACCACCAATCTGTAGAGAATAGGAAAGGATTGAAATCAGTAGCGAAAAAAAAAACATTTGATTGATAATATCTAGTTAGTTATGTTCTTTCCTAGTGATTTCGTTTTCGCTTGTGTGTTCTTGCGGATGCTGATGACCAAAGAAGAAATAGAAGAAGAAGAAGAAGAAGAAGTAAAACATCATTCTGCCATGGTCTTCTTAATACGACATAGATTAATTGGTATCAACAAGTAGCCCATTTTCATCAATCGAACAACGGCAACGGCAGCAAAAATGAAACCTTTTTTTTCAAACAAACTTGGAAGGCACTCATAAATGAGTGAAATCTTGTCAAACATTTCATTTTTTTTTTTTTGTTCTTTCTGATCTCTCTCGGTTCAAAATGATGGGAGATGAGATTGAGGGAAGGGAGACGAGAGCGATAGAGAGAGAGTATGTGAGAAATGGAAACGATTTAAAATGAAAAGACAATCCAAGAATAAGCTATGTGCGTTTTTGTGTCGATCCAAGAATTGAATTGATTCAATTAATAGCAACACTAGAGCAAGGGCAAACATTCAGTTGAGCACAGCATGTGTGAAACACTAAAATAAGATGAAAAATCTTCCTTTGAGTTTTATTGATGTTGAGTTGGATGCAATCGCTTCCAACTCCAAGCATTGAAAAATTACCTTTATGATTTTGTTTTTTAGAAAAAAATTAATGATTTTTTTTATTATCTCCTCGCTTCCTCACTTTATGAGCACATTTGTTTCCTATGATTCGCGTGATAAGATTTAGATACCTTTGTTAAATTCCATTCGAACTTAGATTCTTTAGATTTTTTTTTCTTCTTCTTTCTAAAGGCGAGAAATTAATCTTTCTTTCTCTCTCTCTCTTTCAATTGTTTGGATTGTTTTCCATTCCAAGTTTGACATCACACTCAAATTTGTTCTCCTTCTCTCGATCAGAATAACCATAATCCTTTTAGTCCATAATGGTCTGCAATGTGTGTGTGGCACACACAAACACAGAAAATATTTGGAAATTTTTCAGTTCTTAAGGTAGAAATCACCTTCTCTATCGATTTCTCAATCGATTTGATGTCATTCGCCTATCTAAATTACCAAATCAACCATTGATAGCTTCTGTTCGACCCTTCCTATCCTAGTCGAGATCTATTTTTGAATCGATTTTTTTTCAATTTAATCGAATGCTCTGCTTTGAAATTCGAAAAAAAAATCATCAAATCCAAACTGGATTGAAAGCGTCTCAAAGCAAAACAAGCGAGGCAATCAGTCAATTAGTTTAGTTAATTTTCGTAAGCTTTTGATATTATTTCATCGTTGTTGTCGTTTATCATTTGTCATTCATTCAAAGTCATTCATCGAAGTCAATTCGATCTAATTTATCCACAGGTTAGATAATCCATTATGATGATGATGATGATGATGATGAAGATTAGCCTAGTGAAAAACAAGATGTTATTTTGTTTGAGCAAACGAAAAAGATTATCCAATACCATCATCAATGACTCAAGACTGAATCAATGAGGAGAGAGAGAGAGAGAGAAAAGTGTTTTTTCAAATGGACCGAACAAAAAAAAAATATTTCAGGGACATAGAATTTTATTGTCTCTTGCTGTTGTTGTTGATGATGATGGATGATTGCTTGATTATTGTAAATGGTGATTGGATTTTTTTCATTGTTACAGTTCATCATATTTATGTAACAACAGCCATTATCAATACAACCATTATTATATAATTATTGAAGTAATTGAAGAAGATTGTCATAAGAAGATCGGTTAGAGAAGGCAAAAAAGAATAGAGGCAACACACAGCAAAATATGCGATTAAATGTCTGTGTTTGAAAACCTCTAACTGTACAACTGTTTTTCAACGATTCGATCGAGAACTAAATTCTTTTGATCTCGTTTTTTTTTCTCTCGCTACTTTCAGATGCATTTGAAAAAAAATGAAGAAATATTTTGTTATTATTAGTATTATTATAGCTTAAAAAACATCTATTTCCTTTCGAAGTGATGACAATCATTAAGAACATCATTATTGTTAATCGTTATTCTCGAAAACATTCATTAAACAATCAAAATTATTAAAATTAGATCAGTTTTTTTTTCTCTCTCTCAAACAAATAAAATTTGGTCAAACTCATTAAGCAAATCAAATTTTTTTTTATCAAAATAAATTGATGATCTTTTCTAACGAAGAGCAAATCAAGTAAATCAAAAAGGATTAAAAAAGATTTTGTTTAGAGAAATCAGATCATTATCATCATTACAAACTGTTGATCTCGTTTTGAGCATCAAAATCTTCTTAACTGATTGATTCTTACATTGATCGAAAAACTTCACCTAAGTTCATTTTCATTTCAATCGAATCAGCTCTATCTAATCTAGATGATTTTAACGATTCGGAGATAAATTTTTCAAAACATTGAATCATTTGCCGTAACATTTTGGAACCAATTTTGATTTTTTTTTTTTACGAATTAGAAACAAAGGTAGAGAAAATATGCTCTCAAAAATGAATCTTCTATCAAGAAAATGGTGATGCATAATATAATCATTATGATTTTTTTGATGAACGGCTTTGATATTTTTGGATCAGTCGAATTTCGTAGAGGCTATCGCAAGCAAAGGTATTAGCATTGAGACCGGTATTCGATTTATTAGCAATAAAAATGTCACGCAATATCTTTGGAAAGGTTTCTCTTTTTTATTTTTGGTGTGCGATCATTTTTTTTTCGGAATCAAAACTGTAATTAAGACATTGCTTGATTAGATTACATTTGATAGCTATTAGTGATTGCCTATCTACAAAATTGTCGTTTATCATTTATAGACCAAAAATGATTTCGCTATTGCGATCGTTGCACAAGGATCTTAAAATGAGAAACGAACAGGAATCAGTATGCCATGGTCATCTGTCAAAATTCGAAATAAAATTAAAGAGAATATTTGTGATTGATACAAAAATCTAGAAATTCATGCTCGCAGTGATTCTTCCGATCCAAATCTAGATTATTAGCGATGATGATTATTCGTTTCATGGCAAACGAAGTCCATTTTAGAATTTATGAGAAATTTAATTGGATCAAATATTGCCGATCTATTATTCGAGCGGAATCTTGGTGATTTTATCAAGAAACTATCCAGAAGTGAGATGAAAGATAGATCAGATAGGAAGAGGCGGAGATTCATAAGATAGATGATCAGAAGACTATGATTAAACTATTTGAAAGAGAAAGTGAGAGAGAGAGAGAGAGTAGAGGAGGAGGAGGAAAACTGAATTTAATTAACTTGAATTATTTAATCAAATTGATCTAAAATTAATTTTTATTTTATTCAATCTTCATACAGACAATTTCTTTTTAATATTTCGGCTTCCAACCAATTTTTTCCTACTGCTTTGAATGCTAATCGCATTTCTTTGAATGATTCACGCCAAAGCAATCATTTGATGAGAGAAAAAATCGGTTCGTACTCATAATGCACACGAAAATTGCTGAAACGAAATAATTTTTATTAATTTATACCTTGAAGAAAAAAAAAGTTCAAACACATTCATCAAAACGACATAAAATTGATTTCATTTGAAACGTTTCTTTTCAATCTTCTCTCTCTCTCTCTCTCTCTCTCTCTCTCTCTCTCTCTCTCTCTCTCTCTATCTATCTATCTATCTATCTATCTCTTCATATCCATCAATATTCGTTTTTGAATTTTCAGTTTTTTTTTTGGAAGAATTCTAACTATCTCAGAATTGTTACGTTTTTTGGCCTAGAATGATGAAACTTTTCGCATTGATGCGAATGCATTCCACTCGTTGCATGGTCGCTCGTTGCGATAGGAATCGATGGCCAATCAATCCAATGATAATATTTTAATAATTTTTTATTTTGTTTGTCTTTCGCTAAGACAAGCGATCAAAGTCGACAACTAATTTTGTTTTGTTTGGAACAAGATTGTATCGATGATTGCTGTGAAGGAGAGACGAAACAAATCCATTCGTTTCGCTCTGTTTTTTTCGGCTAGTTTAGAATTATTTTTATTGCCTCATGGGACAATTTCGTCTTTTCGATCCATTTCGATCATTCTTTGGTTTCACTTTTCATAAATGATTTGTGATGATGATGATGATGATGATGAGCATCATTATGACTGGAATGCTAATAGACTCAACACATTGCCGGTTGAATATAAAGAGAGATGAAATTGTTGTTTTTTTTGTAATGATTTGTTTGGTTAGCCGTAATGATGAGGATGTGGCCAGCCATTGACCAATGCGAATCGCGTTTTCGATTTCATCAAACAAAGTAAAATTTAGACGAACCTTGGATGATTCATTTTGTTATGTTTTCTAGATAATTCTCTGCTCGAAAATTGATATCTCTTTCTTTAAAATTAGAATTTTTTGTTATACAAATTTTGACTGTCTCTCTCTCTCTCTCTTTCTCTCTCTCTCTCTCTCTCTCTCTCTCTTGATGAGATGCAATTCGATAGAATCAATTAAGACCAATTTTGTTTTGTTGTTGTTTGAGTTTATGTTGATGCATCATATATTGATTAGTTGTTCTTTTTTCGCAATCGCTAAATAATCGTAGTATAACTCTGATTATTAGGCTCAGTTTGATATAGCAAAATTGAAATTTGAAAATTTCCAGTAATTCTCCTTCTATATCATAGAAAATTGTAATAGGAATTTATTTCCATAAATTGAATTTTTTGGCCACTGATTCTAATAGATTGAATCTTTTCTCGATTAGTCAATCAGTGTTTATGTTTGGATTAGCAACAAACATTCTCTTTTCGATTTAGATCTATCTCAATGATAATAATGAGGATGATGATTTGAAACTTCCATAATTTTACGCTTCCTATCAGATAAACTCAATTATTTGGTGGTTCGGAACAAGAAGAAATAAGAAAATAAAAAAAATAATTATAGATTTCAAGGATTGGCTATCGGTGATTATATCGGATTTCGGCGAAAAAAAAGAGCTGATGATGATGATGATGATTTTTTGATTGAATTTTCTTCCTTTCTCCCGTTCACTTTCATAGAAGAGAGTGGAAAGAGAGAAGAGAAGGTGCTTTGTTAAATTTTTCGCCTGATCGATGTTCCAGATCAAAATGGTCGCGTTTTTGTTAAAAAACAAAAATGAGATAACACAACAAATCACCATCACCATCATCATCATCATCATCATCATCATTGATCGATTGATCTAGAACAGAAATCAAAGAGAATAGTGCCCTACAGACAATAAAAATTATTCTTCCTAAATATTGTGCATTCATTTATTAAACAATATTGAGATCGAACCGGTATGGTCTGCGTTTGAAAATGGTATAAACGGAAAACGTTCCGAAGTTATCTGTAAACATCATCGCAACTAATAGAAAAAATTGCACAAAAATCTAATATTGAACAAACGAAGAAAATGTATGAATAGACCAGGTGAATTTTTTTTTTCGCTTATATTAAACCTCTGTCCTAATCAATCGAGAACAAACGAATCTTGATGATCGGATATTTATCAAAAAAAAAAAAAAAAAAAAAAAAACAGCAAGAAAACAATAATAATAGTTTGGAAGCAGAGAAAAAAAAATAATTTTCTTTTTATTTTGTTTACATACAGATTTTTTTGTTGCAATCTACCTGTTCGATCATCATCATAATTGAATAATTTAGTTGAATCGAGATCATTTTTTGCATTCAGTTCACTCACTTAACACTCACACAAAAAAACTTCTCCCATTCCAATGTTCAAGGAGAGAAACATCTCATTCTAGATCACCATTATTATTATTATTATTAATTATCAGGATGAGATCGAGACAGAAGCTTTCTAGTGGGACAAGAAGGAGAATATGAATCGTTACGATGGACTCGATTATTATGATGATGATAATCACCATCATCATCATCATCATCATCATCAAGCTACTAGAAGAACAATGAAGAAATTATAATAGTTTTAGAGAAAAGTTAGGATCGATTCAATTGATTTTGGTCTTGCTTATCTTTCTTGAACAAAAGCACAAACGAGAAAAAAAAATCGGTTTATTGAAAGCTCAATAATTTAATTAGATTGCTTCGATGCTGTCTGATCGTCATCATATTCATCATTGTCCAGATGATCAGCTCCATTGAGAACTACGTTGGAACAGAAAAATTTCTGAATATCTGTGGATGAGAGATGGTTTGAAAAGGGTTGTTGGTAACGTTGAACATTTAGGTACGGAAAGAGAAGAAAATTCATTTCAAAAGACCAACAAAGAATAGAGGTCTAGAATACAAAAATTTTCGATACAATTCATTCCATAATTTATGATTATTTTCTTTTAAATTGTAATTTTGATAGATCGACAAGATTGATCGAGATGTTTGTTCTAGTTTTCTCTCGAATAATTATTGATCGTAGTATTCAAATCATAATTTCTGATGAATATAGGCATTCTCGATAATAGATACGTGTTTGAATTGCAATCAATTCACCTGGACAGTACACAGAATTAATGAATCTGTTGTCCACCAAAAAAGTCGATTTCATTGTTCGTTTGCAAATGATTTGGTTCATTTTTTTACGCAAATGAAATTTGAAAATTCAGAAATTTCCTGATTCGAACTCTAGGATAAGCTAAGTCAATGAAATTTCTTTGAATCAGATCGTAAATGATCTTGATGTTTTCATGTTGATTTCATAATTGAATTCAATCAAATTGGAATCTAGTCAAAATTTATTCGAATAAAAATAAGATAAACTGAATTATAAACTCCAATTTAATACTAGATTTCGCATTAGAAGCTAGGTGAAATAAAAAAAAAATCATTCTTGATTGCTAGATTTTTTGATAATCTTTAGAAAAAACTAGTGAAAAGGAATTTGTCGAAAATTCCGACCACAGTAGAAGCCCTTGGATGTTATTCCAAGGTGTTTTCAGTTTGTCCAAAGTTATAATTTTGATTTATAGCTCTATCTTCACCAACCAAAGCTGAGTGATCATAATAATAAGAATAATAATAATCCGAGGTGTAATAATTCAAAAGCAATAAGAGGAATCAACAGGTAACCACAGATCTTGCATTCTAATCAATTATACAGCAAAATCGCCATGATTATCGATAATATTTTATTTTGATCATCTAGGTTTTCAAGCGAAAATTTTTCATCTCGATTCCAAAAATCTTTCTACTTCTTTTTCGCTTTGGATAAATTTCTTTTAGCCTTTGAATATTGAATGATTCGGTTCGAAACAATTTGTAAAACAATCAGTATTATTACACAACTCCGTCCGTTTTGAGTGTGATGGGATTACTAATAATCTCGATTATTATCATCTGAAATCATCTTCAAGCGCAATACCATCGACAGATAGAGAGAGAGAGAGAGAGAGAGAGAGAGAGAAACTAATTAAATTTTCCGATTGTATTGATCTAGATTGAGAGCTGAAAAAATTGACCCAAAAAAAAACATTGATTACAATTTTCGAGAAAGAAACAAACACAAAGAATTGTTAAATCGAAAAAAAAAGCTGATCAGAACATAAGAAAAGAGGTCATCATCATCTGCATCCACACATTACTTAATCTTGTCAGTAGAGAGAGAGAGAGAGAGGAAGTTAAATAAGAGAATAATGAAACCACTGGCTTTGATCAAGATGATGATGAAGATAATAATATTAGCAATAATAATTAAACAAATCAAAACTATTGTTTTGAAGTGGCAACACATCAATTAATCAAAATCTTTCCACTATAACAATTTGGATTATCCGTAAATCGATCGGCTATTCATTCATCTAAAATCCTTCGTAAAAGGAACGATTCTGCTTATTTTATTTTTTTTTTTTTGAACAAAATTTGATCCCTTCTCTATTGTTTTTTTTTTCATCTTGTTTTTTCGGTGTGTCTATTCAATGATTAAAATTATAAAACACATTCAAGGAGGTTTAGACGGAGAAAGTATTTTAGCTATGCGGCAACATCAAACTAATATTAGAACCGCAGCCACAAAGAGTTAATTGATTTTTTTTTTTTCAACTTCATTCGATTGATTTAGAGAAACTTGCAAAAAGTAATACTTTTTTCTCCATATCAATTTTCGATGATCCAAAAGCTATTTGGATATCGAATAAAAGCCTCAATGATTTGAGACCACAGAGAAACTTTTGTTTAAAGTAGATTGAAAAAACATTCTACTTTATTCGATTTCAAATCAATAATTTTCATCGATCTACTTATTAATTATTGTTAATAATTATTGCATTATGGAAGTGTCACGTTTCCAATTACAAAAATGCATTCATTCGTCTATCTCTCTCTCTCTCTCTCTCTCTCTCTCTCTCTACTTTCTCTTTTCAATTTTTCTTTCGAATGTCTCTTCACAAAACACCCAATTCACTAAAGCTTTCATAGATATTTTTGTTTTAAAAAAAAAATTTGCATTTCATTCAATTATTACCTATAATTCATCGTAATTAATTTAGACCACATTCAATTATCTACTATGGAATGTTTCCACTGACAAACAGCTGTTGGAAAAGAGAGAGCAGAAAAAAAAACTATTCTCCTCTCTGATCTCTATTAAGAGATGAGAATAATAATAATAATAACAGCTTTCATTGTCATTGCTTTATGAGTGAATTGATTCACCTAACAACGAAAGAGAAGAGTTAGATAGCGCAGCGATTACGCAACCGATCGTAATGATGATGCGAAGATTGAATAATTACTACTCTCACTAATAATAGCTTCTTCTTTTTCTTTTTTGTTTCGTCATTTAGTTCGTTCGAATCGAATAAAACTGAGAAACAAGAAAGAGAATGATAAAGACGTTAGTGTTGACCACAACACCACATTTGTGAATGATCAAGATCGATGACTATAATAAGATTGAGGATCTTTTTTTTTTTTTTTTTATCAAAATTTATTTCTTCTTATTTTTATTTATTAATCATTCTGGTTTTTTTGCTCAATTTTTGATCAAGATCCACAAATTTCAAACTAGATCGATTCGAAATAATTAAGATGAAATGATGGCGATGAAGTAGATGATGATGATGATGATGATGATGATGATGATGATGATGATTGTGATGATTGTGATTGGAAATGCAATTGTTATAAATTTTAAGATTGAATACTTTAGTTTTTCTCTCCAAATCTCGCAATCATAAGATCATTCGATGGATAAAATATATTCAAGAAATGTAGTGAAATGGAAAAAAAAAAATAATTGAAAGTTTCGATTGATCACAAATCATTGGTGTATGATGTGTTGGACGAATTATGTTCCTTATAATCATCTTTGAAATTTCGATAAAGATTTCGAGGTGAAATATTTATGATCCTTAATCTATTTTTCAAATCTTTTCGCCATCAAATCTATTTGGATCCAAAATCAAGCCAGACAATATAGTAGCAGTAGTAGTAATAATAATAATAATGATGGGATCGATGGTGGTGGTGGTGGTGGTGGTGATGGTGATGATATGGACCAAAGTGAAAAAAACCGATCAAAATTGATTTTTCTCTTTTCTATTTATCCTTGGGAAAAGATCTTGGGAAAATTTATGATCATTTCGAATCGTTTAAAAAATTTTTTTCTCCATTCTCTCTCATTTGTTTGTTTCGTTGTCGGTTCTCAAAAAAAAAAAAAACAAAAAAAAAACATTCGATATAACAATAATGGAATGCAAAGCAATCAAAATAATAGCAAAAATTTTAGTCTCCTTTCTCGCATTACTATTATTATTATTATTATTATTATTATTAAATATGGAATCTCATTTTTTTCAGATCAAATCCAGAATGATTGAATTATTTTCGTTTAATTTATTCTAAGAAGAAGAACAAGAAAAAATGCAAATTATATGTCAAAAATTTGTTTGAAATATCAACAAGATTATAGCAGCGATGAGATTCAATGGATCTAATGAATCGATTGATTCAGAAAAAAAAGGATTAGATTTGGTTGAAGTTGATTGATTGATTGCTAGAAATCATCAATAGAACTTGATCTATGTGTTTTAGAAGAAAAAAATTTTTGAATTCTTTTTGGTTTGTTCGAATTTGTTGAGTTTTAAATCTAAGTCTCCACGGTAATGGATACAGATGCGGTTAATCTTTTCAAAAAAATATTTTCTCAATTCTAGTATGGATTATGTGAAATCACAAATTTCCATTTTTGATTTCATAAATGTTTCAGTCTCGTTTGAATATATGCCACCTTCTCAATTATCTAATTTTATCAGCATAAAAAAGAGAAGCAAAAAAAAAATTGGATAAAATTTCATGGCCATATTCATATTCGGTTCGAATTTTTCTCGGTTTTTTTCCATTACATTATGGTAGGAAATTATTTTGGAGACGAAAGATTTCCATCGAAACAAATTTATTCCCTTGAGTTTTTTTTTCAACTAAGAAATAAAGAATGTAAGAATTGACGAAAATAAAATAGAAATTGAATGGAAATAATAATTGTCAAATTGCGAACGATTGAGAATTGTATCGAAAGTGGTTTTGAACAATTCAAAAAAAGTATTGGATTCCATTTCTAATTTCAAATGAATGGAGTTTGAATTTCTCACGCAAACAAGATCAGTGGTTTGATAATGATTTCGATGATCTCGAATCTTAATTCGTAATTCAATCGCATCCGAATTAAGTTTGAAAGATATCACTACCATCTTCATCATCTGAATTCATTCAAATTGAAATAACTTTTCTTTATAGACCGATCGATTCAATAGTTTGATTCAGTTTTAAAATTATTCCCCCAGATAATGATATAATGATACTAATTTTTTTCTTTTCTGCAAATTTCTCATTCCTAGAGCTGGCAAGAAATCGAAAGTGTTTCGATTGGGAATCAATCTGAACCGATTTCGGATGAATCAATCGCCTTGACAAATCCTCATCATCATCACCAGCATTCAATAAATCATCGTCAACTACAGCAACAGTCACATCAACGTTTATTGGAACAATGTCTGGATCAACAAAATCAACAACAACATCAGCATAGTAATAATCATAACAAGGAAGATGGTAAAGACAACAGAACCAGGTCTTTGATTTCAATCATCACGAATAATATCCACAATCATGGTGATGATAGTGGAACTCCATTGATGAGTGAGAGTGAATCCTCATCAACATCATCATTGTCGATGATCAATAATAATCGAAATCATCTACTTTCTTGCTATGATGATGTCAAAATAAATGTCTCATCATCAAATCAATCATCATCATCAGCATCAATCGGCATCGATGATTGCCACAGTAGCCATGGCGAAGATGATATTTATATTGGATGTGGTAAATTGCCATCTTCATCAAAAAAAGAAGGAAAAGAATCGAATTCGGATTTTGATCATTCAATCACCATGATGGATGAATTCAATTATTTTAATAACGATATTGCTGTCTCAAATCGAAGTAATAATATCACACTCATTGAAAATGGGCGCAATGCTTGCGAAACATCGAAAAAAGATTTCGATCATCATAATTTTCTTAATTATTATTCAATGTTTGATGATCAATCGAACCAAAGAAATTATTTCTGTCTTCAATCATCGCATTCTACCTCGATTGTTTCATCGAATAATCCATTAACACCTTCGGTACAACGACAAACATCGAAACCACCATCTACTTCTACGTATTTGAATGATCAAAAAACTTCCTCGATGACTCTCTCACCTAATTCGATCCTCTCATCATCAATATCTTCACTATCATCTTCATATGCGTCTTCTTCATCATCATCATCGTCATCTTCCTCCTCTTCATTATCGCCTTCGATGAATACAGTGTCCAACAATATTAATAAACACCCAAATGGTAATACACCTTCAGGCACCATGATTAATATCACAAATAATGGTTTCGTTGATGGTGTTAATAATAATGGACAATATTCTAATATCAACAATCATCATCATCCTCATCATCATCAACAGCCACCTCTTCATCTTCATCACCAAACAAACCATAGCAATAATAATCTCATCAATTCAAACTCATCAGCAGCTGAGATCACCGAACCTCCGATTGATGATAGTTCTAGGCTACATCTAAAAGATCAAATGCCAATTTTGCATCAACATTTACAACAGCAACCACAACATCAATCTGAACGAGTAATATCTCAATCATCGAAGCTTGCATCTATATCCCAATCATCTACAACAACGATGCCGCTAACCTTTTCGTCACAACAGATAAGACCGTTGTCGATTTCGAATCTGTCAAGCGGAAATGAATCAAAGTTTTTTGACACAAACAATCCATCTTGGAGCGACACTCAAATTAATACTTATTATCAAAACAGCAACAATTGTAATGGCATCGATTCTTCCAATTATGATCATCACCATTACCATCATCATCATCACCATCATCTCCTTCTTCATCATCCACAACAGCAACAGCAACAACATCGGAGTAATGGATCGCAAATGACAAATGGAACGATCGAAATGATTGGTGGATATGAGCATCCGACAATCTCATCTAACCCTATCTATATACAAGACCATCATCATCATCTACATTCTCATCACTCATCGCGAAATTTTATTCAAAATACCAATAATGACAATTATAATGATAATAATAATAATGGGAATTGTTTGCCAACGAAATCTCCTCCAGCATCGCCATCAGATCAAAAATCATTAATTCAAATGTTATTACAGAAATCTGACGAAAGACAACAGCAACAAAGTATCAATCAAAACAATGTCAATAACTATCAATTTGTTTCAAATCAATCTTGGCCACAAATCACTATGAAATCGCTTTCGTCGTCTTCATCATCATCATCATCATTATTACTATCTTCATCATCATCGAATGCGTTAGATCCAACATGCCAACATTTACAACAACAACAATCACACAAATTTAACGATTCCGATTTGATCTCAGCAGCAGTCGCAACAACAATGGTGTTACCGATGTCGATTGATGATCAAAATAATAAAGACATTGATTTGAATGGACAGAAATCGATATTAGATCATCATCGTAATGATCATCATCATCATCATCATCACCACCAACAGAATCCTTCACAACAACAGCCGTATAATAATCATTATCATCAATCGAATACTGACCATCATCAACGACAACAACAACACTCGAAAACGAATTTCAAAACGACAAAAAGATTGATTGATTTGACTACAGCTACGACAACGACAACCGTAACAAAGACATCGACAACGACATCGACAACAACGACAATGACTGCGACAGCAGCTTCGACGGTTACGACAACAACAATCACATCCAGCAACGGCAGCAAACAGAAAAAAGTGACGACGCACATTTGTTCACATCCTGGTTGTACGAAAACCTATACGAAAAGTTCCCATTTGAAAGCACACCTACGGACGCATACCGGAGAGAAACCATATCAATGTAGTTGGAAAGGTTGCGGATGGAAATTCGCTAGATCCGATGAGCTTACGAGACATTTTCGAAAACATACCGGTGATAGACCTTTTCAATGTCAATTGTGTGAGCGAGCCTTCTCTCGAAGCGATCATCTTGCGTTGCATATGAAACGACACGCTGCTGTTTGAAAAAAATTGAGTTTTCGCCGCAAATCATCTCGGGGTTTTTTTTTTCATTCGAATGAGACAAAGAAAGGAATTGAGAGAATCGATTGAAACGTGAAGAATTTTTCTAGGTCAGTCATATTTTTCTCACCACTTTTTGATATTTTTAACAACAAAATCAAAAACAAAATGATTTACTGTGATCTGTGTAGTTTAAATAATTTTTAACATCGAAAAAATTCGTTAGGAATCAATGGATTAGAATGATTTATCTAATGAACAATGATTAATTCAATCGATTCCATTTTTTTTTTTTTTGAACACAACTTATGAGAGCTTAGAGGTAATAATCTCCGGTAATAATTGTTAAAATAATTATAATCTATTGATTGTAAAGATGGTGATGATCATCATCATCATCATCATTCATTATCTTCGTCAAACTATTCTTTTCATATTTCATTGCTTATTCAATTTACGTTGGTTTCTTTTTGTGATTATAATTCCACATTTGGATCGTTGTGTTTAGCTACTTGATGATTATGTCGGTATCGAAAAGGAATTGTCCAATTGTAACAAAAAAAAATGGTAGTGACTCGAAGTTTTTCTCAATCGCAATGACTCGATGATGATGCTGATGAGGCACGTGCTAAATCAAGATTTTTATTATCTCTCTCTCTCTCTCTCTCTCTCTCCAGATTCGACAAACAATCATAATCTCTCAACCTCGGGCATCATTTCCTTTGTGTTCTTTTTCTCTCTCTCCAAAATCTTTACTCAGTCTGAGCCTTCAGCGTTACACAGATTTATTTTTTCGTTGAGAAGCAAACAAGAAGAGTGTAATACAAAGACGAATCGATGCAATAATTGGCACTTTGAATTCAAAAGTCAAACTGGTTGATTAATAATTTAGCATCGAAAATGATAGGTAACGACAAAGCCATAAAGAAAAAGAAGAAAAGTTTTACACCATCATAATCATAATGATTATCATTGAGAAATTATCATCATTTTGACCATAATGGAGAGATTGAGATTTTTTTTGCCTAGATAATTCATAAATGATTCATATATTTTCCTAGAATTTTCTCTCCACTTCCTTTTCTCCTCCTACTCTTTTTTGTTTTTTCTTTCAATCTTTTAGTATTCCAGCATCAAGTGAATCGAATCGATTGCGGTTGTTGATGAACGATGTTGAATGAAAATCAATGTTCGATGAAATCTCAATCTTCGATTTGCGATTATTCAATTTGGTTTGGCTTAAGTTTTAAAGGTTGAAATTTTGAATCAAGGATTGAATCGAAAAAAAAATGAGCCAAAACTATATAGCTATCTGTTAGCTACAGATGTAGCTATCTATCAAAATTATCTGTTTGGATCGTGGTCAATTTCATTCGAATATTTGGAAGAAGAAATCAATCAATCAGATTGGTCAATTTAATGATCATCTTCTTGAACGATTCGATATTAATCAATCAAATCGAATTCTCTCAAAAAAAGTGTTATGATTGATTGATTTTCTTTCTTAAATAAAAACGATATCATTGATAATTGTGATAATGATGATGACGATAACTTTCGAATGATTCGATGTCAATTTTAAGTCCAAATCAATAAGGCCAAATATGAAAATTGAATCTATGGGTTAAATGCACAAAAAAAAAACAACAAAAACTCAGTTTTTCGAAGATCAGTGATAGGAATAAAGTCGATGACAGTAAGAAGATGATTGGAAACGATTCTATTCTTAATTCGAGATTATTTTCAGAAATCGGATTAGCTTAATCTTGATATTCTCGAAAATCACCGAATTATTCTGATTATCAATTGATTAATTATTGAGATCTGAAAAAGCGGTTTGGAAAGTGATCAGAAGCAATCAAATCAGCGAATCGGATTGTTCCCAACGGATTAGGCCAATTTGTATCGCAAATCTGAATATTAATGATATTTTCCTTCTCAATAGAACTCTGAAAAAAGGATAAGAGTCTTGGGGAATCGAATTCCAGGATAATCATCTTGATCTTTGATTAATTCTAAGTCCAAATTGAGAAGAATGGTGAAATAGAACAAGACCAGAGAGATTAACTTGGATAGATTTAGAAGATATATTTCTTCAAACACTTAAATGATCAGAATCTGATCAATTTGTTTTTGTTCTGATTTATAATAAATGATTCTCAAAAGATTACGAAATGAGCCTAATGAGAGAGTTATTTAATATCAGTCATATTTCCATCTATCGATGAGACCGTTTTGAATATAAATTATTCGAACAAAAAGACTCATTTTATTTTTTTTCTCCTTTTTTTTCTTAAATTCTTCTAAAAGAATCGACAATATCGTTACTAGCTACCATACCCTATGGATTCGACTAAGAACCGAGGAAAAAAATCTATACGGAACGAGTTAAGTTGTTTCAACCCTTTACTTTTCTCCTCACTATGAACATCATAATGGATAAACTGGTCGTTCTCTCTTTCACTTTGTCTCCCCTATGGCATTCATTGACTTTCGTTGATCAAGGGAAAATTTTCACGAATCAGCAATCTGATAGATTGAATAGATTCTCAATAAGCATTCATTTCAATCGCCATCATTCTCTGAGATAAAGTTATTCGGTTCGGACACCATCATCGTCATCATCATCATCATCATCGATCACAATTTCTCTCAAGCTGGTCCTGATGCAATGTCATTCCAACGATTTATCTGAATTTCAAAATTCCATTCTAACTTCGTGGATAAAATTATTTTTTTTTTTCTAACTTTTCAATTTCGTTTTTTGTTTGAGTATTTATGTTTTGTTTTTTTTTTCAATTTTTTTTAAGTTATCATTTGATCTTAATGAAATTTTTCAAGTTTTTGTTTTCTCTTGTTGATTTTTTTTTCTTTCTCGTTGCTGTTTTATTAGTTAAATTTTGATTCTCACTCCTTTCATCTGTTCAATACTCATCAACCAATGATGGACAAATAGAGAGAGAGAGAGAGAGAGAGAGGAATGTCATCATTTTAATCTCAATTTTTTCGCCTAGAATTGTCAGACTTTTTTTTTCCATGAAAAGAAGCTAATAATAAAAAGAAAAAATTTATTCTTAAATTTATTAACTCCAACAAATTTTACTAAAAACTCAAAATTTACCAACTTTCTAAATGATCGAACGGAAAGTAAAGAATTGATAATTGCTTAGAATCAATCAATAATTGTTTCTAATAGCTGTAAAAAGAAAAAAAAATTTTTTTTTTTTGATTAGAAATAATTAAACGAGTAAACGAAATCTCTTCAAACTGTTCTCTTACACATTGACGTTGCTAGATAATTACTTCGAGAACGATTCTCGAAGTTTTCTTTTCGAAGCCAAAAAGAAAACAAGAAGAAAAAATAAAATCAAAAAGTTCAATTTGAATCGATGAACGAAATTCTCACAATTAGAATCAACTTCTCTGTCAATAATAATCTTTTAATAATCATTCTGATCAGTGATTCTGAGAAGAGTGTTTCGAAAAAAAAAAAATGGAAAAAATTCAAATCAAAACCTTTTTAGTGTTTGTGTTTCGAGGAGAGGGAAAAAATGATTCACTTCGTATCCCCTCTCAGGTATCAATAATTATGATTGATTGTGATCTGGAAAAAAAACTGATCAATTTGTTAGAGGACTTTTCAAAAATCTGTTTGCTATAGCTAATTAGATCGATCATTCGATTGACAATAACAACAACAACAATAATAATAATTATTATTATTATTACAAATTATAATCGATAGAAGATCTCATCATTGAACCAATTGAATCGAATCGAATTTCTTTGATTAATTATTTATCAAAATGGATAAATAATCAATATTGGCAATCGAATGGTGTTTGTTTCAATGATTTCTGTATCGTTAATAGGCAGAAAATAAACTAAAACAAAAAAATTTCCTCTCAACAAAAACCAAACGTATTAAGAAAGGTGAAAAAAAAATTGATAAATTGTTTGCAATACCTGCATGGAGAATTGTTTCGAAAAATTGCATTGTTTTTTTTTCACACGCAATTTTCTATTGAAATAGAAAAATTGATGTAAAATATCTTTTAAAATTATTTAGAATTAAGAAAGTGAATAGAATAATCTAAATTAAATTGATCGATTGCTAAAACATTGAAATTTAACTTTTTGAAATGAAATTCTTTGCTATTTTTTATGAGTTCCATAGCTTTTTCAAATCAAATCCATATCAAAATAAGATTCTCTACTTCTCGCATCACTCCTCTTTTTTTTCTTTCTCTCCGAATTCAATTGACAATCATTGATTACAGCTTGTTGATTGAAATGATCCAATTTTAATTGATTGAAATATTTATTGTTTTAAAAAAATTTTTGTTCTTTCAATAGAGTTCAATATGACATTCGTTTGGTTTAAGTTTTTGAAATTTTTAAATTATTTCGAATTTTCAAAATTCGACTGATATTTTTTTTATGATGGCAACAATTATTTTTGCTCTTATATCCTACATTTTTGACCACTCTACATCAAAAACTCAAATTTAAAAGTTTTTTGAAGGTTTTTTTTTTTTGAATGAAATAAAATCTGGACGAAAAGAAAAATTTGTCTAAAATTCTCATTTCTAGCATCACAAACTTCGTTACACCTATCTCCAGTGAGTGTTCTACACATCCACTATCTAATATATCTGGACTGTTTTGTTTTATCAATTCAAATTATTTCATTCAATCTTTTTTCCCTTTGTTGGCTTAATGATCCAAAATTCAATTCGAATGTTAGCTAAAATTTAATTAGAATTGTTCGTTAAATCTTTTGTTGATTGAATGATGAAATTAAAGGAATGGTGTGGTTGAAGTTTCTCCTCACACATTCCGCGTACAAACACTACTTTCAACCAAATAATTGATTGAGCAAACTGAAATAGAACAATAACAATTATTGGCCATCAATATTTTTTTCCGAAACGAAAACTTTGAATCGACCATGACAAAATCGATACGAAAACCTCTTATTTCAGATCCATTGGCATTGAATCCGAAATCGGTTCAGTTGTTGGAAAGTTTCAACACTGATGAAAAATTCATCGATTTCAATGTGTTCGGTAAAAACATCGACCGTATACAAAAAATCCGACTGAAAAAAGATTTGAGACAATCGAAAAATGTTTCCGGATTCATTATACCTAAAATCAATCTTGGTGGAAATGAAAAAATTGAAATCGCATCCCAAGGTGATCCAAGCTTGTTAGAGTTCGTTTACAATGGGATTTTGACCAAAACAATCTCGGAGGATTTTATTGGATCTGCATCACAGATTTCGCAGCAATCTACTTTAATCAGTCAGAATCCAGCAAGAATACCAAGCGTTCAGCGCAAACTATTTTCCCATTTTAAGCGTAATCGATTGATGAACAATTCTTTATTAAAAGATAATGGACCAAAAAAGAAAAGTCTGGGGACAAAATATGATGGACTACAAAAACTGTTGGAGAAAATTAACTCATTGTCGAAGCAGGAACCAAAATTATTAAGTCCGAAATTTTGTCACAGCCATCCTCCGATACGTATTAGACATCACAGTCAGTCACTTTCGACCGATAAAAAAGACCGAAAGCTATCGAAACAGCAATTGCAATTGAAAAAAGTTACCAAGAAAACAACATCCCAAAGATCGATTCAGAAAAGCGTTTCAAGGAGAGGACTGGGAAGAGGAGGATCTGTGGGAGGTGCGAAATCTAATTTAGGGATCCATAAAAAATCTAAGGTAATTCAATATGCTAAGTGATGTCAAAGTTCAATTTTAAAATTTCATATTCGAAATATCTCAATAGAGACCATATAAACGAGCATCTTCATCATCATCATCGACGTCGAAAACAAAAAATTAAATAATTTCCGGCGGAGCAAAAAGAACCAGCTTATGGTGTCCAATAATTGTGAACGGTCCAATTGCAGCCGAAGACGGAAGCACCAATCTGGACAAAAATCTAGATTTTGTCGTTTTTTTCGACGGCAATGAATATATCAAAAAAAAAGGTTATCTCATTCAATCGTTTTGCTGTAAAATAAAATAATTTTCAATAAAATTTTGAAAAAAATTACACACCAGCACGATCTCACGAGAGAGGTTTGATGATGTGATGATGATAACAATTGGATTGAAAACGAAAAATTTTCAAACTTCTTCTGTTGTGATCTCTCGATTATTAAAATCATCTTTGCTCGAAAGTTTTACAGAGATAACAGTTTTACAGTTAACTTTCTTGAAATTCCTAATTAACACTTCTACAATGGAGCTAGCGCAAAGCATTTTTTCTTCGGAACAAATTAGGTAACTTTGATGGTAAAATTGAGAAATTTGAATTAGAGCTAAAATAGAGCAATCAATTCATTTCAAGCAATCAATAAAAAAAAATTTTTTTTTCCTCATTCATCAAAATCATCATGATTTTTTTCTGCCAAAAATAAGAGCACCATCAGATACGATCATTGAGAAGCTAACCGGTCAAATATATTTGACGCAATTTTGTTACAATCTAACACTTCTCTTGGTTCGTAAATCGATCGATTGTCATCTATTTGCATAGCTCTCGAAACGACAATTCTACTATCTTAAAGCCGTTAAGAGAAAGAGCGCTAGAGAGAGAGAGAGAGAGAGAGAAAGAAAGAATAGAAAATAGCTCCAATCCTTTAATGATCATCAAATTCATGTTAGAAATACGACCAAACAGAGAGAAGAACTAACTAGACTTTTATCGAATAATAAAAATTAAACTGAATAGCTTTTAGAGATTAACACATAGGTAGCAACAACAACAACAACAACAACAATATCGAGAGAACATTAGATCACTGAAAGTCACGATTTTTGATCGGAAAAAAAAACACTGATGATGTTGTTGTTGTTGTTATTGTTGATGATGATGAAAAGTGAAACAAATTACATACACGATTCACACACTAACCATTCGTAATACAAGAAGGCTTATTTTTGTTCAGATTTTGTTTCCAATAGAAAACGATGTCGATTTTGTTCAATTTGATTCTTTCGAATACCGTTTAATCTATATCCTTTTGCATAAATATGCATTACATTCTCTCGATATATTCATTATTTTCACTATTTAGCGCCTTAAATTATTTTCGCTCTCTCTCTCTCTCTCTCCTGAATTCGTTTGGTGTTTTTCAACGTTCAATTGCCGAGATAATTGTAACGAACAACAAAAAAAAAAAAAGAAAAACGTAAAAATTGATGAAATTTTTTTTTTCGAACTCATTTGATTGTTGTAATTATCTTTCATTACCATCACTATCATCATCGAATGGTTTCTTCTTTTTTGCAATCATTTCTCTTCTATCAGTTGGTTCTATCATTTTTGCTCCCCCCTTCAATTCATTGAAGATTGTTAATTATTTAAGATTTTACCTTCAAAAACATTCGATTCGATTCATTCGAGACTGTTGTTATCATCATCATCATAGACAATGATTCGAATCGATCTCTTTTGATGATCGACAGAAAATTTTCACAAATTATCTTGGTGAAGATGAAGATGATGGTGATAATCTCAAATATGATGATGACAATGATGATGATGATGTTTGATCGATTCTATTTGATTTTAGATCGAGGCGAATGTAATTCAAGATCTTATCATTGATTTTGTTTCTATGGAATCGATTTGATTTAGTTTATTATTTTTTTCCAAACGATCAATGATCAAAGAATACATCTAGATTGACAATCAATCAATTTTAGTCTCGATTTTTATTTTCGTTCCTTTTTTATTCATCATAGGAATTGGATTGAATCAATTGATCTTATTAGAAAGATTTGTTTCTTCTACACCAAATCGATGCTGAATCTCTTTTTATTGTTGTCCAAGACTGAGTTCTTTTTTTTTGCAATTATAATCGACGATGATCTTAAAAGAGAAATCTTCGATGTCCCAAGAGATAAACCAGGTCGAACATTAGCATTTTTTGAGCAATCTATTATCTCCGAATAATTCAATCAATCAATCGAATGATTGTTTTGACAATATCGTTGTTCCGGTTCGTCTCTCTCTCTCTCTCTCTCTATCTATCTATCTGTCTATCTAATCGCTGATTAAACGAAGAGATTTGTTTGAGAATTTATTCGATTAACAGCAATAATAATCTTAATGAAATTATTCGAAATTAATGATTCTTTAATCAATGTCAGTCGTTGTTTTTGTTGCTTCACTGCACAATCGATAGCCACAGGCCAATGAAAAATTTCATTCTCTTCTTGATTTTTTTTTCTGGGGAAAATTTCGAAAAAAAATGAGACAAAAAATATTTTTTTTTTTTTTGGTAAAATACAAACTTTCAACAGCTAACGATTTGAGAAGACCAATGGATAGAAAAAAAAAGAGAGAGAGAGAGAGAGAGAGAGAGCAGACTCAAGGCGATCGAAGAAAATTTGAAAATGAAAAAAAAAATTCGACTCTGTTCGAGTTTTGATCGATTCGTTTTGTTTCTCTAATTGTCTATGGTTTAATCCAAATACTTTAGCTTTAGCTAAATTTCTTCTTCTGTTTGATTTACCTCAAACTCTGTTCTCTATCCGAACAAAATTTGATGATTTTTTTCTAGAGTCTCGATATGGAGCAATTATAATCACATTACTCTATTCAATAGAGTCTATTGGTTCGTTTTTTTTTATATCTCTGTTCCTTTCCTCAACGCTTATTTTGTTTGGAGCCAATCTAAAAACATCAATTGGCTAAGAGTCAAATTTTTGGAAGATTTAAATAATTGATGCCATTGAAACTTCCCAAAAGTTTTTTTAATTGTCGAGAAAAAAACAATGTTATTCTGGATTAGTAAATCGATTCTCTACTGTTACCACTATGCGTTTTTGTTTCCGGTTCTGACAAAAAAAATGTTTTAGTTATAATTTCTAAAATTAAGAATGAAAAAATATGGCAACGTTTATCGAGAAATATTTAGTTTTAATTAAGAGAGAAAAAAAAACAAAGAGAAAATTCGATTAGGATCGTTGTGTATTCAAACAATACTTTGAACGAATACGGAACGCTTTGGTCTGAAATTGTTTGCCAGATTCGGATTGCTTTTCATTGGTGTGTCTTCTCTCGACATTTCTCGATCTTCTATCGTAGCAGAATCAATTGAACAGAGATGGCAAACAAGACCCCTTCATAATAAATTGAATCCATCATTATAATCTCTCTCTGCTTTGCAGTGTGCGATATGTACGCTTCCTTTATTGAATTTGGAATTAAAATCAACAGACAAAGATCTATTTATTTATACAATCACTATGATGAAATAATATTTGCTAGCTAGGATAGAATCGATTCTCGTGAAGCTTTTTTTTTGAACTCAACTTTCTAAGCACATTTGTTTGCTCGATTTTTTTTCGAATCGTTTTCGTTGAACTATGAACACATCCATTACTGATTCTTTATGTTTATTATGTTTCCATCTCTTCAAACACAAGGTGGACATAATTGTTTGTCCACACTCAATAAATTTCGATTGATTTCGGTCTCAATCTTATTTTATCAAATTTGACCATCGCTTTATATTTATCCCAGATTGGTGGATGATCATTCGGCAACAATGAAAATCATTAACGATTCAGTGATGGAATATTAACTTTCATTCTGCCCAAACGATAAAAGCCATAATAATTATAATAAAAGATTGTTGAGGCGATTTCGAACAAACAACAGACTAAGAAAAAACTAGATTAATTTAATAATATGCGAACAACTATCCAATCGATGGCTGTCATTTATGTTCGCGATCGAATAAGAACAAATCCAATCCGAATCAGAGATATTTCACAACCGAAAAAATTAAAAAATGAAAATGAGTGAGAGAGAAAAAATTGAATTTACAAGTTCAACCATTTTGAACAAGAATATTAAATGAATTCTTAATTACAGATCATTTTGTTTCAATCCAACTATCATTTCATCAATGATTCGATGATCAAATGATCAATGATTCGATTGAAACATAGAACTAGATTAATTTAATCATTGAAAATATAATTCGATTCGATTTAAGATTCGATCGAAAAGCATAGAAATGATTTAGCTAACAATTACACAAAACACCAAGATATATTAGTTCATCGAAGCTAATTGTTTTTGGCCATTTATTTTGCTAGTGATGACTCTCACTCTCAATTCAGAAGGAAATTAAGTAGCTCTAGAAGCACAATCTTGGCCAATGAATGAGTGCAATATGAAAATTTCAAATTTGGTCTCTCATTAATTAGCGGTTCAAAATCTATAAAATTTTTAATTCAGCTACTTTTGATTCAAAAGGCTGAGTATGAGAATCAACAGAGATTGGTCTAAAAAAAATTTAAAACGAGGAAAGAAACAAAACCAATTAAGCGACTTAAACAATGGATCGAGAATCAAACTGATCTCCTAAGCGAACCATATGGTCGTTGGTTGTTGTGATGAGAGAAAAAAAATGATCAAATGATGGCCAACAAGCAATCCTTAGCAACAGAAAAAAAAGCTGACCAATACAATTAAACAATCAAGAGATCAAAATCGTTTCGATCTAAAACATTCTGTTAAGAGACTATGGAAGATATTATCTAAATGAACATTGAACAAAAGAATTGTTACATATATTTCCTAATTAATTTGCTTTTTCTTCCTCTCATCGCCCGAAACGATCAAATTTCCGGGCTCAAGCATTTTCGATCTGAGTTGAACCAATTTTTTCCTCAATATCAAATGACTAATTCTAAAAGTGTTTCTTTTGATTTGAAACAATACAAAATCGAAACTAAACATCTTCATTATTATTTATCTTCTAATATATTTCGAACATTCAAAGACGAAGATCTAGGTGAGATTTGCGAAAAGAGAGATATTGCAACCTATCGAAACAGTATGGAGTAATATCATTCTCAGTTGGTGATCAGTGGAGAAGATCAATCACTATAAATCTAAATCCTTTCTCTAGATTTAGATCTGTTGTTGAGAAATGAGTTCAATGTTCTTACATTCTAGATCTAGATTGTATCGATCCATTTGGATAGATAATTAAGATGTTCAAATAATTCTAATAATTCACAATCAATCTTCATCTATTTTTTTTCTCTGAATATCTGAATTTTGAAATTATTCTCTCTCTCTCTCTTTTTTCTCTTTTCCTCTCACTTCGTTTAAAATTCTCTGACCAAAAAAAAAAAAAAAAAAATTCGATTTCATTGATTGAAGAGAATAGAACAAAGAGAAAGATGAGAAACAAGAATGATTGTCTTTGATCGATCAAGAGCCAAAAAAGAGATGAATTTAAGATTGATATCTTAATTTTGAAAAAATCTTTTTTTTCAACTTACCTTCTTTCTTTCTTAGCAGAAACACAAAGATCAATCGATTTCGAAGAGATCTGCATGATACACTCATTTTGTCTTCCATTTTGCCGCATCTTATCAATCAATTAATCAAACAATTGATCTGGAAGAGATGATCAAAATAGTGATTTAGATGGTGGCGGTGTTTGTGCTACGTCTTTGAAGCTAATCAATCAAACGAGTATAAAAACCGATAAATTTTGTGGGTGTTTCGATGAATTTTATTTTTTTGTTTCAATTTCAATTTTAGACTTAGTAGAATGTAAAAATCCATTCTATTGAGAGTAGAAAAACATTTTGATCGTTGAGAGAGAGAGAGAGAGAAAAGGATGCTCTTAGAATGCTTATTTTCACATCGATCTGTTTGCAAAGATCTAGATCTGAAGCGTAATATTTCGTGTGGGAGTCAAAATCTTCCTATTTTTTTTGCTGTTTTCAATGTTTTTTTGTTGATGATCACATCACCTGTAGAGATAACATCGGTAAGATTGATCGAATCGATCAAGGAGACAAGAACAGAGACCAACAGTGATGATAAAAACAGCATTAAACTAGCAGATAAATCACTTTGGATCATCTTGAAGCATCATCGTCATCATCATCCATTCCAGATATTCAATCCATTTGTTTGTGGGGAAAAAAACAAGAAAAGATGGATTAGAGAGACAAGAAAAAATGGATTCAAAGGATTTTTTTTTTGTAAAACAAATCAAGTCATCTTGTCCTACGGACTTGGCCAATAATAATCTTTCATTGAAAAATTTTATAAAGTTTATATTGGACGAATAAATTTTTATTTCGTTTGGTAAATCTTTTCTATTCAGTATTTCAAAGATTTTTTTTTTGAGGATTTTATGTTTTTCTAAAAAATCAGTCAAATCTATTGACAATTTGCTGTCTGATATCAATCAAAGCTTACTCGATAAAGAGCATCGATCAATTAATCCAATCTAATCCAAGATGATCATCATCTTAATCATCTCGGTGGTTAATTGCTTTGATTTTCAACAAGAGGAAATTCAAAAAAAAAAAGAATCAATTTTAACATGATGTGCTTATCTCGAATAATCTGGAGATTGGCTGCGATACTGTTAATGATGATTGGCGATACAACAGAACGAGATGGTATTCAAAATCAGATCATCCAGTCGATTAATGTTATCGCTGGCTAGCTAGCTAGTTTCCATATGGCTGCGATATCGAAACGTGACCAATTGTAAGCTAATGTAACCGAAAGTGAAGCGAAAATTAGATAAAATGTTATTGATAAGTGAGAATGACCACAAAAAATAGCAAAACATTCAAAGATCTGTTTGGAAGCGAAACAAAAGGAAAAAAAAAAGATTCAAATTTGATAAGAATAAAGAGAAACGAAAAAAGATTGACCGATTCTTTTCGATTTCATTTCCAGAAGCTCATCATCATCATTAAAAATCGACAAAGAAAAAGAGAGAGAAAAAGATCGATTGTGTTGAGATTTCGATTGTCGTTGAATCATGATCGAAACAATGATCCAAACACCTATATTTCTATAAAGAACGCTACAACTAAGAAAAAAAAAATATTAGATCTTTTCATTCCAAACAAAACCAACTCTCGATTTAAATGATATGGAATGAGAAAGAAATGAAAATCGTGCAACGAGAAGAGATTGCTATCAAATCGAATTTCGTTTTCGGTGGCAATTCAGTTGTGCTGTTTTGGTGATAATAATTGTACTAATTCTCTCAATTATCACCGGAAATCAAAACACCGACATCGATGAATCAAAATGAATGATACTTATTTAGAAGTCTTTTGAGTTCTTTTTTTTTTTTTTTTTTTTTTTGAAAAAAAATCTACCTATTCCCCCTCGATCATACATCTCTAGATTGCTATATTTTTACAATCGTTTACGAATGTCGATGAAATTTTTTCGGAATCATCGACGATCATTGATTGGTTCTTTTTCATTAAGATCAAGAAAAAATCCGTTTTTCTTCTCTGCTCGATTTTCAATCGAAATTATCTCATTCTGCAACAGAAACATTCGAAAGATAAAGATATTTCTATCTTTCTTGATTTTTTGATGAAGTAATTTGAAAATTATATTCTGCTGTTACGCTAGCTGTTTAGCTATTTGATTAGATTTAAATCAATCGTAAAAACAAAAAAGAAATATAATTAGCAATTCTAACATCGGATATATCTTGTAGAACTCTCTCTCTCTCTCTCTCTCTCTCTCTCTCTCTCTCTCTCTCTCTGTTTTAACTGGTCAGAACAAATCTGAATGATTTGTCAAATCTAGACATCAATCTCAATCTTAGAAGGTAAAATCTCATTTCTTCTCTACACCGATTTTATACTAAGGATAAATTATGGTTAGACAGATTGAATATCATTTCTACTGCCAATGATGTCGATGATTAGTGATGAGAATCCATCAAAAATGATTTTCATCTCGAACATCTTGACATCAAAAGTGTGGCGATGATTATTCAATCATCGTTTCGAAATAATAATAAAAAAAAAGATGATACGATAAAAATAATCATTAGTCTAGAGAAGAAGAGAAATGTGAAAATTTTAAGCTGTTTTCCAAGTGTATTGATGTTCGATGTGAAATAAAAATTCCAAATCATCATAACTTTGAAGCAAATCAATTCGGAATCATTAAATAGATCAGAATAGCAGATCAGCTAACTTTCGTAGTGGATTAAAAGATTTTGAATTAACACTTGTTGATTATTAATCTATCTATTCGCAAGAATTTGCGAATATGCGGCGGAGAGAGAGAGAGAAAGAGTGATATTTCTAAACCGAAATGATTATAGGAATTGATAATCTCAGGTAAATTATTACTTAGAGAGAGAGAGAAAGAATGACAAATCTGTAGCTTCGATCGCTTCGATAACCTAATCATCCAATGTTTTCGGGGTAATTTTTCTTGATTTTGCGAAAGAAAAAAAAATTTGCAATCATTTTGGATATTTTATATCAAATTTTTTTTTTGCTTTCTCTAGAGTTAGAATTGAGATTTCGGCTATGTATCGTATGAATCGTTGTAGTGATCATCATCATTCACTAATCAACAAATCATCAACTCTACCATCAACAACAACATCATCATTATCGAAATTGTTTTGATCTTTGATCGTGATCTTGTCATTTCCCGCTTCAAGTTTTTTTTACTCCGCTCTAATAATGCAATCGGTGATTGCTTTCTCAAAGCTTTTATTTCATCCGCAACTCGTTTGTTTAGCTTCAGAACCCTAGATTGCGATTGCCTTCAATGAAGACCATCGAATACTTGCTTGATGTTCGGATGTATTTGAATTTTGATTCGGTAATCCTTGGCGCGCTACTCATCATTAAAGCCAAACAAGCTAATGATTTGCTAATCAAACACTCTGTCTAGAAACTCACAGTATCAATAAGTGAAGCGAATCGATCATCATCTAGGCAAAATTCGAACGAGCATCAAAAAAATATCAGTTCCAACAAAATTGATCTAGCAGCTAGATATGATATCTCAAAGATTCCAACCGATGCAAATCATTCCAGTCGATAAGAAAGGAAACAAATCTTCAACATATAGATTATAGATTATTAAGTTATTAATAATTGTTTATTTTGTTCCAAATCTACAGCTAACCGACTTTCTCGATAGATTGCATCAATTTTACTGAGCTAATGTTGATGAAATTAACATTTTTCTTGATCTTTTTTTTTTCTCGAAAGCAGCGAAAGATAGAGGGGAAAAATATTCCGCGCCATTAGAAAATATCCATTGAGAGAGTGGCGTAAGAACATAGATTGCGCACTCGTAGTACAATTAATAAATTGCTCCTCTCTCTCTTCATTAGGGATATTTTTTGAAAATTTTTCCTCTCTCTCTCTCTCTCTCTCTCTCTCCACCCCTCTCTAGCTCTCTGTGCATAGATCGGCCGTTAATAATCCTAGTGTCTAGGAAAATAAGCGCTAGGAACTTGTGTGAGGTTACAATTGAATGTTTGATTTGTTTCAAAACAGAGAGCAGAATTATAATAGAAATCAATGATTTGACTTTGTTTTCCGAAAAGGAGAAAAAAAAATGTCTACTATCGGTCAGCAGATGATATCGATTGATGAGGAATGGAGAAAATTCTGTCTTATCAATAATTTACATCAATCGAATCGACAGTCTTTGAATGTTGAAGATGAAAGCGAAATTCTTTTTCGACAATTGAATGATCGAATTCTAGCCCAAATCGATCGACACATTGCGCTACGCAATAGTTGTAACAAATATTTCGATGGTAAGATTGCGAAAATTATTGAACAATCAGAATTGGAATTCGGTGAAGGAGAGATCCATCCAACCTTGCAAGAATTGATCGAGAATCATCATCAAATACGATCGGATTATGAGAAGCTTAAAAACGAGATGGAAGAGATCATCAAGAAACGCAAACAATTGTCTGATGATTATAAGAAATTGGATGTTGAAATCAATTTGTTACGATCGAAACGTGATCATCTCATCCAGATCATTGATGATGAAGATAATTTAATCAAATCAAGATCATCGAAAATTTGTTTTCGCACTAATAAGAATGCATTGGTAGCGAGTGAGTATTGTTTTTCCTTTAATGAAGTGTTAAATTCTATCCAGATTAATTGAATTCTGATTATTTTTCCCCCAACAGTGTTATTCAATAATGGCCAATTAAAAAATTTTGTCATCGATGACAAAGAAAACTCGACCAAAGAAGACATTTGGAATTGTTTGAATGAAAAGATTTTAATTTGATTGTATAAAAATGACAGTATCCTATAGAATTGAATGTACATAGAAAAAAACCTTTTAACCTATTATTTCGCAATGAAAATTTGTCTAATACTTATAATAATATTATCGCTTCTGAACGATCGTAATTATGTTTTGTTGAGAAAAAATAAATCAATTCTTTTAGAAACCAATCGATCTCGAATTGAACCGAATACCAACATCTATAAGCCATCTTTGAAATCTAGATTTGGAACACATTTTTGTACACGAAGACCTTGCGATTGTTACATTGCGAATTGTTTTGTTTATTGTGCATGGAAATGGTGTTTTCTTCTCGAGGAATCTAGTGTGTACCGCGATGAATGGATCTACTTTCCTTGCTCAACAGAATTCGATACTGAATCTTGCGAAGAATTCTGGTGGCCTTGTCATTCTTATTGTTAATCCTTCTTATACTAAATCAGCTTAATAGTAGCTTCCAACTTTCAATAATAGCATTGATCAATTTCATCTCGTATAAATCTTCATTTATATAGAAAAAAAATTAATTCAAATTGAAAATTGCCTTATGAATTTTCCTTTTAAATTGGTGTACTCTTTAAGTAACGAATTCTTTGGACAAGATCGGTTGTTAGCTGTTGATCCACCGGTCATTTTTTTTGTGTTGACAAGGACCACATGCGATCTTTGTAAACAAATCTAAAGTATAAATAACTTTTTTTTGTCATCAAAAATAACAAAAAATGGCCACTTCATTGATAGTGAAATCATCGAAAGTGAATTCGAAATTCGATTCCGCTGAAGATGTAGCTGAAATAATTGAACAAATCAAGAACAACGAAGATGATGTAGTTACCATTCAATTGGAAGGCAATTCATATGGTATCAAACCGATGAAAGAGATTGGTTCAGCGTTGCAGTGTTGCCATAATCTCAAACATTTACTATTGAACAATATCTTCATCAGTCGATTGAAAGATGAAATACCTCAAGCGTTGAAATTCTTTTTCGGTGGTATTCAATCAAGCTTAGCTCAAATTGAAACATTGAATCTTGATGATAATGCTATTGGTCCGGTAACGATGCCAGTTCTGTTACCGTTTCTTCTCAAAGATAGGTTTACGAATTTGAAGAAATTGTATCTCAACAACTGTGGCCTTGGTGTTAAAGGAGGTCAAATGTTGGCTGAAATTTTACCTTGTTTTACTGAATTAAACGAACTGGTCATCGGAAGAAATCGTTTAGAGATTGAAGGACTAAAGGCAATCAGTTTAGCATTGACAAATTTATCTCAATTGGAACGGCTTGAATTGCCTCAAAACGGGTCGAAAGACGATGCCATAATCAAGTTATGCTTAGCGTTACAAAAAAATCCTAATCTTCGAATTCTGAATCTTAACGACAATGTTCTCAAAATGACTGCTTCTGAATTCTGTGAGGCTCTTCAAACATTGAAATTCTTAGAAATCTTAGATCTTGGAGATTGTTTGCTTAAAACTAAAGGAGCAATAGAAGTTCTGACAGCGTTAAACTTGATGTTTCGTGAAAATTCCGTGGCACACATAAAACGCATTGACCTCAGTGGCAACGAGATCGATTCTTCCGCAAAAAAAACAATCATCGAAACACTTAATTGCATCCTTGAAAATCGTCAACCGAACCGATCTGAATCATTGATAGTAAATTTGAGTGGTAATAATCTAGGAAACGATGCCATTCAAGATCTTCGTCAGCATTTCGGTTCTAGTGTTGATTTAGTGATTGAAGATGATCAAGGTTCAGACCATGGAAATGATGATGACGATGATGAAGAGAATGATACTAGCGATAATCCGATCAATCTAAGCAACGGAAGTCCTATCAATAGTTCAACATCTTCGACAATAGATCATAATTCTGTTTTGAATAAAATTGAAAGTGAATCACCGAATTTGACAACACTAGCGCAAAGATTTTTACTGATCTCAACAAATGGCTTTGATTCGTTCTCGAAAACCTTAAATATACAAGCTTCAATCGAGATTGATGCTCTGATAGAATTCGGTTTGAAACATTTTTTGAAAACCGAAGATGATTTCACCTTGATAAATTTGTTTCTTGGCGTTTGTGGTCTAATTAAATTAGAAGATAAATCTTTAAGTCCAAACAAAGATCTCGATCTTAGTGGGCCAATCATTGCTTTCGCAACGATCTCCAAAAAACTACCTTCAATTCAGAAAAAGTGTGTGAAACAATTTTTAGAACTAAAACTAGCTGAAAATCGCTACGCCAATATCAAAATGAATGTTTTCTCTCTTTTATATAGATTTTGAAAACAAAAGATTTCTCTTATTATCATCATCTAATTCTTCATTAATTTTCATAATAAATGATCACAGAATTATCTCGTCTTGATTTATTCTTTAGATTTTTGTTGTTGTTGTTGTTGTTTAAGTTTTTTAGATTTCTCCGATTCTTCAGCTAGATACTCGAAAAATTCTCGAAAAGATTCGAATTCCGTCCGACTCAATGGAGGATCATTTCGCGGAACTTTAGGCAATTTCTGTCCAACTTTTTGACGAAACTCTTGAAACTAATTTTGAGAGATTATTTGCAATTTCAAAACGTTATTAAAGCAATAATTACATCTTTGGCACCAACACTGAACCATATCAATGCAGTTATGAAACCCACACCAGCGAATGCATAGACTGTGCCAATACCTAGTGCTCTAGTCGCTAATCGAGCTCCACTTTCCATCGGTTTTAGTTCAGGTTTTTCCGGCAGCATCATCAATCCCTTTGGTGTTAATTAAGATCGAAAAGATATAATTTGTAAATCCTATCCATTCAATCAAACTCAATCACTTGATACTTTATTGAAAGCATTCTCGTCGTTTTTTTTCGCTGCAGCTATACCGTTTGAGAAGCCGAACATCAGACCGATACCAGCGATAGTTCCAAGAAATAGCGTTTCTGTAAATGGAACCATTAAAAGCTTTGATAGATTTCGAATTAGATATATTCACCGTAAAATTTTGATCCAGAAGTTTTCACATCAGTTTTTTCTGTTGGGACAATATTTTCAGAAGTTTGAACCTCAACGAATTTATTCATTTCATTATCTGCCATTAATGTCTAAACGAATTTTCACCGGTTTCGTTGAAGGCAAATATTCAAAGCGAGTCATATAAACATAGTTTGATTCGAATTTGGCCCAAATTTTGAATTTTGCTTCAACAAATCATTTCAGACATGTGACTTTGCTCTCTGAACAAAATTATAAGACGTCGTATTTGAAGAGTATACAATTTTGGTTTGTTTTGGTTCAGTGTTTATCTAATGTTGCTGTTAGCAGAACACAATAGTTAACAGCAATAATAACGATTTATTCTAGAGATCCAGTATTTATACATATTAGAAAAACGATTTTTTTTTATTTCACACTGATGTTAACTTTACAATCGATATTAACATAAAGAGACTATCAAAAATCCAACCGTCAAATCGAAAGACAACTATTTTAACAAACATTGGTAAAACTATTTAAACACAATTATTGGTCAGGCCAGGCTAACTTTCAACAATACAAAACTGTAAGAGGCGGTGCTCTACAGATAGTTAATACACAACATTCGTATAATCGATATTATCTAGGTATGCTTAGTCGATCGTCTAACATTCCTCCCTTGACTAAGCAGAGATGAGGAATTAAATTCTTATAATTAATTCTACCACCAACTTTCGTGAGAATATCGGCTAATTGTTTGCTTGATTCGAGATAGATTGGCCTGATGATACCTCGAAGTATTTGGTCCTCATTATATTTGCGATCAATATCAATATGTTTAGGACACAAATTCTTTAGATAGTGAAGACAATTCTTATTATCTTCGAAAAGCGTCATAGGCAGCTTGATAGATTCGTTTACTTCATTCAGGATATTCCGAAATCCAGTGGCTTCCTTGATAGCCTTGGATGCTGCAATTAACTCGGCTTCTGATGAGGAAGTAGATTTACATTTTTGTTTATTAGATGACCATGCTATTGGTGATCCAAATATTTTGATGAATATTCCACTCTGGGATGCTCTGCTCTCTTTGTCGGTAGCGAAATCCGCATCCGCATAAACCTCACATTCTTCATTTTTTCCTTCTAATTTCAATTTCCAGTCGGAGGTGCTCAGTAAATATCTTAAGATTTGGACACAACTCTTCCATGCACCTTTAGTTGGATGGTGCATTTTCCTTGATAGTAGATTCACCGCCGCGCAAATATCTGGACGCGTCCAGTGCGCCACATAGTTCAAACCACCGATGAGTTCTCTAATTGGTTTTTCAGTCGGAGATTCATCAACCAGAATCCCACTAGGCAATGGAATCATCTCTTTCGATCCTGCACAGATATTAAATTTTTCAGCTAACGATTTGATGTAAGGTTCTTGATTTAAGTAGAATACATGGTCAACATTGGTAATGCTAATTCCGAGAAAATGATTCACCGGACCAAGATTCTTCACTATAAATCCGTTTTCATTGTTCGATAGAAAAGATAAAAAGTTGTCGAAATCAGATTGATGGTTGAAGGAGATTAATATATCATCAACATAGACAATAATCATCAACTTTTCCGACCAAAATAGACATGGCTCGAAACTCGATCTAGTCAATCCAAATTTCAATAATTGATCACTGAGAGTTTGATTCCAAATTTTTGGAGATTGTTTCAGCCCATATAAGCTCTTTTTCAGCTTCCAGCATTTACCTTCTTCATGATATGGTGCTGGTGGCTTAACATAAACTTCACGATCAATCTTCCCATTCAAAAACGCATTACCAAAATCAATATGATTGACTTTCCATCTTCTTTTTGAAGCCAGGGTCAAAAACAAACGGATCACAGATCGATCTACAACTGGTGAATAAATTTCATCAAAGTCTATTCCTTCTTTTTGTTTAAAGCCTCTTGCTACAATTCTAGCCTTAAACGCTTTGATCGCATTATCATCTGTCAACTTAAGATTGAATACCCATTTGGTAGTTAACAGTTTTCTCTGGTCACTTTCGACGACTTCGAAAACATCATGTTTGATTAATGCTTGATATTCATCACTCATTGCGTCTAACCAATATTGTTTATAGTCTGAATTCATCACTTCTTCAAAACTATCAGGAACAGGAAAAGCAGCTTTCGATTTTACTGAGAAATTCGAGAATTTCATTGCTGGTTTTGAATATTCATGATCTTCTTTGACATTATCTTCTTCAATTGAAATTTCCAAGTTTTGAATGTTTTCAATTTCAATCTCATGTTTCTTGAAATCAAAGCATCGGTCTTCCAAGATCTTAACATTTCTTGAGATAGATATTTTGTTATGTTTAGGATCCAACAGTTTGTATCCTTTTTCTAAAGTTCCAACCAATATTTGTGGGACAGCCCTAGGCTGCAACTTGTTGGATGATGGAATATGCTTATACACTAGACTTCCAAATACACGAATATTATCAACATTTGGTTTACGATTATAGAAGATTTCATAAGGCATAAGCATGTTCGTAGCCTTTGATGGAATTCTATTCAAAATCCGATTCGCTTCTCGCACAGCGTAAGACCAGAATGTCATCGGTAATTGTTTTTCACTAAGCATACACCTCACCATCGATAATAAGGATTGATTTTTTCTCTCAGCAATACCATTTTGCTGAGGAGTATGAGGTGGAATTTCAATTCTTTCTATACCTTTAGCTAAACAAAAGTTTTCAAATTTTTCAGATCTATACTCTTTCGCATTGTCAGTTAGTAACGATTTGACCCTTTTGCCTGTTTGGGTCTCTGCCCAGTCCACAAACTGCTTAAAACATCGAAAGGCTTCACTTCTATCTCTTATAGTAAATATTCCACAAAATCTGGATTTCTCATCGATGAAAGTGATGAAATACTTGAAATCTTCGGTACTGGTTACAAGAGGTCCACATATATCACTAAATATTCTGCCCAATATATCGTCTGTTGTTGCTGGACATTTGTTGAAACTTCTTTTCTTCATTTTGTTAAGGAGACATATTTCACAATTTTCGATGGAAAACTTGGAACTATGCCCAAATCTTCGGTGCAAGAGGGCTGGTCGGAATATTTTTGACACAGCATTACAATTAATTATAGTTAAACCATCCACATTTGTGGTGGTAACACCATCATCTCCATTCGAGATGGTCCAATTTCCATTGGAGTTCGAATAATTCACGCTATAGCCGTCTTTCTTGAGCTTGGATAGAGATATACAGTTGCTCTGGAATCCAGGGATAAAGAAAACTTTGATGCTAAACTCCGGCCCGCTGTTCTTCAAATTCAGTATACCACAATGTGTGATCTTGTGAGTGCCGATTGGAGTACGAACATATGCATCATCAACTTCAGTTATATGATGCAGCTTCTGCAAATCACCGGTAAAGTGATTATCGGCTCCAGAATCAAGTATCCAGTTATTTTTTAATAGCTCATCAACTTTCGACATAACACAATTCGAATAATAGTTCTCAGAATCAGTTTTATTAGTAAAAGGATTAGAATTATTAGATATTTTAGTAGTACTTCTACAATTACTTGCTACATGACCGAATTTCTGACATTTCGTACATTTTAAATCTTTTTGACGATTTCTTACAAAAGGATTTTGAAAATTTTTTTGATCATTACCAAAATTCATAGTAGCAGAAGAAGCCCAAGCAATAAGACTTGGGAAGACATTTTGAATTTCCAATTTTTCATCGTTCGATGTAAATGTTTCGGCATGAGGAATCTTTCCAACACATCTTGTAACAATTATGAGGACAAAGGCTGATTCCGATAGAATGTTTTCAACTGCATTCAAATTTTGCCAGTCCAATATCAATTCGTCTAAATCTTTTTTTATAGAAATTGGATTGATTTTCTTATCAAGAATTTTTTTCATGCTCGCATACATAACTACGCGATGCTTGGTTTCAAATTTATTAACCAAGAATTGCCAGAAGACAAACGAATTATTAGTATCAGGCATACCAATTAAAACTGTTGGATCAATTGATGATAAAATTCGATTGAAAGCCATAATGTTTGCTTCAGCATCATCATCTAGTTCCTCCTCGATAGCTTTAAACCAACCGGAAGCACGTAGGTGTGTCGTCACGAGCTTTTTCCATAAAAACCAATCACTTTTGTTTTTGAGGATCATCGGATTCATGATAACATTGTTTCCGGAAGAATTCATATTTTCTGTTGAATTAACAATATTCCTGCTTCTCAGATTGTAATCAGACATGGAGAAACGGAAAAAAAAACCGGCAAAAAGAATATGAATAGCGTCGTGCTGATAACGGATGTTAGCAGAACACAATAGTTAACAGCAATAATAACGATTTATTCTAGAGATCCAGTATTTATACAAAACTGTAAGAGGCGGTGCTCTACAGATAGTTAATACACAACATTCGTATAATCGATATTATCTAGGTATGCTTAGTCGATCGTCTAACAGTTGCAATCTAATGAATTTGACATTGCCATTGGAAAAACTTTTCATCTTATCGTTGCATTTCATTTATTCTAAATAAAATCAATATTAACATCAAAATTTATCGTTTCTTAGGTAAAAATTTCTGTTCAAATTGTTATTTCACAAGCAATATGTTATGGAAGGGAATTTAAGAACTCAATCTAGATTCTAGAAGAATAACATTGGTATCACATTTATTTCTGGGTGGAGTCTTATTCCATTAGAATTTGTTGAATCAGTTCCTAAAGACACAATCATTCAAAATGATGTCTGATTCTTATCGTGTTTTGCTGTGATTTGATTACTTCCGATTTAGATCGAGTCATCATATTCAAAGAAATTCTTTCAAGATGATGAACCGTATGTTTGGCAAGGCTAAAGAGCAGAAGCCTTTGCCTCAACTGTCCGATGTGATTGCTAATGTAAGTGATCCTCTGATATGAAAGATCTTTTTAGTTTCCGATTTTCGTTTTGTCTCGGAAGGTCGATAGCAGAGTCGATTCGATCGATAAAAAGATCCAGAAACTCGAAGCTGAACTTAGCAAATACAAAGATCAATTGAAAAAAATGCGTGAAGGCCCCTCTAAAAATCTCATCAAACAAAAAGCCATGAACATTTTGAAGCAGAGAAAAATGTATGAGAACCAACGAAACACCTTGATGCAACAATCATTCAATATGGAACAAACTAATATGGCCACCCAAACATTGAAAGACACACAAGTGACGGTAATATTCAGCGAAATTCGAGATAATTTTGACTTGATTTAGGATTGAATCAACGTTTATAATTTAGGTCGAAGCAATGAAATTAGGTGTCAAAGAGATGAAACGTGAATATAAAAAAGTTAATATTGATCAAATCGAGGTTTGTCCCATATGATTGTCTAATTTTTTTCGTTTCTGATGAGCTTATATTTCTAGGATCTACAAGATGATCTGGCTGATATGATGGAAGATGCTAACGAAGTTCAAGAAGCATTAGGACGTTCATATGGAATGCCAGAAGTTGATGAAGACGAACTTGAGGCTGAATTAGAAGCAATTAATGATGAACTTGCCCTTGATGACACGTCATATCTAGATGAAGTTTCTAATCTTAAAGTACCGTCTAAAGAGCCCGGTGAAAGTATCAATACAGTGAGTAGATGGAAACATTCAATGAGATTTAATCAATTCATTCTTATTTCTTAAAATTAGGATGGTCAATTAGTCGACGAATTCGGATTGCCTAAATTGCCAGCTACATGATTGAAATAAATCGATTTGTTTTCGAAACAATAACCATTGTTGCAATCACTAATTTAAGATATTTTATTTGAATCGAATTTAAACCAAAAATTAATTTTAATCCTAAAAAAATGTTGAAGCAGTCTGAGTTATTCCTGAATATGATTATTAACTTTCCAGTTGTGTAAATCGGCACAGCTTACAATGATAAATAATAAAGTGAATCTATCGAGATATCTCAAACCCATAATTTTTCACATTCAAAAATCGGAGTTTCATAGCGAACGATTATTCGCTTCAAAACTTTAAAACGTGCAGCACGATTTCGAAGTCTATATTCTATATCTGTTAAAAACTTCTGGTTATAAGATGTCGATCGATGTTGAAAATGAATCACCCAAACATCATCGAGAACTTGAAATGTGTAGCTTGTTTGATTAAAATTTAAAATTTCATAAGATTTTTGCAATTTAAACGAGAAAAAATTACTCACTTGGCCGCAAACAGTTCATTGATATGCATCACTTTATTCATTCCGTAATTCGTCAATCTTTCGTCGTACAATGGTAGATTTTGTTTTTTCCTGAATTCCGATGATCAATTCGAATTTCAATTGAGTTTGTTTTATTGGTTTGTTACTTACTGTAAAATCACATAAGGCTCATATTTGTCAAGAAATTTCGTGGATAAATTATAAGGATTGTTGCTGAAATACCATCTCCAATAATCAGTCAATCCATGTATCTCATGGGAATCATGTAATCCTAATGCCGAGAAGAAAATAAAATTCGACAAGAGCTTGAAATCGAATTCGAACTCACGAAAAGGTTCTATGATTGACTCATCGCGATAGACCAATTGAATCAATTCTTCTTTATTTTGAAGGATTGGATCAGCTTTCTAGAATCGAAATTTTAAATTATTTTTCACTGAAATTAGAGATTGTAATTATTTACTTTCGGTGTTTCGGCATATTCGAATGCAGGAACAATGAAAGCTATCCGACAATCTTCATTCGATAACAAACAGTTTGGTTGATGTTTGCGTAAGGATTGGATGAAATTTTCTTCAAGAGCTGGGGATGGTTGAAAATCGGCGTCGATTAGAAATAAAAATTTTGTTTTGGCCATTCGTATGGCTAAATTTCGCATATAATTAATAGGGTATTCTGAAGAGAAACCAGACACCAAAATGATCGAACTTAAATCAAATGAAACATTCAATGTGGAAATCTTCTTATCAATATACAATCGTTGCCAATCTTGAATTTTTTTGGTAGAATTGTCTATCGGCACAAATATAACGATTGAGACTGGACCATTCCAGGTACTCAACGAGGATTCAAGTATCGATAAACGATCTAAAGATAATTGTGAAACAAAAGTTAGGTAATGTTTATTTGTTTGCGGACGATTTTGATGATGCTGATTATCGGATTTTGGAGTTTTCAAAATCTCATAATCATATTGCATGAGCTGATCTTGCTGATAATAATCATAATCGCTTGGATCTTTTGAACACCAAGAACCAATCTCAAAAGCAGAAACCATTGGATCTAATCCAACTACGATAAAATAGATATTAATAGATGAAACCAGCGAAAAATCGATAGTAAAACCTGATTCTGAAGAAAGGCGAACATCGGTAAAAGAAATGATACCGGTGTATCCATAACAGACTAGCATCAAAGTGACTGATCGTATTGATCGACTGTATGAGCGATAATCTTTGGTTCGAAGGGACCATGTTTCGCTCTCGTACTGAAACTGAAGTCTTTCAGATTCAAAATTGATGTATTTTAAAGAGTTTGAATCATCGAATTTTTACCTGACTAGATCATCAGTCCCGTCATTGAATTCGATCAATGCTAGAAGACCAAAAAATCCATCATTCGATTGTTCAATCAATTGCTCAGATGTGGCACGAAGACTAAAGAATAGATGACGAACATCGCTTTTCTTTTTGAACGGAACAAACTGATATATGGCACGAATCACATTCGATCGACATTTAGCTATATAAATCTATTGAAAAGTTTTGAAAATCAATCAGTAAATCAATCTTAGAAAACAATCACGATCGATAATAACTTCATCATTACTTTATCACAGAGAGTCCAACGACTATTGTAGCACTGGAATTTTTCCTCCCATCGATAATGATCACTGAACCAACCGATATTAGTCAACTCATGAGATTTGATCAAATTCGAACTTAACAAATTCACCGATTTTGGACCGAAAATTTTCGGATCACTGAAATCAATTCGATTCAATTTATATTGAAGATCTGAATCTATATCATCTTTTGTTTGTCTTTTAGAATGTATCGATATTTTTCCCTTATCTGGATGGATATGGTCAGCAGTGTGTTTGCTGTTTAGAAATTTAATTTCGATCTCTTGAATCTTAATTTTTCTATGCTTCTTAATATCTTACCTGTAATAGGTATCATTGAAATGATTCAGATAGCTGTGGATTAAAACAATCGAGAATAAGGAATGCAAAACGAAAGCGATGATGATAATACGGAAGGTGCTTATCTTACGGAACTCGATCTGAAAACGAATCACTGCTTGATCGAACCAATTCAATCTGTGTTTTCGTTTCGGTTTGAAGTGATTCATTTCATAAGAGTAATTTCTATCATTGTGATTCCAATAAGATGTCGAATACATCACTTCCGATTGGAATTCATAAAATTCAACCCACAACGGATTCAATAAACTGAACTCATTTGATCCATCGAAATTAGTTTAGTATTCTGAAAACAAATAGGACCGAATTCTCTTTCGATGGCCTTCTCTTTGTCTAAGGTATCAAATAAAAATAACAAACTATTTGAATCACTCTCTTAGGCCCTAGAGCTAGCCATCGCAAAAAAAAGAACGAATTTCAAAATCGGAGCAGAGACTCAAAATTATAATTTTAATTCCACATCCAATTTGAATCCAATTAGTCTAAGACATAACTTTGCTCTATTTTCCATGCAAAAGCAGATTTAAATTTATGCGATCGAATCCGATTCGCTCGATTCATAGCTTGCGGTAATTTCACCATCGGATAGAGTTGGGAATTTTTCATCATTCGAGCTGTTCAGATTGCCATAGAATCTTTTAAAACGATCATATCGTTCTTGTATCTCAATTTTCGATCTTTTGATTATCTTTCTCAATTGTTCATAATCGATGAAATCATTTCCGTAACCAGATTGAAGAGAATCACTCAACGAAAGTAATTGTTCGAAATGATTAGCGATCGTTTCGAGAAGATTCAATTCAATTACGGGATGATCGTCATCATCATCATCATTACTGTCTTCTGTTTCATTCGAGATCAAATCGAGAAGATAATTCATAAATGCATTGGTCCACTTGTCGAGACGACAATAATGAACTAGATCATCGTGATGTTGCGCTAGCTGAACATCGGCATCGAGAAACCATTGATACCAATCAATTGCTTTTGACCACATTTTCATGCCAAGAAAATAATCACAAAGTTTATCGACCATTTGGATGAATTGATCGTGTTTTAGATAAACATAGCAACTCAGACGATTCAGAATGTTCTCCAATTGTGTTTGAAGACTCTCATCGCTAATATGATCTATCATCGAGACAATCCGTTTCGCATTGTTGAATTGATTTTGAATCGAAATCATTTTTTTCGATGATAAATTAGTGTTATTCTCACAGCTCATACAAAGCTTATTAACGAATTCGATCGAATCGAATGGTATCGGTCCTTGACAATATTCACAGCGAAAAGAGAAACATCGTTTCGCTTCATCGAGACATTTTGAACAATTACACATAATCAAAAAATGTTGAAGAAATTTTTGAAGTTTAAAGAAAGAGTAATTCTTATACGATCCATACGTAATACAGATCTCTTCATTCTTTTTGATCTCTCTACAAATTAAAACGAATTCACAAAAACGAGGGTATGTGTGATTTCATTCAATTAAATGCGAAAAGAAAATCAAACCTCAAAGTTTTGATGTGAAATTTTCCATCCGTAAATGTCCATTCGACATTCGGCACACAACTATGATTGAGATTCGATGAGAAAAGACATTGAAAATTACCAATCTGTATTTTTTTTCCCGATTGTTCATTGAAATCTTGCCATCCGAATTCGTTTAGCTGAGTTCGAACCAAACATAATGCTAGCCAATCGATCAGATTGATTAGCTTTTCTTTACCTAGATCTTCGATGTCAAGATTTTTTTTGTAGCAATAGATCATTGCCAACATAATGGCATTACTAAGATCATACGCCTCGTGAATCGGTCGTTTCAATCGGATCTTCTCACAGAAATTAATATGATTCAAAATGAACCATTCTTCGATACAATCCATCCTCATCACTGGTGATAATTTTTGAAAACAATCGTCCAAACGTAAAGATTTCGCCTAGCAGAAAGGTTGTCGACGAAGGATATGGTTGAAATAAGAAAACGAAAATAGATTACTGTTCTCTAGTTTTAGATTGATTGGGTTTCGATTACTTTTTCGATTAAAGTATCAAGTTTTGAGAGGCCAATTTTAGCGAACAATCTGTACGCTTGATAGGAATGATTCGAGATCTGTTTCTGCATGAAACCAATCAAACCACATTCAGCCCGATGATAATCCTCTTGAGCGAGACGAGAACATTCGTAGGAGCAGAAAACTACTTCGTTACAATTCAAACAAGGCCAGAAACTATTCTGCAATCTCTTACAACATCGATTACAATATTGATGATGAAATTCGTTTGTTAATGAAAGAAATGCTGGCTCCTCACAGAATATCTCTGTACTTTTTGGGATTGAATCGGAAGTGAAAAAACTATAACGATTTGCTTGATTCAATTTCATCGACAATCTCGGATCACATCTGAACGTACGTATTTGTTTACCAAGAATCTCATCATCAAACATAGTCGATGTTTCTCGATCATCTTGTTCTGGAAGATGATTTTGTTGATGGAAATAGTAATAATCCGATCTTGTTGATTTGAAATTCTTCAAAGATTTTTTTAATTTTTTCAATCGGCTTAATTTCTCTTTCGATAAAGTGAATTGATTGGTAAAGATAAAATCCGAAACAAATTTATAGGCTTCTCGATGACGATCAAGCTTCTTCAAAATCTCCACTCTCCATTCAATCATGGTACAAGATAGGCGCAATTTCAATGCATTACCATTATCTATCAAAGCTGATCGATAATTTTCGCATTGAAAATTGAGATTCGATCTTGAGGCGAACAATAGAAACAACTCATTCGTATCGGAATCGAATGGGATCAATGTGATTGACTTCAAATTAACGTTAAAATTTTCGCAAACAGAACAGATTTCATTTGGTTAGATCATGCAATCGTTGAACGTTATCAAAACGCAACCTATCTAAACTAACCTTATTCAAACTATCGAAAGTTTTATCAACGAATTGTGCTTCCGGCATATTCTTGTAAAGCTCATAGAATTGTTGATGTCGATCGGCTTCGATTTTAGATTTACCTTTTCGAATCGTTTCGTTTTCCAACGCTTTAACGAATAGATTCGCATAAATATCGGTGAAATCAAGATCATTCGTTAGAATGAAATCGATCTGTTTTTTGGAATCGTTCAGACCAACGATATTCTCACTTTTGCTACAAATCTTTCGAAGAACTGCGTAGAAATCTATAACACTAGATTCAGACATCTTATCGAGCTTCTAGATTTTGTTTGAAATTTTCCCGAGAATAACTAATCGATCCAAGAAACAATATAAAACAATTCATTGATTTTATTCGATCTACATTTATATACAATTTGAAAAGAAACTTAGAACAAGAGAGATGAATTGAAAATAACTTGATTAATTAATCTAATAACAATCGATTATTCTTGATAAAACCCTTGAGTTTAATTTTTTTTCTAAAAATCGCCCATTTAATAATCTATTGGAGCAAATTTTGGACAAATTATTCTAGGTTTAGTTTTTTTAGCTATCCAATTAATATCCTTCAATCTCTCTGGATTGTCTATGCCTAGAGTCAGAGGAATGATTCCATCGAGAACAGGTAACCTCTTCGAACTGATCAATAGACTGGTTTTAGACCTATTCAGTTTCTAAGTTTATTGTTGTTGCTGTTACTGAGGTCGTTGTTGGTATAACTATCATTGTTGTTGTAGAGTTGTGGCTGTTTTCTTCCAACTTTTTCGATGCTTCATTACTGGTCACTTAACATTAACTGGTTTCCGAGTGACCGATTGATCTAACATAACGAAAATACTCCAGAAATTTCTTTTGGATTGATTCAATCATCAAAAACGAAAAATGAATAAATTCGAACGAAAATTTTTGCGATTTTTTCGAACAATAAATCCATCGATTTTGTCGAATGAGAATCCAATAATAATTTCATCTCTTCGTATTCGTTTCTGTTCGCAAACTGTCCCATCGCAACCACCGAGAAGAGATTTTCTTCGCAAACATACGACATCAACAAGATTAGCTCTTGAGGTTTAAGTTTTTGTGATCAATTCTACATTTCATTAATTTCTTGACTATTATTTTCCGATATTTTCTTTACAGCCCGTAACATTATCACCTGGTTCGATCACAATCGAGGCTTTAGATTCGACCAGACCGCAACCTAAACGTTTGAATCGATCATTCAGCCGTAATATTTCTCTTCACTATTGCCATAATTATCCTAATGATCAAGCGATCAATCGTTTAAGCTCTATACGAACAGAATTTGGTGAATTAATCAATACGGAACATTCGATAATCGAAGGTAAAAGTTCGCGACCATTGGTTTTGCTTTGCTGTTGGATGTTAGCTAAAGAGAAACACATAAAAAAGTATCGAGTTTTTTGGTTTGAACGAGGTTTCGATGTTCTCACTGTTCGAACACCACCATCAGCTTTACTGTTGCCTGGTATTGGTGGCAAAAAAAAATGCATCGAATATCATCGATGCATTGATCAATCATCGTCCTTTTTATGATAAAATTTTGGTCCACACTCTTTCGGTCGGCGGTTTTCAATATTGTGAGATTTTGAATGAACTAGATAAAAGAATCACAGAAAGCAATGAACAAGAAGCTAAAAATTTGCTCGAATGTTTCAAAGGAACAATTATCGATTCTTGTGTCTATCCTGATGATTGTGCACCAGGACTATCGAAAGCTATCACCAAAAATCGCTACCTACAACCTTTGATCGAGAAAATGATCAAGAATTTTCTCGAAATAACCAAACCGATCACAATGAATCGTTACAAACATGTTTGTTCACTTCTCTTTACCAATTCCAAACGAATCCCTGGATTGATTCTCTATTCGAAAGATGATGAAGTCAGCAACGTTCAAATTAATCATAGTCTTCATGAGACATGGCGTTCGAAAAATATTTTAACCGATTATATATGCTGGAATCATTCCACACACGTATTGCATTTTAAAGAACACGAAAACGAATATCGTGCCAAAGTGGACGAATTTGTTTCGAAACTGGCGCTCTAGAATTGCCAAGATCAATCTCATCATTCATCTAAAATTATAAACCAAGTCCAAACAGCTAGTTTTTAATCTTAATCCAGACTGGAAATTAAGCGAAGAGATTTTAAAAAAGCTATCGATTTTGTTGTGAAAAAATTAAAAAAAAAATTTATTCCATCAAAAGTATTGGCTTTTTCTATAAGAATCATAGGAAAAATCTGATAAACTTTAAAAATATTAATTGAATCGAATTTAAAAAAATATAAATTTGGAAAAAAATTTCAAAAAAGATTCCATCTTGATTGAAAGATATAATAGTTTTGAAACTTTTAAACTTATTTCACATCGCGACAGTTTTTCCGACTTTTTTAAAGATAAAAAATATTCTGACAAGAAATTTCGGTTTGGAAATTTTTGCATTCAAAATATAATTCTCTCCGACCATTTCATCGATTCGAATAACCGAATTCTTTAGCATCATCTGGAGTCACATCACCGTATTGCCAAAGATTCAGCTGGAAATGAAAGACACATGAAGTTAATCAGTTTGTTGAAGATCATTGCCTACAACAACTACTCACCCCATTCTTTTTTGCACTCTCTTGAGAATCAGTGTATTCCTTGAGCTTTTTCAATAGTCGAAACTCACGTCGAGATTTGGAATCAACAAAAAGCCATCCATCTTTGACCATTTGAAGTATGACATCTTGTTTTGTTTCCTCGTCAAGCAACGTCGCCGCTTCCAAACCAGTCTGTGTATCTTTGTATTCAGTCTTCAACAAAAGAATTTTATTGAATGTGGCCTCCATGAAAACATCACGACATTCTTCAACAAACTCTTCGTCTGTATCGGGAAAAACGAACGCAAAGGAATATTCTTTAGCTGCGGCCGGAAAACTTGTAAAATTTCCTAATGGCATCGATGAGATATTTTTGTTATCGAGCACCTCTCGATTGCCATAATCGATGTAAAGAACTTGTGACTCATTTGCGTTGATTATTTTCTCGATTTTCGCACGATACCATTGGCCATCTTCGCTAAATTTTGCTATTACTAAATCACCTTTTTTTGGTTTACAAGAACCAGGAATAGGTGGATTCGAATCGGCCTCTTGACGCAATTGATGCAAAAGATTTTCGATCTCAGGACCATCTTTGACTTGTTGAGCATAAAAAGAGGTAAAGTCTTTCGAGAGATTAGTTATAATCACTCGTTTTCTTTGCGATAGATCATCAACGGCTGAAGATTCATTTTCTTCAGCATCTGCATCATCTTGAACATCCTCAATGGCAGTCTCTTCTTTCCAATCTTTCCAGATTCCTTTCCTAGCATTTTTCGCCTCGATCTCGGCAGTTATCAATTCTTGATTCTTGCTATACTCGCGAACACTCAACAAACCATTACGGATCAATTCTAAGGCTAAATTATGAGTTTTGTCATAATAAACTGATCCTATGAAATTGCCAATTTTATCGACTGTTTCAATTTCAACATGAACGTCTCGTTGCAAAACTTTTAATCGAGTGAATGACAATGCATCTGGTAGAATTGGATCATTAGGTTTCGGAGTGTTCACACCAGACAAAACCAAATTGATGAGACAATTCTCCTTAGGTATGTAAACTTTTAACTTTGTTGAGGATGGAAAAACGAATTCCACGACAGATTCACGTCGTAGACCAGTGGTCCGAGTCAAAAATGGTGCAAAAGATTTCGCTTTATTCAGATCCACAGACAGATCTGCGATACGAACTAATCCAGCTTCACTCTTGTTGCTATGAATGCCTTTGCCGTTTTTTTGTGCTTTCTGTTCAGCAGCCAAAAATGAATCATGATCGGAAGCTCTTTGACTATCATCTTGACGATATTTCACAACGCTTGCAAGTCCGTGTGAGATAAGCTGCTCGCCAATGTTTTGATTATCGTACCAGACAGTACAATAATTTTTCTCCGGAAAATTATCCGTTTTTGGTTGAACATAATCTAATTTGATTTTGACAGTCTTACCAATTAATTTTTTGCGCAAAAATTCTCTTGCTTCAAACATAAACGGAATGTCATAAAGTGGACGAAATTGTTTCTTATCAGTTCCACCTCCCGTCAAAACAGTTTGTCCCTCTTCATTTGATAACTTCGGGGCTCTTATCGAGGCTAAGAATATCTTTTTGACCTCTTTCGAAGTGACACTTTGAACAACTAAAGTCTCGGCATTGATAATCTCTAGAACTTTTGCATCAAAATTAACGTTGCTACTAGTAGTTTTTGCTGGCTCTTTAAAATCTTTCCAGATTCGAATTTTACGATTTTTAGCTTCAGTCTCACAACTTCGAAGCTTTTTTGGATCACTGGTCAAGCCAAGGGTTCGGTCTAAACATTTAGCGTAGCCTTCTCTGATAAGGTATTCAGCAATATCTCTATCCATAAAGGTAACTGTACCAATGATAGCACCACCGGTCGCAATCTGTTCCAAGCGGATTTTAACATCACGCTGCAATAAACGAGATTCAGTGAAAAATTTAGCCTCTTCTCCAAACGGTTCATTAGACAGAGGAGAACGAACTCCGCTGAGCATAACAGTCACGGTGGGATAAATAATTTGATTAGAATCGTTGGTTGGAAGAAACAAACCGATTCTCATCGTGCTACCATCTCTAACGTGTTCAACAATTCCGTTCAGATGTTTGTTAAGATAAGATTGAGAATTTTCAAGTTCTTGTAGCAGAATACGCTTTATTGAGGGCCTACCGGCCCATTTTCCTTTAGAAGCAGATGACTTAGCTGCCTGCTCTAGCTCAATCAACCGGATCATATCTGGATCATCTTTGTTTTGAGACCTTTTAACCACCTCACAAATCCCTTCACTAACAAGCGTTTCATTGATGTTCTCTTGACCTAGGAAAACTGTTGCACATTCACGTTGATTGTTGCCTAGAAAGAGCAGTAATTTTATTTTGAGAAGAAAGAATCAAATTTATTACCTATTGGAATCTTATAATCAATACGGAAACTGATCTCTTTTCCTACTAGTTTTTTCCGCAAAAATTCTCTAGCTTCCCATGCGAATGCTTCATCATTTGTATAGGTACCGTCGGGCATTTTTCTACTTATTTTAGGCGCAATTAGATAAGCTTTTCAAACAAAATCAATACGTCAATTTTTCTTCAACTTTAAGAAAAGGAAGTTGCAGTTTGAACCTACATAAATTTATTTGTTTTTCTGGCGGCGGTCCTCCTTTCGGTTGTCCTCGGACAATGATCGAATCGCCTGATTGTACCTAGAAATTATTTTTTTGTTTTGATAATTTTGAAATTTCACTCTAAGAACACTAGGAACTTACAGATTTTACGATGGCATGTTGCATCAACATTTTCGAATAATTCTTGGTAGAATTTTTTTTTCGACTAAATTCAACCGCAAAATTTTTCAACCAATCTAGCAAAACTTTTGTTTGTCTTTGTCTCAAGTGTGGTCACTAATGATGAGAGACAAAATGATTGGAAAAAAGAACATTAATCATTGGCTTGAGATAAGTGCAAAGAAATCAAAGATGGTGATGATATGATGCTTCTCACGATTGAGCTGAAACCGAAGCAAATCGAATGGCGATTCAATAAAAATTATACAAATTATCTTTAGTTTGCTTTTTTTTTTGAATTTTGATCGAATTTTAAATTATCAGAAGAAATATGCTATTCAATTCGAGCAATAACTCAATGATTGACTTTTCAAAAAGACTTACACAAGGATTAAGTTTTTCCGATTTGATCTAGGCTGTGCTGAGTTGGCTCGCTGGAGAGAGGAAAACGATGCAACGGATGTATTGATTCGATTGATATGTTGAATCAAAAGTTTCGTAAATTTTTTCATTCAAAATATAAGTGCGCAATGAGAATTCGGTGATTTCGAACGATCCAATGACCGAATGGTTAGGTGAGTTTTGTTTGAGATTTTTTTCCGTTTTGGTTAGTATTTCATTACGATGATGCTGATCAATAGTATTTCGGATTCGATCTATTTAAGCTATATTTTTTTTTTTTTTTTTTTGAAAAGAACAGGTCGATGTTCTCGTTATCTCTTCTGCTTTCTCTTTCTCGCAGTTTGCCTGGTGCTCTCTATTCTAGCAACGAAGTAATCTAGATGCGGATGCAGCTAATATCACAAAATATTGCTGTTGTTGTTGATGATGATGATGATGATGTGGCATGTGTTCGAGAGACGAAAAAAAATCCAACCGGAAATCCATAGATGGCATTTACTTTAATGTTTTCATGGAAAATTATGCGATTGTTTTATTTTTTGTGAGGTATTTTAGTCTGAATTTTTTTCCTTCCAAACCAAATCTTAGCTAATTTAGATTGTTTTTATTATGATTTTGTAAATAAAACAATCAGCGAATATTATTTTTGAATTATTACTTACTGATTTTATCTCAGTATGCGAGTGATTCGAATTTATCTCAGTTTCCGATGTGGTCTAGTGGCTAGGATATCTGGCTTTCACCCAGAAGGCCCGGGTTCGATTCCCGGCATCGGAGTAACATTTTTTTATATGGACCAAATTTTGCGAATTCATAATTTTGTATGGGCGTTTAATCACTCGAAACCGTTTATGGAAACTGGATTGATTTCCAAAATCAATTAACATTTTACACAGACTAATTATCCCCCGCCATCTCTCGTAATAGTGAATCGATTATCATCTGATCATATTGACATTATATAATATGTCAATCAGATTACTAGCTGCTCTATGCTATATATTGGAGATCGTTTTCGAGTGTGTTAGTATGTGCGTGTGTGAAAACATATTAAGGTGCCAATATTTCTCTTTTCTATAGAATCTATAGATTGAGATTTTTATATTCCTATTCTCTATAGGAAATCTAATCCAAATATTTATCAAATGTTCTTCTGTTCGGATCAATCCCAGAGAAGCACAAACAGATGAACCAATGAAACTCAAAATCTATCGATTTGAATAGGAGTTATATCAATGAAAATGAAAAAATTGAATTGATTGGGATTCACTTATTGAATACATTGGTTCGCTTTAAAAATTGAAATTTATTAAAATCTCTGTTCGAATTAAAATGATTGCTTGTTTCGAATCTACATCATTTGCTCAACATCTATTGTCTGATTTGAATGTGAATCTATCAGATTGATCTGTTTACAGATCAGACTCAATAAATTTCTGCTGAATAGATGAGATAAAAAAATGACGGTTTCAAATCTGTCAAATCAATTGATTGTTCCGATCACACTATGGGGCTCCGAATCTCCAACACATTGTATCTCATCGATTATTATCACAATCGACTCGAGAACTATCATCACTGGTTGTAATGATGGTCAAATATGTATCTGGGACTATGAATCATTGAGCAACACAGTAAAGAGTTTGTTTTGATAAACAATACCAAAAAACTAATTCTCTCCGTTTTGCAAGCTCATTCCACGCACCCTATTGTTTGGACATTCGTTAGCGGTTCTTTGTCTTGCCAATGGCAAACAAGACGCCGATGTTTGGCAATTCGTTAGCTCATCGGAATCCGGGTTAGATTTAAATAGAGATTTATGGATCAAAAAAAAAATAATTTTCTAACTACTCTTCTAGTGAAATGTCTCTTTGGGATCTCACCGAAGGAAGATGCATAGAAACTGTCAAATTACAGAATGTCCATGTTCATATTCAGACGTACATCACAATCCATAATGAAGTTAGATTTTTTTGCAACGGTTATTACTCAGAGATACTAGTCGTCGATGGACAAACGTTGGAGATTCTATTTACACTGAATTCGAAACTCGATCCAGATTGGATCTCTGCAATCCATGTGTTACGATCTCCCAAAACACAAGATGATGTCATTATCGGTTTATCAATCTCAGGATTAATGAAAGTTTGGACGTTGACTGGAAGCGAAAAAAAATCAATCGAGCCTATTTATGAAAATGAATCGAAACCTATACGATGTTTAGACGCTCTACAATTGACCTGCTGCATCTACAATCAACGAACATTGTTGATTGTATCGGCTAAATTCTGGCAAATCTATGACATCGTTGATTTTGCCTTGCTGTGTCAGATTGAGAATCGTCCAAACGAACGATGGTCTGGCGGTGATTTTCTCTCACCAGACCAAGTGGTCATCTGGAATGATCTTGGTTCAGCCTTAGTCTACAAACTGCCAGTCAAGTTAGTATCAATCAATTTCGTACTGTTCGTATTTTTCCGATAAACATTAAATTCTCTAGCTTTTGCTTTAATTCACTCATCCTCTCTTTACTCTTTAATCTCATTTTTTCATCTTTCATTTCCATCATTTCTTTATGCTGCTTTTATTATATTAACCAAAAATCTTCAAACTAAAGTAAATTGAAAGGCAAAGCTATTAAGAGGTAAATGTTTCGCTTCTTTCTGTCGCCTGATGAAACTTTTTTTTATAATTCCAACATTCTAATCTCCATTGTTTGATTATTTTCTCACTCATCTCACTACTCTTTTAACAGTTGCGTTCCAGAAAACAACGAATTTCATAATTTGAACACTACAAATCAACCGATTCTGTTTGCAATTTTTTCTCTTAAAAATGAAAAGGTTAGAGGAAATCTTCATTAATTTTGGTTTTATTCAACAAATTTTGTATGATTGTTTCATTTATTTGCGATCCAGAATCAATTGTGTCCACCAGTGATGTCATTCTATGATCTACATTCTAGATTCATTAATGGCCAAACTGAAAATGCTATTTTATCCCGAGATAAATTACTTGTCCGAGGTGATGCATCTGGAAAAGTGATCATCTGGAAAATTCCGAATTCACTTGTGAATCAAAACGAAAAACTTCGAGAATTCGAGCCAAGCTCGGCATATTCACTGTCCAAAGCTTGGAAAGAAATGAAATATTTGCCTTGCGGAATCATTGACACTTTAGTGAGAGGCTCTTTATTTAATATTACGTTTATTGAATCTCATTGATATTTTATAGCTTAAAAAAATAGATGATCAATCGACTTACAAAATAACATGTTCGGTATATGTTCCTGCTCTTGGCCGATTAGTTTGTGGACAAGAAGACGGTTTGATTATTATCGTCTCCGCTAATCAAACAATCATGTTACAGCTTCTACTTGGTAAACATCTTGCGTATGAAGATTGGCCCCATCATCAAGTTCTTTGCGGACATTCAGGACGGGTCAACACCATTATTTATCCTCACCACACCGAAGAACGGTACGAGGTTTCTCATCTGATCTCTGGAGGCGTAGATTTTTCAGTCTGTCTTTGGGACATTTTCAATGGTGTTCTACTTCATCGATTCTCTATACACGCAGGTGAAATCACTCAACTGTTTGTTCCACCTAAAGATTGCAATCCAAGAGTTTTAAATTGTGTCTGTTCGGTTGCTTCTGATCATTCTGTGGCATTAATTTCGTTGAAAGAACGAAAATGTTTAATGCTTGCTTCTAGACATCTTTTCCCCATCAGCACGATTAAATGGCGACCTAGCGATGATTTTTTGGTGGTCGGATGTGTTGATGGTTCCGTTTTTCTATGGCAGATGGAAACTGGACATCTAGATCGAGTCTTGCATGGTATGGCTGCTGATGAAGTTTTAAATTTGTGTGATGGTGCCTCAACCAATACGATGGGGGATAGATTCGTCAATCCTGCAGTACATTTGTTTCGTGGTCTAAGACACAGAAACCTAGCTGCGATTCGACAAGCAGCCGTCCGAGGTTTGCATAACATCAGCGAACATTTACAAAAACAGAGACAAGATGTGATTGATACTACGATTCGTTCACGAACTTATCCATTGTTGATCCAAGGACTACGGACCAATCATAAAGATCAAGAAAGTCATATCTTGTTCTTCGATGTTGAAGCTTTGATAGGTTAGTATCTCTTCTATCAATTCTAGTTTATAATTCAACTTTGATTTTTTTAAACAGTTCAGCTTTTGAGCGAAGAATATGATCTTCTATCTCCAAACAAAATGGAATCAACTGGTCTTACTTCAAACATCGAATACAAACGCTTTTTAGAGCTTGCTTGTAGCACAGAATCGAACAAATTATCTGGTTTGTTAGCTAAGATGAAAGATACCGCAGAAACTGCAGCGCAAAAAATTCAAGCAAAAGCCGAGTCTGTTGGTTTCAAGAATGTTTCCGGTGATATCAGTGTAGGATTCTATCGCCGTAATTCAAGCATCACTCAATCCAATGCTACTGACTCTATCGAATCGAAATTGGATCAAATATCAAAAATTAACTCACTTCATTCAATCGATGTCCACACTCCTATGGAGATCGCTCGTTTACTTCTATCATTACTGCATGCATGGGGATTGGACAGCGATCTAGATAAAATTTGCGAGAATAAGCTAGGTTTATTAAGACCATTGAGGCCAGTCTGTTTTGGTTTGATCTCAAAAGGTGGTCACATGTCTTTGCTATTGCCTACGTTTGTTAACAAATTCATTGACGATCATCAAAAACAGTCGGAAGAGATTAAAAATTCAAAAAATCAACCATTGAGTCGAATTAAAAGCGTAAAGATTGCCCCAACAATTTTATCGAAAGAATTACAAATTCTTGAAGGAATGGCTCGCAAATTTGCTTGTCAATTCCATTGGGAGCTATCGAATTCGATGACCACCAATCATTTGCTTTCGATTATCTCGTTAACGAATACTTTCATGATAATGAATAATTCTACATTCACTAATTCGAAATTCGAATCGAATCGTCATCGTTTGATACGAAAATTGAGCAGACAAAACAGTTCCAATTCGTCCTCAAAAGAAGTTGAAAAGGAACCCGAAATCGATTGGAAACTCACTCAACAACAAGCGCACGATGCATGGCAATTAGTTGGTGCTCTTCATTGTTTGCTCCTACCTAAACTAGTGAAATCATCTTGCCTCAAACGACCGTTGGTCGATGTTCTAGCACGAAGATGGCAAGATCGGTGTATTGAGATCCGTCAAGCTGCTCAAGATTTGCTTCTCTCTGAATTGAAATCGATAGGCTCCAAAGGTCGACGTTTGGTTGTAGAACAATGGAGCCATTATCTACCTTTCTATAATGATCAAATGTTAGATGTTCATAATCCAATCACTGTAACCTCTGTGAACACCACCCAGAATATTCAAGCACATTATTCGGTCAACCAAAATCAGTCAAATGCTTCGACACCGATCACCACACCAGTTCAAGAGTACACCACTGATAATCTTACAAACATGACAAATGAAAATGAAAATCTAAATGAATATAACTCAGATGGTGAAGACGATGATATGGAATCGACTAATCAATCTTCATATCGATTTTCTACATCCGGCTCGGAAGGTCGTCGAAGACAAGCGACAGCTATCGTTCTGATGGGTGTCATCGGCTCTACTTATGGGTCTGAAATTGAGGCTACGCCTAATAAAAATGCAAACCGAACATCACTGGAGCCTGTTGAACAAGAAAAAACAAGGCGAAGATCTGTTATTGATGGGTTCGGTGGCGGTGGCAATTATAATCTTGCTCGTAAAACTAGTAAAGCATTATCATATCTTCTTTTGGCGCCACCATCATCTTCGTTGCCATATCATACTTCCTTACGAAGAGCAGCTGTCGATTTGATCGGCCGAGGTTTCATAATTTGGGAACCATACCTCGATGTATCGAAAATATTATTATCTTTGCTTGAATTTTGCTGTAATAGTGATACAGAGCACAATATCGTGCCAAGCTTGAAATTCGGTTTACCGTTGACACCTGCGGCTGATTCGGCTCGGACTGCTCGTCATTCATTGCAAATGATCGCTGAAGCAAGACCTGCAGCTTTCATTACAACTCTTGCAAAAGAAGTCACAAGATACAATACTCTACAACAGCAACAACAAGCCTCATTGAATATCATTCCACATCAAACTGTTCTTTATCGTTCACGCCCAGAGATTCTGAGAAATCTCGAACTTTTGATCAAAGATCACGAGAAAGATGTTTATGATCTTATGATTGAAACCACTGATATCATTATTTACTCTTTGGATCAGAATGCTTTGAAAAATAAAGGAATCGGTGAGATGTTTCCGGCAATCACCAGATTCCCAAACGTCACCTATTGCGTTTCATCGAAACGTGTCGCAGTCGGATCCAAAACAGGCAACCTTGCAATTTATGAACTTAAAACCGGAAAGTCTCAACTTCTTCAAGCACATTCAGGCTTAATAAGTTGTTGTTCGTTCTCGCCTGATGGAAAGTATCTCGCTTCTTATGGGACCGATGAAAATAAAATCTCATTCTGGCTCACACAAGCAGTGGGATTATTCGGCTTGGGACAGACCCAAACACGTTGTGTCAAATCTCAAGCATGTCCACCCATGTCCGAAGCAGTCCGAGCTCTAAGTCCATTAAAATGCGCTAAATTAGTTTGGATTTCAAGCAAACTAGTCATTTTATTGTTTCCAGATGGAAAAGAATATCGATTTTGTGTCTAAAAATGTTTGCTATAACGGAAAAAATCCATCGAAAACTAAATCAGATTTGTTTGTGTTTGATTTTTGAGCTATTTTACCTTGTGAAATCCTCCTAATATCTGTTCAATCATTGTACTTGTTTCACATTAGATTGGTGTGATGATATCTTTTGATTAGAATATTTGTGCAGTAAAAAACGATTTGTTGAAATTTAAAGCACTTGTTCTCCAAATCACGAGTGGAATTAATGATTCAGAAAAAAAGGATTGATTTAGGAAAATCTAAAAAAAATTTATTGAATTTCTCTAAAATTTAAATTTAAATTCCATCACATCAAATTCAATTTGAGTCTGATTCATTTTTCAATTAATTTCTTTTCGGACCCCAAATGACAGCATCGCTGCCATTGTTTTTTTCCAAGGCACCGTTGATAGGCATTTCCTTACCATCATCGGTTGAGTGATCAAGCAATGAATTGGTTGTCTGTTTTTTGCTATCTTCAGGACCGAAAGCAGGGAAATCTTGAGCACTTGATGTATCAATATTTTGTCCTAAATCATGATCGTTTTCGCTATCGTTGCGTTGCGATTTCTCCCAAGGACCTCCACGAACAACAAAACCTCTACTGGATTCTTTGACGACGCCGGAAGAAGGAAGATCATCAAAATTTATTTGAAATTGATGATCACTTGGCGGTTGATACTGTACATCGATTTCATCAAGCTTTTAAAAATGAAATTTGAGGAAAAAAAATCAATAGAATCAATATTTAAAAAAATTTAAATTGAATTTTTACATAGTTATCAGCCAATTCTAGCAGGTGTTCTTTACAATCTTCAACATTTCCTGGTGCTCCAGTTATAGTGACAATGTTTGGATTTTCTCCGTTCTGAGATTTCGGAAATTTTATCTCAACTTTGAATTGTTCCATTATGCGTTTGATGTTTTTGCCTCTTGTTCCAATCAAACGAGAATGGATACGATTGTCGATGGACACATCCTCGGAAACCAAGTCTTTCAAATCTTGAATCATTTTCAAAATATAGTCTCGCGCTTCATGAGCATTTTTTTCGTAACCTATTATGGTGATAGTATCTGATTGCTCCTGTTGATCTTGACCATTTCGATTAGGCTCCGGAATTTGAATTTGGACATCAAATTTAGTGCGAATCGAAGAAATCACTACACCACGTTTCCCAATAATTTTAGGATGATACAAAGGTTCTACTTGGAATTTAAGCTGATAGCTTCTAGCTTCACGATCAGCCTTCTCCTCTTCAAGACGAACCATTTTCTTCTCTAGAGCATTTTTAGCATCTTCAACATTACTCTGTCTTCCAGTGATTACGATGATATCGGACTTATTCGCAGATGGTGGAAAACGGATATTAACATCGTATTTTTCCATCAAATCACGGACTTCTACACCTTTCTGTCCGATGATGAACCGATGGAATTCAAACGGTACACTTAACTCAATGGTCACTGGAACTAATGCTAGCAATCCTTCGCGTGCTTTTTCGCAATTTTCTTTTCGGCCACTAATGGTCACTATATTTGAACGATTATCATTAATTTTATCAGATTCTTGGGATTGCAGATCAGGCTTGGTGAATTGAGGGAATTTGATTTTGACATCGAAATTTTGTTGCAATGCGTTCACTTCATTTTTGCTGCGTGAGCTTAAAATAAGTCGATGGTATTGAGCATCAATTTCAACTTCGATCGTAACTTGTGATTCATAATCATCGACAATTTCTAGAATCCGTTGTTTGGCAGCTTCCAAACACTCTTTCGAACCTTTCAAAATAATTTTATCATTGTTTTTGTCAGACTGAGATGGAAAAGTTATATTCACACCACCGTATTCTTCGAATATTTGTTTGCATAGAGCAGCACGTCTGGCAACAAACAGATGATGATATTTGGGATCCATTCGCATTTGCAATTCTGTGACGTTCTCTAATTCTTTGATTTTGGCTTCTAAAATAGCTCTAGCTGTTTGAACATCTTCTTTTTTGCCAGTGATCACAACACGATCGTCCTCTTTATTCAATTTGTTGTCGGAAGAAAATTGAACACGAACATTATGCTGATCTCGAAGTTTATTGATATTGCAACCATTTTTACCAATCAAGTAACGATGATGTTCAACATTCACTTTAAATTCTTCGCTGTAGTTATTTGTTTGGAAATCATTAGACATTTTCAGCAATAATTGTTTAGCTTTCTGAACAGAATCTTTAGTTCCACGTATGCCGACTCGATCTGAACCAGAGCCTTCAGGTGGAAAAGTGATGATAACATCACCACATTCTTGCATGACTGCACGAATATTGGATCCTTTCGTACCCAGCATATAATTATGAATACGACTTGGGATCATTATATCTACCTGACTCATATCAGAAAGGTTGTTTTGAAGAGCTTGAATGCGTTCATGAGCTTTTTCGACTTTATCTTGGATCCCAGTGATGATGATCGATTCACCATTATTGCCGAGTTCTAATCTAGCCCCAGTTTCCTCACGAATCTGAATGCAGAATAAAAAGTGGATATTGTTATGAATCTATTTTTTTCAATTTGAATACTGACTTTTTTCAATATGTCTTTTCCTTGAAATTGTAAAAATTGTTTCAAAATAGGCACTTCGTAGCGATAATTGTTAACGAGAAGTTCTTTGTTCAATTTAGAAAGGTATTCATAACAGTTTTCCGCATCCTGTTTGGCTCCACGGATTACTACTTTTTCACTTTGATCTTTTAGCTCAGGGAACATGATCATTACCTTTCGGTAAATAATTTAGATAAATTAATGAGAATATTATAGATTTAAACGCATACTTGATTAAATTTGTTGCGAATATCTCGAATTTTTTCTCCTTTAGGCCCGATGATTTGTCCATGAAAACGACGTTCAATCAACAATTCTAGCGTAACTTCATTTTTCAATTTTTCCAAAAGTTGTACCAATTCCTTTTTAGCTTTTGCCACAGATTCATGCGAGCCCTCAATACGAATAAATCTTCCACCAGTTGCAGAAATCGATTTGGATAGCCCAGAAGGATTACCTCCTTTAACATCATTGACACCATCATCTCCGATCACCTGAATGTTAGCTTTAGTATCCTCATGGATGTGTTTGAGGTTAGCTCCATTGCGACCAACAATATATTTTATGTGGTTTGGATTTGAAACTTTGATCTCTTCAACGCTCAATTGTTTAGCAATCTCCTCACCTCTTTGCCTGATCAGTTCGGTGGCTTTTTGAACATCATTTTCGGGTCCGCTCAGCTTTATTCGATTCTCTTCAGCTTCAAAACTGACATTGACTTTCGGGAATTCCAAAGATAACTCTTGAAATTTCACTCCCTTAGGACCAAGAATATGCCTATGGATCCAACCAGGCATCTCGATTTCCTCTTCTCGCTCAGAATAAGTTTTCTCGTAGAGCAAAGACAAAGCTTTTGGGAGCTGGTCTGGTTCGCCTCGCAAAACAATTTGATCGATATTCGAGTCAGATGCAGGTATTTCGACAGAGACACCAGTCAATTGCATTATTTCATTCAATGTATTGCCTTTCGGACCAAAAATGAATTTATGCTGAGATTTCTTAATCTTAGCAGTTATTGTCTCGCATCGACGATTTTTCTCTTCATATATTGCTTTAACTCGTTCGTAAGCTAATTCGCAACCTTTGCGATCTCCTTTAATGATGATCTCATCTTTTGGAACTGAAGGAGGGGGTATATTGACTTTAGCTCCAGTTTCTTTTTGAATTTGATCGAGAACTTGGCCAAATGGTCCCACAATAAAAGGATGATAGATTTTGGGGATAGAAATTCGTTCGATCGATCTTGAATATGCGTCATTGGAAATCGATTGGATCTCTTGAACGGCTTTTTCAATAGCTTCACGAGTGCCAGTTATACGGATCATTTCAGATTTTTCATCTTGTTTGGGAATCTGAATTTTCGTTTGTGTAGCATTCTCTAGATCAAACAGTTTTTTTCCAGCTTTGCCCAGAATCAATCGATGATGCTCCTTAGGAATCGGTATGCTATGAGAAATAGGGGCTTCAAATTCTTTAGCTAACATTCGTTGAGCTTGTGAAATCGATGCTGCAGTACCCGAAATCAAAAAAGTCAGTGAGCCATCCTTTGGATAGGTTAATTGTATTTTAGTTCCAGTTTTTGACATGATAAGGGCACATATTTTAGAGGGATCTTCACTTCGACGATTCCGTGATCTAAGTTCTTCTGGCACGACTCTGTAGATGCTGTTTTCCGTTCTAGAACGGATTTTGGGTCTTGAAGACATAGACGATTGATGTAAAGAAATTGGCATAGGATCGCCGATTGTTGGACCACCAGGCAACGCTGGAAAAACATCGTCATAATTTGGCACCGTTTTCGTGGAAGTGCTTGCAATTGTTGGATCATTATTTTCAATCATCTCAATCCCACCAGCATTGTTGACGGTGTGTGCAAGACCATTCAAAACATGCTCACCGGCATCAGAGCCATTCAATTGAACGCTATTTGGATCAGTCAGTACATTTTCCAAGCACCCAGCTGTAGTACATTCCATTTTTCGATATTCGATCAAAATTCAAAAGTTCTCCTAATGAATCTTATAAAAGCTGCAAGATGCCAAAATAATTAGCCAAGATGGAATAATTTTTCGTATTCAGTGTAGCAAAGTATATGAATCAGTTGACAAATTCTCGAAGTTCCAAGAATTTAAAAGAATAAGGAAGCCAACACGCACCAGACCCAATGATAAAATATAAACGGGCAATACAAAAAATAATATGACGACGAATAAAATTTCGATTTCAACACAGCCAAAAAAATTAATTTGGAAGAAAATCAACAGGAGATTTCGGATTGATTATAAGATTTGAAAAAATATAAAATAAATAAAAATCTTCTATGTATAAATGAAATATCCGTTCAGCAAGTTCATTCCACAGTTTTAATCGAAAAAAGGGTTCCAATAATCGGGCCAAATTTCACAGTACAATATCTGAATAAATATAAAAAAAAGAATTCAAATTTGAATTATTATCAAATTATTTAAAAGAATCAATCACATCAATCAATGGGTTCCATTCGACCAATCAGATTGTCCATTCATCGGGCAATCTTGATCCAATAATTTATGAAAAATTCCAAAAACCATCGTCATCATTGAAAGCAGAAAACTTGGAGTGCCATCAACAGAAAGCAAAAAACGAATGATCGTTCGGAAGGAGAAAAAAAATTGCCACGCTGATTGCTACGGTTAATTTAGATTTAGTGATGACGATGCCGTTTTCATAGCGATCAACTAACAAACCATCGAATAGACTACAATAGTAACTATTTAACTTTTTATTGCTTTTTCAGGCACCAAATCGAACACAAATCTAATAAATCAATTGATCCTATCCATTGATTCAGATATTTTTTTTTTCAAATATTTAATGGAAAGTTTCGATATGGAAGTTTTAGCACAACATATACAGCGAAACATCAGTGCGTGATGGAGGAAATACTGTAGAAATACTTTCGATGTACTCAGACATTGGCCAATATAGATTCTTTGTTGAATCGATAGAATGGAAATACATCCATATCACTGGTACCTTATTCTCTTATCTCTAGTGAAAGACTGTTATAATTGGAAATATTTTCACATTTTTCCTCCAATTAATCTTCAATACTCGAAGTTTGACTGTATAAATTGGATAAATCATTTAGTGTGAGTGATTGCCTATGTGGAACATACAGATAGAGACAAGGAGGGAGAGAGAGAGGGAGAGAGAGAGAGAGAGAAATGGTAGAGTTTTAATCTGTTTTCAGCCCTTGCCATGTAATCAATGCTTTCGTGGCAGTGGCATTATCTTTTGGTTATCGATCAAACAAATCCCTCTCTAAAGCAAGCTTGTGAGATTTGCTTTTGCTCAACAGATATCAAGCACTGGAAGGAGAATGAGAAGAATCGATGAATGAGACAAGCACTTGTTGCTTATCTCTTCATTGAGGTCGAGGATTGTTTGTCTCGCGAAAGGGACAATCTTATGAGCGATGACTATAATTGATTGTTGACTCAAGAAATTGATTGTTATATACGGGATTTGTCTTTAAATTCGAAATAAATCGGATTTTCTCAAAACTATGCTTATAGCGCAAAGACTGTTTGATTCAATCTTAAATTGAACAAAAATGCTTGAACATTACGAAATCGAATAAATACGAAAATATCGACTATCTGATTGAAACGATTCTGGAATTACTAATTGATCAACGAATCAGGATTTTCCAAACGAACAGCAATCAGAAAATTAGTACATACCGTACTGATGGATTAACCGTTGAAGAGTCCGTCCGGCAGAAAATAATTTTATGGAGGCCAGCTTGAATGCTTTTGCTTGATTTTCGTTGGGCAAAAATTCGATTACAGAACGGAATTGTATCTAGGTGGTAAAAAATAATGTTCGTATAATGTTCCAAACAGTTCAGATCTGTCACGATGTAATCGTCGAAACCGAAATTGAATAAAAATCTAAAAATGAAATCAAATGAATCTTTAATAATTGGGATTCGAGAATAAGTTAGCCAAGAAACAATGAGAAGAAATCATATGACAGGAGATAGGTTCAATTGATCACCGAGGACAAATATTAAGATTCTAGAGAAAACAATTGACACGTACCGTAATTGTGCTCCAAACAACGGGAATACCTTTTGACGTGGAACATTAACACATTCAATATCGATGTTCGGTATGCGTTGATGATGGTGATGATGGCGATGGCAATATTGAAGATGCTTTTGTAGCCTCCCTCTCTCTCTCTCTCTCTCTCTCTCTCTCTCTCGCTCTTTCACATCCACTTCTGTTTTCGACTATTTTATCTTCTTTTTTTTTACACAGACATAAATTTTTTCTCTGTAACTTCGAAAGATGAGATTGTACATCAAGAGAGAAAGAGAAAAAGAGAGAGAGAGATAAATACAAACGATGTGTGTAAATGTGTGTGTGTTGTCAATGGTACATGAAATGATCGTTGTCGGCGACGAGAATGATGGTGATGGTGATGGTGATGATCAAGATCGAAAATGTGGAATGAAAGGGGAGAGAAATATGCTAAACTAAATTTTAAGAAAGAAGAAAAAAGATGAAACTCTAGTAACTTTAAAGCTCAACTTCTTCTTCTTTTTAGAAATTATCCTTCTCTTCTTCTTTTCTCTTTTTTTTCGGTCCCAAAAATGATAATTCTCTCTTATTATTCTACATTTTTCTTGGATAAATTTTTTTTCACTCCATGAATGAAATGATTATGGTGGCTTGATTCTTCTTACATCTCTCATTTTCTCTTCTCAATATTTAGCGGCTATGATGGTGATGGTGATGGTGATATGCAGAACACAGTGTTTCGATATCGATATCTTCAACGATCTGATTAGTTTTGAAGCAAAAAAAGCTGATTGTTTGCGGAGATGGTGTGCGTGTGCATGTTCAAAAGGCTGATGATGGAGATGATGATCATACCATTCATTATGATCATAATTGATGATCTCATAGATTGGTACTGAGAAGTAGTAGTCGTTTGGTGGCAATGCTGATGATCTTCATTTGATGCTATGTTTCAACTTTTTATCTTCTGTATGGATCTGTTAGTTGATCAAGATTTAGATTTGAAGGCAGAGATACACCGGTTTATAATCGTTTTTGATTATAAAGAGCTTAAAGTGAATGTAGGGAAAGAGTTTATCCGATTTCCATTTGAAAATTCTTTCTTGATAACCGTAGCTCATGTTTTCAGGGTGATTCAAATTAAGCACGAATCGAAGATATTCGATGTTCGTTCATATCTCTCTTAGTGAACTCTAATTTTGGAACCGAATATTAATTATCAATGCGAGAGAGAGAGAGTAAGTGAAAGGAATGGAGAGTATTTTGCTGAGCATTTAAGTTAGCGAGAATTTTTCTAGGCACTTGAGGATGTTAAATAAAAAATGAAATAGCAAAGTATATCACTACGCCTCTCTTGTCCAACAATAGTAAATGTTTACTATTGTTCAGATTAGAAACATTCCAGACGCTCATCAATGGGGATGCCCTCGATCACTTAGAGAATTTAGCGGTAGCGATGAACATCTCATAACTTCAAGATGAGAAATCAAGCATATGTGTGTTTGATTAACCCAATCTCGAAAGGGATAGGAAACTTCATTGTTTGCCATAGCGGTACTCTTTGGTACCTAACGATTACTCACCTACCTACCTACACACACACACACACACGAGTTTAGGGAGACAGAGATCGATCCAGAAGCGAAGGGACCAAAACTATTATCATCCATATATATTAGTACAACGATTTCCGCTGTTCCAGAATCTCAAATTTATTTAATAAATTAGGATTTCATAGGATTTTTGTTTATTGAAAAATACAACTCAAATATTTCATTTTTTTTTCATAACAATATTGAGATCTATTCGCTATTTTTTAACTTTTTTTAGTTTCTGGAAGAATTTTTTCTCGTACAATTTAAAAAATTTTAAACAATTTTTCATTTTGCAATTTAATACATTCGTAGCCTATCGAATGGAATCCTACTTGCAAATATCTGGCGAACAGTTCTAGACCACAAAGAGGATTAATAAATTCATTTGTTATCAAGCATTGATTCGGATCATCATGGTGATTAGAATTTTTCTCTTGAGGTTGATAATCATCTTGATCATCATCAGAGTGATGGTGTAGATTTTGATGATGACCATTGGTTTGGATTGGTTTCGCTTTTAAATATTGACTTTCATGCACCGAACAATGCCTATTCGGAAGTGTTAGATTCAAATCATTTTCGAAACAAAATAATTTACGAATGATTGGCATTATATTGGGCTTATGAGAGTGTATCGCAGATGGTACCGAAACAATTAAACCATTCTCTTTGTAGTTAAACTTAGTCTGTTTATCGGTTTCATCAACATTCTTGAAGCGTTTCTGTGCCAATATCAGATATTCCTGCCCACCATGAACTTTGACTGGAAGACCTTGTTTTGTTATCTTATGCCATTTCAATACGCAGCATAATTCGAGACCCAACAATGGAATCATTTCTTTCAAAACAAATTGTTTATCTAGGTTTGTAGTCCAAATTCCACAAACAATTGAAGTCGGATTTTTTGAAATCTTACGTTTTGGGGATTCATTTGATCGTTTAATCTTGATTGAATTGATAAGATCCAAGAGAATACGTGTTTCGGAACATAATCTTCTAATGAAATCTAAACTAACTGTTTCATATGAGCGCTTCCGCTTAACTGACTTGTTATTATCCCATGCTGGATCCATAATCAAAACGAATGGGTTTTTGTTGCATATCAAAACTCGTTTCGAAGCATTAAGTTGTTTTGAAACCTTTAAATCATCGTCGGAAAAATCATTGGAAGGCTTCAAGAAATTTATTAACATTTTAACGCCATCAAGAACATCGGTTCCAGCGAAGGAACATCTTGGAGGGATCAAAAAATCGGAAAGACCGATTTTAGTTTTGATAACCTTGTAGAATGGATTCGAGAATAATTTCGTACGATAATTTAATGATTCGAATCTATTGCAAAATAGGGAGTCAACAAATGTTTTAGCTTCTGGATTAGATTCTGTTTGTTTGGAATTGACAGAATTCAGCACTCTTTTTTCATCGATTTCAGATCTAGAAGAAGATTGATGAATATCATCATTTTTATTGTTGTCGTCGTTTTTAGAATTGTTTCGAAGATATCGCTCAATCAAAATTCCAGCCATAAATTGTTCTTCCTGTGACTCTAAATTGCTTCCCATTAATGCTACTTTTTTAGCAAGATTTCTTTTCCGTTTTTTTGATTGATTAGACAATGAGTTGTTCGATCCATTTTGATTTTCTCCAGCCTTATCGATTTGACTTATTTGTTTTTTCATTTTGATCAATGATTCACGCTCTGTTTTCATTAAATAAGGCTCGTTTATGGCGAATAATTTCGGATTCAACTCATAATTGATATTTCGATCATAATTATCATCGAACCAATCAAGATTTTGTTGATGATGCAGAAAGAAACCGAAATAACCAGAACTGGATTGTTCAAATTGAATCCTCTCAGCAGATTGTTGGGACATTTTCGTAATTTTCTATGAAATCGATGTGGAACAAATAAATCGAAACATTGAGTATAGAATTTCGAAAAGATGTAATGATTTAGTCTCAAATCAAACAGGAAGCTCACAGCGATCTCGATTCATTTGTTTTATTTAAAAATAAATCATCTTCGAGTTTATAATCATGGAAACTGATCTATCCATCTTAGACCAGTCGAATGATAGAGTCTGACATAATTCAGGAGATAATGATGATGATTTATTGATGCCTCAATATTAAGATCGAAAACAAATTTCAAAAATTTATTATCAAAATCAAATTGATGAAAATTGGAGTTAATTTTTAGAAATGTTTGCAAACAATTCATTCGAACATATTGAACAATAAATACCGCTCTCGAACACAATCACACACAGACACAGACACAGACATTGGAGGATGTGTGTTTGTTTCACTCTTCTTCTCACTCTCGCGAAGTATTCGCCCATCTCTTTTAAACGACTGGCTGTTTTTGTTTATGTTTGAGAAAATTTCCTAGAAATTCTTCTCTTCTCGAAAATTTCGGACAACATTTAAAAATGATAGAGAAGAAATTTCGAATTTCTAAAATTATTACACGAACTTTTTTTTTTGCCATAAAAAAGATAAATTATTGCTAAAATCGTGACGAAAAAGATTTCGAAGCGATGTCTAAAGTTGGTTAAAATCGAATTCTATACTAATTCTTTTAAATGTTGATTTTTTTTTAGAAATTGAAATCTTTATTCGTAATCAGTTTAGGAGCCGGTGTTACTTTTTTGGGTATTTCAGATTGATTTTTTAAACTATTATATTTTCTTTCTTTTCTTCAAGGATATAACATGTATGTCGGTGATCAGAGATTCTATGAAAATTTGGTCGTTCCTATCGTCAAAAATCTTTTCCCGGGTGAGAAAGCACACATTTTAGCTGTGAAAGCTTTGAAATACGGTATAGTTCCGAATATCAAACAAAATGAATCGATTCAACCATTTTTGGTGAGCATCTGAACTGATTCATCTACATGACATATTTATCTTGAAATGATAAAATTTTCATGGCATGTTTGCTTTTAATATGTTCAGCAAACGAAATTATGGGATATTGAATTCGATAATCCGATTGGAATAGCTGCTGGTTTCGATAAAGACGGTGAAGCAATCACTGGCTTGTCTAAATTAGGCTTTGGTTTCATTGAAGTAGGAACTTCTACTCCAAAACCACAGACAGGCAATCCATTTCCACGCGTGTTTCGATTAGATGAAGATCGAGCCGTGATCAATCGCTATGGTTTCAACAGTTTAGGACATGGTGAATTAGAATCTAATCTTCAGCGTCAAGTACCATTAATAAAACGAAAAAACATCATTGTTGGAGTGAATCTTGGTGCAAACAAATTGAGTGAGAATAAAATTGATGACTATCTCGAGGGTCTACGTCGATTTTATCACCTAGATATGGTCAAATATTTTGTGATAAATATTTCCAGTCCGAATACGCCTGGTCTAAGAGAGTTTGAGAGTAAACACCTTGAGAAACTTTTAGAATTGGTTCTATATGAGAAAAAGCTGCTGGAAGATAAATATCATTTGCAAAAGCCTTTGCTAGTCAAGTTTTCTCCTGATCTAAACAATGATCAAGTCAATTACATCGCGAAAGTATTAAAAAAATTTTATCATAAAGATAAGAACCGAAGCAGATTAGATGGTTTGATCATTTCAAACACAACAATTTCGAGACCAGAATCTTTAAAAAGCTCGTCAAATTTATTGAAAGAACAAGGTGGACTTAGTGGACCACCATTGAAACATATTTCAACCGAAGTTATTGGCAAATTGTTTCAGTTAACCGATGGAAAAATTCCGATTATTGGCGTCGGTGGCATCGAATCAGGGTCTGATGCCTTCGAAAAGATCAAAGCCGGAGCATCTCTTCTCCAACTTTATACTTCGATGATGTATTATGTGAGTGATCTGAAAATTAAACCTCTATAAATAATTAATATTGTTCCGAATTAAGGGCCCACCGATAGCGAATAAGGTCAAAAACGAACTAGCAACAATTCTACGAAACAATGGCTACAAAAATTATACTGAAGCTATTGGTATTGATTTTAGAGACAAATTAAAAGATCAATCACCGAAATAAATTTCCTATTCGTTACATTTTTTTGAACTGAATTTTTCCTCGTTTAAATTTTACGTTTCATAAATTTATATTTATCGTCAAACCCAACCAATTCACTTTGGTTTCGAAGAATTCCAATTCATAAAGAGTGTTCCTAGGAGTGAATGATGTAAACATTACGTAATAGCATCGATCGAAATTTTTTCAATCTGATTATTAATTTTGATCGATGGATATTTTATTGTATAATGTTCATTGGACATCGTAAACCATCATCGTCGTTTCTATTTCAAAAGCTTGAAAATTATGATGGAGCAGAGAATTCAACCAAATCTAGCGGATCCGATCGGTTCGCATTCTGGAAGAATTTGAAAAGTTCCCTATTTTCTAGGGCTCATTGTGAAAATCCTCGTACCTACGATAATTATGATCTTGAAGAAATTATTTCTCGCAAAAAATCTCATCTTAGAGTAAATCTGCATTCAATTTTGTTAAATTTTGATAGAAAAATATCTTTGATAATGTTTCTTAATCAACAATTTGATTGGTTCTATCAGATACCAATTATTATTGGTTTCGTTTCATCCGTTTGGTTAGTTTTAAAATTTTGGCGACATGTACGCGAACAACAGATTCGTGTTATACCAGCTAGCTGGAATGGTGTCCATGCACATCAATGGAGTCTTATTCGATGTCTCACACATCAAGCGACTTGTTGTCTTTGTCGTTCGTTAATTGTTGATGCAATGTTCTGTGATTCTTGTGGTGTTTGTCTCGATTTTGATTGCTATAACAATGTTATAAGAAAAAAATCGATTTTTTCAAATCTAGAACGCTCAAGAACGAACAAAATTCTTGAGCCATTGAGTCAGTGTAAGCAAGTTTCGATTTCTCGCCGGGAATCCACTCAAGCAAGCGTCTGGAAGCATCATTGGACTCATGGAAATTTGCCATCTCATTCCGTATGCTCTGTCTGCGATTTGGAATGTGAATCAGATTATCACGATGATTTTGATTTAAAAAAAAATGATTCATTGAGACCATTATTATCCGAACACACTCTCCATCATTATCGATGCTGTTGGTGTCAACGAACGATTCATGAAGATTGTTTCCGATCCAAGAATCGTGATGAACTAATCGATGGTAAATGTGATTTCGGGCAATATCGTCATCTGATTATACCGCCAAGTTGTATTATTCATAAAAGAGTGTGGACATCATCAAATCGAAGAGCTATCGCATTAGATGAAATACGATCATTCAAAATCGAAGAGCCACGATGGTCGCCACTGTTCATCATCGCTAATCGTAAATCTGGTAACAATGACGCTGGAACTATTCTATCGAAATTTTTGCCAGTTTTGAATCCATTACAAGTGATCGATTTAAGCGATAAATCGAATCTGCTAGAGCTCAGTCTTCGTATTTGTCAAATGTTACCCGACGATTGTCAAGCGAGAATTCTAGTTGCAGGTGGTGATGGTACGGTTGGATGGATTCTCAATCTTATCCATCAACTCCAGTCTAAATCATTGCCACTTGTGGCAATATTCCCATTGGGAACTGGAAACGATCTCGCCCGAGTGCTTGGTTGGTCAAAAATTTTCGATGATGCTCGACTGGATCGTGATGAAATAATCAATCAGATTTTCATTGCCAAAGAAGTTAATCTAGATCGGTGGTCAATTGAAATCAAATCAATCAATTATTATCGAAGATCTTATAATCTATTCATTGAATCATTGAGAATACCAAAATCAATCATGCCATCAGGCAATCGTAATCTATTCATGTACAATTACTTCTCGATCGGTATTGATGCGTTGGTCGCTCTCAATTTTCATGCAACTAGAAAATCTAAAATCTATGAATTTTTTAGGTGATATTTTCTCCTTTTTATCCATAAATAATTTAGATTGATTTTGCCCTCTTTCAACAGCAATACATTTTTCAACAAATTCCTCTATTTCAGTTTTGGCACAAAAGATTTATGGGAACGTCGGTGCAAGAATCTGAATCAAAAAATTCATCTTGAACTTGATGGTGAAGAAATTATACTACCAGAGCTCGAATCGATTGTTATTTTGAATATTGAAAGCTGGGGCGGTGGAATTAAATTGGTCTCTAACAATCGATTTGATGATTCTTTGGTTGAAGTTCTTGGATTAACATCGACTTTTCATATTGGTCAAGTGATGATCGGTCTTTCAAAACCAATCTATATCGGTCAAGCTGGAAAAGTTCGTCTGATGTTGGAAGAAATTTTACCTGTCCAAATTGATGGTGAACCTTGGCTACAACCTCCAGCATCAATCGAAATCGAATGGAATTCTCATGCAAAATTATTGCAAACCAATCATTGATTTTGATCGATTATTTTCCAGTGAAATGTCGAGGAACTAACAGTGTTTCTGAATTGTTTCATTGTATTGATTAAGTTTTTGATCGTTGTGAATTTCTATTAGGTGTTTATTCTCATAATTATCATTGCTAATTATTATTAGAGCTACAAACGGACTTGTTGAATTGGTTTCAAATCATTTGAAACTTCAAAATCACAGCCAGTCACCTCTTTGATTGTTTGCAGTGTCTGATCTTCAGCAATTTCGATCAAAGTTAAGCCCTCATTAGGATCTACTCTGAATACAGCTTTTTCTGTGATGATAGTATCAATACATTTCTGACCAGTCAATGGTAGAGAACATTTGGACACGATTTTAGGCTCACCGTTTTTACTATTATGTTCCATTGTTACGACTACTTTTGTTCCAGAGACATGTGATGATACTAGATCCATCGCACCGCCCATTCCTTTGACAAGTTTACCCGGAATCATCCAATTAGCTAGGTCACCGTGTTGAGATACTTGCATAGCGCCTAACATTGTGACGTCTAGATGACCACCGCGTATCAGTGCGAAAGATTCATCGGATGATGTGTAGGCGGTGCCGGGAATCGCAGTTACAGGCTCTTTGGCTGCGTTGATTAGATCAGGGTCTATTTGTGATTTTAGAGGGTAAGGACCCATTCCAATGATTCCATTCTCACTATGAAAGGTTATGTGCATGTTTGATGGAAGGAAGTTAGAAACCAAAACTGGTATTCCGATTCCAAGGTTGACATACATCCCATTTTTTAGCTCTAGAACAGCTCTTTTGGCAATTTTTTCTCTTACAGAATCTAATTTTGGTGGAGAATCACTTCCTTCAGCTTTGAAAACCATTTTTTCAACCGGTTTCTCGTAAAATTCTCCTTTGAAGAATGTGTTCACATAAATTGAGGGAACATGAATATGTTCCGGATCAATTTCACCAACATCAACGATCTCTTCTACCTCAACAACCGAACAATCAGCTGCTTTGCACATGGGAATGTTTAGATTAGCCGTTGTCTTCCGGAAGACTAAATTTCCTTCGCGGTCAGCTTTCCAAGCTTTGATTAAGCCGAATTCAGCTGATAATGCTTCTTCAAGAATGAATGATTTGTCATCGAATACTCTTTGCTCTTTCGGTGAACTTTTCACCGATACTGATTTATCAGCATTATATCGGATCGGAACTCCGCCTAGGTGAATTTGAGTTTGAAAACCAGTAGGAGTAAAGAAAGCTGGAATTCCGGCAGCTCTCGCTCTAATCTTTTCTGCCAGCGTTCCTTGAGGAACGAATTCAATCTCAACTTCTCCATTGAGATATTGTCTTTCAAGCTCACGATTCTCTCCAACATAAGATCCGATGATTCTTTTGACTTGTTTGTTAAGCAACAATAGCCCAATGCCTTTATTATCGATACCACCATTGTTAGAGATGATAGTCAATCGTTGTTTATTGGTTTTGGCAAGAGCACGAATCAAGTTTTCTGGTATCCCACAAAGACCGAAACCTCCGACCATCAATCGCGCACCATCTTTAATGTTTTTGATGGCTTCTTCAGAGCTACTAACAAGTTGAGCTGAACTGTATTTTGTGGTGAAAAATGATCGAGCTGACGATTTAGATTTAAATTTGTGAATATTTCGCCATGCAGCCAGCAATAGCTTGTGATCGAAAATAGTCATAGCGATTTTGTTAGTAGATTGATAAAATCCTAAACAAATCAATGAAAACAGATCGCATCGATTTTTCAAAACTATTCAATCTAAAACAGTTGTTGAAAGGTGCTGAGAATACTGAGCGCTTCTAGACAGCTATTTTATAAATCCTTTCTATCGTATAATTAATTAATCTGGATAAAAATTTCATTTGCTTCATCATAACATAGCAGTGCTCATCATTATATTTCAAATTATCGCATGATTGATGCTATAAGATGATATTAATTGATTGAAGGCTTAAATTATCTAATCTAGAAATCCTCGAATTTTCAAGAGAGAGAGAGAGAGAGAGACAGATGACAACATTCAAGCTATTTAAACCAAAACTACCTTGTAATTTGGAAATTTCTAAATTGATAATGTTCAAATGGCCAATAAAAATAGAATTTTAATCTTAGATTTTTTCTATTCTAGTTTATTCTCTCTAAGCAAAAAATGGGAGATTTGCTCAAAATCAATAATGGATTAATTTCAGAAAATTTTTCGCTTGAAAAGTCCCTTAAAGATGAAGATGTGAATGAATTAAAATTTAGCTTCCAACTTTACGCTTATCAAGTAAGATACGATTAGATAATTGCAACAATACATAATATTTTCAAAATTTTCACAGAGCAAAGTAATTCAAAAAGGTGTCAAAGAAAATCTGATCATTTGTTTGCCCACTGGAAGTGGTAAAACGTTGATAGCGATTTCGATAATCAATTCTAAGTTATCCGAAACCAAAGGCCGATTTCCGGATGTTGCTCGGCGAACTTTTTTTTTGGCACCGAAAAAAGTTCTAGTTCATCAACAATATATTTTGCTCAAAGAAACGTTAGCCGCAGATGTATTAAAATTAACTGGCGATGACCTACCTGAAAATTATTCTTATGAAGAATGGCAAGATATTTTGGGCAAACATCAGGTGTTTGCTATGACTCCCTCTATTCTACTAGGTATCTAACATTATCAATCTGTTGTTTTTCCTAATGATCCTACAATATGTGTCTCGATAGAAATTATACAAAAAGGTTTCATCAAAACAGCGAATATCAATTTAATTGTATTCGATGAGATGCATTGGGCTTTCACTACAGGTTTCAAGCCATCAAATCATGCCTATGCAAAAATTTTGAAAAGAATAACTGCCGATAAGGAACAAATGGAATCAAAAAATATTCCGTCCATTATTGGTCTTAGCGCTTGTGTTATTATTGATGAAAAAAATTTAGAATCAATCCATGCAAAGATTGAGAAAATTGAGAAATTCTTCAATGCCAAAATCGAAACGGGTGATTATTCCGATCAGCTTGAAATTCATGAACAAGTTATACCGTTCTCGGATTTCTGTTTCGATCATGATATTGGTTTCGATTTTCTTCTATTTTTTTCAAAGCTTTCGAGCAAAAAATATTCTGAATTTTCTTTCGTCCGTAATTTTCTTTTGGAATTCCAAAGATTGGAGAAAATTCTGCGTAAGGATATGGGAATTTGGTTTGCGATTGAATTCGGTAAAATTTGCTGCAAATCTTTGAAAAGCAGAAGTTCTTCAGATTTTCCCAAGATATTTTTCAAAATTTTCAAGTTTGTTAATGATTGTATTCGGAATTGGCTTCAAAATAATTCTTTTGATATAAATGATCCCAAACTAATGAACACGAGATTCGTTTCGTCCAAAATAAACGCATTGTTTAATCTAATTCTCAAGCATCGAGAAGATTTTGAGCAAAACTCGATGATGGCGATTTTGTTCGTCAATGAACGATCCATCGGAAATCTTCTTTATCGTTGGTTCAAACGGTTGGCGAAAACTGATGTTCGGTTTCATTCGATTCGAGTCTGTTTTGTTTGTGGTTCGATGCTAAAAAATTTTATCGAATTCGAATCTTTAGAGATCCATCATTGTGATTATTTTCATCGAATAAAAAACAAAGAATACAATTTAATATTAGCAACATCAGTGTTTGAAGAAGGTATTTAAATCGCCGATTCATCTTTTCTACCATTTATTTTCTTTCGTTCTCTTTTGTTTCTTTCAAATCGATTTTTTCAAATAGGTATCGATCTACCAGCTTGTAATATGATAATTCGTTTTGACGGTAACGAAAACTATCGCTCCTACATCCAATCAAGAGGTCGGGCTCGAAGTAAACAATCATTTTTCTATATTTTCACCCCAAAGAAATATTTGAAATCAACAAATGAGCAGTTAGAACGATATCATTTTATTGATTCAATGCTTCAGAAGTTCCGTTCCCATGATTTTTATGAAATATTTCAATCATCTAACGATCCGATCGCAAGCATCCTCAATGATCAAGATAATCAAAACGATTCTTTTGATGATATTGAGCCCTTTGTGTATGGTGATGCTATTCTTTCGTTGGAAGAATCGATTAACTTATTGAATAAATATTTCCAGCGATTACCGAAAGACTTTTTTACCAATCTAAAACTGCCTTTCATATTGCTAACCAAACAAGATTCTTTCTTTTCACCAACATTGAACAACTTATATGCTGCAATTTTTTTGATGCCAAACAATTCAAACCATTTTGGTAAAGTGATAAAAGGTGCTTTTTTTCCGAAAAAACGTAAAGCTATCTATCATTGTGCTTTTCGTGTTTGTAAATTTCTAATTAAAAATAACGAAATCGATAAACACTTGAATATACCTCGCAGCGATTTCATCATTGATAGTCACCACGATCAATTGAATGTTAGATATCGTCACGAGATTGATGAGGACGAGGCGTTCAAGACGAGAATAAACATCAATAAAATGTCAGATTTTTTTCAATCATTCTCTTATACTCTGAACAAATCCTCCTCTCGATCTACATCATCAATGGGCAATTATGAGAAGTCTGCAACATTCTATCTACATGTTATTGAATTCTATGGAAATTTCAATGCTTCAATGATGAACTCTGATCAGCAATCGCAATTTCAGCCGAAATTTCTTTTCGCGACCAATGATCGATCATCGTTGATGAATTCGAACGAAACAATCGGTATCGTATCTGATAGAAAGTTTTCTCTCAATGGAGTACAATCAGGTTTTTATTTCAATCTTTTCCATATAAAATTCAAATTTCGATACATTAAAATTGTTAGTCTTGATCAATCACAAATCAAATCGATCGATCAATTCCATTCCCATGTATTATCCTACATTGTTTTCCCGCAAAATGATTTTGAACCAATCGGTTTTGATCCTAATAAAGCCATTAAAATTGTGCCATTGTCAAAACGACTTCATCAATATGAAATCGATTTCATTTTGATCAATAATTTAATCAAATGGTTGGAGGATATCAAAAAACCATTTCTCTCTCACGAATCAAATTCTGGCATAAATCGTTTGCAAATCAAAGATCTTAAACCCTACGATATGGATCTTTCGCAAGAATTCACAATTGTCTCTGGTGCACATCATCGGACATCTCGTCTTTATTACATTCTTAACATAAGTGATCATAGACCTAGCGATATGATGATTGAACCGAGTGAATCACAGCCTAACGGTGTAACCTACAATCAATACTATCTGAATAAATATGGAATCACCATCCAAGATCAGCAAACGAATCTGATTGGTTGTAAAAAAATCAACTCTTGTAGATTCAATTATCAACTCTATGCTCAAAAATTGATAGCATTGCGAAGAAAAACCAAGAATTTCTTTCCAATCGAGCTTTTGCGTATCTATCCATTAAAAAGTTCTATGTATTTAAGAATAGCTTCGCTACCGATCCTTCTCTATCGGTTAGAACAATATGCTCTTGGTTTGGAATTTCTTCAAAAAGTATCCAAAGTTTTTCCTCTCAACTACAAAGATGAAGAGATCGATATCGAAGAGATCTCGGTCCATCGGAAGTTCAAAACTGCTTGTTTAGATGATGATCGAATTGAATTGTTTGAAACCGAAATGATTGATATTAAAAAAATTATCGAAGCTGAAAAATACGATAGGAATGACTTTCGAAAAAATCTACTAGAAGATTTCACAAATTTTCTAGAAGAACAAAAATCCTCAGCTCAAATTGAATCGAAAGATTGTCAAATTGATGATTATAAAGCCATCGATGACAACGATGATGAAGTGTATGAATTCAATGATGAAGATGATCAAGAGCTCTTATCACAAGAGAGACTTCTGAACGAGCTTATTTCTCACATTGATTACATAGTGCATTCCGATGAATCGATCAAGCTGAAAGTAGGCAAGATGAATCAATTCAAAGAAGAAATATCTTTCGGTGATGTTTCAATGCTCAAATTCATCGGCGATATCGATAAATTAATTGAAAAAGATCAGCTTCGATTGAATACCTTCGAAGTTTTCAATCCTCTCAATCCATGGCACATCGTTCAAGGTTTATCGTTGAAAAAAATCAACGATTCATGGAACATCGAGCGTTTAGAAGTGATCGGAGATTCTTTCATCAAATTCACCTCATCTTTATTTCTTTTCTTCGAATATCCTCAATATAATGAGAAACATTATGATTTGTTGAAAATTTCGATGATCAACAATCGCAATCTTTGCAAGATCGCTATTGAAAAAGAGATCAGTCGATATATTTTCACTACACTGCATCATTCCAAAGCGATGAATTTTGCCAAACGCTTACTTTTGAAAGATTTCAATAAAAATTCCGAAGAATTTCATCATAAAACTCGCTACAAAGATCAAGCTGATTGTGTTGAATCATTGATTGGAGCATTTTTAATTTACGGTGGCGCCGGAAGTGCATTAAAATTTTTGAATAAATTTCTCCAATTCAAAGCCTTCAATCCTTCAGATATCTCAAGAGAAGATCTTGATCAATTCATTCTGAACAAACTCGATACAGATTTTCAAATCATCGGCGAAGAATTGGATTCTGGAAAACAATTTGATGAGATTTATGATGAAACGATTATTCAGCGATTGTTTCGTAACGATTACAATCATTCAATGCTCAACGAAATCGAAAGGAGATATCGAGAGAATTTTTTCGATAAAGTTGAAGAGATTATTGATTATAGATTTCGAAATCGATTTTTGTTAGGTATTTTCGATCATCGTTTACTGCATTCTTCGATAATTATTTGACTCTTGTTTTTATGATCCTCCTTATGTTTTTCTCTCCATAGTGCAAGCTTTTACTCATTCTTCATTCAATAATCTCGAGGATGGGAAAAATTTTAGCTTAATAACAAGCTATCAACGTTTAGAATTCATCGGTGACTCTATTCTAGATTATATGATCACCCATTATCTTTACAACAAAGACGATACACTTGATCCTAATGCGATCACAACGCTTCGACAAGCATTGGTCAACAACATTTTTTACGCCTCGATCGTAGTTAAATTCGGTCTCCATAAATTCATTCTCCATTCGTCCTATTCACTAAAGACCGTAATTCTACGTTTCGTTACGCGTTTCACTTATAAATTTATCGAACAAGTTGAAGCACTTCTTTTAGAGGGATTGGATGAAGAATCAGTCAATCATATTGATGATATCGATGTCCCAAAAACTTTAGCTGATATATTCGAAGCATTGATTGCTGCGATCTTTTTGGATAGTCATTTCAATTTTGATGCCACATGGCGTGTGGTTCTTAAATTAATCAAAACCGAACTAGGTAACTAGAAACAACCGGCGTTTTGACTTCTTTTTCTCAAATCTGAAATATAATTTTTTCATCTGAATTTAATGATCTTGTTTTTCAATCAGATCATTTCATGGTCAAACTGCCGATCATGCCAATCTATCAGTTATCGATGGATCCAAACTGTAATTTTCACTTCGGAAATCTTGAGAATTATGAACCCTCAATGATGGATTCCACAATTATACGGAAAAAAATTGATCTAACTATCGAAGGTGTTGGAACATTCACAGGTCTTGGTCGCACTAAACGTTTGTGTAAAATTTCAGCTGCCAAAAAATATCTGCATTGGAAACGAAACCATTCATCGGATTCTGTCTAAACTAATCCTGTGATCGAATGTTGAGAATAGTAATAAAATTTATCAAAATCGTTGAAGCAAATTGTTCGAATTTTTTTTCACCACAATGTCGATTATTAGATTAATTTTTTACCTTGGTAATGTGTGCTTTGATTGTTACTGAATTTCTCTCTCTCTCCTCAATTTCTCTATCTAAGAATGACCAGAACTATTAAGTTTAAAAATTATAACTTTGATCTTCAGAACATCATCATCAATTTTCTCGCAAGACAATAGCCTGAGTTGGCCTTCAAAACTAGAGCAAGAAGACGTGTGTAGGACCTAGTGATTGAAAAAAAAAGCTTTTCTTTTATTTTTCCATTCGGGTTTATTTTTGATTGATTATGGTCGTTAAATAGTGGATAAGCATAAATGGTCTGTTATTATCTTCATTTATCGCTTTCCGTTATTATCGTTGAAACAATGGCATTCACATTTGACTTTTTGTTTTGTAATTTTTCTTCTGTTTCTTTTCAATTTTCGTTCGTTCAATAATCTTTTCGATCTTTCTATCTCTATTTTTTTCCCCTATGAAAAGATTCTATCGCATTCTTTTTTCTCTCCGAGAAAGAAAAGATAGATTTTTGCACGATTCAAATTGATATCGAATTGTGAGAGAGGGGAAATTGAAATGCCTACCAACCACCACCACCACCACCGCCATTATCAATGATTGTGATTGAACCAATTTGAACCAATAAATATGGCTCCAAATGAGAATCCCTAGGGCGTTTCCAGTTTAATTCTTTATTCCACCTTGAAAACACTATAATGATTCGAATGAATTTTAGAGGGGGCAGAGGAGAGAAAAATTATTTTTTTTTTTTGTTCGATTCCACGAAAAAAAAATAATATTCCTATCAAAATGATTAAGATCATCGGGGGTGGTGGTGATGATGGCACCGACAACGACCATCATCTTTACAATTGGTCCGTTTTTACATTCGCAATATTTTTTCCATCGTAACAAAATCTTGATTTGGAGATAAAAAGATCGAAAAGGAACTGAGTTAAAACCTCGCCTCTTTAGCCATTTTTTCTCTGAGCTTATTTGCATCAAACCTTATCTTCTTAGGCTCGGTTTTGCTCGATCATCATAAAACACAGCGCGAGTAGATGATCCAGAATGTACAAGTAGAGCAAGAAGAAGAAGAAGAAGAAGAAGAGGAGAGGAAGAAAGAGAAATTTTTGAAATTTTCTTCATTTCATTCTACCTCTGATTTGTTCTCAAAAAGGAACCAAGATTGTCAATAAAGCTTGAAGCCGTTAGAGAAGAACTGAATCAAAACCACTACACAAAAAATGGATCGAAATTCTTTTCGTTTTTCTTGGACTTCCATAGAATTACGTTTCATTATTGAGATGATTCATTCCGTTCGATGGTGATTCATAACTGTCCTTGTTTCGTTTGATTTTTTGTGTATGTGTGTGTGTGTGGCTGCGTCTGTTCATTTATTAATTACAATCATTCGGAAACAATCCGATTCAATTCTGACGGAAGAATTCAGATGATCATCATCATCGACAGTGGAAGACAGACAGACTAATTGTTATTTTTGATACTTAATTAAACATTTTATTAATTGATTATGGAGACATCATACAGAGAGATATATCATAATCATCGGTGAAATGAAGAGAAACATAATCGGCAATCAAAATGATCTCATCAGAGTGGTCCTTCTCTTGGTCTCTATTGACCTTCTCGGACCATAAAAAAAATACTTAAAGAAAATAAAAAAAACGAAAACTAATCAAACTCTCATTTTGTTTTGTGTATTCTTTGCGAATGGGCGTTCTGGGATATAATCAATGATTAAAACAAAATAAATAACCGAAATGAAAATTAGAAGAACGAAATCCTTTTCTATTTCTCTCTCTCTCTCTTTGGTACTTCTTCGATGATTGTTATTGATGATTATCATTCCGAATTATTCTCCTCATCATCGATTCAATGTTTTGTTATTTCGATTCCGAAAAAGCCATATTTTATATAGCTCTCTTTTTTTCTCGAACAATTTTGCGGAATATTGTTTTCTCGTACAAAGCTTTTGTTTCAAAGTTTTTTTTTTTTTGATTTCAAAGAACAATTGCTATTCCGAGCGATAAGAGATAGAAAGTTATGTTCCAAATAATCAATCGCAACTGAATGTTTGATCATTCATCGATAGGAAATCGCAATGATTCAAATTGAATTCGGTCGACAATCTTTAATCTGTTTTCGAAAGTTTCGATTTCCCTCTTTTTTTATAAATTAACAAAATTACATCGATCTGTTGCATCGTAAATGGATGATGGATCTTGATGGTTTGGTGAAGAAAAGATGTCTATTTCATTACAATCATCTTCATTGGAACAAAATCCAAAAGAATCGAGCCATCGCAGTGATAATGATGAGATAAAATTGTCGACGATCAGTGGGCAGAGATCAATTAAGAAATCGAGTGAATCGAAATCAAAAGTTCCTCAATACTCTTACTCTTCGTCGATTACGACAACATCGACTGCATTGACCACATCATCAACGTCGACTATTGGGAAAAATATTTGTCGAAGATCACAAACTCTCTCGATAGCTTCATCATCGCTTTCATCGACATCGCAACGAATACGATCGACAACGATCAACAGAGAGAAATTGTCAAAATTTTTCAACTATCTAGTGGAGCATCGTGTTCGGCTAGTGTTGACATTTATTTCGTTGATATTTTTCTCCTTATTTTTGGTGGTGATCTACAGACAATTCGGTTGGATCACTTTTGCTGCGGTGCTCGGAATCATTTCGGTGCCATTTGTTTTGATATTTTTCTACGCTAAACATTATAGCCAGAAAGAACGCGAACAGCAACGAATACAACAAGAGCAAATAAATCAGCGAATTCTTCACAATCGAGAACAGCAACGTCGAAAAACAATCAAAATTGAAAGCGATCAAATGGATCAGATTCGATTGAAGAGAAATTCGCAACGACAAAACTCAATCCGATCGGAACGAACATCGATGCAAAGAGGCTTCAGTTTGCAAAAAACTACGGTGACACCCGTAGAAGATACCGAACAATCGATAAACCTAGACGAATTCAATATGGCTAACAATATTTGCTCAATTGAGAATTTTCGTTTGGAAAAATATCCTCATCGTAAATCGACTACGATTGAGATTGATCCGATCGAGAGGCGGAAACCGAAACAGATTGGATTTAAAGAGAGAGTGTTATATTGAAATCGGATACAAAAATGCTCATTCAAAGATGATCAAACTAAGATGGCGAAAATGAGATCTCAAAACTATCTCTTTGAGAGAAATTCATTCTGTTTTTTTTATGAAAAAAAGTGATTTTTTTTTTCTAAATAATTTGATTGAAATTCAAATCCTCCACCAATCTTCTTTTGATGAAAGAATTTAAAAAAATAGCACTTCGCGCGAATAAATTATAATTTTTCCGCCATTCAAAACCTTAATGAAAATTATGTTCGAAGTGTTTAAGAGCAATCTGAAATTCTAGGTTCTAAGGTTCGTGGTTGGTTTTTTCGCGGATAATTTCGGTACTCTATTCTATGTAAACACCTCCTTGGGGCTTGAAGAAGAGAGACGCATCTCAACAACAAACAACGAAGCAATCATATGCTTTTGTCTATGGCTCGGTTCTTATCTCTCACCGAATTTGGATCGGTTTTTGGAATTAATCAATCAATTGAATCAGTCTATTGAAGGAATTATTATTAGGAGATGGTCTAGCATCAATGAAATCACAAACACTAAGATAATCGACGATGATCTGAAGAGACAAATTTTTTGATATTTTATTTTGATCCTTTTTTCTATCAATTAGCTTTCGATAAAATAATTTAAATGATTTTATTTGATTGATTGAAACCAGAATGAAGCATGAATTCTCGCTATAAAATCAACGATTTTATTCATTGCAAAAAATTTTGAAGAAAAATTTTAGACTCATTTTTATAAACTCAATTTATATGATGTCTGAGAGAGTTGTCGATTTTAAAGCAGGTGATGATCGTAACGATTCGAATGATCTTCATCAAAAAGAATCGACCAATAAAATTATTCGAGAATCGCAAAACGATCCACACAGATCGAGGCCTATCAATTCGATTCCATCTTTTCCGAATCGACACTATTTGTTCAATCCTGATGTGGTTGCCTATAATAATGCTGAGGATCAGCAAGAAGATTCAGATGCGAAAAACTTGAGCTCACCTTTGGCTACAAATCTTAGCGATTCGTTACGAAATGCGTTTCAGATTTCAAATTTGAATATGCCTTCGTTGCCAGATTATTTTTCTCAATTGCCATCAGTTTCAATGCCTTCGATGCCTAACATTTCGATCCCGAGTTTGCCAACCATGCCGACGATTTCTATGCCTTCGATGCCGAATATTTCTATGCCAAACATTTCGATACCAAACATTAATCTACCATCGATCAGTGATTTTATGCGTAAATATGAACTAATCGCAAAATTCTATATTTGATGCATTATTTTTTTCTAGCATTTCAGCATGGAAGGATAAATAAATCCTGGGATCAAATAAATGCCACCGTTCGTGAATACCGGCGAAAATTTATTTCTGTCTGCCCATCACTGCCTTTCAATTTCAAATTCTGCTACGATCGCAAAAACGAGAATCTTCGCATCTATTTTTTAGCATCATTGAACTCGTATGAAACTAGTCTTTACTATTGCGATGTTGCATTAAATGATCAGAATGATTCATTTCATAAGTCTTCAATCAGCCAGATAAGTGATATGACAATAATTCCAATCATTTCAGATAAAAACGACAGGGAAAAAGGTCCGAACATCTCCATAAAGGCAGTCGAAAGTGATCCGATAGATATCATCGAGAAACGAATTAATTACATCGATGCTAAAACTGATGTTTCTGATGATAGTGATGGCAATAATCTACCATCATTTTCACCAACATCGATATCATCTTCGTCAGCTTCATCGATGTCTACTGATTCCTATATCCAGACTACTATTGATCCCGATAAATTACGTAAAATGAACTCTCCAACACCTTCACTATCTGAAAACGATTCTATTGAATGGAATCAATTGGTGAATAACTCTGATATATTTTCAGATAATTTGAACGCTTTCGATCCTACAGATACTAGAGATAGTCATTCACAAGAAGAAGATCTTATTCTTCAACGAAAAAGAATCAGAATGAATGGAATTATTTCATATGATTTTCATCCAAAAATAGCTCGCTTTGTTTTCACAATCAAAAACGTTCTCTACTGGTTTGATGATTCCGAAATTCTAGAGAATCATCAATTAAAAAATGAATATCAGCATGCAACTAATGTCAATGATGAAACAGAACGAAATGAGTATAATTTAACCACAGACCTAGATCATTATGCCAAACACCCACCATATCAATCGAATAGGCTAGATTCACACGATTTCGTTAAAACGAATGCAACGATTTGCCCATATCAACCAGATCTTGTGGCTTTCACTGCAGATTTTGATCTTTGGGTTTGTGATTTATCAAGCGGATGGGAATACCGTTTAACAAAAACAAACTATCAAAATACATCCGTTATGGCTGGCCGTTCCTCTTTTGTCATGCAAGAAGAATTTTCAAGATTCACAGGATTCTGGTGGTGCCCATTTCCAAGTTTGATAATTTTTTAATTTTTCATTTACCATTTTTTGCTTATTTTTTTTTTGATATTGATAGATCTTTTTGCTCCGAATGAATTTACAATCCTCTGTGAATATGTTGATGAATCAGAAGTGGAAAGTATACAGATTTCAGACTGGAACGGTGCCTGTGAGATACATCGCTTCCCAAAAGCCGGTATTACAGCAATTTTGTTATCTCGTCTGTTTATTATCGATTTCTATTATTGATTTTGGCAGGCACAAAAAATGCAAAATCTATATTGAAATTAGTTCATTTCAGCTATGCCCCCGAAAACGATCTGTCATCTAGATTCAATCTATTGAAAATTGAAGATTTAAATCAACAGTTTGTCTCGCTTTTGAACAAATTCGAATATCTTATTCGTTGTGACTGGTACTCGAGTGATGTCATCTGGGTTCAGCTCTTGAATCGAAAACAAAATCAAATGCTTCTTTTAATCGTATCAATTTCGAATCGTTTTCCTATGCAAATAATTCATGAAGAATCGATGCAAAATCACTGGTATAATTGTCATGAAATTTTATTTTTTTTCGATCGAAACAAAATGGACCGATCGAAAGATAATGCTATAAAAAACTGTGATAATTTAAAAGCTAACGACAATGATGGTGGTGGTTGTGATAAAGAACTATATTTCAATGATCAAATCGAATTTCTTTGGTCATCGGAAAAGACTGGATTCCGTCATCTTTACAAAATTCGTGTGCGAATCGTAGGTTTTAACAACCCTTTTTCTCATGATGTCGATGAAAATTCAGATCAATTTGAACTGGAAAAATCTGAAATATTAGCTAGTCAACAACTTACTTGCGGCGATTGGGAAGTTTCCGGTTCAATTTTTTGGGTAAATGAAGAGAAAAATTTGATCTTTTTCATGGGCAACAAAGAAGGTCCGTTAGAAAATCATCTCTATGTTATATCATCATCGACGAATCCTTCCTCAAAAGTCTCTCCGCGTCGATTATCCGAAGATGATCTTACACATACATTGGTTGTTTTTGATCCGAAGTTCAATTTTTGTATTGATTTTAAGTCGAATTTGACATCAACTCCTACCGGTTATTTAAACAAAGTGGTTTATTCTGAAAGTTCTGGTGCGAACGTTCATCTCAAACCATTCAAGGTTTTTCTCAGTCATCCAAAAAATGTTGATAGCTCAGGATTTCTCGATGACGTTCCTAATCTTGGATTGCCGCCACACCTTTTTGAATACAAATTGAAAAGTGGTGAAATGATTTATGGTTTTATGTTCAAACCAGATTACATGGAACCTGGATTCAAGTATCCAGTGTTACTTGAAATCTACGGTGGTCCTGATGTTCAAATTGTTACGAAATCTTTCAAAGGTCTAGAATTGAATTTTAATCGTTTTGTTCTGTAATGATCATCCATTTCTCTATTTATTGTAGATCTGAGACAACACAGGAGACATTTGATCGCTTCTGAGGGATACATTGTTGTTGGTTTCGATTCAAGAGGCTCTAAACATCGTGGAACGAAATTCGAAAGTCATATTTACAAAAATTTTGGCGACGTCGAGATCGAAGATCAAGTTGAAGCATTGCAATGGTTAGCGGAAAACACTGGCTTCATTGATATGAATCGAGTTGCGATCCATGGATGGTCTTACGGTGGTTATCTCTCACTCATGGCATTGATCAAGCGTCCAGATATTTTCAAATGTGCCATCGCTGGTGCTCCAGTAACTAATTGGTATCATTACGACACTGGCTATACCGAACGTTATCTAGGATTGCCTAGCGAGAATAGAGAGAGCTACAAACGCAGCAATATAATTTCTTACATCAAATCTTTTCCGAATGAGTAAATTAAAAGAATTTGATCCTTCGAAATCATCAAATTTTCAATTTCTCGAATTCATCTAATCAATTCTATTTTTTTTATATTTCATTTCATTTCTATTCAGATATAATCGTTTATTGATAATCCATGGTATGATGGATGAAAATGTTCATTTCTCCCACACAGCTCAATTGATTCATTCTTTGATAATGTTTGGAAAGCCATATAATCTCAATGTAAGATTCTTTTCTTTTTGATTATTTATAGATTCTAGATTCAATCTATTAATGGATCAGTGGATACAAAAAGAATGACGTGAATCAATTGATTTTCACTACATTTCTAATCGATTCTCAATTTTTTCATTTTTCTTTTTCCCTTACTCTGTAATCTGATTAATTCAGATCTATCCTTTTGAACGACATAGTTTGAAAAAAATGCATAGCTCTGAACATTATGAAGCGACATTGATCTACTACTTACAACAGAATCTTTGAAAGAACTGCCTTGATCAAAAGCTGCTGCTACGATTTTAATCCTTCTTCATTGAATCGCAATTCAATAGCACAACAGATTCGATTCACTTTAATCTTACACAAGAAATGAGATATCTTCGAATGAATTTGGACAAAATTTCAATTGATTGAAATCATAGGAGAATGTTTTGAAAAAGTTTAAGCTAAAATTATTAATTTGACATCCCCCGACAATTGTTACGATTGCATTACGTCCATGAACGCGATCGGATCAAAAATTATTCAACAATAAAAGTTATCGAAAATTGATAATCTTGATTCCGGTGATTACAAAGAGTAATAGATTAAAGATTCATCATCTCATTCTATCTGTTTGGAGAGATTGCCAAAAACATTGCATCTAATGATCCTATTCGATGTTTCTCAACGTGTTACTTACTTTTTTATTCCAACAATAGTAATGAAAGTGTCTACACGAATAAAGTTCAAATCCGTCCATCATAGTGAGATCTTTGTTGAGACAAAAATGTTCCGAGCTAAGCTAAGATTCATTTGATCATAACAATTCTCTACTGTCTAATTTTATTTGGTGGTGAAGCAACATCATCATTTTGTAAATGTCATGTATTGATTATATCCGATTCTATTTGTTGGATTATATTAATAAAAATTGTGCGAAACAAAATCAAAACGGACGATTGATAAATGCAAGCCATACTAGAAAAAATTCAAAGCGAATTTCGAAGTATAGAAACGAAAACTAGGCATATGTTTTTGACGTTTTTCATTCTCTTTTTCTCTCAACGATCTTCCTTCCATTATCAATTCTATTATCGATTTGATGATAATTTTGTATGGGCGTCAATTTGTCTGGGAATGAATGTGATGGGTGTGTCTAATTGAAACTCTATGAGATACATTTGATTCGATAATCTAACATTTTTTGATTTCATTTCTGTTGCCCTTCTAGAACAGCGAAGCGCGGGCCCATTTTTCGTTCGATCGAACTTCTAATAATTTTTGATCTAGATTTTTCCTTCTTTTAAAAGTCGAATTCTTTTTCCACTTCTCTAATTGTCATAATTGTTACGAATTTGATTTTCTGCTTCATAGATCGTATCGAATCGATCCTAGCACAAGAATTCAAACAATGACCATCACAATAATCATCTTGTAGAGCGTAAGAATAATTTTATGCTCATTAATTGGATTGCGTGACAATAATTGGTTTCAGATTCTCATTCGAACAACCGAACGAAACAAATTTATTTTTATTTTTTTGTTTTTTCATTTCATTACTCTCTCTCTCTCTCTCTCTTTAACAGTTATCAGACCGATTTTGTTGTTTTGCAAATTGCAAGTGCAATTGAGAACGGATATTTTTTTTGTTGTCTTTTATCCACAATCACTTAGCAAAATCATCTATTCTTATCTTCGGATACATTCAAGATGCTTAGCAATAAGCATTAGGAATTTAGATCAGAAGAATAGAGGGAAAAGAAGCTGTACGAATCGAAATCTCCTTGAACGATGGTCCGAAGAGAATGATCGCCACAGCGGAAATCAAAAACAGGAAATTAGGAAACAACGAAAAAAAAATGAAACAAATATTAAAGAAATTTACCTCACACCTAACATAGATCGCAGAATAAAAAAGTAACTTTTTTTTTTGCTTCTTTTTTTTATTGCTCCTCTCCGGAATATTCATCACTTTTTTCTAATCGCACCGAGAATCAGACCGTTCACTTAATTATTTATTCATTCACTTTCTTCTCAATGAATTTTATTCATTTAATTTTCGATGTGAAACAAAGTAAAGACAAAAAAAACCCCGAAACTCTGATTCATTCATGCGTTTATATATTAGAATATTAATAAACAGAGGGAGAGAGAGAGAGAGAGAGAGAGAGAGAGAGAGAGAGAGAGAGAGAGAGAGAGAGTAAAGGGTAACAATGATTTTCGAGACCATTCTTCATTATGATGGCGGTAATGATTTCTTGGTGCCGATCTTTACCCGTCTATAGATTCGAATCAGTTATATGCTAATAATGATGAATTTCTCCTATTCTTCTCTCTCTCTCTCTCTCTCTCTCTCTCTCTCTCTCTCACTCTATCCTCTTGATAGGTTACTATGTGATAGTTTTTGTGCTGTCGAAGTTGATCACTGATCATTCGGAGAAATTTGAGAAATTGTTTAATGAGAATTTTTTCGGTACTTGGTTTTTGGTCTCACTTGGTAGAGTCTAGAGCATTGTTCCATAGAAAGAAAATCAAAATGAGTCTCTCATGAGGCTCTCATTCGATTCTAGCTTCTCTATCTCTCGGTTCATTGCTATATTCATGGACTAATTCTTTTGTTTTGTTTTTCTCTTTTCGCTAGCCAAGACCATAAAAGTTGAGATGAAAGAAGTGAAAGTGAGTTTATTAAGAAATGTGAATCGGACCAAATCTTCTTTCTCTCTCTTTTGCTCTTTTATGGTCCATTTTGGGTCGGACAATCGTAATGGCATTAGAATCAAAGTGTTTGTGCTTTCATCATAATATGATGGCGGCACCTTGACGTTCTAGAGTAATGAGAAGAATGGGAATCTCTCAAAGAATTGTCTATAACAAAAATTTGCATTAAATTTTAATCTTTTTTTTTTTGCATCAAAGATATCAAACAGCGCAACTACTTCGGATTCAACTAGACAAAGAAGATATTTTGTTTTCAAATCGATTCGAATCGAATCATTTTTCAATTAAAGAATTATCGATGTGGAACTATCTCGCTAGATCCACTAGATAGACTAGATCGCATACAATTTAATAAAAAATGATTCAATCTCTTAATAAACTAGATACCAAACGAAATCGATCTACACTCGCTATATTCTCAATCATCAGATTATTTGTTTTAGTTTAATTAACTTTTGACCCTCAACCAATCGAAGTTGTTCGTCGAAGGGTTGTCATATCAAATGCCATCAAAGATTCGAAGGCTCTCTAAGAAAAAAAAATACTCAAAAACTTCCATTTTGTAGATTCCTTTTGGACTATTCACTATAAACAAATTCTAGCTTAGTGAGAGTTATTATTTGATTTAGAGACTAGCATCAAGGACGATGATGATGATGCTTACGCAATATGATATCGTTTCGTTTTACTCGAACATTTTGAAACAAAATCAATACAATTTTAATGAAAAAGAGGAGATTATATTGGCCTATGATTCTAGACTGACTACGTAAATCATAGAGGTCTGAGTATGATTCCATCGTACCATCGAATCCAATTCATTCATCAATCTATTCGTTTCTAGAGGAAAGTGATCTAAACTGGAAGAGAGGAGAAAGTTTGATGAATAATATCTCAATGATGAACATTAGCATCATCACCATCATCTTATAGCTTGTAGCTCGATATTGATCTTGGTTTGCTCTTAAGGGAAATATGGGCCATAAAACAAGAAGAAAATAACAATCAATCCATACAAAGAAAGATGAAATGATAGAGATAGAGAGAAAGAGAGAAATTAAAAACTAAAGTGAAATAGTAGAGGAAGAGGTTTGCTTCGCAACTTCGATTGAATCAAATCAAACGAAAAGCAATCGGCACCAGAGAGGAAGAAGAAAAAACAATGAAAATAGAATAGAAAGCAGAAATAGAAATCAAACAAATTAAATAGATTAGATCTAGTTTGATTCAATTTGATTCGATATTTCATTTCGCATTAGTAGGTGTGTTTGTGCGGATCCTATTTTTTCCTAAACGTTTCGCAACAAATCCCCCACATTCTCTCTTTTTTGTTCCATTTTTTCGCTCTACAATCTGTGCTCCTTTTCATTTTCGGAGCATACACTTGGTTTTGGGCCAGAAATGATTGATATGAAGCACTCTACTCTGATGGCAGTGGTCCGGTTCCATGATAATAAATTTGGATATATTCATTTCGTTTCTTTCGATTTGACCATTTCTTTTCAAACGATGAAACGTTGCCAACATCATCCAAATCAATAACAACAGCGAGAACAGCAATAGCTATGAGAACTACGGACAAAAACAGAGAGCACACGCGAAATAATAACGAGAATTACATATCAAAATCAATGTTATAGTGAAGAAAAAAATCTATGATTCTGCGTTTTGGTATTCTAAGCGTCTCTAGTTCTGAATTCACTCAGTCTCTAATAGAATATTCTTCACAAATAAAATCTAGAATTTAAAAGAGTAAGAGTAAGAATGCTAAGGAGAGAGAGAGAGAGAGAGAGAGAATAAGATGTGTTTGCGAGTGGTGTTCCATTTTCCAGAACAAAATCAACACATCTTACCATTCCACGATCATCATCGAACATCATTCGGTGAAAGAATCGGTCAAATCAGAAAGGATTGCAAGAGATGCAATCATCAACAGCAACCAAGGGCCAAAATGTCGAACACTAGAATGAACACTAGCGAAAGAGATAAACAAAAGCAATGAAGAAGAAGAAGAAGCATTTCTGATCGCAATAGCAACACTAGATTCTTTGATTCCTCTTTTTTTTTTTTTATCTCATTCGGTTATGTTCGAATTCGAACATTTTTTTTTTCTTCTTCTTCTTTCTCCATCCTCAACGCTTCATTTTTCTTCTAAACGAATGATTCTTTTTTGATTTTTTTTATCGCCTCTTCAGTTTTCTCTTGTTTGTCGAAGCATTCGTTTTGCATCGATTTTTTACTATTTTTTTTTTCAGTCTCGAATCCATCGAACTAACTCGACTATTCTCAACATTTTCTCTATGTCTGTGTGTGTGTGTGTATGTCGGGCATTGGATAGACTTACGATTGTTATGGTGCTGGATCAAGCAAAACCACTGACCTATTCTACTTTTCTTGGGTTATATAATGAATCGGTACGAAAATTTATGATATTTTGGCTCAAAATCTTCTGACTATATGTGTAAATATGTGTCATATGTGGATTAGATTATAACTTCGAAACTCTTTTTGAATGAAATGAATTGATTTTGTTTTCATTTTTAGATTCATTTGAGACACATTCATTATTCATTTATAAGATAGAAGCGAAACTAGATGCTTGAAATGATTTCGTTTTTCTTTAATTCTAGATTTTATCACTTTTGTTTCACCTCAAATATCCGATTTAAATCACTATCGACCGGGAATTTGAAATTTATATTCGGAATTTTATATGAATGTGAATTTTAGTTATCCTAGCTTTCGAAATCTGTAAAAAAATTTGTACTATCTGATGAGCCATTATCTTCGTGTTCTTGTAGACTATAGGGTTTCAGCAGAAAATCTAGATTAATGTAAAAAAGACTTTTGAAAGTGAATGAAATATTGTTTAGGTTTTCAAAGGAATAGATCGTTTAACTCTTCCTTTTGTTTAGACTGTGATAGTTAGATTTTGGAACTGATTTTGATTTTCTCCTACTTCTTTCACTTTAGAATGGCTACTTCAGACTCGATCAAACTATGATATGAGTTTGTCACTTATTTATTTGCATCCTAATCAACCGTGAGATTTGTAATTCATTTCTATCAATTTACCTTCGTCTTGTTCTGAATCGATTGCTGAATAATTTTCTATTTTTCAAAAAACATCAACTATCTCTTCACAATCATTGATTGGCCAATATGTATTCTCAATCAAACGAAAAACTTCAAACGATTTCTTCCTTCTCATAATTTATATGGGATTAATCAACGTTGATTTAAGAAAAATCAATTTGTGATACTTTGTCCTCTTCTCGATCGGATAAAATTCTTTGAAGATTCAAACAAAACTTGAGTAATTCGAAAACTTCAGGATTGTGGACGAAATACGTTGATTAATTGCAATAAAATCATCTTTGAATCGTCTTATTGCACAATCAGTCATTTATATCGACCAACTTGAAATCTTAATCATCAATTCTGAACTAATCATGAGAAATCAAGAAGATCAAATCGAGTAAAAGAAGAAATTACCTAGATGATGGATTCTTTTGAGAAAGAAAACAATCGGAAAACTATGGAATCGCTATCAGATTCCCTGATCCGACCATCGATATGGTACCGCACAGGTATTCATCCACTGATTAAGTCGACACAAACAAAGAGGTGGAAACTGCCCTCGATAGATCATCATCACCATTTTCATCGAAATCTCAATCAAAATAATTTCGATCATTCAGATGAAACCCGTCTTGATCAAAATCATTTCTCTGATCTCGGCAAAGCCGAATATCTTTTGATTCCGAAACTATCAATTTTCAAGATCTTGATGCCAAAATTATCGCAATTTTTTTCTAACATCTATCTAAAGTTTGCTCTCTACATAATTATCTCTTTTGTATTAATATGTCCAGTTCAGTGAGTATTTAATTCATCAATTGAGAATATTCGTTTTTCACGAATTAGAGCAGAATATATTTTTTCTTACTGACTGTACTGATTTTTTATCTGATTGACTCTCGTTTTTGTCCTTTTCATATGTTCAAGTCCAAGCGCCAATATTCGTGCCACAGAAAAAAGAATTCTAGATCGAATTATTGGAGCCGGTTACGATTCTAGAATAAGACCGATGGGCAACGCCTCAGTCGGAATTCGAGGTGGAGGTAAGTCGTTTTTTTGCTCTGATTTGTTTCAATAAGGTTTTAATGATTGAATATTATTAGGATAACGTTTTGAGTTTTTTTCAATTTCTTGAATTCAATAAGGCTTCTTATCTTTTGAATTTTGGTTGTTTTAAATAATTTTAGACAATATTCATGCGTGTATATTCGAATTTGTGTGGATTAGTTGTTTTGGATAACTTTGTGATTTTTACCTATCGATTTTTCGATTCGTTTCCATACGATTTTCTCTTTCTTAGCTTTTTAATTTGAAATTTTTAAAAAATTTGAGCAAAAATATAATTTTTAATCATTGAATTTCTTTTATTAAATTACGAACCAAATCGAATAGCGAAGTTAAAAGCAATGATTTCACCATTCTTGCTCTCATTTTAAATAAAATTATTTCAACTATAATAATAAATATGATGGTGAAAGATGATTGAAATGAATGAATGTTCGAGTGTTTCTGAGATAGGGATCATAAAAGAGCTCATACACTCTAAAAATTCATTCTTTATGCTCTTTCAAGATAGAAAAAAAATAAATAGCATTTTTCAACATTCTTTTCTCTTCTTGAATCTTTTTTTTCATTCTCATAACTCATTGAATCGGTCCAACAAGCAGAGATATAAAAAATAAAAATGTTGAAAGAAAATTCTTTTCAAAAATATGAAGATTTTCTGTGCAGACGTGCATCACATCGCTAACACATACATTTTATTCTGGTTTTTCTCTGGACTTTTTGCTTCGTTTTCAACTTCCTCCTAGGCTTTTGTCGTTTTTTCACATTTTGCACTATTTTCGATCTTTTTGGGTAGATGTTCGCCATGAAAGAGTATAAAATCAATCGAAAAAAAACTCTGTCTCTTTCTTCGTTACAAGAAAAAAAGCTTGTGTTTAATGTAAACCTCATACTATAGGACCTATAGTATGCGCGTACGAACCGTTATTTATTATTTTCATCTTTAAAAGAATCGTTCGATTCGTTGAGAATTTCAATCTTCAAAATTGTATCTTTCCTTGTAACTATCACTCTTTTTCCTTTCAGAGGGACCGACCGCCATTATTATTTTCATCTTCATTATTATTTCTTTTGGGAATATACAAATGAGAATAAGGATAGCGATTTACTTTGATCCCTTTTGTGCTAATATATCTGTCTCTTTATTCATTCTTGTTGATCTTGATGCAATATAAAAGAGCTTTAAATTGAGAATATAATGAAGCATTATCAGAGAGATTTTTCGGGTCGAAATTTAAAATTTTTTTCAAGTTCTCCTATCAAATATTTTCAAATTCAAGAATCATCGATGATAGATGGAAATGAAAATTTTATCACTCAAAAAATAGAGAGAAATTGATGAGATTTGAGATCAAAGAGAAACGCTAGAACTGATTTATGGAAGCTGAAGAATTCTGATTCTTCTGATTTCAGAACCAAATTAAAGCATTCTTTTAATTTCTTTTGAGTTTAACTTTTAATTTGAGAGAGAGAGAGAGAGAGAGAGAGAGAGAGAGAGAGAGAGAGAGAGCAAGAATTTCATCAGACAATTCGGAAAAACTATTGATATCATAGAATCTCCATGGGTCTATTGTTTCAAAGAAAAAAATCGATCAAATACCACCATATAAAAATTCATATCGATAATTATCGCTTTGATTCCTACAATGATTGAAAGTAAGAGGTTTTCATGAAGAGCACTAATAGCTAGGAAAATAATAATTTCGCTGATTGGATTCTCGAACTGATTCATTTAAAGATTATTTTTATAGACCTTTGATAACTAGGACTGCTTTTTGCTGCCCATCATTCACCTCCATTCTTCTTTCAATCATCATCATCATCGTTTTATTTTTTATTTGATTTTATCTTGAAATAAAACTATTGACAATTGAAATAAATTTTTCATTCAATAGCTGCAAACCCAAACCAGTTCGATTAAATTAGTGGTGATTTATTGGACGTATAGAATCCGAAGAGTTCAAGTATGATCTCAGTGGAAAGATTCCAAGAATAGCATTTCAGATAAAGACAATTATTATGAGTGATATAAATCGGGTTTAAATAGATTCATAATTTTAAGCTTTATTGCTTAAAGATTATCAAATTCTAAAGACTTTTTTTGAATATCCTGACGTTCATCGATAATAAAATGCATTAATGAAAATGAAATGAATCGATTAATCTTGTCGGATTGGTTTCGATCATTTCGTGTAGTGTTCTTATTGCATGTGCCCATTGCTATAATTGTACATTAATCTTTAAAATTATCTGCATGGTTGTATGTGATCCCATTTTAAAATGTTTTGAATGTATGTGTGCTTTTGTGTGTTCATTTGTCGTTTGATTTGTTTGTTTGTTCAATGATGATTGCATGATTCCATCCGACCACACAACAACAACAACGATATATATTTCGAAAGAATATTTACGGATTCTCAAGTTTGAACGCTTGCCTTCACTGATTTTTCGGAATAGTTTTGATTCAAATATTTTGCTCTGAATTATCTTTTTTCTGCTCTTATGATATAATATATTGATCTGATATTTTATTTTTGATGAAGAACATAAACTAATTGTTAAATTTAATTTAAATTAAACAATTCCTCAAATCGACAATTACGATACACTCGGAAAATTATGTTCAAATATTCTTTTGATCTAACTCCTCATTATCCTTACCATCTTTGATGCTTCAAAAAATGAAAACATAAACACACACTTCTAGATGGCCCGGCAATGGTTTATGTCAATCTTCTGATTCGAAGCATTTCTCGTATCGATGATGTGGTCATGGTAAGTTATGCTATCTATCTCTCATTTCAAACAAGTTCCAAATTATCAATTTCTTTTGTTTATCGCTTTTTTTCTCAATGGTAACTCTTTATGTTTTCCCTTAATTGCGATCCTTAGTTTTTCCCTTTTTTCATTTTTATCCCATTCAATCTTTTCCGGTACTTTCTAAAACTATATTTCCACTTCGGTTAATCATTCTGATCATTCGATTGATTGATTTCTGCGTCGGACTTTCAAAACATCATCTGTCAATATCAATTTCTTTAAGTTCATAGGAAGATTGAGAATTTTTTTCACATGAATCTGTCTGTGTCAATTGTTGTTGTTGTTGTCGTTGTCGATATTGCTTGTTTGAAACAAATATCGAGAATAAACCTATTTGTTTTAAAATGTCTTTGTCTTGTTTGTTTTATTTGTGGTCTGTTCAATTTTCACGTTGAATTTTTTCATTCATCCATTTTTGCCATTTGAATTCTTCTCAAAGTAACAACGAGAATAAGGTTCAATGTGTTTCTATTGCAAGGTTCCCTTCAATCATATTTTTTACTATTCTTGTTCAGCTCATTTTATTTGAATTTTTTCAAAAAATTTGATTTTCAGGATTATATCAATCTTTTATCGATAAACTGAAAAAGACTTAGAAATTTTGGCCAAGTTATTGATGAAGAATGCCATTGGCGATTCAATTATTCAATAGCTTATAATCGAAATTTAGGATAATTTTTCAAGTTAAATTAATAATGCTAAATACTGATATAAAACTAGAAAAATAACTTTTCATATTATGCTGATATTTTTTTCGATTACCATATTCTCGGGACATGGGGACTCATCGCGAATGCAACGATAACTTTTGGATGGTGTTATGGTCCAATTATCATCGAACCACTCAATATGTGATCATCACTTTGTCATCACACACTTCGCTATAAATTTATGAATATCAAATCCCCATATTATGGTCGATCATTGAACGAAAACTTTAAAACAAATAAATCTAAAAAAATCTTACTAATTCTTACAAAGACGGGCCTAGCATGGTTTTTGTAAATATATTGATTAGAAGTATTAGCAAAATTAGTGATCTTGATATGGTAAGTGACCTCATTATCCTTTTGTTTTTAATTTTACGATCCAAATTCAATTTTCTATCTTTTTGATCAATCGATTTCGTTCGATCATTACAATGAAAAAAGAACTTTTTTCAAAATGAAATTTTTTTTAAATGAAATCGTCAAAATTGCAAATAAGTTCTTTTAAATGGGTCACACTAAATTATAGCATTACCATTTGTTTATGCATCTCATCTCTCGACAACAACCTAATTTAACTATCATTTAGGAACATCTATTCGAATTCGGTTCCTAGAATCTTCTCATCTCAGGAAAAAATATGCGAAAATATGCAAGATTAGTCTATTTAAGAGCATCTCAACTCTCTTCTCTAATCATCAAAAGGAATGAAGCGCAATGATTGCCATCAACTTAGTGCTTGGAGCGCAAAATTTTCGTATCTAACATCCATCCAATTTATCCCATTCTTTTCCTTTAGTTTTCCTTTTTTATTTCATTTTTTGTTATTTTATTTTCGATTGATCAGTTAATTGAATCATTCAATTAATCGACTTTGCTTTGACGATCTATCTTACTTCTCTCTCTCTCTCTCTCATTCTATTTATAATTTTTCATTTTTGTTCTTTCGAAATTGATAAAATCATCACTGCCACCACAATCATTACTTCAATCAGGAATATTCTGTACAAGTGACATTTCGTGAACAATGGGTTGATAGTCGATTGAAATTCGACAACATGAGCGGACAGATTCGTTATCTTGTCCTGACAGATCCGAATAAAGTTTGGCGACCGGATCTTTTTTTCAAAAATGAAAAAGAGGGTCATTTTCATGATATCATCATGCCAAATGTTCTCCTACGTATCTACCCGGAAGGCGGTGTACTCTATTCAATCCGAATATCACTTGTATTAGCGTGTCCTATGAATCTGAAATATTATCCATTAGATAAGCAGATTTGTTCCATTCAAATGGCCAGTTGTAAGTTATCAAAACCAAGAATTTTCCATTCCTTGTTATATTGACCGAAATCTTTCCTGTATCACACCTAATTTCTATCTTTGCTTTTTTCTCTCGACTTTTATCATTGATGATATTTTGGTTGCGCTCGGAAATCGATTATTTTAAATCGTTTTATTTTCATCTCGGCACAAATCATCAAACGGCTCTTCTTTGTTCTTTTCTCATTCACTCTCTTAATGCGCTTTAAGATGGTTACACAACCGAAGACTTAATGTTTGTTTGGAAACAAGAAGATCCCGTCCAAATCACCACCAATCTTCATCTACCTAGGTTCACATTAGAGAAATATTTAACCGATTATTGTACGAGTAAAACTAATACTGGTAAGTGAAAACGCATCATCGTTTTTTCTGTATCTTTTAAAATTATGAAATATCGTGACATTAAGGCATCCAGCAACGCTATTTGATTTTTTCCAATCCCATTTAGAATGAGAAATATTTTTGGTTTGAAGAATCAAGAATCGTCATTTTCTACATTATACAGATAATGATGTGAATAATACAAACACAGTAGTTTAAATTTTTAGGAACGACCGACATTTTTCCCGATCATCAATTCGAGCCCATTGAATTTTTTCTTGAACAAAAAAAATTCATGGCACTTCTCCATCATTAGAATTATAGAAAACAGAAAAACATTATGAGATCTATGCTCAATTCGATAAAATGGCTTGAGGACGAGTTGATGACAAGCTTTGCGAAGATGAAGAAAAAGAAAATCGAAACAGACAAATAAAATGTAGAAAACAAATTCTGAATAATATTCGCACTTAACAAATTATTTTAGAATATGAGGATATCGATAATCATCATTACTATGTTGATCATCATCATTATCAACTTCAGAATAGAGTCGATATTTTTGCTCCTCAATGCAATTCAATGTATTGCCAACGAGAACTTCAGTCTGAACCAGAGATTAAAAAAGCTCGACTTTTGAATCAGTGAAAACCGCATCTATGAAACAAAGAAATTCGAATCGAGTGTTTCATGAAAATTCTTTGTGAAAAATTTAATTTATTTGTTAGGATTTTCTATTGGAGAAGAATTCTCTACTGTCTTAATATCTTTTGAAAAAATATTTTAATTTCATCGGAAACTTGAGCGCTATAAAATTCGAATGCTTGATATGTTGTGGTGAAGTGAGAGACCGATGAAATCAACCAAAATGATGATGAGTGACTAAGATATCTATCTATCTAACTATTCAGTATAAGATAGCTAAGACCATAAAAAAGCCATCTCGATGGCTTTGATGGATTTAAAACGGAAAACATTTGACTGACATACGAGCAATGCTAAAAGAAAGAGAGAGAGAGAGAGAGAGAGAGAGAGCAAGTAATAAAGAATACTTGAAATATTCAAAATACTATCTTCAACACATCGACAAAGACAAGTCTTAGAAATTAAGAAGGCTTCAAACACTATGACGAAAAAAGTTTTGCGAATTAGACAGCGAGATGATCTGGGAGAAAACTTGAGAATAGCAAAACTGAAATCAAAAAATAAGTTTTTGCTTCTTGGTGTGATGCAGACAAAAAATCTTTCTACTTAATTAGGTTTTATAAGTCTACCATCAAGTGTAGATTCTATTGAGGTTATAAGCTTCTAGAATCTTGATTGTTCTAAAAAACGGAGAGGCTAACGAGAGATAGTTATTTTTTCTTCATTTTCGATCTTTCGAAAAAAATAAATCTTCAATGAACAAAATACTGCTTACAAAGATATAATATCGATCCTTGATCGATTAAAATCGATCAACATCATTAATATTTTCTATATGAATCTCTGAGATTGCTCTCGTAAAATAATTTTTTTTTCAAATGAATACCGTTCGATTAATTTCGGATTGAATTTCATCATTAATGGACAAAATTCGAAGAATCTTGAAGTATATCGTTGACAATTATATTATGCTTGGTCGATGATTCAAACACAAACATCAGTATCATTATCTTCAAAATATTCTTACAGATATTTCATTTTTTCTTATTTAATAATGCTCTTTTTTCTGTAAGGCCATCAAATTGAATTTGTCGTCGAAATCTCGTGCCAATCATTAGAAAAGAATTTTAAAAGTTAAATCTTAAATGGATTTAAAAATCTTATTGCGATTCCATAAGTGCTCGGATTTTGTAACTTTGATAACATTTGATGATCGATTATGAACTGTTTAATTTGGTGTGAAGCGAGACGATAAAGAAATCGCATAACAACCGAAATAAATTAAGACTTTGGATAAAAGAACCACGGAATTTCAGAATTTGTTTTTAAATAGGAGGAAAAAATTGAAAAAATGAATGATTGATTTAAAATGAACGCAATGAATCGTGCAAGAATGGGCTGTGGGACAAAATTGAAAAGAGAAAAAATTCCAAGTGAAAACAAAAATTCATTGCTCCATAGAATTTTAATCAATCTCATTTGTAACCTCATTAGATGAGCAAATAGACCGTAGTTCTAAAAAAAACATTTTTTTACCATCGAAAACGCAAAAAAGAGGGGAAAGGATTCTTTTGAAATTGAGTGAATCAAATCTGCTCTAGAAAAAAATATCTATGAGGAATATTCTAATCACAAAAACTAAAGAGAAATGCTCACTTTGATGCACAATGATTTCGTATGGATTCTTATCTAAATTATTTCTCAATCGTCCACTGAATTTATCATTTAGTAAATCCTAGTCAAAACTAACCGTCAAAAAGAGCTATGTTGAATCTATCTAATTCAAACTAACATTTATTACTAGTGTAAATTTGTATTCTGGCTTTTTTATTGAAACGAAGTAAATTTGATTGAATAATTGATTTCATTTTTTCCTTCTGTAAGGCTGATTAGTCAACAGGAAAATTCAATTCTGGTCCACAGACCGTAATTTTTCTCTTTTCTATTCTGTAGACTAACAGTCAATAGTTTGCACGATTCAAAAAAAACATCGAAATTTTGTCGATTTTTTTGGTTGTTCTCAACCTTTCCTCTTAATTCATTGAATGAGTGAAAATAATAAAGAATCATTCATCATTCTTTCATCGATCATCCACGGAACGGTTACCGTCGATTGCTCTGAGCCTTGTCTTATCTTTCTATGTCTATTCTTACCGAGTGTTCTCTTTTTGACCATACTTTTGTCACAAGAGAATCGTACCAAAAATAGATATCTATTGGAATTAGACAGTGATGAGCTTATGATCATTATCAATGCTGGACAATTCGATCAGAATCATTTTGATGATCATCGTGAACATCTCGTTTGATAAAAGATATATGAAATCACCAGCAATAAAGAACTACTTTTCTCTCCGATAATTCGTAGGTTTTTTCTGAAAAGAGCATCTTCCATTGCTGTCATTATATTTTGGCCAGAATTATTATTTTTGATTATATTTCTGTATATATGTTTCTGGCCTTATAAAGAAGAATTGTGGAGATCTAAGAATCGATTGTATGCTTCGTATTGGGAGAAAAAAAATGATTCAAAGAATGTTTCACACAATAGTAACAGCGAAGATGATAATGAAGAATTTTCGTTTGAGAAAACGAACAGCCTAATGATTATATTTTGTTTTCTCGCTTCGCTTAGAGGCTGTCATCGATTTTTGTGAACAAAAACCTAGAAGCCCTTGGATCCTTACTATTAAGCTGAAAGCTAAATTTTGTTCAATTCTTTTATACTGTTCTATTTGAGTCTCTAAATCTATATTGATATGGATGCTGATGCCTGTCTAGTCTGCTCTCTAGACCTATAGATGTTGAATAGTATTTTCATCTATATTATCGATCGGTATTTGATTATATACAACTCTTCGTATTAGTTGTGTCTTACTTTTCGTTTCCAAAATCTGCAAACTTTTTTCAATGAATTAAAAACTTCACCCTCTGAAACTTTTCTCTCCTAACGAGTTATCGACTATCAAGCTCAAAATATCGTAGTCAAAAATGATGTTTTAATTGTTTCAATTTGATCGATTGATCAATTAATTGCATTTCCTTTTTCTCTCTCTCTCTCATTGATTTTTTTCTATGTATTTTTTGTGCATTCATGAAATAATAGGCTCATATAGCTGTCTCAAAGTGGATCTATTGTTTAAAAGGGAATTCAGTTACTATTTAATACAGATCTACATCCCATGCTGTATGTTAGTTATTGTGTCCTGGGTCTCATTCTGGCTAGACCCGAACGCCATACCAGCTCGTGTTTCGTTGGGAGTCACAACATTATTGACCATGGCCACATCGATATCTGGAATTAATTCATCATTACCACCAGTCAGCTATACCAAAGCGATCGATGTTTGGACAGGTGTTTGTTTGACATTCGTTTTTGGTGCTCTTCTAGAATTCGCTCTAGTCAATTATGCTTCTCGAAGTGACGCACACCGAGCTGCTTTGAAACAACAACAAGCAGCTCTTGCAGCTCAACGTAAGTGGGACTTAGAGCATGCAGCCGCTTTAGAAGTCGATCATCTCGATGATCGAGCTGCTGCATTTGCTATGGTAAGTATCGTTGTTTTCGAATTCACTTTGCGAAACATTTAAGATGAAAGCGAGAAACGAGACAATCCAATCCTGTGCGTTTCTTTCCGAAGTTTGAAATCTGTTCTAATGGAATTCAATCGATTTTTTCACTCTCATTGCCGGAATTCAAAGCATTAGAAAAAGAAAACCGATAGAAAAAATAGAGCTTAAAGAGATAGAGAAATCTAAAAAAGAATCGAAAAGCGAAACTTGTGATTGCGAGTTGAAAGCAAACATATTGTTTGGAATATCTGAAATCAAATCAAGAGAATGAGAGAGCGAAAGGCAAAAAGAGCAATGAAATTCTTCCTATTCTCTAACAAGAATCAATAACGCATCTATTCAATTCTTAATGATTTCATACCAGATGGATTTGTTCCATGACAATGAACACAGAACTTTAGAATCATTTAAAAAAAGACTCTGATGCCTTTTAAAATGATTCCATTGGACGATTTTTTTTTGAGAATCTCATCCCACTCAACCTATCATTCTATAAACTCCCAAGAAAGACAAAATTATTTCTCGAATCTTTTCGAATCCTCAAAGTTTCGATCCGTTTGGTTGTGTTGGGTAATTTGATGACTATCAAACTACGAAAATTAATTACAATCAAACTAATTGACTACATTCGAAGACGATGGAAATGAGCGAAAAAAATGATGAAGATGTTAATGATGTGCTGTCGTTTGTTTTTGTTGTTTGACTTGACAACTAATATCTAATTTGTCTTAGTCTAAGTCTCTAATTTGTGATCATCTTCATTGTTGATCGCTCTATTCTATTTAATAGCGCATTCAAATGCTTGAGTCGACATCTTTCTCTTCGATCAAAATAAATCAGAAAATAGCAGTTAAAGATCGAGTCCTTCTTAATCAAGAAAAATGCGTTAATATTTTAGACATTTTATTTTTTATTTTATTATTTAGATTCTAGTTGAAGATTATTTTAAATAATAACCTCGATATAAACACTAAATCTGTTTTTGGTAGCATTCACTCAGATTTTATTCTTTTTTTAGGGCCTTAACTTTGAAAGAACACTATAAATTCAGATTCTTAAAACAAAAACTTTTAAACCTGGCAGAGACAATTCATTTTGGATTGAGTATTCCCTCAATTTCATTCCATCCTATAGAATCGATAGAATATATTGTTTTTGTTTTACTTGTTCTTTTCTCACTTTTTTCTTATTACAAGTTTGGAGAAGTTTGATTTTCTTACCAATTATTTCCCTTGTTCAAATCCCGTATCCGATTTGTAGCGTCCTCTGGTGCGCCAACAACATACTGGTGGTGGAGGCAACCAAGGTGGTCTGCCAGATTTTTCCGGTGAAAAACTTCGTAGTTGTGAGATACATGTGATGCCGAAACGTAACTGGTGTAAGCGATGGCTATCGAAATTTCCTACAAGATCAAAACGAATCGATGTCATCTCTCGCATATTCTTCCCGTTAATGTTTGCTCTATTCAATCTAGTCTATTGGACAACCTATTTGTTTAGAGAAGATATGCAGGATTTGTAAAAAAAAAATGCAGCAAAAAACCTAGGAGAAAACTCTTCTTTTTAAGAATTAAAGGATAAAATTGAATGAAGGAAAATGTGAAGAAAATAATGTAGGAGAAAAATAAAAATCAATTCGTTTCAAATTTACCGATTTGGAAGGATAAAGATATTGAATTTAATTCTTTTCAATCCTTGAATCACATTTTCATCATTTTTTCGTCCAAAATGAGGTTTGTATAGTTTTAAACTTAACTTTCTGCCTTTATTTTAATTTTTTTCATTATCTTGTTAGGTTGGAATCATTTTTTGGCTATTGAATTTTTCGCCTTGTAAAAGAGCAAAGCAATCATAAATCACAGAAAATTATTTCTGGATAAGTCTCAAAATTGTCTTCGCTGAATGCGCACATCATCTATATCATTGATAGGCCATCAGTGTTCATCAAATCGATAAATTTTTATTTTCTTCCTTGAAATCTTCGAAACATCCTCTTTGACTAATCATGTTGTTGCTTAATGCAGTTTGTTTCGCAGAGAATCAAAATTGTTTGTTCAAAAAAAAAGAAGAGAAATAAAAATAGTGAGAATTAATTTTGAGGAATATTCAGCCATCGAAGAATTTCTTTAATCTTCGTTGTTGATTAGTATTGATTCACGCTCAAATCCAATTTTTGTTGTTTTTGTTTTCGTTTCACAACACTAACTAACACAAACACGCCGAAAGACATTCGAAATGATTAGCCGATGTTATTGACAATATGATTGAAAAAAAGTTCAATTCCAGATTTACTCATTGAGAGCAATACCGAATCGAGTCTTAATTATTAATTAAGTGCTTGTTAAGACACCAAAACAAACTGTTTCGAAAAGAAAGTCCATTTAATAAAGGGATAAATGTTTCGACAATATCAAACTACGAATCGGCCACCCACTTTGACACAAACATACATTCAATGCTAATTATATTGTTTAACTTGTTAATTTTTATCGAACAATCGAGCCATGTTTTTATTTTTTCTCTCTGGGTCTCGTTTCCATTCATTATATTGTTTCAATCATTGCTTCCTCTTTCTTCCTTTCCTTGTCTCAATATACTTAGAAAAAATTCACCGATATGGAAGAAAGGGATTTTTGATTAAAATTTTTCTTTTCTCTTTTCAATGCTTAAAAACAATAAAAAAAATTTGATTAAATTACGTTGTTGGACATAAGTTATTCACTCGAATCCGATGATTGTTTGTGATGGATGTTTTATGAAACAATCAAGTAATGATTCATGATATTTCGAGCGAATGGATAAAATTCACTGATGATATTGTTTGATTGTATTTTGAAACTAATTGTCTTATTTCCGATCTGAACTATTCTTGTATTCCACTTTTTTTCCTCCACATTTCCTGAATCGAATGGCTAATTATTTATCATTAAAAATTTTGCCTAGTTATATTCAAAAATAACAACAGATGGCATTATTTATCGAATGAAAAACTTGAAATTCAAAATTAAAGGCTCGAGTGCTTCCTTTCGCACAAAATAAGTTGAAAGAAATGAAATGTTCAGAATTACGATTTGATAATAATTGGAAATAAATAGTTATTCGATTGATAAAGCTCAATAGAAAAAATTTATTGAATGTTTCCATAGAATGGTTTCATAATTACAAAAAATTTTACAATTAATTACATCAACTAAAACTTTATAAGACAACTAAGATTCAAGATCCATAGTAATGAAAGGAGTAATTGAAATCAATATTAGAAATTTGGGAAACACAATCATTTGAGGGTAGCGAAAAAAACATTACAAAATCCAAATTAATTCGTTTCGTTTTTGTGTATCGAATTAAAATAATTTGATTTTTTTTCATTAGCAAAACACAGAGAGACATATGCACAGGTGAATCGCGATTTGGATCAACAAAGTTTTAAAATGAGAAAATAAAACAAAGGGAAGACAAAGTGTCGATTTTGGGTTGTGGAGGCCAATAGAATCAGATTGAATTTAGTTAAATTCACGTTTCGTACAGAAACATAAGTAACAAAGGGGATCTTGTTTATTGATTCAGCAACTATTATTTACAATAAGTATTCCGAAGAGAACTACTGAAACGATTATTTTGGGACAATTGGTAGAAATCGATCGATCGGAACACTAGAATCGGATATTTACAAACGAAAACAAAGCTAGTCGCAAGGTTCGATCGATTTTTTCGGGCTTTCCTGATTCAATGCTAGCGAAAAAAATGAATAGTGAAAATTATAAATAGAAATTCTAAAATTGATGATCATCTTCGCATCGAATGAAGTGCATATATTCATTATGCTGTGCTATGCGTTCCGATCAGCTTTCCACAAAATGATGACTTAGATTGAGACTGAAAACAAAACAATCATTGTGTATCCTTGTGTATGTGTAGACAGCCATTAACCATATTAGAAGGATTATTGGTATTTTACAGTTCTTTACAATCACTCTTCGATCCAAATAAAATATAGACTTGCAAAATTAGCGGAAGAGGAGATGAAACAATAATACATGACTATGACAATCCTTTTCTCAGCAACAACAAACAGCAACAAATTATGACAACAATTACAGCGAATCAACGCCCAATACAACGTATGACAAAATAAGATCCATCGAATGATCAATCAATCAATAAATAGATGATAATTTAATAATAATTTTCTTCGCTGTTTCGATCGATCCGATCGAAGAGAATGAATAGAATTGTTGTGATTAAGGCTAGATGTTGACAGATTTCACTGCGAATCTCCAACAACCTTTTAAAATATTCAAGCTCATCTCTTCAAGTGTTCTTCCACAAATAGTTTGCTCCAATCAGCATCATTAGTGTGGAATATTTCGGATCACAAATCGATAACATTCCATTGATTGTTGGGTCCTCCTACATACTGATTGGTTGATTCTTCAAATAAATAGGATTCTGATAAAGCATACAGAGAGGAAAAATAGTCCAGTTATTGAGTTCAATTAGTTAACAAGATTCTTTTTCCTAAAGAAAAGCAGAAAGGTGTGTCGTCAGAAAGGTTTTTTCTTTGTTCCTCTTGGTCACAGATTGTCTCGATCTGAATTGCAATGGCACAAATATGATGATGGGCGGTCATTTTGAATGGTCAGCAACATTGAAACGAAGGTCATAATTGAATTGACCAATCAAAGGTGTTCCGTAAAAATGTCCAATGAAAGAAACAAAGAGAGCATAGAATCCAGCAAATATGATGATTGATTGATTGCTTCGGTCGTAGAGTCAGTGATCCACTATTGAGGCCATCACTTTTCTCTCGAATATCATTCGATCGATAGATACCTGAATATAGACAGGAATAGAATCGAAAAGAAATAATTAAATAAAGATAATTAAGATGAGGAATCTGTAAAAAATTGAACTAAAACTATTTTCTGATTAGGTTCGGAAAAAATGGAGATTGAGCACGATGTCATCATCAGAGATGAGATTGCAAAAGAAGAACAGATAGAAAGACGCCCAGGTAATTACATTCTATAGAACTATTTTCTATTGCCTGTTTTTGCTTTAGATTAGTATAATTTCATCTAAAATTCCAAAAAAAAAATAATTTCATTCATTTTTCTGCATTCTATTCCTAAACTCCTTTTCTCTCTCTCTCTCTCTCTTTTGTGTGTATTGTTTAATTAAGAGAGTTTGAAAACATAATTTGGATGATAATTCATGCACGAATGCCAGAAAACCTTGAATGAATCGTTTGTGTTGGTTCGATATGGACCATTCCGAGCAAGTTTGTTTCATCATGTTGTGCTTCATAGATGCGATCATAACACAATGAAGAGGAGAACAGAGAGCAAAAAATATTATGGAATCAATGTATTACATTATTTTTACTATTTACTTTTATTTTAGTTTCTGGAGAAAAATTATCTCGAATTTTGATGAATGAAACGTCATTGAAATAATACCACAATCAGATAATTTTCTTTTTGTGGTTCATTTTTCAAACAGAGAGATCTCATACAATATCTACAGAGTTGATATGTCAGTGTGTGTGCGTTCGGTAAAAAAACTTTTTTTTCAAATTTTGGAACTTAATGAGGCCTAAATTGAAGAAACGGAGTGAATTGGGAACCTAAAGATGAAGACAATGGATTCATTCATGTGTACGCTATTTTTTCTATTTTTTTCATTAAATAATATTCACAACCCTCTATCTCTCAATCGCTCTCTCTCTCTCTCTCTCTCTCTCTGTCTGAGTGATCATCATCATTATCGCCATTATCATTATCTATCTTCAGTGCTGTGATGCTGTAATAGTTGGTGGTCTTGTTGTGAAAGGTATGTGTGCGTGTAAAGATTTGTCTATTCGATTTGTGTGATATCTAGATGTTGTATCGACATCATCTACCGATATCGAACAAGCTAATTAACAGATAAATCATTCTTCTCTTTGATTCATTCCCTACTCATTTCCCAAATCGTTTCAGACTTGCTCATCATTTTTTTCTGTGTAATATTTGTCGATGACAATTAATTGATTGACTGATACGAAAATCACATAATGATTTGCGAAAAACGGACGATTCATCCGAAACGAGAGAAAGTTCTACAAAGTCCGATTTCATATTGACCGATATTGAATTCGTTTGCAATAATAAAAGAGTTAGACATAATAAAAATCTTCATCTGGAGACCGAATCGAATTGAAATAAGCTAAAGCGAGTGAAATTCTGATTATGGCTGTCTGCTAGCGCTGTTGTGATTGATGCTGAGACAAGGTAAAAACGGACAAACCAAGCCAATTTCTCGACAGACCAGGCTAACAAAAGTTTCATCTGTTCTATTCAACTGAATTCGCTCAATGAGCTTTGCTATGGCGAAAAAAAACTTCTAATTATGAATTATGTTTGTTCTAGTGTCTCGTCTAGTGCTGTTGTTGTTTGGCACTCTCATTGAACGAATGTTTCCCATCCTCTATGACTTGTAGACATTCATCCATTCAAAATCATTTAGATTTTAACAATACGCCTCTAGAAGGTTCGCGATGGAGAGCACTTCAGGAAACAAAAATCATAAACGGTTATGAAGATAGACAGAGAGAGAGAGAGAGAGAGAGAGAGAGAGAAAAGCTAGAGAATCCAAATGATGACGATGATGATGATGAAGGTTCGAGAATTTCAGCTATTGAGCTATTGAGTTTCTAGCAATCTCTACCCTGTCTTGTATTTGAGCAGCATTTTTTCCTTTTCAGTTACGCTAAAAGTCAACGCGGTATGAAAAGGAAAGGTGTGCAAATTCACACCATTGAACCATTATCATTGCCATCATCATCATTCTCTACAATAACAACAAATTCGAACCCTAACATTATAAGCTACAAATAAAGTTGAAGGTTCATGGCCAAGCTTCAATGAGCAGTTTTGTTTTTGCTCGAAATCCATTCCAAATCTAATTCGAAACTTAAAACACCTTTGACAATGGATTGAGTGTGTGTCGTTCGAGTCAAAATGAGGCTAAGAGAGTGATTGAAATAATAATTTTATACTCTCTAGGTACCGTGTCCGATTGATGAATTATTACTTTCGTTGTTATGGCACGAATTCTTCTTTTTATTGAAGTGAAAAAATAGACGAATTATTTCTTGTCTACTTTCTACGATATAAAAGGGAGATTTATCTATCCTCTTTGATTTCAAGAGCAGATCTCTGTGCTCAGAAAAGGACAAAGTATTTAATGTTTTTGATGATGTCTGGCTAAATGATTGTGAATCAATTCACCTAATAGGGCCAAAGGGGATTAGCCATCACCTCCATCATCATCCAACAAATATCATCATTCTCTTCTATCAGAGTCGACCTAGAAATTTGAATTTTCATGTTTTTTTATTCACTTTTTCAAAATGAAAACGAAAATTCGCAATGGAATAACATCTGTCAACTAGAATTTTCTACTGTCTCTGGTGTGCTAGAACACTTCGAATGATTATAATAATTAAGGTATGATGATGACGGTGATATGAAAGGTGTGATGAACTGAATCGGCTAATGTGATCTTGCATACATTTTCCACATTTCTAAGTTTAATGGTGTAGATTGGAGCAAAAATGAAACGAATGCTTACCTTTATAGCCATGATCCGATAACCTTATGGGAGGATTGTGTTCCATATTTGGGATCGGGTGTGGACGCCATCCTAAAGGCCTTGGTGTCGATGATAATTGTCTCGGGTGATAGGGATGATAAGGTACGTGCTGTATTCTCACAGGATTGATTTGATGTCCATGTCGAGGCGTAGCTGATACGGACGATTCTGTAGAGAAAAAGCTCGGATATTGTGGTTGTTGTTGTTGCGGTGAAATGTTATAACGACTGCCACGAGAATCACCATAGAATCGATGATTCAATTTCTTCGAATTCTGGACCAACTGAGAATTCGGTAAAGACATCACTGATGATGGAACATTAGTTATTTGCGATGATGAACGAGTGGGTTTTGGATAACGAATCGGTATCATCGGAAACGCCGTCGTATTATGGGTATGGTGATTGTGATGATGATGCTGTGGTTGCGATTGCTGATGTGGATTTAGATTATTTTGATGTCCATTTATTGAGGGACTGATAACACCTTTATAGGTTGCGACACCAATTTGATTTTGACCAGCAAATTCGATATACGAAAATGTCGAACTTGGTATCGGGTTCGATGTTGAAACGACTGGGGCAAGTGTTGTTTCGACATTTTTGTTCGTTGGGATCAGCTTGGAGACTGTAAAAAAAAAGTTAAAAAATTATCCGGATTAATCATTAGAAGCAGACAAATCAGATAAATCAAATAAGATTTATACGCTAATCATCAAGAGCAATAATTTTCGGTCAAATCAATTGGACAATTTTAAGAATGATTCATTGATGTCTTGTTGATCGATCACTAGAGGCATATAGATTTCAATCAATCAAAATATTTATTCAATGCTCTAACATTAGTTATTTCTAATACGAGAATAGAAGTAAGAATTCATTCAATCGCAACGAAGTAATGGGAAATAGGACCAGCGTCGAGTCAAGCAATCAGCTTTGATGTTTTGACTCAAACCAACGTAAATTATAGAATAGATCACAATTTTGAAGAGTAATAAACACTGAAAATGATTTACAATCACTCAATGGTCCGTTCTAGGAAACGAAAAAAAAAATTCTTTGTTTATCGATTTGAACCTATTCTATCATCCAGAACTTCATCTACCACTTCTTGAACATTACAGGAATACCTAGGAGCTAATAATAAAAACTAACCACAGCCTCTCCAAGTCTAACGGCAATGGCTACTTTTTGAGAGGGAACTCGATTCAATATACAAACAAATATTGACAATATATTATCCCAAGAGTGGATGAAATTTCAATGAAAGCATTTCATATAATTCGAATTAGATTCAAAAAATCGGATCGAGACATAAATCATTCTATGAGTGAGTCAAGATAATATCAAACAGAGATAGAAAGAGAAAGCCAAACAAGTGAAAATGTCTAAAGCTGAAAGATTTGAATCAATCGGAACTTATTTTCTCTCTCTCTCTCTCTCTCTCTCTCGCTCTCTAATAGCGGTGGCCATTTACTTGTCTATTTTATTGATGATAGCAACTAAGCCGGGAGCCAGAACACAGAGAAAAATATGGTAAAACAAACAAACTAAGAACAAATCTGAAACGAAGAAGCAAAGCACATCTCATCATCAAGTAGCATCCGCTGTTCTAGAAAAATGAAATGATTAGATGATGGTGATGATCATCTTCACCATCATTCAATCGTTATCGCCAAACACACTCGCACATACTCAAAACAAAACCCACACCACCCTCGGATCGAGAATGTGAAAGAATCTCGTTCAAGCAAACAAAACATCCCTATCAATCGAGATACCGAATTTCGAAACTTTGGTCTTACTAAAATTTTTCTCGATTCGATTCACCGAAATGAGATCTCAAGAAAAAAAAAAAGAATAATATGATTCAATTCTATTGCCTCTGTTTATCTCTTCTCAATTCGAACAAGAAAAATGGACTGATCATTGAAAGAGAGATTCGATGTGAAATGCGAAAAACCTTCAAAGTAAATATTTACTATTAGAGAAAGAGAGAGAGAGAGCGAAAATTTTCGTTTCATATTTCAAAATAGTATTACGGGAAGCGCGAAATTCACTAGTTAAATTTTGATCATCTCGAACATCATCATCTAATGAATGACTGTTAAAATGGTTGAGATGAAGACCGAAGAAAAGATCGGATAGGAAGTGATGAATTAGATTCACCGATAATGAAAATGATGTATTCGATTCAATCATTTCAGACACACACACACACACGCCAAGATAAATAGCGAATAAGGAAATTATTCGCTAACAGATTTGGGCAAAAGATTTTGAATTTATTATTTTTCTTCCAATAGAGAAAGAACGATCACATAAAAATCAATTATCAAATTTCAAAATTATCCTGACGCGAAAAAATTTCCAAGAGAAAAATCGTTCGATCATTTCACTCTCCTTTCGGTTCGATCAGAGTCTACTGAGACCGGAATGATCTCTCGATTGATTGGAAAACCCGAATCGATTCTTGTTTTATCGATACCATTCTATGATCTGATTTCAAATCTAATTCGATTGAAATCGAAACAAAATTTGATTTGTTGACAGTTTTGACAGAGATAGAAAGAGGTCGTTATGGAATAAAATTTTGAAATTTTCTTTAATTCTAACTTCTAAAATTAATTCGATCCAAATGATCTATCTAATTTATCGGAATATGGCTTCTAGTTTGTCTTTCGGTGAAAGACACCAATATCTTTTTGGAGCACCGTCAGTTCATTTTTAATCTGCTTATCGTTTCTTCGCTAGCAGCATCTCCGGAAAAAGAAAATCCTAGATCTTAGATTGAATAATTAAGATTAAAATCTTGCAAAAAAGCAAAAGTTTCTTGGAGAGAAATTTTTTTTTCTCGATCAAAAAATGCTTTGTTAGAGATGATGATGATGGTGATCGGTTGTGAAGAAGAAGATACAATGTTTAATAATTGATAAATTATTCATTATCCAGACAATGGTTTGTGCGAGAACGAAGCACAAAATCATTCTCATCTTCATTTTCATTTTCATGAATGTGAAGATTGAGCTAGATTAGTTCGATCCTATAGGAACACATAAGAGCGATCGAATGAATAGTTAGATGTTTCTCATTGAAACTATGAAATGAATGTTGAAGCCTATGAAATAGTGACCAGACCAGATTGGTTTAAATTGGTCATGCGATCATCATTCGTTTTTGATCTCCTTTTTAAAGATTGTTTTCGATTATTTTTTTTTTCGCTTTCTCTCTATTACAAGGTCTTATCAAAATCAATCTCTTCTATCCGTCTAGAGTTTTGATTAAGAAAAAACAGCTTATTAAATCAATCGAGATTGGTGACGATCGAAAAGCGGTAAAATCTTCGATAAGATATAAAAAGTAATTAGAATTTGAGATGAAAAAAAAAATCAAAACCAGACCAAGATCAGAAAGAAGAAAGGGATGCGTGACTCATTCCTTTTCGTTAGTTTGAAAAATATTCTTCCCTCTAGGCCCTGCAAAACTGGATTCGAACGAATATCTATTGCATTTTTTCGTTTCACTATCAAAAAAACGAAACACTCCAACACCTTCAAACTAACTAAACTAAACAATGCAGTTCTGATGCAATCTACAATAAAGAAAAGATAGCGAGAGCTCTAGAGCAAGGGATATGAATAACAATCGTTTTGGAAACAAACATCGAAGGAGATGTTCAATGTGAGATGATCAAAAAATTATAAAAATCCAACTAAAATTGAGAGATATGAAAAAAAAAAAGATTCTAATCTAACCATTTTTATTTTCTTTGTAACAAAAATTTACAAAAAAAAAACACTGATTAGCGCTTTGAGATATGGAGTGAAGCTAGATCACTATCGCCTTCACTAGGAACGAAGAGCATTCTATTATGGCGGTAAGATTCCAAGTTATATAACCAAAATCTTTTTTATTCACTAGTCACAAATACAAAATGTATAAGAAAGAATGTCGGTAAAGATCAGCAGTGATCAAGGAGAGAGAAAAACATTAAAAAAATTTCGTTTCTCTGCTCAGAGATGCATAGAGAGAGAGAGAGATTTTCATTCTATTCCCTGAAGTAATTTAGAAATGAATTTTTTTTCCTCCAAACATTCAAATTGGATTCAAATTGATGAAATGAAATTTTACATCTTTATCATTCATTGTGAGATGAGAATGGAGCACATCCAGCACTATTATCTATGACATCATCGTTGCTATGATTATGCAACGCTAGAATTGAATGCATAGAATCTATGGACCATAGAGTATTACTGATTACTACTCGTCCGATACTATTATTACTATTATTATTAATTCTTTTTTCTCCGCTTTGCTATAAATTTATTCTACGCGGCTCTAATTAATTATTCAGCACCTAAAAAGATAACGAATTCGATAGTGTTGCCCTTATTTTTCAATTCAAAAATTTTAAAATATAATTCAAGCAGGAAATAATGAATCATTTTAATCAGTTGAAAAAATCGATAATCTTCTACATGGATTCTAAGATCTGATGGATAGATTTTGTATTTTCGCAAAGATCACATCCAAAACTTACCGATCGATGATCTTGGCGGCTGTTGCTGCTGCTGTTGTTGTTGCGATGAAGATAGAGATGAAGAGGACGATGATTTACTTATTTGATTGTTTCCGCAACACACCTTGAAGACGACTTTCATATGGTATTTTTGACATTGATTGGAAGAATCACCCGGTTTAGCTGACAATGCGATGAAATAATAATCTTGGCCGGGATGAAATTCAAGACCTCCAGGCTGTGGTGTGAACGGCCGAAAGGTGATTGTATAATAACGATTTAGATAGGGTTTATCACAGACAGCAATAGTTCTTGCTTGCGCAATGTTAGCAATATGGCAGCTATCGTATTCCTCTTTGGATACCTGATCCGATACGAAAACGAGAGAGTCGAAATAAACAACATAATTAATAAAATTAAAATCAATTTTTAATAGGTCTAATATTAGAATGATTGAGATAGTGATAGTGACATGGAAAATTTTTTTTGAATAAAGGTAAGCTCTAATCTCGATGGGTTTGCTTCGAAAAGAATCAAATTCTACCGGAAGAATCCATCTTGACCAATTCGATCTAGTTCGTTGAATGAAATGAATAGATTGTGATGAGAAGATAGTGCCTACATTTTTATTCAACCGTAATACCAAGGGACCACATTAAAAATGTGATACCAACATACGAATCCTAACATACTCGAACATTACGAATCTCATTTAATAATTATAATCAATTAAAAAATGGATTGCAATGATAGAATGGAATCATTTAAAAGTATCATTTTGATTCAAGCATGAATTGATTGAGCGATCATTCTTTCAGCTATTCTGTTTGATCAAGCAGAAGGTTTGTTTTTATTTGATATAAACTCTTTTCTTCATTATCAATCTCAAAAGGATCCACATTTGTTTAAAAAATATAAAACAAACATAAAACACACTGAAACACATCGATAAATTTTCACCGATAATTTTGGTACCTATGAATTTTCTCTATCAGACTGAACACACAGGTTTCAATTTTATCCAAAAATAAATAAATCACAAAACATATCTAGGCTTTTCAAATGAATTAATAAAGAGAAATGCTAATAAAACAATGCTATAGAATTTATGAAGAAAGAGAAAGAAAAATAAATACAATTTTTCGATTTTTCGATCCAAAAAAGCGAAACAAATAAATTATCGAAACGAGAATCAAATTCAGTGAATAACACTATTGTGAGTGGAAGAGAGAAAATTATAATTTCATTTCAAGATCATAAATCAATGAAAATGCGAATGAAGAAAACTAATTCTAGACTGAATGAATGAAGAGAAGATAAAGATTTTCTAAAATGTTAACAAAAAAAAAGAAAGATTAGATTATAACAGAATCATTCCTATAGCAAGGGACCTAGAAAAATAGTTTAACAACTCGAAAGTAGGTCTCCTTGTGCTTCCTGAAAAATCTTAAGCTTTTCTTGCTCTACAGACAGAGAGAGAGAGAGAGAGAGAGAGAGAGAGAGAGAGAGAGAGAGAGAGAGAGAGAGAGAGAGAGAGAGAGAGAGAAAATAATTCTCCGATAAATTCTTTTTTTCGTTTCGTTTTATTTTGATTCGTTTAGGAATTCTAGATAAAACCATAGCATTTTAAGATGTCTCCACACACACTCACACTCACACACACACTTAAATCTTGTTTTTGTCGCGATTCGTGACTAGAATTCGAACGAATTCGAAACGTTTTTCTCCAAACTCTGTCCCCTCTAATCTCTCTCTCTCTACCGAAAAAGATTCTCGATGGCCTTGGAACCTTGGATGTTTATCTTAGTCGTTCTCTGTTTATTTTATTATCAGTTCGCTTTTGTTTATTTCCACTTTCGGCACTGTTGATACCATTGAGATGTGGTGTATTTGTTGTCGCTGTTGTTGCAGTCGGTGTTGAGAAATCGAATCATAAAAGTCATTGGAAATAATAATTCAGTAAATAAAATCATCATAGCCATCAACGTTCCCATCATCCTCATCATCATCATCGATGATTTAATAACTATGGTGAACCATTCGTTGTTGTGCTGCCTTCTCATTGTTGCTTTCAAGTCAATTCAATAATTTTGTGAACCAAAGACTTAATCTCTCTCGCTCTCTCGAACTTGGTCTTTTGATATTTCCCATGTGTGTGTCCTCGATTTGTTTAAGAATGGATTCCATTCAATTTCCGATCTTTTGCTTTTTTGGTTTTCATAGAGCCATAAATTCTAAACCAAGCTCCTGTTTCAGTTTTGATGTAGAAGAGAGAGAGAGAGAGAGAGAGAAGAGAGAGCAATTATAAATTCAAAAATATTCACTGCTGAACAGGGAAACAAAAAAACAGTTGAATCTGGTGATGTTTATTAGACAACAAATAATCCAAACAGAATTAGATTGGAATATTTATGCTTTCCGCAACAACCGAACAGAGGATATATCAGCATCGAAAAAAAAGAAGAATCAAAGAGAATTAGATTCATTCGATTGATAGACACACAATTGATAGGACAGGCAATGAATAAAGAAAGCAGATACATTTCGAGAAGCAGAGAAGGCGCTTCTTTATTGATTTTGTGGAAAAACTCATCGAAAATAAATTCGAACAAAGACAAAAAAAATTATCTAAAATCAAACAATTCGAGATTATTCGGTAAAGAGTCAACGAAAAAAAAACAAAAAACAAAAGATTCAGTAATCGAAATCCAAACTATTGTGAAATGTGAAAATATAACTGAAAAGCTTCCAGAATTCCTAACGAGACCATTTCTAATCTTTAGCGTTCGATTTTGGTTCTTCAAAAGAGAAATTTGGTGTTCTATTCGGATGAATTCCGAGCAGATTATGGAATTTTTTTTTCATCCAAACAGCGAAGGATCTAGGACGAAAGAGAAAAAAGACATTCTAGGACCCAATGATTCAAAGATTTTTATAAGAATTTCAGCTTAAGAGTTTGGATTTAAGTTTTATTTTTTTAATCAAAAAAAAAAAAAAAAACAATTCTAATTGTTAAGAGCAACTCTCCTTAGTCACTCGATGTCGTCGTTCATTTTTTTTCGGTGAAAAAAAACTTAATTTGAATTTTGCTAGTGAACAAAGAGAAAAAAAAGAATCCGAAACAATTTTTCTCATTGTTTAGTTTCCAGTCGTTGCTTAATCTTCTTTTCTTTCGAACTCTTTTTTTTTTTTTTTTTTAGTCTCGAAATGATAAAAATTTCACAAGAAATTCTTTTCTCAAAAGAGAGATTTGAGTCGAGCGGAGAATATTTTTTTTTTTTTTGATTTTGTGTGTTTGCAAATTATTCTGCAAAAAATTTCTCCTCGTTTTGAATTTTATTCGAATACACACACACACACACACACACACACACACACACACACACACACACACACACACACACACACACACACACACACACACACACACACACACACACACACACACACACACACACACACACACACACACACACACACACACACACACACACACACACACACACACACACACACACACACACACACACACACACACACACACACACACACACACACACACACACACACACACACACACACACACACACACACACACACACACACACACACACACACACACACACACACACACACACACACACTCACATACACGCAAATCGAAGCGTTTCACTCAAAGGGTTGAAAAAAGCTTTTTGGTTTTTTGTTTGCTTTAGAGTGCATTCGAAATTGTATTGAATGGAATAGAATTCTTTCATCTATCTTATTCATATCGATTGAAACATTGAGATTTTTACTGAAGAAATGAGAAAAAACTTCTTAGCAAGCTAATAAAAATAATGATTGCAACAGAAATAATAATAATAATAATAATGGCACTAACAATAATAATCATCATCGTTTATTCTGGAAACAAACATCAAAGAAGGATATGAATGATAATCACATTGAAGATGCCAAACCAAAGTCGGACAGAGAGAGGATGAGAGAGATGAAATTATGAAATAACAACAAAAAACAAAGATAAACACCAAACGAAGTAGAGAGAGAGAGAGAGAGAAAATTTTTGGTATTTTTGATTGAATAATTTGTAAATAATTCACTCAAATACCAGCAAGAAGAGCGAATGTTTCACACCGAAACAAGATGATTTGAACAAGATAAACAAATTCTGTACGCAATCCTTGTCCTATTCTAAATCATCGAATTTTTTTTTTTTTTTTTTTTTTTTGTTCTCTTTTCTATTTATTAGAGAGAGAAAGCCAATTACAGCCAGCGAAAGAGAGGGAACACCAAATGGAACGGAAAAAAGTAATCAATTCTCAGCTTGATGGACCGTTTATTTATGATTATCATTACCCTCATCGACATCATTCCACATCTTAGTCGTTTTTTTCGGCGGAAAAGCAAACGAATTTTGCTTATTTTTCATTCATCCTCTTGTTTATGTTCTCACAAGTCTATTAAAAGAGAACTAAATGAAGAGAGAATAAATATGAATGACCAATCGATTGGCCCAACGACTCGAGAAAAATTTAGTCTGAAAATTTTTCAAGCTCAATCGTTGATATCCGATCGAAGGAACTTGGTTCATTGTTTCAATGCAGAATCGACGAAACTAAATCTATTCAAAATATGACAGAATCGATCAGATTATTGAGAGCATCTTGTTGGATCAAATCACTAATCAAGAACAATCAACGGTGGAATATTTTTATCTCTCTTACTGAGGCTTAAACAATTAATTGATTAAATCTTCGATATTTCATTCAATTCTCTCAATTAGAACGTTCATTTATTGATGTCATCTTGTCTGAACAGAATCGTTTGCTTTTGTTAAAAATGCGTAAAGAATTTGGCAAAGAAAGTCAATTTGTTTGTAGACGAATTCTCAAGGAATCGTTTCACGACAACAACAACAACAACAACAACAACAACAAAATCGACCCGAAACAAATAAAGAATAAAAAATGGATGAAAATAATAAAACGAACGGGTAATTAAGGCCTCGATCAATAATGAAGTAGGAAAAAAAATTAAGGCTGTAATTATTTTGTTTCTAAACACTAAGTGCTTTTCATTTAGGCAACATACAAGAACCAAACAAAATCCAACAACAAAACTTTTTGATTTTGAACATAGTTGTAATGAAATAATGATGTAATAATAATAATAATAACAACAACAATAATACTAGTAATGAAATGAGAATTTTCAGAGTAGAAGAGAGCGAGGGAGAGAGAGAGAGAGAGAGAGATGAGACCTAGGAAAAAGTGTAGAATATCCTTGTTTTTTTTTTCTTTTTGCTATCTCTCTCTCTCTCTTTTCGCTTTCCGTTGTATTTGCTTTTGCTTTTCGATGATAAAGTTTTCAAAGTTTAGATTTATATTCGCCTCTTCGTTTGTTCAATCACCTTCAATCCTTCAATCAATGGCCATATGGAACGATTCTCTTTGGAAGATGTGATAATTGCTTGAAGTGGAATGAGTTTTATAGAAAGGGAGTGAAAGGATCTTTCTATGCCACAATATTATGGATCTAAGATTTTGGAAGCTCACTATGCGAGCAAAAACAGATGCAATAGACAGCTTGTATCAAATTTTCCGTTTCCTCTCGTTTCAAATTGAACTCTTCACTCTTTTGATTAGGTTTTATTCCGTTAACTACAAAAATGAATGAGAATCGAAGATCCGATATGAATGATTAGAACCGTAGCTTTCGCGTTACAAATGTCATACCACAAAGCAAACCATCATCATCAACCCGATATGATTAGGGATTGATGATGATGATTGTCACATCATCACATTCGGTGACATTTTGCAAACATAATCAATTAATATCCATCCTTTAGAACGAGAGAGCAGAAATTTCTCCACACAAATCTTAAATCGAGAAGAATTCATCATAAACACTATATTTTCTTCACTCCTCTAATCTTTCTTTGCGATATCATAAATAATAATCATCCACGGACAAGATGGAGAAGATATGATGGGAAACAATTGTCACAATAATTAATGAGGACTAAATTTAAACCAATCTCTCTCTCTCTCTCTCCTTCTTTTAATCGCTGTCGTTGGTCCCAACTCGATCAAATCGAGTAGCACATACAGCACTTCAAATAAATGTTGGATTAAGAATCTTTTTTTTTTTTAGTGATAATGATTTCGATAATCATACTCATAATTGATCATAATAGGAACAATTTTATGTCAACCGATTTATAACGGACCATAAATAAGCTTAGGCTTCCCCTTATAGACCAAAATGAAATGAAATATCAAAACTAAGTTGACATTTTCCCCTACGGACAACAACAACAAAAAGAATAGGATTTCGTTTGTCTCGATACTCGATGAACATCATCTTCATGATAGGAAAAAGCCATAATCCGTAATCACTAGTGAATCATCGTCAGAGACAAAAAAATTGAGCGACCAATCTTCGATTAAGGGTACAAATACGCAGATAGAAAGATAATTTTACTCCCATTCTTGGTCAATTCTTGATGGGAAAAGAATGTTCAAATAGGAAAATAATTTCACTTCAATTAAAATCGGTTGATTGCTTTGCTTCAAGGCAACAGAATGAAGAATAATCCGTTATCGAAATAGTTCGTAATAATTGAATCCTATGAAATCTGAATCGAATTTAATTGGGTCCATACAGATCCGCACACACATACTTTCTAGTGAACCGAATCAAATTCTTATCGATCTAGGCTTCGAATACAGTTCACGGCTAAACGGCATAGTGAATGAAATATGATGCTTCTGTATGTGCGTTTTAATGGAACAATAATGAAAAATAATAAACTTGCTAAGTTTGATGTTCGATTGAATGATTTTTCGGATGTCAACACAATCGAACAACTAAACACTAGGAAAAAAGAGTAGAAAGTTCATCTCTCTTTCTCCCTCTCCCTCTCTCTATCTATCTCTCTATCCAATTATATTCAAGCAAACAGATTGCACCTAAACTGAACACGAATGCACTCACATTGAAAATCCGTGTAAACACGAAACCAGATTTGAAGCGAACACCAGAAAATAAAAATGAGATTCGAAAAAATACGAGATTATTATTATTATTATTATTATTATACAATTATTAATTATAATCATATCGAATTTCGTTTTGACAATCTCCAATCCTCTACATTGGGAAAAATTAGTCCGATGGATATTTTGAGTTCGATCAAAAACTTTACCGTTACTAGGACAGCTAGATAGAGATAACAACAGCACCGATAACATTACTACAAAATGGGACCATATCTTCTAAGCTTTTGTGTTTCGAAAACGCTCAATTCTTTTCGATCATCTCTATCTTTCACTGTTTGAATGTTTAAAAATCATTCGCAATAGGATTAGATCGTGACTGAACTGATTATAATTGCCTGACATCATTGGGTTCAGGTATCATCATCATCATCATCATCGTCTTCATCCAACATCATTCAAATAATATAGAGTCTTGAATTTCGTAGCTAACGAACAGACATACCAAGATTATTTAAACGCAACGAAGGGAAAACGATCATCGATAGAAAACGAATAATAAAATAGTAATAATAATAGAAGTAGAAAGTAAAACGCGAAAATCAATTCCGATCAATCGTGATTCTAATTTGAGAATCAACATTGATGGAGCGATTGTGGATGTGAGTGTGGAGAAAAAAATTGGAATAAATCCTTGGTCCATCACCATCAATCTATACGTATTTATATAGATATGATAATAGTAATACTCTTCATAATGATGATTTAGAAAGAAGAAGAGAAAATACCCTAGCAAATTAAAAGCGAAGCAGAGTGAAATAGAGAGAGAGAGACAAGAGAAGAAGATGCTAGAGAGAAGCAACCATCTATGATTTAATAATAATAATAATAATAATTGAAAGAAGGGAACGAAATCAAACAGTCAATCAATGGAACAATTGATGATAGACAGATCATCATCATCATCATCTAGCCAAATAACATCGCAGAAATACGATCATTGATGTTCAATCCTTTTGATCGATCTCTCGATTTTGATCGAAATGAAAAAAAAATTAAGATTCCCTCTCCTTCTCTCTCTCTCCTTGAGTGAATCTTGTTTCGATAATAATAATAATCACTGCTTAGAATCGATGCTCGAAACTATCCATTGGGGAAAATGAATGAATTTCCTTGCCAAGAATGAGCCCAACAAACCAAACTATTAGATGAAACGGTATTTTTTTTTTCGAAACAAATAAATTTCATTTCAATTTCAAAGTGAATCGAATTAAAAAACAATCGATTTAGATTTCTTCATTTCTTTGAAGCATTAAGAGAGCGTAAACAAAAAGAAAAAAGAATCGAAACGAGAAAATAATAAGATTCCTTTCTTTTCCGAATCGTGTCTAGCTCTTTCGTTTCAGAGATCAGACTATCATTTCTATAATCCTTTTGCATTGTTGTTTTTTATGTTCTGAATGGCAGAAGAACAATGCAGATTAACTGTTGAATCATTATGATCCGGTTCGAAATAATATTCGCGGATTCTTTTTTTTTTTTTTTTTTGCTATTTAGGTTGATTTGTTGTCTGATTTGAATTTTTTTTTTACAAATCCATTGTCATTTGAAATCTTTTTTCTTTTGTTTTATGATTCATTCGTTTTAAAATAGGATTCATTCATTCATTTCTTGGATCTGACATCAATCACCCGATCAATAGACGAACGGAAACAGATATTGAATTTAATCGATTTAAATAGAAGAGCTACGAACGAAGAATGAAGAAAAAAAGACTTTAAACGTCTGGATTTATTATTTTTAAAAATAAACTTAAGCTATTTGTTGGGTTTTAAATGATTTACTCATTCAGTTAATTTAGCTAAACTAAAATAAATATCGAAAACTATGGAAATATCAATTTCAATCAAAATAGCTAGAGCTAGAATTGTTCACTAAATGGACCGAATATTGTGGCAGTTCGATTCAAAAATCAGAGAGAGAGAGAGAGAGAGAGAGAGAGAGAGGAAGGATACTTACATTGTAGATGATGTAGGTCTCAATATCATCTTCTCTGGTACCCTTCGTATACATTGGACATACAATATTGATTTGATCATATTCGAAGGCACCGTTGCCCCTGTTCACATCGATCACATGGTCTGTGTTATCGATCCGAAATCTATAAAATCAGTAAAAGAAATGAGAAAAAAATGATATAATTAGTGATCAGAAATGAATTCGTTCGAATCGAATGAAGATGGAGCATTAACGAGAGGACGAGAGAGATAGCGCGCACCTTTCGATCTCAAATAATTTGATTGAGCGAAGGTAGGATAAATTAACACACGAACACCTTTGTTTATTTGATAACTAATGGACAAATCTGTATTGAAAATTCAACCAAGAAGAATAGTTTCACGTTTCGAAACTATAGATTAGTAGTAGTATCATTAAAATATAAGGATTAAATAGCATTGGATTGATCTAGAGATCAGAAAGAACGAATCAAATTGAAAACAATTATGATTCAATCAATAAGAAAAGGTTCGTGAGATTCCATCTAGAAGTGAATGAGTAAATTGGATTGAATTGCTTTTTACACCGTTCAAAAGATTAATATGGGAAAGGGTCTTAATGTGGTCTATAATGATCATCATTTTGGCTAATCGAATAGAAACAAATACCTATTCCCAGATAGCTTTTCCACTTGGAATAAATCTAACACAAACATAACATAGCGAATAGATTCAAATGTTTCGAATTTCACAGTAAAAGATTCAGAATTATTTAATAATTGTAGGATTGTTGTGCCTTTTGTTAGTAGGATAATCGATGAAAAAAGGAGCGAATAGCTAAATCATCATCACATTATTATTATCATTGCTGATTATGCTGGACACTTGAAATGATGGGATCATAAATTCGAAAAAGATGATCTGATTTGTGATTTAGATTAGAATCACTAAGCGATTTAGTTTGAAAATTTTCATTCGAAACTAACGTTAGGTATTGTTTTTAAACATTCGAAAGAATCAAATTATCATTGCTAGTCGATCGTATCCGATAGAGATCAAAATTGTTGTTGACGATGATGATGGTCATCATTGTAATGACTCAATTAGAATGGAATTAATTGTATTTTGAATGAGGAAAAAAAGTTTCAAATAGCAGATAAGAAAGAATCTCTATATGAACAAGTGATTTCAAACAATTAAAAGTACAATGAAATTTTTTCTCGATTGTTTCAGAGATCAGATTGATCAGTCCCAAAAAGGACAAAGTTTACAGCAGTTTGTATGCGAATAAGGTAGGAATCTATGGCATAAGGTAAAGTATGCGGTCTGCAATAATAATCAATATTATTAATTATACTTTAATTAATTGCGTTAATGAATTAGAATGCGTTCATGTAAGTTTTCCCCTTTGTTTTACGTTTTGACTCATTGCTCAAAGTGACACGATCTGCATTCTAAATCTAATTTTTTGGGACTAAGTTTCTCAACTCAAACTAGAAGAATTGAATTTATATTCAAAAGTTAAAAATTCAATATCCAAGGTGTTTGAATCGAAGAATCTTAACAATTATTCTCACAAACAATCCTCTTTGAGTTAGATTTTTAAGATTTTTAAGTCTAGTTGTGATCTATGGCGGTGAATTGAAAGCGATCGTGATCGATTCAAACCTCATCTCTCTCTCTCTCTCTCTCTCTCTCTCTCTCTCTCTCTCTCTCTCTCTCTCTCTCTGTTTCTCTCTCGATTTTCGATCAAAATGGTCTAGAGATCGCAAAAGCGATAAAAGTTCATCGATTATTTTTTCAAAAACATTTATCGAATATTCTTAAAATAGAGATGGAAATCAATTAGATTATTCTAAAACAATCCAGATTAAATCCGATATTTATGAATTTTTTTCATCGCCATAAAATTCTAAAGAAAAATAATCCATAGAATAGAGAAAATAAGAATGATTCCAGACATAATAACATCATGATAATCATGATTTTTTGTTTTGTTGCATTTTGAATTTATGATCTGGTTCGGGTTTGTGTGTGAGTGTGTGTGGGTGGGAGGCCATTCTAAAATTTGCCGTCCAACAAAACAGAGAAGAATGCAAAAACTTATCAGAAGTGTCGGTTTCTCTGTTAATATAGGAAAAGTGTATCCATTCAACCTACGACTCTCATCACCACAACATTATCTGTCTATGCTGAAACGTGTGAAGAGAAAAGTTCATTAAGGATTAATTAGAAAAACGTTTATTGTTTCGTTTTTTGAGCGCTGAAATTTAAAGATTTGATCGGCATCGACAACATCAACTACATAAAGTTAGACACACAGAGTTCTAAACACGGACCTTAATAATGGATTCTGATCAACACACACACACACAAGATCGAGCAATACCTTTTTTCATTTCATTTCATTCAATTTTTGCTTTCGTTGATTGAGATGATGGTAGGTGAATAGCGACAATAAATCGTTTAATAATAACTCTCAAACATCACACACCGAACACATAATAGCTGGGAAGAGCTGGAGGGATTGGACAGGAAATAATCTACGAAACTCATCTAGGTATTCCATTGAATTGAAATAACAACACTGCATTGTCCACGCATACGATAAATGCAAGAATTTTATCTCTTCGACTTTGAATGGAATGTTTCGGCCACAAGTGACCACAAGCATCGAGCTAAATGTTTTTAATTTTTGCTTTGCTTTTCGATTTATCGACTCGGATAGAGAGAGAAAGAGAGAGAGAGAGAGGAAGATTTTATCGAACTCAACTCTCTTTATCGGCATATTCAATTTGTCCGGTTTTTTAGTCTATAATTGAAACTAATCAACATCATCATCATCATCATCATCATCAGATAGAAACATCAAAGAGAAAGAAAAGAGAAGAGTTTTCACAAATTAATTCATTTAAAAAAAAAAGAATGAGATCGATTAAAAAAAATATTGGAATGCATTTTTTCTCTATGGTAGTTAGAATCTAGATGATGGTGGTGGAGAAACTTATCATATCTTCTCCACAATCTCAATGCTAGGGACCTCAATGAAAGAATTCGATTGAAGTTCATCGATAAACGAATCTGAACGATTGAAGAAAGCAAATGTAATAATTTGGATTTTTTTTTTTGCAAAAATAATTTTGAGTTTTAGATTCTCTAGTGAATGATGAATAATGAGTCGAGTAGTAAGAATCGATTTCCCTGTACTGTCTATAAAATCTTCAAAGATCATAAATAAAATCAGCGATGATTGTGAGAGATGATCGCAAATTTTAATTTAGTTAGACAAATTCACAGAATAGGTGTGCACGTTTCTATCCTTGTCTGTGTTATCTCTCGCTGTGCGAGGTGAAATAGATTCTAATAAAGTCTAGATAGAATTTGTCGAGGAAAATGAAAATTCTACCGAAATTTGAATGAAATGAAATTTAGAAAAAAAAATCCTCATATCTCTAGATCGGAGAAGCTGAAAATTATACTAAAAGTGTTATTATATCTATTACTATTTCACTGTTATCTTCAAAGTTACGGAATGACGATTCTGACCAATGTCACAGCTTTTTAATTAGCAACGATGGCGATAGAACGAATAGAAAGAGAGGAACGAACCAAGTCTTTAAGATAACAATCATTGTGGAGAAAATGAACAACACGAAAGAATGCTTTTAAGATTTCTTTTTATTTTTCGCCAATCTTTCAAAGGTATGTGTGAGAGAGATTTGATGGCAAAAAAAAGAAAACTTCCACTATCTATACAGATCGTGGCACGACCAACAACGATCGAACAAGCTTTGTGATACGAAGAACGAAAAATTTTGGCCAAAATTAGTCGATATGAAGATATCTACATGCGCCATCGAACTATCGATGTGTCGGGGACAGGTTTTCTATTTGTCGCTGATTTGGAAATTTTTCCAATTTATTTCTTTCTCTCTCTCTCTCTAGATCGCTTACCATTGGCTCAATGAATCATCAGAGGGTATGAATGATATTTAATTTACAAAAAAAAGCAATAATTATGCAAGCAAATGACTTGATGAAGTAATATGAATTGGTGGTCGGCGAGTAGAGAGAGAAAATATCGAAACACATAAAGATAATAAGGAAAAATTTCAACGAAAAAGAGATTGGAAAAGCTAATGAAATAAGTCATTGTGTCTCTTGAATCATCGTTTGATTAAGACAAGAGACATTAGAGAGAAAGATAATGAAGATGATACTTGTTGTATAGAAGGAAAAGATCAATCGCGAACCAAATCAATAGAAAAGCTTATGGACTGTCCTAACGAAGAAAATTTCACATAGCGAGAGAGATCGGCGACACGACCAAAAACAACAAACATTCTCTAGGGTAAAGTGAAAAATATAAAAAAGAAAGTCAATTGTGATCATATCAAGTCATCACATCGAGCTTGTCATAAAGATAACATTCAAATATGTCAAAATTAAAATAAAAAAATACTCGAGAGAAAAAAATAAAAACTATGAATACGATGGACCGAGATCGAAGGGAGAGAATTTCTTGCTACTGTCTTCAAGGTTCAATGATGAAGATGAAGAAGCAGAAGCAGAAGAGTATCGGATAACTTTAAAATGATTGAAGACTAATAACGCAGCGATGATAATAATGATAACAGTAATAATAATAATAATAATAATAATAATCATATTGAAGATAGTGTAGATGGAAACGGGGGAGGAAACATCTGATCGAACCGAACAGACATATAAACGATGGTACTCTCTTACTCTCGCTGTCGAGAATGAAAACGAAATCGATAGCAATGATGCAGGTCTACGAACGAATTATGATGAAGATGATACGATTCATCGCCAATCAGAACATTTAATCTTTATGAGTTTCATTCGTTTCCACGGCCCAAATACGAAACCGAAACCACAAAGATTATCGTATTGAAAATAGATGACACAAAATGGATGAGAAGTGATGAAGATTTTCACGAAACGAATTCTACAATGTCTTTAGCAATGTAGACAATGATGGTGATGGTGATGATTATGATAATCTGTGGATTATCTCACACCACAATAATAATAGATTCTCGATTGAGCATTTGATATGATCTTTAGATGTTGTGAGAGAATCATTTTTCTCTTTCATCGCTATCGATTTCGATCTAAGTTTGTTAGTTAATTAGAAACTATGAATTCAAAACAAGCTAGCAAACCAGCAAAAAAAAAAAGATAAGCTAGTATGATAGATTAAGATCGGACGATAGCGTTTCGATTCTAGAATCTAGATTGACCACAACTTAACTTTTACACTCTCCGCAATCCTATCTCATTCTTTTTCTCTCATTGTCACATTTTGACATTTGTCTTCTTATAGGTACCCTACCAAAAAAATTCTTCTGAGAAAAGAAAGATTTGATAACGAATTGGATGAAATTGATCATCACACAAGGATTTGATTGATGATGGTGTGAAATTTCTTCTTTATTCCATTTGATTCGTCTGATGTCTTTTCATTGTTATGATGTAATTATTTTAGAACATTTGATACAATGAAATATTCTCTAATGAAATTTCTCAAAGAGAAATATCTTGCCTAAGAAACGTGCGATAGAACTAAACATCGATTGGAATCCGTTTCTTTTGGTGTGAAAAGAGACGAAGAGAGGCGTGCATGTGACAAAACAAAATTGATTGATCCAAAAACGGGTGTGAATGATCTATTAGGTGTGGATGATTGAAGAAATTCAGCGAATTCAGAACCAAGGGGAAGACAAAATTAATTAAATTTATTGCTATTTTTAGTAATAAACTCGGATCGAAAAAAAAACGATCAAAACTTTCAAACAAAATTCCAATTAGATTTCTGTACTATGAAGGTAAGAGATAGAATAAATTGAAATGAAAAAAAAGTAGCGATTCGAATCCTGTATCCGTGTGTCAGTCTCTATCCAAAAAAAAAAAAAAACTAGAAAGTTTTCATTATTAGTGTTCAAATCGAGGGACCAATCTTCTCGATCATTCAACTAGAATGTCATTCATCCATTCAATTTTCTCCTGCCATCTTTTACGAAATTCAATCTACATATTCTTACATTATCATGATCAAACGAACTAGAACAGAGCTAGAACACAAAATTTTGAGCCCTAGGATCAGCGAATAATAATAATAATTATTATTATTATTATCATTACAAATTCTAGTATTATGAAAAAAAAAATCAAAAACAAAAACTGCTGGTACGTGCCTCCCTTGAAATCGATCAACCGAACTCTGCGAGACAAAAAAAAACATGCAGGGATTTATTTGACATTTAACCAGATATAGAGAAAAATGAGCTATGACAATCACTACAAACACAGCCCATTACGATGATGATGTTATAAAAGTTAAAAAAAAAACCCAGATGTTAATGTTTTCTTCTTCTCCCTGGTCCTAGTTGGTCAAATTGGAACGTTTAACAAGAAGGTTTTGATGTGTAACCACAAGTTTAGAGACGCGAAAAAAAAATTCCAAACAGATTGATATCGAGGCTAGAGAGAAAGTGTTAGGAAAGAGCTTAGCCATAAAATTATGAAAATGAAAAATTCTACAATTTTCGATAATCAATTCTAATGCTAGGGAAAAAAGAGAGAAGCTATCTGAGACGAATTCATACGCTAAATTCACTCGTTCCGATTTGATTCCATGTTATCGCTCTTTATCACATGCAAATGTAACAAGCTTTCTAGTTACGTTTCTAGGATTATCTAGGATTCATGTAACCAGAGAGAGAGAGAGAGAGAGAAAGGGATTTTAACAAAAAACTATAGCGGAAATAAATCGTTCAAGTTTGAAAAAAAAAATGATCGAAAAGTCCTCGAAAGCTAAATATAAGGATGGGGCCTAAGAGTAAGATGGAGAGGACTAGATTCCACACTAGAAATAGGAATAATAAAAACAATTTATCTCTTAAAAAAAATAACACTAGTGAAAATGATTTGGAAGAGTAGTGCTTCAATTATGTATGATTCATTGAATCGAATACAAAATTCTGTCTTTTTGTAACTCAAAAAATTGAGTTTTTTTTCATTCACAGTTCCATTTTTGTCACTTGGAAATAGAGAAGAATCATTTGAACATCTCACTGAACAAATTAGTCATAGTGTTTTTTTTTCATTATTGAAAATGGTGATGATGATTTTGATGAAATGGAATTGAATGAAGAATAATAAATGAAAAATAGAGAAAGAAAATTGAAATAATTCTAATCATTTTTCAAAATTAATTGATTTTATGTTTCTTTCTCCATCAATGAAGCGTACCGTTCTAATTTGATACACCTAAGCGAACGAGAAAGAGGCAAAGAAACATCCACAATGGAAACATCATTGCATTTCTATCATTGCACATCAAAATCATTCAAAACACCTCATACACACTAATCATACTCATCTCAGTACTATTGATGCCATCGGTTACGATTCTAGGCCTGACTCGATGAAAATCATTAGGATAGAATTTAATCGAATCAAATCAATTTCAATTTAGTTGCACTACTTTCCAGTTCTGCCTTTTTCTGAGCGTTTTTGTTTCTAGCCCACACTGTCAACAATGATTCCGTTCTTGAATGATTTTTTTTTTCAATCTCATTTGTCTCTCGATTTGCAAATTGAAAAATGTAATTCTAATAAAAATGGTGAGAATCGAGTGGAAAAGAATCAAATTTATTCTCGATAGGGTTACCAACCGCACAAATGATTTCGATAGTGAAAAGAGATGGTTATGGGTTAGGTAGTTTTTTGTGGGTTCTTGATGCTAACCAAAGAAAAAATAGGGACCCAGTTGCTATTCGGATCCCACTTTCTATCGATATTGTTGGTGATGATGATGATGATGATAATCATTTTTTCCATCAAAACCGAAAATGAAAATCTAAATGAGTCAGTGTATCCGACTGTGGGACGGAAATTGAGTCCGCAATCAAGAATACCAACCGAATCGAAGCTAAACAAAGAAGATTTAGAGATAGAAAGAGGGGCAGATACATTAGGAACTAGTAACTTAATAATAGAAAAAATAGGCAGAAGCAAAGAGACACAATCGATGACATTTAATAACAAATGATTTCCAATCAACAAGCTTTGCAAGTGTCAAACAACAATCCAAATTCTAGAAATTCATTTCCCATTATTGTGTTTGATTAATAATAATAATAATAATAATAATAATAACAAAAATGCGATCGAAGCAATAATAATAGATGATAATCTACTTAAGCTTATTTTTAAGCTTCACTTTCACAATCATAACAGAATCGAAGTTTATAAAATCGATGTGAATCAAAAGGAAGTAGACATCATAGGTTCGATGATTGACATAGGCATCAACGGAGTTTGAAAAAAAAATCCAAACCATTTTCGTTTGAATCAAAAGGATTGTGTTAGAGTTTCAATCATTGATGATGTTTTATCTGACGAAAAAATATCAAAAAGTATTACGATTTAAAAAAAAAAATTACGAAAAAAAACAAACAAAAGCAAATCATCATAAACGCACCAAACCGTAACGAATAGAAAAAAAACAAGCAATTTTTGTTTTTAAAACGAAAAGATAATCTTTTTATCACCTCAAACACACTTATAGCGTTTAGACTCAATCTAACGGTGATGATGATGTTCTGGCAGAGAGAGAGAGAGAGAGAGAGAAAGAATAGCAGATTAGCCAAGCGATGGATGTTTAAATGATCTGCTTAATGATGATGATGGTGTTAGGGTATTATATGGTGGAAGAGCACTACTGAAGCAAACTATTGCAATAGAATAAGGTCGAAGAGATATCGATCAATAAAAATTAATCGTTTCTAGGCCCCGTTTGATGTATTCTCGGTGTAAATTGCATGTGAATTGTTTCGATTCGACATCGAAGAGAAATATCGATATCGAGAATGAATTTCGGTTATGGAACTGCAAGAAAACAAAAACGATTCCCAGTCTCATTTAGGCCCTAGCATCGTTTTGTCATACAAGAACGAATGTGATTAGATTGTGTCTAAAGATACAAAACGAAAAAAGATCAAACGATTGACCACATCTATTTCTTTTGTTTCTTTGATCTCGAAATAGACAATAGATGGATCAATGATGAATGAATGGAATCGAATCATCAATCGCATAGCTATAGGTTCGGTCTACAAAAAGATTAACATCATCAATCTAATTATCTTAAAATCATTGCTAGCTCAAGAGTCGCATTGATATTCAAGAGATAGAGAAGCGTAAGCAAAAATCAATCGAACGACTTTGTTGCGTGCGAAACTAAACTGTCTTTGGATGGCACACGATCACAATGATGCGATATGCTTTTCGTTTTTATTCGATTAACTTAAACGATTCGATTTCGAAATAAAGCAATGGATTTAGGGTCAGAATATATTTCGAACAAATGAAAACGTTTTCGATTACACTCGCATATATTAGAAGGGTTTTTATGAAATTAATCCGATTAACAATCGGTCATTGATTGGATTGCTCGAATTGAAGCTAGAGAAAATTTGATTCAAAAAATTTCAGAATCTCGAAAAGTGTTCCATCTAAATGATTCTCATCATCGTTTCAATGATATTCTACGCCAGCCTACTATTAAGTGATTGATAATTTCGTTAAAAACTTTTCAAAAAGTTAGAAATCAATCCTATCATCATCGGATATGGAAGAGAGAGAGAGAGAGAGAGAGTTTCTATTCCTCTTGAATCGATTTATACGAAACAATTCAACGAGTTGTTTCTCTATGGTACTTAGTTTTTATATTTTGACCGAATAGTTTGAGATAGAAAAAGTGATTAGTTCAGACACTACAATGAATTAGTAGAAACGTTACTATTTTCAATCGTAAACTTTTTTGTTTTCAAATTCAATTCAGAAAAAAATAGCAACAATAGAAAAGAATAGAATCATAACAAAAAAGCGCACAGACAAATGCATTCTGTGTTTCATATTTGGAATGAATTTCAAATTACTTCTCCGTTTGTTTCTTGTTACAATGCAACAAAAAGTGTTTCTTTCAAAATGTTGGGGAAATTAAGGAATGATTCACTACTAGCAATGATTCCCGTTGATCGAATCCGAAAATAGTTTTGATTCCATTCTCTGTTTCCCTAGCACCACTCTTCATTCTCCAAAACTGGAATCAATAAATTAGATTGAAATTTGTTTTCGATTCGAGAGGTGAAAAAAGAGAGAGATAGAGAATTCACAGGTAGATTGTACAGAGAGAGAGAGACTGAGAAGAAACGCGTGCATTGAGAAAATGGAAAAATTTTGACGCCCATCTATTGGTTTATGCGTTTTCTAGCGAATTCATTTGGGACAAAATGAGATTTGTTTTTCTTTTATCGTTTCGTGTTCCTGGGTATTGCTTATTCAGATGCGAAATTGCGAAAAATCCATCCAAGTAGAGATGGGATTTCGTTTTGATCAGACTGAGAAAAAAAATGTATTTTTGACAATCATTTTTGAGATTACAACCAAAAGTAAGAAGATGGAGAGAGAAAAAATAAAATCGAAAGCAAACGAAAACTGTAGTGAGAAAGAAGTCATAGTGGAAGGAATGGTGCATCAATCGAATCAGACGAGATTTTGGAACAGTCCAAAAAGAAAGATTTGTCTCAGAAAAGATTGCAATCAAGTTGAATGGTTTATGATGATGGCAATGTCAAGAATAATGTTAGATGTTGTCGTCGGTCGATTTAATAATTGTAACAATCAAAACAGAGAATAGAAAAAAAAACCAACTCAATACTTTAAACAAAAGACCTTATTGGAACTTTGCTCGACGCTATTCCAATTAAAAACAGCGATTATTATGATGATGATGCCCGAAGCTAATTGAACGATGACAATTGATGCATAAAAAAAAAGATCTAGAATATTCTCTATCTGAATCCTGACAATCTGATTCATTCAAGAGCATATTGATCTCGATGACTATCGATGATGATGTTTCGAAAAGAAAAAAGAGAAAAAGCTAATCATTTTGATATTTTTCTATTGAAACATTTCGAAGAGAAAGAATTGAATGGAATGTTTCAGATTCAATCAAACTGATTTTGAAACTACAAACCAAGAGAGCGAAGAGAAAGAGATGTCACAAACATTCATTTAAACATAGCGAATAATCGAAACAAATTATTTGATGGATCGGTGTAAATTCTTTGTCAATCATTGAAATCATTTGAAATTCCATCATATTGCATCAATAGATTCGATGCACTCTTGAGCATTGGTCTCAATCGATGGTGATTTTAGTGCTAATCGACAACAATCAAATCGATTTTGATCCATCATTCTGTTATCTAAATCAGGAAGAATAATAATAATTATTTTTTGGAAGTTTGTTCGGATGAAAATCACTAATGACAGTTTCATAGTCATTGTTATCGAGACCACTAGGTCCGATGTTACAATTATCAATTTTTGAGAAGAAAAAAACTTTCAATGAAGGCAACAAAATGATTTGTAGGGCGATTCTTTCGTACATTTCAACATCAATGGCTTGAACAAAATATGATGGCCAATTTATAGATGCTCAAGATTCGATAAGAAAAGATTTCAAACTTCGCTCTTTTCAATCTGGTTCTAGGTCTAGGATTTTCTTCTTCGTGTTTCTCAAAATCACCAAAATAACAATGACTGAGAGAGAAATATTGGCAAAATGATGGAAAGTCCAAAGGAGGATGGGACATTTATTTTACATGGATGAATTGATTCTAAATAGAATACCAGAATCTTTTTCTCGTAAACCAGAATCGAAATCGCAAAGAAGCAAAGTAGCGAGCAAAGAAAGACATAGTGAAAAGAATGGATTCGGGTTTTGTCCACCATCACTAACAGTGACCATCGTCATAATAATTTTGAAGAGCATTGAAATTATTGAGAGCAAATTGAATTAGATTTTGCATGAGTGAATTCGTCTACGATGAAATCTACGCGAAACAGACAACAACAATAACAAAAAATAAGAATAATAATAATCGAGGGGAGAAAGCAAAACAATGACAAAATGATGATAAAAAAAAAGACCAACCATAGTGAGGATAATAATAATAATAATAATAATCTAGGTCTTGGTCTTAAATGATCATTGGTGATGGCGACCATTTTGTCTCATTACTTTCTCGCGTATCTGGTCCTAGTATGTGTGTGCTTGCATGCTGCTCGATGAGTTTAATGATCTTTGATTACCGTTCGTAGTGTTGATGATTTTGAGGAGAGAAGAAGGAAGTGTTCTTCCTTTCAAGATGGAACAGAATCAAAGAAAACCGTTCCCGTTTCCGAAATGTTACAGAATAACAGAGAAGAAGTTATAAGAACAAACGATCGGTGCTTCGGAAATTTTCTTATCGGGTATCGGTTGCAAAAAAAAAAAAAAAGAAAATTCTAGGCCTTGATCATCAAAGTGTAAACAATCTTGAAATGAATGAGAACAAAAAAAGCAAAAATATGGTCTTCTGAGCGAGATATTTTATCTATCTTTTTTGAACAAAACCAAAAAAGGGCGAAGCTTCCAACAAGAATAGATCGGTCAACTTGATCTACAATTGTGGACGTTTTGTGGAAAATCAAACAGAGAGAGAGAGAGAGAGAGAGAGAGAGAGAGAGAGAGAGAGAGAGAGAGAGAGAGAGAGAGAGAGAGAAACAATTAGATTGGTTCGAATCGAAACAAAAACAACAATGAGAGAGAAATGTCGAATTATCGAAAATACTAATTCTGCTTGGTTAATTTTGTTCTCCTTCTGTTTTTTTTTGTTCCGTAGACCAAAAATATCGTTGCTTCATTCTTCTTATTATCGATGTTCCACTTTAATCATTAATAATCGATTCTGTTTTTGTCTCTGTTCAATGAAACTTAGTTACTGAATCTTTGTTGTCAATTTTTCCATTGACAAGCTCGTTCGAAGAGTGGACATTGAACAAGAGTTTCTTAGGAAGTTTCAAAGGAATCCAAGCCACCAAACTTCGATTGATGATGAATCGATAAAGGTCAGAGACCCGATTCAATCAAAATAAATAAATTTGAATATTTCAGGCAATCAATAAATGAAAAAAAAATCAAGATGGCCTTAAAACTGCTTAGGATTTGGAAGAAGGGCAAAAAAACAATAAAATGAAAGCGAAAAAGAAAACATTGAGCCTAGAATCATTTTATTCTCTTGGGAAAATTCATTCTATGTTATTACATAGCTATCTATTTTTTCGCTTTTTCGTTTGCGCCTATGAAAACATTGAATCTGTGATCGAAAGAAATTGGATCAATCGATTTTCGGAACGAATCGTTTTATTATGTCTCCTCTCTAGGTTTGTTTTGATTAAGATTTTTTTTTTTTGAAGTGGCCATAAATCTGTTTCGAGCATCACACACACACACACACACACACACCTAATTCACGCTTTTTTTCTACTTTCGGATGGATGGCCTTTGGGATCACACCAGTGACACACACACACACACACACACACACACTCGATATGAATATATTCTTGACAAAGAATAAAATAAATGAAATGAAATCAAAACACACAAATAGACACAAATGAAAACCAGTAGGAATCAAGGACCACAGCTGAATATGTAAAGCCTTCAGGGATGATTTTGGATAACGATAATGCTTTCGAAAATGTCCGCATCTCTCTTCTGAGTTGAGTTTCTAAGAATCTAAAGGAAAACAATCAAGGATTATGAGAATGAGAGAAAAAAGATGATTGTTTTATACAAAAATAAACAATTCTTGAAATAGAAATGATTTAAATAGCAGAAGAGAAACGAGTGATAAGAGATAATAAGTTTACACATTGATATTACACAGCGTTGTCCGTTGTCTGAATAGAAATACCTAAGCTAGTTAGTCACCAAACTGACGATCTTATTCGGTTTAACTTCAGTTTTTTTTTTTTTTTTTGATATATTATTTCAGATTCGAGATGTGTGTAGCCAGTAGCGAAAGCTTAATAAATCGTATCATATTATAATCTATCTTACGATAAGATAAAAAGTAAACTTCGTGTTGCCGTAGAGATTCGATTTTCTTCTCTCTGGTGTTTGGACAAAGAATCTAAAAGTCCAGAGTCAAGAAAGGTACTGATTGAATGCAATAAGTAAGGGCGAGAAGAAAAATCGAATTAATTGAAACTTGATGGATTTTTTTTTCGAAAGAAAAAAGAATTGTTTGTAATGTGAACTGATTGTTGGACTCAAATGATATTCTTTCGGACAAGGGTCAAGTTTTTCATCGAGATTAATCGGATTTGAAAATGAAGAAAAATGATTTCTGTGTTCATTGCAAACATATTCGATGGAATAGTAATAGCTAGAGGAGAGGATTAGTTATTTCGCTATTGTACTTATTCTTTAATATGGAATGAAAACAAACACCGAAGAGCATTGTCGTAGAGAAATGAATAAGTGAATCGAATTCAAACTCGATTCATTCAGACAAACAGCGATTGAATTATTTGATTTTCGCGATCGCAAATTTCCATCTAAAAAAATGATAATGTTCCAAGATAATGGCGATGATGGAGAAGGAGAAGGTAGCGATGGACTAGAACATCTCGATCATCATCATTATCATTCTATTGATCGATCGACATCGAAATCAATGGAACACGATCAAAATGGCATCGAATACCTTGTTTGTCTATCTACGAAATCAATCAGTGAAATCAAATTTGTTCAATCGGAAATGAGAAAGAAAAAAAAAGAAATGTTTTATTGCTTAAATGGAAGCGAACAAATATCTAAGATGTTATCGTCAATGATGATAACAATCGTCATCAATATTTTTTTTTGTCAAAAAAAAAATTTAATCAAATTCAAACACTTCCACATGAGAATCTATATTCGAAAAAAGAGAGGGAGTGTTTTTTTCTCATTACATCACCATCGCTCTTTGTTTGTGGAAACAAATCGATTTAGTTCCGATCATTCAGATCAAATGAGAGAGAGAGAGAGAGAGAGAGAAAAGAAGCAAAGAAAATGGAAGGAAGAAAAAAATTATAATTTTGAAGATCGAAATCAATTTGATTACAAACAATTTCTGGATTCAACACACACACACACACACACACACACACATTGATACAATCAAACTATTCAACAGATTTAACAAAAGATTTTCGATTATCAGCTATCTCAAAAAAAATTTGAAGAATAGTTTCCACAGAGAGCTAAAAGAGAAGATAATCGAATGAAAATTTCGATCACAATACATTCATCAATGCAGTGTGATCGATTAGATTCTAGCATTTCTTTCCTCGCTCTCGTCTAGCATTCTGAAACGATTCGATCTAGGACTCGGTATTGTAGCTTAAAAAAAGCACTTTAATAATCAAATTTGATGTTCGAGGCACAAAAAATAGGAGAAGAGAATTGAAATCGGAGGGACCGTTTGAGATGATTATGATTATTATTATTTTTATTATTATTATTATTCTACTATCTTGAATCTGATGCTTTATTTTTTTTTTCATCTCCAACGCATCTCTGTTCATCTTGATTGCTGTGTTCCAGCAGCCTTTTTGATTGAAAATCCAGAATATTCTTTTCTGTGTGTGTGTTTTTTTTTTGTTGATTGATGTCACGTTTAATTATAGAGTTTGTTCTTTGGCCAACTGTCATCATCATTCGTTCCATTAGCTCGAATGAGAGGCCCAGAGAAAGTATTGAGCAAAGTGTTTAAACTTCGACATGGAATTCGATTCATAGTTAGGACAATACGTCAATAAATCGCGAATCCGAAAACGCACAGCATTTATTCACTACTCGATCTCAACCCCAAGATTAGGAAACAAAAGGGAAATTTAAAAGCGGATTTTTTCGAAAAACTGGACTGGAACTATGAAACATAACATGGAAATGATAGACGGAGAAAAAAAAATGACTGATTGATTTGAAGGCCAAAAAAAAAAAATGAATCGCTTTGAATTAGCTGTATTATTATTACGAAAACAACCAATCCTTTGACTATCGGATTCCAAGTTTTCACTAGAAAAATAACAGCAAAAATTATGATGAAGACAAAAAGGAATGGAAAGAATTATTTTGAAGGCCCCATCCTAACCGATACAACTGAGAAACGCTTGTCATCCGAAGCATTCTAGACAGATAATCATCCGAATGCTTCCAAAATTTAAGCAAAAGAGAATTAGATTCAAAAATTCTTTCTACAGACTATTCCATCATCTTTCATCGGATCAAGACAGATAGACAGACAATGTTTGCTCCAGAGATCAGATATAAGAATGCATTCGTATCATTCTTAACAATCAGCATTGTTCGAAATGATTGTTCGCTATGCTCGGAATATCACGAACAACACGAGAGAATGGTGTTTGCTGTGAGAAGATAGCAACAGAGAAGAAAGAGAATCAAATTTGATAACGAAGATGATGATGATGTGGACGATTTTATCTCCGAACCAAATGATGCTTGAAGAATTCGAAACGGAAACAATCGGATTGAATTTTATCAAATTAATAAATTATGAAAACTTGTGAATGACAAAAATTTTGGGGTGTGCGGGTGTGTCCAGAACGATCCTCCTCCTCTTCCTCTTCCTCATCATCATCATCATCATCGTCGGAGAATTTCGGAACGATTCAATACTTTAGAATTGATCGGATGTAAAAGAATGGGAGCAAGATTTTGTGACCAAGTGATGAAAATTCAAGTCGATTTACGAGTGTGTGTGTATGTTTGTGATGCTCACGATTGAAAAAAAAACAATTTGGCAAATGAGAAAATGAAATTTTTTTTTCTTCAAAATATTTATGAAACAGTGGAAAATTTCAGTTTGTGTAGAATCGATGCTATTATTTTGAATGAATTATGATAGGGCTAGAATGAAAAAAAAGGCATATCTTTTCTGCGTTTGGCAAGTGTTACATTTTTTTTCCAGAAAAGAGTTATTGATGATACGAATTGAATTTGACAGCAAAAATAAGAACCCTAATTTTTTGCTGGGTTTTGTGTGTTGTTTTGAAACTAAGCAGAAAAGAAATCATAGTCAATGCATAACGGAAAAAGTGACATTATCAACCAGAACCAAAACAAGCGAATAGAGAGAAAAGAGGAGGGATCTATTCGCTCCTAATGAGTCATTCGTTTGCTACATTCTAATTTTACAGGTTCCATTTGGGCTCATTTTTTATCATTGAAGCAAAATGTGATCCACTTCACAAGGAGTTAGGAAGAAAAAAATGGATCAAATTCATCGAATGTTCGGAGCTGACACGATAAGATTAAAAAAAACACTGGTAACCGTAAAAGGCTATCAAAGAGAAGCAAGCTAAATGATCCGAAATGAAGAAATAACTCCAAACCAAAAAAAAAAACTATCCATTTGAGGCAATTGATAGGCTTAATTGTGAAACTCATCTCTTAGTTTCGAAGCAAATTTTCTAAGTGAGCATAATGCGCAATCTGAAATGCAATCCAAAGCAATGCAAATTGATTTTTTTTTTGCTCGAGATTAGAAGTAAGATTGATTCTAATAGTGAGATATGATGATGGCTATGATTGTTTGTCTCTTGTTGTCTTACGCTTAAGAATTGCAACAAAGTTGATTGAAAATGGAGAGATATCCAAACGGAGTACGCATCAACGAACAGTATACAGCTGCAAAAAAAAAGTGAAAGGATACAAGGATGCAAAGATGTGAAACAATTCTAATTATTCAATTATTGCATCTTTTCTCTGACGATGATGATGATGATGTTGATGATGACACAGAATACTGATGGGATTGTGGATAGAGACAACGTACACTCACATAAACCGAATTAATGTAATAGAAAATTCAATTATCAAATAATTTATTAATTATGGAGAAAAGTTTCCTTCGAATATTTTCCTTGCTAGTTCTAAGCGTTTCAGCAGGAGTATCCTCATTATAGGATCATCCGCTGAGTGGGTGGATCGATGTAGGAGAAAAAAAATTCAGCCATCTTTGATTCGTTGAGAAAAATTGGAATTGAATCGTATAATAAAAAGAGAGAAATCAATGAATCATAGAGAATATTTGCAAAGGGAAAATTTTCGAACTCTCATTCATCATATTGAAGAATGGCGTTGTATTTTTTTTTTCCTTATTCTCCATTCCCTTGTTCGAAGCACAAAAAAATGATTCAAAGAGTGAGACGAGAATGAATAGATTGATGATCGTCTTATGTAATTTCATCATCGAGAAAAAAAAGAGGGTCTTTCTATTCGATGCTTTTAAAAGTGTGAAATTATTAAGGACAATAGAATGACTGATTTCATAGAGTTTTGCCGCCTGGTCACTAATAATCACTTCAGTAATAGTCGCGTTAATGTTCGATATGGTCATCTTTATTGTTGCCAAGCGTTGGAGCGATTCGGTTCGAATACATGACCGGACCCGACCAGCCATCCCAAGAAGAATAGAAATGGGAAATGTTTGATTTCTTTTCTATCGAAGTAATTTGAGATGAGTAGATAAAAGAAATGATTTTTTACTTTCGACACCCGATTCGAAAAAAAAATGAATGGTCCATTTTGGATCCATTCGTTCTAAAATAGACAAGCTAGTTACCAAACAAAAAAAGTGATAATATAGCTTGTGAATGAATGAATAAATAGAATAGAGAAAAATCGATCATCAATTTTAGATCTTCGATTGTAAATACAAAAACAAAAATATTAGATTAAGAAGAAAAGAAAGATAAATCGAGAAGGAAAATGAAATGATCATCAAACTTCATCGCTGGCTAACAAATCCCAAGCAATGATAAAGATGGATCACTACGAGAGAGTGATGATAAGCGTAGAAAACTATCGAAATTCGAATCGATTAGTGACCGATGATAAGAATGGAGAAGGAATTCCAAGAAACAATCAAATATAAGATCAAATCGAGAACGAGAACCCTAAAACTAGAATGTATTAGAAAAAAGCAAAGAAGTCAAATGTAATTGAAATCAAACTGAAACTAAGAGAAACTAAGAAAAGCGAGTTGAATTTTTTTCCCGAAAAAAATGTGATCAATCAGATTTGGCAATGGAACATTATAACGAATGCGAGATTCATATTCGATCAGATTCTAGATTCTAAACCAATAATAGCAGTGATTATGAAGATGATAGTAATGATGATGATGGTTACAATGATCAACAACAAATGAAATCTTCCCAACGAGAGTTGAAAGAATTGGTGATTGCTTTCAATGCGTCTGGAAGAACGGGAGAAAAAAAGAATAGAGAGATATTAATGAGCTTAGATTCATAAAGCTATCCAATCAGCAATCAAATCGAGGCCTAGAATCGATAGAAATCAGAAAATTTATGATTACTATTGATTGTGGTAGCATTCTTTTTTTTTCATTGCGGTACATTTGGTTCGTTGGAACCGAATTCCAAACTATCGATACACACAGACACACAAAACGCCCGTATTGTAGTGGAGAAAAATCGTGGGGAAAAAAACTAATCAGATCAGATTCAATTAATTTTTCCTTTCAATTCTATGTGGAGAATTTGTTTTTTTCTTCTTCGCGTTTGTTTAGTTCCATTTGGATCGTTTTGATTCTACATTCCATACATCACTGAGCAAAAAAAGATTAATTCAATTAGCTCAAAATGATTCTGCTGGACAATGTTCGAAGATGGTTTGTGATGGAATTTTGGGGCGAGAAAAGCTTATCGAAACTTTTTTAATCGAAGAATCGGAGACGATCACTCGACAAAGAGAAGTACCAGCGGAAAAAAAATGAATAGATAAATTGTGATCCACTCTCGAGCCCACACAGAACATCTCAACCTAGCAAATTAGAAAAAGGTGGAGAACAAACAAAACAATTCGTCAAATTGAATCGAAAATGAAACTTTTCTTCTCGTTCAATAGCTTCAATTCATTCATCTGTTCATTCAGCGAAGAAATTCGAGCTATTTTTTTTTGTCTGCGAAGAAATCCCATTAAACAGAATTCAATCGGAATCGAAACAAGGAGAAAAGAAAGCATTATGTCACCTATCGCCTTCTCTAGAAACCAAAGTAAGCCACAGAATAATCCACAGAATTTTGCTGAGATCTTTTTATTAGACAGTAATCAGTAATTTATTATTCTTTCGAAACAAAAATGTAAGCAAAAACTCAATGCAAATAGCTATATAAAGCTATTGTGAGAGAAGAAAGGATTGTGAATTGAATATTTTTTTTTTCAAAATAAAAAGATGTTTGGAATAATTCTCAATGGGACTTGAGGAAAACATCAAAAACAAACACTGAATTTAAAACAAAAAAAAAAACAAAACTTATCATTTCAAAAATGGCGTCGACAAAAGATCTAGTCTAGTCACAAATTCGAAATTCTCTCCGATATTCCAAGTCTCTTGGATATTTTCAATAGCAATAATTTTAGTGCTGTCAAATTTTGGTTGATTTCGCTCTGCAACTGAAGAAATTGTTTTCATCAAGCTAATGCCTGAATTTCTCTTCTAGCCATTGTCGACTGCCATTGTCGACCTAATCATCTATTCTCTTGTTTTATTTTCTTCCGCAGAATTTCATTATAAATTTATATAAACTTGGGATGTGTTCTTCTCCAACAAAAGTACATCGAAGCAAGAGTGATCAACATTGCGATCACTTGAATTTCCGATTATCCATTTTGAACTTGATGATGATATGAAGGATGAAGGATCAACAAAGTTAATACCAAATGGTAATTTTTTTTTTGCTCTGTTTCAGAATTAAATTATCTATTAGTCTCTCTTTAGATTAAGATGGAAGAAAAAGAATAAAGAGAGAATGGAGAGAAAGTCAAACAAATAAATAAGCCTTTGATTGTTGAAATGATGAAACTTTTTCTACATTGAATCAACATCATCATCACTGGGACAAGAATCTTTTTGTTCGATAAAAGTCAAGCTAGGCTTTTTCATTCGTTCCACTCTCATTACTAAGATATGGACAAATGAATGATTTTGATGAAAGAAAACTAGAATTTAGTGGAATATTTCGATTCGATCTGAAAATAATCAATCTATTCATTCGACCATAGTACTTAAATGAACTCTCATCGAATCAATTTATTTCGTTGTATAGAAAAATAGAGAAAATCAGAATAATTAGCTCACAGATGTGGACCGAGAAATTCGAGAAAAAAAGATTCGAATGCGGGATTAGAGAATATTGTGGGAAAAGAACAGATTCGATGACTGATTGATAATCAAATTGTTCCAGATCCATCGGTAACCGGATCGAAAGTGTCATTTCGAATGTTTTCAAAAAAAAAAAAACACAAAAAAAATTGAATTAAACTTTGTTTACAATCTAGTAAGATTGTTTGTACATCGATATCAAAATGAAACGATCCATAGGCTAAGAAAGTGGAAGAAAATTTCAAATTTTAAAATATTTTTTCCTCACAAATTTCCCCCCAATCTCTCTGTTACGATTTGAATGCACGGCCGAACAGTGTTTGGTGATGGATCGACACCAAAAAGTGTCGTTGAGAAAGGAGAGAGAGAGAGAGAGAGAGAGAAAATTTAAAATTCAAATTTTCTTCGCCACAAACTTGTCTCGGTCTCTTGTTTGAAACGATTTACATCTTCAATCCAAAAAAAAAAAAAAAATAGAAAAAAAAGAAATAGAAAAAAAAAGAAAGAATCGATATGTTTAATTTTTTAAAATTGTGGTCTACTTTTTCTAAAAATTTATGGTTTTGCTAACCCAAACAGAAGAAAGAGAGAGCGAATTAAAAATAAATCACTAAAGTAATCGAAAATGATTGATTCGATTTGGATCGCAATATTTTTATTATTTTAATATTCTCATTTTTTTTGGGTAGAGGGCTCAAAATAATCTCCCTTCAGAATAGGCGATATTGATTCAATCGGAATCATTCATGTGTTTGTGTTCATCGATTTCAAGTGAATCAATGTTTCTGAAAATTAACTCCAAAATGATCATTTCAAATCGTACTTTTCATAACCGTATGATTTCGTATGCCTCGTAATACTATCCCATTTGACAGATGAATATAATAAATAGTACAAATAAATAATTTTATATATTTGCTGATTTTGAATTTTTAAAGAAAGAGATTCATTATGGTGGATTCATTCATTCATTCATAGAAGCAAGAAAAAAAGAAAGTTCTCGAATTCTATTAGAATGCTGTATAATTAGTACTAGTGTTTATAAATGAAGAACTGAGAACTGGAGAATTCTATGGAATTCCATTCTTATTGCAAAGAATTGTTGCAATATTGGATAGCAAACGAACCATTCTAGAATTCAAAGCATGATCTGACTTTTGTTTTTTTTTCGTTTGAATCAAATCCTAGCCAAACGCGATTGAGATTGAAAGAAATCTATTGAAAAAAAATTCAAAGATTGAGATTCAACGAAGCTAAATTTTAAAAGATTAAAGATGTATTTGAGATTGTTTTGAAATCTTTTCTAATTCTTTCTTTGATTTAAGATTCGATGTTTGATTGAAATGGAAAGAAAGAAAACTTAAATTTCGTAAACAATCAAAATAGATCTAGATCAGAAATACCCGAAACGTTTCCTTTTTTTTTTTTTTTCGTCTAATCGCATCGTCAGCTTCGTTTTTTATTTTTTTCGTTTTTTTTTTCAAGTTAAATCTCTTTTTTTTTTTTTTTTTGATTTCATCTAGACCAAAACTATAAACAAAAAAAGAAAAAAACGATTCCAGTCACAATCACATAATCCTTTACTTTAGATCGAATTCCGTCCCGGATCTGATTTCATTTAGAGCTTGGAAAGAAAAGAGATTTCATCATCAATATCTATTCTCGATCTAGTTACGCTATTTTAAGGCTGGAACAATATTAAATGTTCTATCGATTGCAAACAACAATGAAAATAATAATAATAAAGATTGTCAACAAATGGGATAGTTTAATCTCTGTCTCTTTGGCCATTTTTTTTTCGATTCAATCAAAGAGAATTAATCAAATCGATACAATTGGAACAGAATGGAAGAACGATGAAATTAGATGGAATCTATAATAATTCACCATTTCACAAGAAAGAGTGAAGAGATAGAGAGAGAGAGAGAGAGATTCATAAAATCATTTTGGATCGATAGCTAATGATTGTGAAATGAACATCATCTTTCATCGCTCCCTAGATATAAAAAAATAGAATAGATTAAATGTAAAGAATGAAGTATTTTTTATCCATTTCTTCACACTGTTTATAGATTTGATTTTGTTTCAAAACAAACACATTCATTTGACCTAAGATCTTGAAAAATATCCAAGCTACAATCTAGAGTCCAGAGTGTTGAGAAAACATAATCGATTGGAAAGAGAAAAAGAGCCCAAAGAGTAAGTAAAATCGATCGAATCGAAGTTTCAATGACGGAAGAGAAGTGACGCCAGAGAGAGAGAGAGAGAGAGAGAATGGTCAATCAATTGGGACCAAATTCCGAATGAGTAATGATGATGAGATGACCATCGTAGAAGAGAATGAAAAAAATAAACAAAAAAAAAAGTGTCAACAAGATAAATAGACCTTGCTGGCTATCTTTCGAAGAAACGGGAAAAAAATCTTCGACAAAAACAGCAACAACAAGAAAAAACAATGAATCTTTTTTCTCGCAGCAAAAAAAAAAAAGAGCCAAATTCTTAGAAGTAATAAGAATCATCACAACGAGATGATAATACATCACTGTGAATCGTTTTAATAGAACAACAAATCGATTTTGAACGAATAATTTTTTTTTTTCATCTCCATTGTGGCACAAATTATTTTTGGTTTGTGTGCGGCGTGTGTGATTCGGTCATCGCTTTGTCTTTTTTGTTGCAAATTTATAAAATATCATACGAAAAAAGAAAGTACAATTTGAAGATTTTTCGAAAAAAATGAGGCCAAATAAATTCACCCTTAAACCAAAGAGAGCAGAAAAAAACAAAAAAAAAAAAACGATTAATCGAGAACGAACAAAGAGAGGGGTAAGTACCCGAGTCTTGAAGAGATCCATTTGTTTTTGTTTCTAGGTCCTAGCTTATTCGTTCTTTTTGTTTTGAGTTTTTTATTGTTTTCGCTTGTTCCGTTCTTGCACAATAACAGAATCGTACTCTATCGTAGCTTATTGATTCTAATTGCTTTCAACCAATTAAGAATAGTCTTACTGTTTGTTTTGCAGTCGAACTTTCTTCCTGCAATCGGATCCATTGCTCTTTAGCCAAGTTTTACTACCATTTAAATCTTTTCAGAGAGATGAAATTCTAGATTTGTCGTTTCGATCCAATCATCATTCTCGTTTGCTGTTTATCGGTCATTCTCTATTCCATTCATTATATTTAATTATTTAGCAGTTTAACTTTTTCATTCGAATCTCCATACCAGAGTCGTAAGAATAAAATCGAAACAGCTTCAAACAGTTTGTTTGTATGCAAAATAAGCAACAAAATGCGAAGCAGAAGATTTAATCGTAACGATAATTGAAACAACGAAACTAGAAGAAAAAATTAAGCAAATAAATTTTGACTAAACAAACACATCGTCAGCAATGAGGACAGAATCGGTGCAGAGAGTGTTCCAAAGATTGATCCAATCTTCTTTTGTTTTTTGTTTTTTTTTATTCATTTCGAGTTCCAAAGTTATCACTAATGCATTTCGAAATGGGATAAAGCGAGAAGAGAGAGAGAGAGAGAGACAAACAAGAAATATCAGACCAGAGACAAATGAATGCCTTTGTTTCTGATGCCTGGTTCTGACGATGATGATCAAATCAATTCTAAATTATTCTAAGCTGATTATGAATATTTCAATCCGATGCAAATCTTGATTGATAGTAATGAACATTTCATCTCTCAATAAAGAGAGCTAACCAGAATGAAACAGAATGGAATGGAATGGATCAAGCAAGAGTTGAAAGGAATGGAGAGAGAGGGAAAATTTTGAGAAGTACCATTCAAAATAATTCGTTGTGAATAATATATATAAAAAAAATGATAATAACGAAGCTTTGGAATTATCGAAGAGCTTCGAGAGAAAAAGATCAGCTTTTTTTTATGCTTTTTTAAAAGCGATTTTTAGATTTTCTCAACGTTTGCGCTCGACTCGTAATTTTAAAAGTTCAATTTTCAACAAAAAAAAAAAAAGAATGAATCTTTAGGAATCGATTGGAATCTTTGGCCTTCGTCTATCTGTTTGCTATCAATGAATTCTGTGAAATGGAAAATTCTTTGATAATGGAATGGAAGAAAAAAATCTACGAAATCTTGGCTATTATTAGTAGTAGCAAGTTGAGCAGTCAATCAAATCGGATCTTGTCGTTCTCCATCCCTCTTGTTCGATAGATTTCGTACCAAACAAGAATGAATGACAACAAGATCAAGTCCACTCCCAATCACCTTTTTGATTTTGGGTGCTGGTTGTGATGAATACGAAAATTCTTTTAGCATCTCATTCATTTCATAGCGTAAATCCATCCAATCAAACAATGAGAATTATTTTCAGATTAAAATTCGTTCCAAAGAGAATTCTCAGAAAATAGTCGAAATAATGATGGAGGGTTGAAAGTGTAACAACGGGCAGGTGGGTCTAATTATGGATCAAAACAGTGATGTTAAGAGAGAGAGAGAGAGAGAGATGGCGAAATGTCGAAATTTGATATGCAGAAGATAGAAGTTCTTTTCGTTTCATAATTCGATGTCTAAAAGATTATTGCTTTCCCCTCATCCCCGCACACACACACACACATACGACAAATAATGGGATTCCGATCGAGAGAGACTAGTCGAATGAAAAACGTTTGATCCATCAAATATGAATCATTAAATTAGATAGCACAAGAGAGAGAGAGAGAGAGAGAGAGAGAGAGATGAAGAAAGCGTAGAGAAATTTCCAGAGATAAATTTCGAAACATTCAATTAGGGAAAAAATGCAAACTAGAATTCATCCGTTTTGACTTCAATTTTTATGGCGAATTCTTTCGGAGAAAAAAAAATCCGATCTTTCCAATCAGATTCAATTCAAATCAAAATCAAATCAAATCAAATCAGATCGGATCGGTGTTGAATCGAAAATCACAACCATCGTTACAGTTACACAGAGCTGAGCAATACATTTACAGTTTGAAGTTGCGATCTTGTTCTTGTTCTCTTCTCTTCTCCATCGGAATGAAAAAAAGAGTAAAGAAAGAATAGAAATGTGTGGTGGGTGTGTGATGAGCGATTCATAGTTACACACAAAGGTGTATTATCTGCGGTGTGGGTAGAATCATCTCGTGGAATGATGATTGAAATCAAAGATAAAGAGGAATTGGTTGATAAAAAGAAAGGAGAGAGAAAGATAGCAAGAGAAAGAGAGAGAGAGAGAGAGAGAGATGATTTGAATAAATCAAATAAACTAGATCAGATTCTAATTTAATTTAATTAGATTAGATAAATTGAAAACAAATACACTAAACACACACAGACAGACAATAACAACAATATTCTAGTCATTTTGTTCTTGTTTTTCTCTATGGCTCCATAGATAGATGGATAGATAGATAGAAGAGTGTGTGTGTATATGTGTGTTCCTGGAATAGATTGTTGAAGAGAAAGAAAGAGAGAGATGGAAGGAGAAATAGAATAACCAGGATTTTTTTCGCTTCGTTCGTTGTCTGTGATGTGTTTGCTGTCAGTGAAGAAAAAAGATTTCCCGATTGACAAGAACTAAAAACTTCAAGCGAACGAATCGAAGAATCGAAATGATGAGATCTCTCTCTCTCTCTCTCTCTCTCACATCCCGAATAAAGTTCAGAGAATAGAGAGAGAGAGAGAGAGAGAGAAAGAGATGATGATTTTGTTTCAATCAAAAAGAAGAAGAAAAAAAATTATAACAGAGTGCTCTTTCGCTCGATTGAATTTTTTCATTTCGTTTGTGTTTCAGGAAGCGGCGCGATGGTGGTGGCGGTGGTCGTGTATTGAACACTGTATTCTCGATGAATGGAGAGATATTAATTTCGATTGCCAGAATCAAACGTAGGGAGAGAAAATCAAAGTAAACAAAGAAATCTGAGAATCTAATTAATTTTGTTTTCGTTTGCTATTTTCAATCAGAATTTTTTTTTTTGGCAAAAAAGAACTAAATTCACCGCCAGCGCACCGAATGAACTCGTACAGAGAGAAACGAATCTAAGAAAAGTAGACACCGAGAGAGAGAGAGAGAGAGAGAGAAGGACAAGGAAAATCAAATAAATTTTATTCTATTATTACACTGCCAAGATTCGATTTTGTTCTATGTTCTCATAAAAATTCAAACATTTCTCCTTAATTGGAAATGAATGATAATATTCTCGATGAAAAATTGAAAAAAAAATAATTTGTACCAAAGATATGTGGGAATAATTTTCCATCCAAATGAATCCATTTCGATGGATCAATCTTTGGATTTCAATCAACTCATTTCGAACAACTTTGGAGCAAAAGAAGATGATAAGATGTTAATGACAATAATCGAAACTCTAATTTTCCCTCTTCTTTGATCACACACACAATCATCAAACACCCACGTACGTTTAGAATGAGATAATTGAATGAGAAATTCAATGCTCTCAATCGAGCGAAATTAATTGCACTACTAATTGTTTTGAATCTCGATTTAGTTCGAAGTAAATTATGGCAATCGATCGTAAAAATATCTCTCCTTATTGCCCTCAAGTGATTGAATGTGAAATGGATTGACTAGATTCGATCTGTATGGTATCGTTTGCAAGAGAAAATCCATCACATTTGTCAACACTCGATTGAATCGAATTGGATAACATCATAAAATGGTCATCTATTCTCCGATGGACAACAATATGATTGCTTCTTATTACATAACAATTAACATCATCATCATCATCATCATAAATTCTAATCCATCAACATAGAATGAATCACTTGAAGGAATTTAGAGGTTCCTTTCTTTATGAAATTGTTCAACGAAGATGATGATGATGATGATGTGTCTATCAAGGCGAGTCAGAAGTGCTGAATAATCGAACATAATAGTCTCCAAGAGACTATGATTTCATGTTGGCTATTATCGAGAGCCAAATCACACGACCATACAACGTAGAGCAAGAGAGAGAGAGAGAGAGTTTGATTATTTGGCCAGTCTTGTTGTGGCACGTGCCTTTAGAGATATTTCCTCTAATCGAACAATATGAACGGAAATTTTTAGTTTTTTTTTCATTGTCGATAATCTAAAAGAGAAAAAAAAGAGATGAAACAATCGGAAATCTATGTGAATGAAAAATTGGACCTAGCAAAATTCAAACAAAAAAAAATTTCCTTTCTCCCAATGAATACTTGTCTATGTTTTTCTTCCTTCATAATGGCGATGACACGCCACGTGACTCCGTTACGAAACTATATTCTTTTGACTGAAAAATTCCAATAGCAACGATCGAAAGGAATCCTAGCTTTCTTCTCTCTCTCTCTCTCTCTCCCTCCTGGTATATTTTCATTTTTGGATGCAAAAAACTCTATTCCGTTCTGCCACAAACACAAACGCGCGCACACAAACATTGGGGAAATCTCTGTTATATTTTCATTTCATCGAACGAAAAAACACATCAAAATGTGGAAGAGAAGAAAAAAGTACCTTCTTCCTCTATGATCGCCATTCTCTTTGGTACAGATTCAAGAGAGAGTATAACTTGATCAATGAGAATGCCGCGCATCTTATCATTGATTTTATATTGCAAAATTTTGTTTTTTTTTCAATTGAATTTTTGCGATTTCTATAACCAGAAAAGAAAATAAAGAGGACTAATTTTTCTCTCTCGCTTCAACGATGTGGCGTTTTCAATTTAAAGAAAATTCCAATTTCCTTCCCCCTCTATCTCTCTCTCTCTCTCTCTCTCTCTCTCTCTCTCTCTCTCTCTCTCTCTCTCTCTCTCTCTCTCTCTACAATTTTCTTGGTTCAACTAAACTACTAAACAGTTCAGTTGCAATGATTCTGAGTCTAGGAAAATTCGAGGAAAAAAAGCAGTCGAGTTAGGAAAATAAACAGCAAGGTAAGATAGAGAGAGGTGAGAATAGTTATCGATCGATCGATGACCGTCACATAGATCAAGAGATAGATAGAGAGATAGAGTGTAGCATTTAGCGAATCTTAACGCAGACCGTACATCATCCACAACAGCATCAGAGATATAGCTCATTGAGCGAACGAAATTTCCAGAGATAACGAGAGGGAGAGAGAGAGAGAGTAAGTTCTTCAGTGGAAACTAAGAAATTCAACTAGAAAAATGACCATTCGATACAGAGAGAGAGAGAGAGAAAATTTATATTTTTCCATTACTCCATTTCTTTCTCGGTCAATTTTTTCCTCGCTTTATTATTGCTTTTTTTTTTTATAATTTCTTCATCTCGAGAAAGCCAAAAAATCATCGACAACCATCATCGTTGCGGATATTTCGATAGGTGTGCCCCTACATTTCGGATCGATGTAATTTGCTTTCTTCAAAAAAAAAAAAAAAAAAATGACTAAGAACGAAAAAGAAGAAAAAAGTCATAAATCCTTGCTTGGATTTCTTTTTCTTCTTCTTCTTCTTCTTCTTCTTATCCGCAATCTTCCGAAATGGTTGATTGGACATTACATTGGCTTTGTTCGGACGATTTTGACCTAAGCAATAATCCTTGAAAATAAAGAAATATTAGCTCTCTATTTGGCTGTATGAAACAAAAACTCAAAAAAATTCAAATATTGAATTGCAAAACTAGGAAAAATTTATTTTTATTTTTAACAAATGTGAAGACCCCTAGAAGATAATAATAATAATAATAATAATAATAACGATGAGGATGAAGATAACAATTTTTAGGTTTTGCTTGAATGGTTGATTACTATTCGACTAAGTCTCTCTCTCCTAGTCCGCTACGAGGGTAAAATATAAGAAGTAATTTCAAATATATCTTCCATTGCTTTGTTCGCATTCGAAATCAATGATTGGTAGATTGTGATTAGCCAGCCAGCCAGCCAATCGGATGTGCTTAAACAACACAATAATTGGCGGCATAAAAATCAGAATTAATTGATTTTCAATCATCACTCTCATTGCCTTCGGAACTGGTTAGAAGGGCCAATTAGAAGTTGAAGCTAGGATTTTGATTCTAATTGAAACTCGAAATTAATTTAGATCAAGTTGAGAAGAATGTTTTTTTTATTTTGTATTTTTTTTATCTAATTTCTAAATTTGAGATTTGAAATTCAAGCACAAACATAGAGAGAAAAGCAATAGAATATTGAATCAGGAAGTACTCTCTTTCTCTCTCTTTCACTTGTTTATCTCTTATAATTCCAAGTTATTTCCATACGTCAAAAACTGGTGCTCATATTATCGATTCTAGTGGCTAGTTTTAAAATTAATTATTTCTTATACACAAGTATTAGATGAAAAAAAATTTGTCAAACTTACATCGAAAAAAAATCGATAAATAAAATGAAAAAATAGGCAAACATCGCAATCGAAATTAGAGTTCAGTTAAATTCCAAAGATTCAAGTTCGAGAGCTAAGAAGTTGGTTATCAACAACATTATCCATCTATATTGAGCTTATCCATCAAAAATCCTTTAATTTATTGTTTCATTAGAGTTTCATCGATTTCAGACAAGTTCAAGGTGAACCTATCAAATCAATAAACGAAACGAAAGATGAAAAGCATAAAAAATTGAAAAAAAAAATAATTTATTCGATTCGATAAAATTGATCGATTTCTCTTGACAGTGAGGGGAATTTTGTTATGAAAAAAGTGTCAAAGTTCGATCAGAGAAGAATCTCGAAACAGTGAACGCAAAAGTTGAACGCAAAATGATCGCTTAATCTACCTGAGAATCTACTCTGTAAATCTTAGTGAATTGGAATTTGTTTTTTTTTTTTTTTTTGAGAATTAAGATTATTAAAAAAAACAAGCGGATAGGAAAAAAAAAAGAAATGAAAACATTGAAAACTATTGTTTGTTTGAGCCTCAAACGAACGATAAAACATGGCTCAGACATTCTATTCCATCTGCGCCAATTCATCTGTATGTGTCTATGATTGAATTATGAAAACGAATCAAATGGAATCTTCTGATCTCATCACTTTTCTGCTATCGGTGAAAACAGGAAACATCTCTCGAAGAAAATGGAATCTCTCTGATCCAAAAAGTTTGTTGACTTAATCTAGTCAATTGATACCAAGAGCGAAACGATACGATGGAACGGAATGGAAAAGCATCTTGGACAACAAGATTGGATCGCACTTGGCACGAGATTAAATCAAGTAAGATTTTGATATCCGTAAACAGACCAAGTCAACTCTCACTGAACACATATGATGGTGTTTTATCAATTTTAGACTGTTTTTATCTCTATGTTTTTGAATTTTTATCATTCCTCACAACGAAATCACTCCGATCATTCTCACCTACACAAATCAACCGAGAGTTGAAGATAGAGAGAGAGAGAGAGAATTGGCGAAGGAAATGAAAACCGTTTGGGAAGGAAAAAAATGCTATGCCAACAGCAAGAATTATTTCGCTATTTCGTTATTTTGCTGTTTTATCGCGACCATCTTCTCTAGAATTTCTTTCTTCCTCTTTCTCTATCTTATTTCATTTTTTATTTATAAAATCAAAACAAACCAACGTCAAATTTACCAAAAGGAAAATGTGACATGTTTCAAGATAAAGTACATCAAAACCGATTTCTGGATATGATCGGATCGAATCGCTCTTTTCTTCAGAAAGAAAAAACTTTGAAATGACCAAACATTAGCCAGCATCAGCTAGGCTATTTGATCAGTTCTGACATTGAACTATCCAACCGGCGAAGAAGAAGCTAGAAAGCGAGAGAACGAAATAGATAGTATAATTGAATTTATAGAAATAAACAAATTGATGCATCACAAATCACCAACAAACACGAATCGAATGTCTAGTTTTGTTTCGGTCAAAGTTGAAGGCCATCATCATCGTTGGTGATGGGCAATTTTCAGAGGAAAAAAAATTCATCAATTCAATCCTATCATTATCTTCATCAGCTATCAATTAGAAAACAAGAGAGAGAGAGAGAGAGAGAGAGAGAGAGAGAGAGAGAAAATAAAATCAGACTCTTTCGCGAGAAAATTCCAGGTATATTAATGAAATTTTATTGCATTTATTCTCTCTCCTTGCAAACATTTGATTATCAGCGATTGAGAAAAGAAACCGAATCCACCTGAATAGAATCAGTGAGAATCGTATATTTAAAATTGAATGTGTGTGTTGCGTGACAATCATTTTGGGACAACAGAGTTCGAAGAATGGACTGAGACAGAGAGCGAGAGAGAAAATGAAAAAATTTGTTCGATTCTATTGCGAAACTGGTCTTATCTTAGGTAACCGATTCTTAGAGAATTAAGCTTGAAGCGAATTTCAACATTAAGATAATGTTTAAAATTGTCGATGTTCAATCCATAGAGTAGATCGAATCGATTGTTAGCAGATTGTGGATATTTTTTCTTTTTGAAAAAAAATCAAACGATTCAATCTCTAGTTTCGTTAGGATTGTCAATTTTTTCTATGAAAAGAGAGTTAAGTTATCGAAATTTTTTGGATTCGAAAAAAAAACTTTAGAAGGAAAAGAGAAGAAAAAATCCATTTATATCTTATCAATTTACGTAATATCATTGAGATTTAGATCGAAATTGAAACTAAATTAGAGAGAAACAGTGGATTTGACCACAACAAAGGCGTACAAGACAAGATTGGATTGAATGCCAATGTCATATCAGAAGCAATCGATAGACATTCTAAAATGGAGATTTTGTTTGACACTAACTACTCAGCGATGAAATCGGATCATTTCATTATCATCTCAATCCGAGACTCAAAAGACTTAGAGAGAAAGATAGTTGACAGAATCAGATTAGAGATCAATCAGCAATTAGTAGATGACCAATGAAGATATAAAATTCTATCGCTTCGTCTTCAAAAATAAAAATCATTCGCTTATATCTGAATGGTCAGCTCTTTCGATGATCTTTCATGCACATTTTCTTCTCGATTGATCATTCGAGGTTTCGCTACACTGCACAATATTTTCTCTTCTCTAGTTGCTATTGTTTTCGTTAAGTTTTTGACTTATCTAACAGTCTCTCTCTTTCTCTCTCTCTCTCTCTCTCTCTCTCTCTCTCTCTCTTTCTCTTTCGCTCTGCCTAGATTTCTAAACGGTTTAGTCCAATTTCGGAGAGCGCCTACTTAAATTTTTTTTCCTCGAATCTTATTCTCAACAATCGAAATTTCAACGCTAACGATGTAGATCAAATGATTATTTCTTCAGCCTCATATATGTCACATTATCTTCGAAATCAAAACAAGAGGAATCTCGAAAACGCAAAAGAATACCAATCATTGCCAATACTAAGATTGAAAATTGTAAAATATTCTCTTAATGAAAAATAACTGTACTTCATTCATTGAGGATCGACATCATTTCGAGCGTAATTTGGAGAGAAATAAAAAAAAAAGTTGATCAAATTGGAAGAAATTGAGAATAGAGAATGGTAGAATGATTATTAGCATCATCATTATCGAATGATGATCATATTGAAACCATATCGATATCGTTTCATTATGAAACGAGGATATTTGTAAGAATAGAAATTGAGATAATAAAGAGTAAAGAGAAGATTCTCTCTCTCTAGCTCAATCAATCGTTTCTCTTATTCGATTCTCTTTTCTGCTTCAATTCCTTCACTGAAATTCTTTATTTTCTAAGAAGCTGAAAAATTTCTTCGAAATAATAACGGAATAATATATCGAGAACGGAGAACATAGAAAAAAAACTTCAAACTAAAACCAAAAATAAAAAAAATAATAATAATAATAAAGAAAAAAATTATTAGCTTTCTAAGAACTAGAAGAAAAGAATGCGGATGATTATGATGGTGGCGGCGGTGGCGGTGGAGATGAAGAGGAAGTTGAAGCAAAAGAGTAGGAAACGAAATGAGAAGGAATTATAATAGTGGAAATAATTTGATACTAATAAATTCATCATAAGTACACTGAGAGATTCTGCACTCACTTTGGTTTTTGGTTTCGCCAGAAAAAGGGAACCAATCTTAGAGGATCATCAATTCAATCTCTTCCTTATCTGAAAGCTTTTTTTTCAATTCGATTATTTTATATTATTATTATTATTATTATTATCTTTTCATCCCATCATCGATGCGGTTTTTTGCGGTATCTTCTCCAGCTTGATAGTTTTGGTCTTTTCTCAATAATTTTTATTTCTTTAGCAGATTTATTCACTTCTATTTCTCTCTGCTTCTCTTTCGACTCATCAACCAAAGATTAAGCTTTCCAAGAGAGTGGGAACATATTGAGACACGATTAGGTAATTAACCCAATACAGAATGAGGATAATAATACCAATAATAATAATAATAATAATATCAACTATAATCGCCCGATAGTTATAAATTATCTCTAAGAGTTTGAATAGAAAAAAAAACGAGATTCTAGACAGCAAAGTTGGGTAACTAAGTTGTCGTAAAAGGTTGAGAGATTCACATGAGATTTCGCATTTGTGAAAAATAGAGAGAGAGAGAGAGAGAGAGAGAGAGAGAGAGAGAGAGAGAGAGAGTGAAAAGGAATTATGAAGATATGATGGTGACATTGAAACAGTCGATTCTTTTTTTCAATTTCAATTTTATCATAACAGAATTATAAACGGTCTCGGTACGCTCGTTTGTATGCTCGAGGATTCGATAACCATCATACCCATCAGATGACATTGCGATAGAATATGAAGGAAGAGATAATCTACAAACTTTGAAATAATTTATGGAATTTGTCTACGAATTTTTATCTGTCTAACTATAAGACTATTGGTTGGATGGTGATGTTTGCCTTCTGGTACTTTTGAAAAGATCAGAAATAGTTCCTTGTTTTTTTTTCGCTAAGACAAGTATTCGCAATGAAAAAATTAAAATGAATCTTCTTGCACGAGTCTCTCTCTCTCTCTCTCTCTCTCTCTCTCTCTCTCTCTCTCTCGATGATACTTGGTTGAAGTAATTAAAATATTTCTATTTGCCCCAGCGTGTGTGTGTTTGTGTCGCAAAAATTCAGCAAATTTTTTTCGCATATAACTCATTCGTAATACTAGCCCTAGAGAGATAACAAATTATAAAATTTCTTGAATTTGGATAACCAAAATTTCATAAAATTCAAAAACTTTTTTCAATCGATTTCGATGGCTTAATTTTGGGAACAAAATCAAACATTCTTATCGAAGATTCAAACTATCTTTGTTCCATCGAAAAATGATTTCGATCAAAGATCAAACAAATCAAGATGAGAAATGGTCAATCTTTTTGACGATCGATTCAATTCGATTAGATTAAATATCGAGACAGATCATCTCATTACTAGATTTTTTAAAGTTTGCTATAGCCGATAGCTTTTCTCGTCAAGAAAGTTGGGACAAAAAAGAAAATCATGGAAATTTCGAAATATTTTTTTTATGATTAACTGACCCAGATCGATGTGATCTAGATCATCATCATCATCAAAGTCTGAGAGAACAACAATAATAAAAGCATAAATTTCGATCAAATTTCAAACAAAAAAAAACAAGAAAAGTAAAGCAAAACGAAAAGAACCAAGAAGAACAAATCATTGACAGACTTCATCGAGAAATCGAAGAATTGTGAACTCTTTCATTCCATCATTCGATGACGATCTATCAAATTTATTGACCATTTCCAATTGTTCGAACGAAAGAGCTATACAACGAAAAAAAATAAACGGAATAGAGATTGGCTTCGATTGTTATCTTCACCAACGAAAAGAAGATGGATGTGAATTTTTTCGAAATCAAATCGATTTTGATCCAATTCGAAAGTGTTTCGGATCGAATTCGGATATAGATAATGCAAGTAGGGAAAAAAGAAGAAGACCAAATTGCAATAATAACAATAATAGTAAGTGGAAAAAAAAGTTCATCAAAATAAGAAACGAAGAACTCTGTAGAGTTGAAACAATTTCCTAATGATTGATTTTTATTTATTTTTATTTTTTTCATCATTTTTTTTTCTTTCGTTCGATTTCATCTTTTTCGAGACTCCAGAAAGAAACCATCAACAAACCAGAGAACAATTTTTGATTTTCAGTAGCGTTACTATCTTTTCTTTCGTTTTTCGATTCGAGTTCGAACAAAGAATTATGATTGATGAGTTTGCTTTTCTTAGATATGTTTCAGTGAATTTATATGTTCAGTTTGCTTAGGTCCAAGAATGAAGAAGAATGTAGGACTGAGAATGGAAGCAGATAGATTGGATAGATAGATAGATAGATCAATCGAATGATTTGCACACTACCAAGGGATCCCAAACATTATCATCTTCTCTCTAGGTGGAATATCATCAATTGTTAGTCTGTTGATTTTTATCATTTCTCTTCCGTAGCTCGATCGATCGATCTCTATCGAACGATGCACTATTTACAATTTGGAGCAAAAAAAAAAAAAAAAAAAAGGAAATTCAATCGAGACAATAATCAATCGAAAATCTAGCATAAGAGCAAGCGAAGATTCGAAACGAATCCATTCAAAATTTTAGAAATTTAAAAATTGAAATTAAAACAAAAAAATGAGATGTTAGATTCTGATCAAGATTCATCGAAAATGGTCAAGATTATATGCAGCTTTTCTATTTTGATTATTTTTTGTTTAATTTTCATTCAAAATTTCTCTGATCAAATAAGACTGAGCAGATGTAAAACAATCGAAATTTCATTAAGTTTAGAATTCTTTTTCTCTCTTTCTTTCAAATCACTTTGTAATCTTCAAAGATAAACAGAATCGATTGTTTGCATCGAGAATCTTTGGAATTTTAAAACAATCGAAAGATCACAAATTAAATATTTGTTGGCTTTCAAGTTGGAAAAATCGAATGGACTATGTTGAACGATGACGTTTTGTTAATTCGAACAACGGAAAAAAGTAATAAGATATTATAACAATTTCATTTACTATTTTCATTATGAAAAATATAAAAATGTGTGGATGCCATTCGATAATTCTCAACGAATTATTTGCTAGAGAACACAATAGGATCGAGAGAATCGAATCAATGTTGTTATCTTCGCTTGCGATGCTAATCAAACAATCAAATTGAATGAAGAGAATCAAAATGAGAAGCATCAAGTCGATCACACACATAAGAACACATTAAGAAAACCACAAGGGCCACCAATGAAGAGTGGTGTTTATTGTCGTAATCTTTTTTGGTCGTTGTCGTCGTTGTTGTTGTTGTTCAAGATGATTATGAAAATCATTTCTCTTCCCTCATAATCATCATCATAATCATAATCGAATTCAGAAATAAAGAAGAAGACAAACACCACCAACAAACAATATCGAAGTGAAACAGTAGAGCAGCGATGGTGTGGCAGGATGGATCGAATGAAATCATCAAGAAGAAAAAAATGGCAAGATTGGTATAGTTTTGTTTTGTGTGTGTGTGTGAAGAATACTTCAATCGAATTGAAGATTACAATGAAAAACACTTCAATGAGAGATGAAAAAAAATTATTCTTTCATTCTTCTGTTTAGCGAGATTGAAGTGATGAAACCATCACGTAAGTCGTCAATCAATGATTTCTCTCTCTCTCTCTCTCTCTCTCTCTCTCTCTCCCTCATCAGCTACTTTTTTGTTTGGAATCGCATTCGCTTCAATTTTTCAGCATCATCGAATTTTTATTTCTCTATTCAAAGAGAGGAAAATTATTTGAATTAAAGAAAAAAGAAAGATTAGGAATCGGTGTGTTCGATTTTCTCTAATTTTTTCTTAAAGTTTTCCTCCCTCACTCTTAATTCATTGTTCTACTCAGAGCTAAGCAAGATAGAATGAGGGATTGAAGCATTCCACAAACGATGGAAAAAAAACGGAAGATCCTAATTGGAATTTTCAAAATTTCAATAATTTAATGCTCTTCAGATACGATGACACGAACGCACACACAAAAACACACACACACACACACACTTCAAGCAATCGACAGTTGAGAATCTTCATAAAACATCGATGCATTGAATTCGAATCGAATTCGATAGGAGAAAGAAAAGTAATTATGGAATTTCATCTTTTCTATTCGATTGAATCGTCGGTGGAAAAAAACGAAAACAATCAATTAGTTATTGTTTAATTTATTAGTCATTAGCTTTTTTTCCACAATGGAATTTTATCGAAATATTCTGAAATTTTAAATAATTCACCCGGTGAAATAAAAGACACAAAAAAACCTTTTGATTTTAGAGAGCCGATCATCATTTTTAAATCAAATTACATCATAATGAATAATGATGTGATTAGATTCCATTCGAGAGAAAGGGTTTCGAATCTGATGGGAACACAAAAAATCAAACTAGTCCACTGTGATTCATCAAAAATGGATAACTTTTGATGACTATATTATTCCTTTTGACTGTCTCTATCTGTGCAAGATAACAAAGAGTTCTTGTCTGTATTTCGTGCACACACACATATACCTCTCAAAAAGATGTGGAATAATGGACATCCTCGAAATGAGAATATCGGTTTCTAAAAATACATTTTCTTATTTACTCTGATTCACATTCTCATGAAGATTCTCATCATTCACAATCCTCTTCGAGAATGGAGACGATGCTGATGTCATTCTCGTTACCTCTTTCTTTTTATTCCGGATGTCTCCAATTGTTTGTTGGGTGTGTGATGGATAGACAACTAATGACAGTCAGATCTAGAAAAGGATAGTCAGTTTTCGATAAAAAAAACGAATGATTGTAACTCTCGTTCGAATTCGATTCATCATAATCATCTCCATCACAACAACAATCAAATTGGTTCGATTAAATAAGCGAGAAAAAAAATATCAGACACAAATAAATTTGTGGCCTCTCTCTGAAGAGGAAAAAAAATATTCGCATCGCATTTCGCTATTTATTATTATCTCAATCATAATCAATGGATAGAGTCTGAAAGAAACAGATTGAAAACATTCAATCGGAAAGCTTTAATGGGCCATACTGAATCACAAGAATTGAATGATGTAATCTCATATCTTCATTGCATCAATGAAGCAGAATATTAAATTTTCGTTCCAATCATTCACTTTTGATTGTTGAGCGGTATGAGACGAAATTAATGCGAATAATTGCTTCACGAATATTAAATATTTTAAATTTTATCATAGAAAAAAACGGTCTAATTTATAATAAAAGAGAATCATTTCTTCCGGACAGAATCAAACACTAGAACACTGAAATGTCTCGATTCCACAATGAGTGGTCTGCAAAGACATCTCGAAAATGAAAGATCGTGACTCAATTAGCGAAATCAGAACAAAATTCGGGAATGATTTCATTCAGATCAAACCAATCCGAAAAGAAGACGACATCGAAAATGATTCAATCGATTCAATTTTACTAGAATTATCAAACACAACGATCGAAAACTAAGAAGAGAACTTAAAATTCTTCAACACTGAATGGAATTGATTGATTCTTCTCTCTCTCTCTCTCACTCTGTTTCCCTCTCCATTCGGGTTCTATTTTTCTCACATTATCGATCATTTGCTAACATAAATTAGATCGTGTCTTTTTGTGGTGTGTTCGTGTTCATTTTTTTTTCTTCGCTCTTCGAAAGTGCGAACAAGAATCGAAGCAAAAAAAAAAAATCGAATAAATTGAAAATAATAATGGATAATGAAAGTTCATTAGTGAATCTTGAGCAATCCAATTCTAATGAAGCATCCTAATGAGTTGGTGTGAAAATCCGAGAGACTAGCACGAACTGTCTGCGAGCGTTAGGGATGAATGATCAATCCATTTTTAGCTTCTCGAATGAGATCGAAGGCTCGAGTGAAAGAGATTGTGTTGAGATTGATGATGATGCTGACAGTTGAAACAAATTACATGGAACATTTTCATATTCACATATAGATATCGAATAGAAATGAAGATTCTAGACCAATCAAAAGAGAGAGAGAGAGAGAGAGAGAGAGAGAGAGAGAGAGAGAGAGAGAGAGAGAGAGAAAGAAAGAAATCTCCGCTATCTTATTGACAGAAAGGGGCGAGCAAGGAACAGAGAAATCGTTTTTTTTCCGTCAATAATTCGTTGAACGTGGATCTTCTGCTTCTGTCTCAGATTCTTCTTCTCTAAATCTAGTTAGCAACAAACTAAGAACTGCGAATATAAGCAAATGGAAAGGAAAACAATAAATCCTATTTAAGATGAGATTTTTTTCGCTAGCTTTTTTTCTGGTCTTGGTCTTGATCATGATCATGGAGGATCATGAAACAGAAACGAATGAAAGTCAACGAATTCAATCTTCTACGAATCGAGAGCTCATAAGATGGAGAGAAGACTAATGAATTTCAAGTATGTTTGTGTCTGTGTACTCTCCACAACAGTACAGCGCGAATGAATTCGGAGCAATGTCGAAATGGATCAAAAGATTTTTGAAAGCTAGGGGAAAAAAATTCTAATGATTCACTAGAATACAATGGACAGATAGATTGAAACCTTACCGAACAGATTGCAGTGAATCAATTTTTTCTTTTTTAAATAAAAGAAAACTATTTTATTCAATGAGAATGTTTGAAGAGAGATAACAAACAATATTTTCTAGTTACGAACAGAAAAAATCGAAAAATCGATTTGTTCGCCACTAGATAGTGAAAGATCTAGACTATTTCTTCATTGTACTGTTCATCGTATAACGAAATAAATGTGAATATTCATAGTGGAATTGAAGGAAAACTGACCGTTGGTCAATATTCAACCATAGACAATCCGAGAGACAAACATGGCTAGAAGATTTTGAGGGAGATTTTCAAGTGTCACTTGACAGTGATTGGAATCTCAAATCATTCAACTCTCATTTGCATCACAGACAATCGAATTCTTGAAGTTAATTTCACAATTTGTTTGATCTATTCGATCGAAAAAAATCTATTCAAATCTTTAATCGTTTATCGAGCTAAATATTTTTTTAAAGTGTAGGTGCGTTATGCTGAAACAATGATCGAATTGATTGAATGAGAAAGAAATGTTGTATCGTATCGAAGAAGAATCCATATGATTTGATCCGCATTACTTTCTTCCTATTATTTCGAATACTAGATTCTCTTTTCCTCACAACCATCTTTAAAGCTTAGATGATTCGTTCTGAAGCTACGATTCAAACAATCAAGCCTAAAACCTTGTATGTATTACAGAATGAATAACAAACTCGATGAAAATTAATCCTCTGAGATGGGGATCAATCGCTATCGATTCAATAGATCGGAATGATCGAGGTTGAGAAGAGGAACAAATGGATAAGATGATGATGAACCATTTCGTTGTGTTGGACACGTCGATAGTAACAAAGGACAAAAGAAAAATAATCAAAAGATCTAGATCACAAACAACATCAGCCACAACGGAAATATTAAATTAGGAAGTCCACAGTTTGTATGTGAGTGACTATAAAAACGACTCTGCATTGAAAAGAAAGCAATGATTTGTTTGAATGATGATCTTCGTCCGTTGGAACAGTGACTAACACATAGTTTACATCTGTACTCATAAAGCGCCAAAAATAATCCCAAAGACCAGAGAGAGAAAAAAGAGGAAAAGAAATTAATTAATTAAGCATCGAACAATTATTTTCAATCAATCGGAATTTAGGCGAAGAAAAAAAACGAGAAACAAACAATCAAAATAAACACTGACATTAATAGAATTTCTTGTGTTTCGTTTTGGAAGAGAAAAGAGAAGCAGAAGCGAAAAATTTCCGATCAAAATTAATCGATTTTGATTTTGTCCACATAGAAACACAATCGTGTCGCTTAACTTTTTCGCTTTGGAACCCAAAAAAAAAAATCATTAAATGATTCATAATCAATCGCGACCGAACCGAAAGAAACAGGAAGAGGAGGAGGAAGACGATGAGAATAAGTAAAAGACATCGTAAAAGTTTTCGTTGTCAACTCCAACAATGATGATGCTGGTGATGGAATGAAGATTAATAAATTCTTGCAACAATGAAAAAAAAAAAAAAAATGATTGACGCCCGACTTGAACAAAATGAGGGAGAGAACCTTAGCACATTAACAGAGCTAAGATTATCAGCTTTGGAATAGAATTAAAACTTGTTTCATCATCACAATCTACAATAGGATGTGTATGAAAAAAAAACAACAAAAACGAAAAAAAAAATAATAATAATAATAATAATGCAATAAATAAATGCCGATTTTGTTAGATTTTGTGATAGATAGTATTATTATTCCAAGCATGATGATTTCAATCTTGAACAAAATTATTCATTCAAAAACTCAAAAAAAAAAAAATCAAATATTTTGCTTGATTTCCATCGGATTGAAAAAAGTGGAAAAAAATTGGGACCCTAAAAATCGCTCATCACGTTGATGATCAATGATGATGATGATGGTGATGATGATGGTGAATGAAACCAATGAATTTCATCAGTACCTTCAATCATCAACTCTCTCTCTCTCTCTCTCTCTCTTTCGAGATGTTGTCGGTGTCGAGAAACTCTCTAATCTACTTAGATTGTTTTGTCTGAAAAAAAATTTTCAAATAACAGGATTTATGGTGGTGTTTTGAGATAATTTTCTCACTAAAATCTATCACAAGAGATAATTTTTGCTTGTAACACCTAACCCTTTCGATCATCCTCATCGTACATCTAGAAGATTACGATCAAATCAGCATGGCTTGAAGGATAGCAAGAAAAAACCCAATAACTAATCTGATTGGTAAGAAAAGATCATAAATTTCATATTCATTCGGATTAACAGAACCAAACACGATAAATGAAAGATTGATGGAAATTTGAATTGAGATGAAGATTAAAGGCAGAGCAGGTAATAACTATATGCAATAAGAATTTCCTCTAAGAACAAAAAAAAAATTGATATCAAAAGAGAAGTGAAATGTTTTTTTTTGATTTTTCAAAATAGCCAATCGATGATTTTTTTATTGCAATTTTTTTAAGAAAAACTGATATTCTAATTACAGCAACGTTCCTAGGGAAGTCCGCACCAAGTTTGCGATCGATTCCCTCATTGTTAGATTTCTTCTTGTGGAAATGACTCATCGAAAATAAATGGGCGTTGGATTTGTTGGAATATTTTGCACCTAGAAACATGAAACGATTGCCCATATAATTTCGATGGAATTAGGTTTCGAGAAAACAAAAACAAGAAAAGAATGTAATGACATAGATTCGTCAAATCGCCAACCAAAGTTTAGCTTTAAAAATAAACAGATTTTCGAATGAAATTTTGCAAATATTAGACCAAAAGAACCAAAATGGGCAGTGTTTTCGATCTAAATCGAAAGTCTTGAATTGATCATCAGACTCGCTTCGATCAATAAAGCAATCAAATAAGAAGTGACAATAACATTTAAGCTAGAAAATCCTTAAGAGAAATAAAAGAGAAGATAGGAAAATAAAAAATTGCATTGATTGACTATAAACATCGCAACGAAAAACAAAGAAAAAAAAAAGAATTAAAAAAGTGAAAAAGAATTGCTGCAATACCAAACACCAAAAAAAAGGTGTTTCAACCGAAAGAATCCTCTCCAAAAAACGAGAGCATCGAGAAACAGTTATCAAAAAATTTGCGACTCAACAATAACAAAAATGAATCCACTTCGAAAAAAAAAAATGATACACAATCAATCAAACCAAGAGAAGGCCGAGAAAAGGCTAAGAAGAGAGAGAGAGAGAGAGAGAGAGAGATCCGAGCTGATCGAATTGATATGAAACGAGACAATGAAGAGGAACTAAAAACACTCAGTTCACTTCACGATCCCAATTCAATAGTTTGCGTCTCATATTCAAACAAGATTCATAATTTTTTTTCTTCTCGTCCCGACACACACACACACACACACACACCAACATACTCCATTCATTTATTTATTACATGTTTTTCCTATTCAAAAAAAAAAAAAAAAAAGAAAAAAAAATCCAAAAAAAAAAAACAACAACAACAAAGATGAGATAATAGAATTCCGAAATGAATGTGCGATGTTTATTTGGTTGTTGCTAGAGAACCCTGGCATTAAATGAAATCTTTTCATCTCATTTCTCTCTCCCCCCCCCCCAGATCTCTGTTTTCTAGCTTGACAAAGCTAGATCTAGAATTGTGATAACAAACAAAGAGAAAAAAATTTTTTTTTCTATCTTTTTTTGATATTCATCATTATTCTTCACAGAGAGAAGAGGAGAGCGCCAGGAACAAAAAAAAAAAAGAATAGGTAGGTCTTTTTATTTTTTCTTTTCTGGTTTTTTTTTGCTTTATTTTTTTTTTTTTTTTAGTCTTTCATTTTGGTGTAAGCTTTTTCGAGAACGTGCCTGAATCGAGAATGGAATTATGGAGTTCGTCTGAGAGAGAGAGAGAGAGCGAGTTTAGTCTATGCGTTTTGTGCATTGCTGAATTTTGTTGCTCTTTGCGGAGATGCGAGCATCATGATTATCATTGTGAAAGTCTGCAGAGGCCTTGATCATGAATGATTGTTGTCTCGTGAATTTCTATTAATAATTATCCATCACCTTCTTGTAACACTAGCATTTCTCATCTCTACCACAACCAGAATAGTAGATGTAATAGCTTCGGACAGCACCGATTTTCACACAAAGCGGAATGGCGAGTTTTTTTTTTCTCGCCTATCTTCATTCAAAACGCTCTCTCGGTGTTGTTTTCGGTGGTGTTGGTGGCTGTAGTTAGAATAATACCGACACAGGCACACACAACGATCCGAAATTATATTGAATAGGGAAAAAAAACTTTGAAAAGGTGTCAATTAAAGGCAAAACAATTAGAGAGCATCATCCTTGTCGATCAAACTTCAATAAACTTTCGATCCAATCATAATTCGGTGAATGTGATTTAGGCTGAAATGAGCAACAAACAACAACAATTTGATTTAATAATATACGAATCGAGAATTGAATCATCGCCCTCGTGAAACTGGACACACCACAACTAAATAATAGAATATTAGGCTAAGGTAGAGTGTGTGTGAAAGAATTCTATTTTTTAAGTTTCAGTTTGGAATGGTGAAAAATTGAAACCCCGACCCACTTGTTCATAAATTGCTTGAGAGAAATAATTTTCAATCTTCGATCATTGATCGAATCGAATCGAATCGAAAAGAATCCAATGGCTATCCAGATTGATTATGATTATCAATCTCTTCCCCTAACATCGCTCCCTCTTTCCAATTGAACATTGAACGAATAAAGAGCTTAGGATTGCAATGCAAATGTTTTGCCAAACCTATCATCTTCCCGTTTATGAAATTTTTATTTTTTTTTTTTTTTTTTTGATCGAACCGAAACAAAAATATCATTGATGTGTGATTCTAGGTGTTCGTTTTCGAATCAAAATTTCGGATTCGAAACGGATGAAAAGAAAAAAGCGAGAAAGCCGAAGATAAACCATATCTAATCGTATTCAAAAAAGTTCACGATGAGAATTGGCTTTTGATCTGAGAAATAATATTCCATCAGAGAGATATCATTTTGACAGCGACCATTTTGATTGAATCTAATCGGACAATTAACTAATCCAATAATCAGCTCGAATAGATCGAATACTCTTGGTGTGAGTTCTTAGTTTTTCGAAAAAAAAATATCAAATCTGAAGCTTGAAGGATGAACATAATCAATCAGATCGATTGTGAGATTCAAAATATGAAAAACAAAAGGTCAAAAAAATCTTACTTAAGCTGAATCGACATAAAACACCAAGAAAATTTGGGACCAGAACTTTTTGATTTGTATCTAAAGAAAGCAATTTTGATTTCTAAACAATCTGTGTGTATGTTTGAGGGGGGAGATAGAAAATAAGGTGCGACACAACGAATTGATTGCAAACGAAAAGAAAAAGATGGAACCAAAATTGAAATTAATATCGTAACTGTATCAATCATCATTTTTGCCACTTTTTCTTGCCTTTTTTCGCTCTCGATTAGATTCCAACCTTAATTTCAGAGATTCGAATCGTAACTTATCATAATTTACATAATGAATACTGTTGGAGCAGCCATATAATAGCTTTTATCATTTGCTTTATTGCAATCGAAGAGATAGGGGAGGAGAGAGAGAGAGAGAGAGAAATTTATAGACTTTGATTTATTCCATTTGAGTGTTTGTGGACTGCATCAATTATGTTTTTTTTAACAGTTTTCGTTTCCAAACAACAAACAATAATTGTCGGATCGAAAAAGAGCGCAAGGGGTAAAAATAAATAACAATTTCTTTTCGAATAGAATTTTTGCAGACTAAACAAAATTCTGAATAATAGCAATAGTAATAATAATAATAATAATAATAATAGAAGTAATCCATTCGGACCAATCTTGTACGCTTTTTCTTCGCTATGAAAGTTTTGTAATCTAAATAGGTTTGTTGCCTTATTCATTTTCGGAGAGTGTAGGTGTTCATATTTGTGTTTGATTTTGATCAACAGCAAAAACAAACGAACGGAATAAGTTTGTAGCGATTCGTACCGATCCTGGTGTCAGTCCGTAATCAGCTTGTGTGTTCTTGCGCCTAACAAAAAAATTTTGTTTGAAACAAAACAAAATTGAAAAGAAAAACAAACAAATTATCTATCTCTTCTCTTTCGCTCTCTTCGCTTCGCTTTCGGAACAGAAAATAATTCTGACAAAACAGAGACAAACAATATGATAACATCGAATATGGAAATGCTATGAGATACAAAATTTCTAATTCTTTCATTATGATTCCATTCATTAAACAAAAAAAAAATCGGAATCGAAAGAAAAGTAGAGAAAAAAGAGTGAAACAAAAGAGGAAACAAAAGCGAAAACAACAATTTGAGATTTTGTCTCTTTTGTCGAGTGAAAAAATTAAATAATTTCCTCTTCAAGCATCAAGCGATGATTCGAGAGTGATTCTAACGTTTCGATTCGAAGATCGAAAAATGAGAGACCAATGAGATGGAAAACTAGTCCAAACAAAACCCCCTTTCATCAATACAACGAAGTGGATGTTTTTGATAAACGATTCAATGATTTCTTAGAATCACAGAAGAAATGTTTGAATGTATTTGATTTGTATGCATATATTTGATTTATTCGGAATCAAAAGATGAAAAATTAGAATCAAAAAGAAATTTGTTCGAATTTTAAATTCTACTTTCCAGTACGATTGAGAAAAATAATAAATTTTATTCAATTAGTTGAAATCGTATTACTTTATGGTTTGTTTCGAAAGAAAAAAAAAATCCTTTTATTTGAAGAAATTTTAGTGTATCGACCCAAAACTTATTCTTGGAACGTTGAAACGCTCGAAATATTCCAAGATCGTACTCTCTAATGTTTTGTGTAATTTTTTTTACCGCATTTTGGAACCGAACACAATTTGATTCATAGAACGGCAATACGAATTTCACGAATGGGCGGCCTAAGGCATCTCTAAGGCCTTGGCGCGAGGCGTCAACGTCTTCTCTTCCAACGTTAATGCAGCTAGTCTTTTCGTAGAAAATTTAAGAATAATTTTAACTTACCTATAATCAAAAAAAAAGAGAAGAAAAAGAGAAGAATTAAAAATTAATGAGTAAATTATTGTTATTCGAATTTGAATTTAAATATTCATTCGCTGAAAAGAAATCAAAAATGTTCCACTTGATTCCGTGAAAAAAATCTTTCTTGAAATTTCAAAATAATTTCCTCGAAACAAAACCAAGATCAAGCCATAAGTGAAAACAAAATCGAAAAAAAAATCTAGTTTTCTAATAGAATGCTTTGCTTTAAGAATTTTTCATTTTTTTTTCTCTCATTTCTACCTGCACAAAATTGTAAAGATAGAAAGCGTATAACCGATCATTATCGGACATATAATCATTCACTTCGATTCTAATTCCACCGAAAATTTCTTAAACAAAAGCAATACAATGGAGAGAATAGATTCGAAAGGATTCCATAATGAATAGAATGAATGCAGAGAAAGTGTTGAGCGTTGAACATTCGCTAGATAGAATCTATCCGTTCCCTCATTCCGCTAGCTCTACACGATTCATTCGATTTCATTTTTAAATACGAACGATAGAGAAGAGAGACAAAGAATAATCAAAATGAGGCAAAAAAAAAAAAAAATTCAATAATGATTACTATCAAATGTAATAATTATAGTTTTTTTTTATTTTTCAACAATGTAAAGAAGAAATCAATTACATCACTCTTCTTTCTGTGTACGTTTTCAACAGAACTCGGTGATTTCAGAATCGAATAAAAGGAAAGGAACAAATTTTTTTTTAAGACTCCATTCTAAGCAAAATAATAGCTATCTTCTTCATCATCGAAAAAGCCATAATGATGGTAATCTCTCTCCCTTTTTTTCATGTCTCATCTTGCACTGAGAGATAGAAAATAATATGGAGAAGATGGACTGAAGCATCAATGAATAAGTGAATGGAAAGAATTCGAAGTAATGATAATCCATCACAAGAAACGCAACCACAGTCACCACCATCGCCACCACAATAGACTTAGACACCACCAACACTTTGTTTCATCGAAACAAAGATCTATGTGTTTTGATCTATCTGTTTCGGTAAAGAAAACGAGAATAGAATAGATTCTATAAATGGAGAGAAAGCGATTTGAGAATGAAGAAGCGTTTAAAGATTTTTTTTTCTTCGCTCTCGTCTTCGCTCTCTTTGGATCTATGAACTCTATCGCTTCTCCTATTCATTGGTCAAATTTAGCTGTTTTATTAGTTGCGTAATGTGCTGCGGGATGCGATATTTATGATTTTCAAACTTAGAATATCGAACTAAATAGTAATAATGGCAATGATCGAACTATGGACAGTTGTCGATCCAAGCGCGTTTCATCTTTCTCTCGCTGAATGGTCGCTATATTTGAGCATACAAGAATTAAATACCACCATCATAGTAATAATTATTTCAAAAGGAACACACTATAATGATCATTCGTCTAAATAGAATAAGAATGAAGAAAAAAAAAGCATTGGATAGTCATTGAATTAATTCTAATTGACCATTTTCTCAGCGAAGAAGAGCAGTTTTTTTCTAGGAAATTAGGAGAATAGATCATTTTGATACATTTCATCTTTATTACTAAACACTTTAAAGAAAGAGAAAGGATAGAGAAACAAAATCTAAAATGTAGAGTAAATTAGGAGAAATAGATCCTCTCCTAGAGAGGTTGAAAAAAAAAAAAAAGAAATCGATCATTCTAGCGATGGTGTCAAGGTCCTGAGGACATAAATTTGCAAGAACTATTCTACTGAGCCATCGATAATCAGCTAATGAATTCGATTCTATGACGAAATTTTCTAAATCAATCATCCGCGCTGTCGAGTGATGATTCACAACACTTCTTCTCATCATCATCAATCGAGCATCGACCACCGACGCCATTCGAGATTCTATTATCATCGAGAAGAGTTCTCTTCGAACCAACCACCACAAGAACTGAGGGATAGAATAACTTCAGTAAAAAGCTTTCGATGAAATCTAAAACTTTTATTGAAATCCGTTCCGGATAGTCGAGAAACAGAGTTAAGAGAAAGAAATGCATTGATGGCCAGAAGAGTTCAGAGGAACAACAGAGAAAAAGAAGAAGCGAAGAGAATCCGATCAACAATGACAGTTTTAATAGCGATCCTCATTATCATCATCATCATCATTATTGTTATTATTATTATTATTACCATTATCATCATCAAAACGATGATGATCAGGCAGCTATCCTAACACCACGCTAGATCGTTATGTACAAGATAATCTTTTGTGTAGATTCTTGTTTGATAATGATCAGAGACTTCCACAACAGAACGATGATAAATCAGTGGACATCTTGGCGATTCATTGTGATCATTCATTGTAACTTCTCTAAGACGGATGATGTTTGTTGGATGGAATTAGTAACCAACCTCCATCCAAGTGATCATCGTTAACTTCACTTAATCTTAGTAAACTGTCAGATCTGTTCGATCTTTTTTTTTCTTAGTCTCTCTTTCTTTCGATGTATCGCGATGACCCTAGCCATCATAGCCATTCATTTGTTCAACATCAACACCGAGAAGGACAACAATAATAATGATTAACGTATCATTTTCGTTTCGAGCTTAGCTATCCGAGAAAGAATTCTTTTCATTTTCTTTCGCTCGAAATAATATTCTGTGATGAGAATGAATGTCACTAACAATAATTAGTGTGATGTAGAAATGAATAAATGCCCATCAGATGATGATGGTGAGGATTTTCAATTAGATTTACGAGATTTCTCAGAAAAAAAACACATAATGAACTGTTTGCGTGTCATTTTTTCTCGGTACTACTATTAAAATCAGCGAAACAATTTTCGTCTCGAATGTATCTCAGAAGTAAAAGTGGAAAGTATTTGTTTTCTACCTGGCCGAACGAGAAGAGAGATTTTGAAGAGAAAATTGATTCTTTCTTACCGAATGAACGAAACTCTCGGAAATAGAAGGAAATTAGATGAAAATTTTTGCGAAAGAATCTAAAATGACAAGTCGAACGAGCATAGTGAAATGAATTGTATATTTCATATGATGGTGAGGCGCTTTTCGAAATCAGATTAGATTAGATGCAGCTTTGCTATTGGATGTAATTAATCTATAGTCTAACATCTGGGTGAAATCCATCAATCTGGATGGAGATCCAGAGTATATACGATAATAGCTTATAAAAATTTGCTTTTCAATGCGATCGATGGAGAAAATCTTGAAGAGACATATTAAAATTTACGCGTCATTTGATATTCACTGACCATTCGGATAGATATTCACTGATTCTTATTGCAAATTATAATAATATCGAAATTGCGTCATAAATCACATCAATAGCTGTGCAATCGCTTGGAACATTCAGAGATATGAAAAAAATAATGATAATAATTAACGGCTTTTGTTTTTATCTCAAAGACCTAGCATTTGAAAAAAAACATCAACGCTCTTTTGACTATATGATATTGTGGGTGTTCTAAATTTCTATGACTCGATTTTTTACGACGGAATTTTGGCTCTGCTTTTGACTGATTCTTCAACAGACAAAAAAAAACATCAACCACCAACAAACAATGCAGGAAAAAAAACTCGAATTAAATAAACAATAAAATTTTGTTCTCATTTTTTTGTTTCGGATTAAAATCGTTCAATGTTTCTTCCTAATCAATGATGGAGGGCAATTCTTTTTTTAGAACCACCACCACCACCATCATCATCATCATCATCTTGTTTGTCTCTATCTCTCATCCGCGATTGATGATCGAATTCATACGATCTAAATATCATCTCGTATTTCAAAATCGAGAAAGAAAAGAGTACATCGAATTTTGAGAAACAAATCGCGATGAGATCTTCAAAGATGATAAACACTAAAGAATTTTTGCGAATCCGAATCAATTCTTTAATACTTAAGAAGACTGAATTTGGATCATTTTCACCAAACATCGAGAATCGATTCGCAATCAAAATAAACAAAAACGAAGCAGACGAATCGATGATGGGTGTGTGGTACCATAGAATAAATAGATCAAAAATCTTAATTCGTTATGTCATTTCGACAAGAAGCATCAAACATCCATCACTCAGTAAATCATGATGCGAACAAAATCATCATCGTACAACAATGATTTCCTCTTCTTCGGAGTGATATAAATTTAGTCTGCTTTTTTCGTGTTTTGCAACAAACTTTTTCTTCTTTTGCTAGTCGGATTTTTTTCATTTCCCATTCATTCTTCTTACTATTGACTTTCACAGCAACAATGATGAATCAAGATGATGATGATGATAATCTATGCTTATTGCGCGACATTCGACATTCGCTTGGAACATAAATAAGATCAAATTACTCTCGCTCTCGATAGCACTCTCTCTCTCTCTCTCTCTCTCTCTCGCTCTTTTGCTTTTCGATGACATTTGTATTGAAGCCAAGAGAGATTTGAGCTTTACCCGTCTTACATAACGAAGATTTTTGAAAGAATAAAAAATTGATGTCTAAATTTATCGGAATTTTGGAATATGCCAAACTAAGCGCGATTTCTTTCACGAAAAGAGAGAAAAAATTATCCTCATCATCATCATAGATGTAGCGATCACGATCATCAAAGCGTCAAATCGAAATGTTTTTGTTCTGCATTTCGAAACGAGATAATCATAATTTAATGCCTAGCAAAAATTCTCTCACTTAGCTTCGTTTTCAATGGCTCATTGCAATTCTTCTCGATATAATTCTTTCGATTTTGATGAGTTTGATTTTCACACTCTTCACTCTCTCTCTCTCTCTAAAAGCAGTAAAACACAAGATGCCTCTTGCAATATTTTCAATCATTGAGCTTGTTAGGGTCGATTGTAGTTTTGAAATTCTTTAAAAACGAGCAAGAAAATTATGTTTTTCGATGTTTTTTTCAATTTTGTCATGTAGAAATCAATATTTTCTAAGCTTAAACGGTTTTCGAGGGCCAACAATAATGAAATCGATGAATGCTTTTGCTGTTGTCGAAAATTTTTATATTATGAAAACCTAAGCTAAACAGAATTGTAGAATTTTTTTTTCTGTTCTCGAATGACTAGTCATAAGGTTGATGATCATCGACACGCGCTGACTATTTAAAATCTTTATTGCTTCTCTCTTTTCTCCTTCTTCTCAGTTGTCAGATCAAAAACGATCCTAGAACATTTGGTTTCGAGAAAAATCCTAACTAACTTAGTCGTTAGAGTACCGATTGAATTGTAGTTTTGCTTTTAATGATAAAGAACAATGTTTCGATGCAACGATTATCCAAATTGATCAATATTTAATTACTGATTGAATAATCATCGCAACCGACAGTGATAACAGCATTGAAGAGCAGTATAAAACAAAATTATTTCGAAATTAGTCTATGGATCTTCCGAAGAGAGTGGAAAAGAAATCAATCGATTTCTTTTTTTTTTCTTCAACGGAACAAAGTTTATTGTGAAACTTTTGAAGGAGAAAAATTTCATTAAATTCAATTTCAACACCGGAAATCTTCGGAGAAGAAAACGAAAGACATTTATTTCCTAGAAAGTTAAAATTGAACCAAAGGGTTACGCTTTTGAAACTTTTTCGTTTTCCTTTTTCAACTTGTTTGCAACAATAAAAAAAAAAAGTTTAAGATTTGGAATGAAGCAAACATTCTCATTGTATCATTGAAAACTATAACACAGAATGGAAAACTATTATCAATCGAAAACAGAAACGGATGATGGACTGACTAGATGCTGAATGCTTACCACATCATTCATTCATTGATTCACACATAGTTTTCTCAACATTATCAAGAACGAAGATGATGACGCTGATGATGATGATGATGATGAGAAGATTCAATAGATTGAGATTGTATAGTGCCGATTGTGATTCGCTATGATGAAATCGTTTGAAACGATCAAGTTGAATAATTGCAAAGCTTCATTGTATAAAAGTTGCATCTTTTCATCCCCTCATCGACACTTGTGAATAGTGGATGATTTTTGGAGAAAAAAAAATTTCAATTTCACCCGAAAAACTGAATAAAAAATCACACACGCATAGATCCGCTTTACGAAACGGATCTCTATGACATCCTTTCGTTTGCGATTCCTTTTCCTGGGATCGCTCATTCACTTTTTCTTTCGAGTGATTCATATATCGAGGGGAAAAAAGTCTACTAACAATAGTAGGAAGGAAGGTGATGGAAGGAAGAGGGTTTAAGAAATGCAATATAAATTCATATCAATCCTAGAATCCTACTGATCATCACGAAAGTGTAGAGCAAACAGACACGAAGAGAGAGAGAGAGAGAGAGAGAGAGAGAGAGCCTAGAATTAAGATCAACATAAGATTATAATAGCGAAACACTTTCTAGTATTCGTTTCGAAATTAAAATCTTCCACACAAAAATATACATTTTCGTTGCGCCAAATATTCGCTATTGTAATAGTTTCAAGAGAAACTTAAATTATGGAACTTTTTTGGGCTCGAATAGAGAATAAAATGAGCCAGACAGGAATCGATTCTCTTTTTCTTTTTTTTTTTGCTTCCTTCATTTCGTCTCTATCATCAAATAATTTCGATCGCAACGTCCTTTTTCGATTCGTACATTATTCGGATTCTTTTCATTCTAAAGAATATCTCAATATCATTTTGGGGGGTCAACAAAGAAGGGTCAGATATGCAAATGAATGCAATTTATTCATGAAATGCATCGATTGATTCATTGAGAGAACTTCTTTCTCGTTGGATCTATTCAAGGTTTTAAAGGCGAGAAAAGAGAAGCGTTTGCAAAGCGATCGGAGTCTAAAACCAAACCACACCAACGAATCGAATCTAACTCAGAAGAAAAACTAGATCGAATAGAAACGAGGTTAAACAAAAAAAAAATTTATTCCATGAAAATGCACGAAACTTTTTCGCATTCAACATCGATTCATCAAGATGTTACAGTCTGCAATCCTTCTCTGTCATTTGCAACCAATAGCGAACTTAAATCGCATCGAAAGAAGGAAAGAAAACAATCAACAACGAACAATAATCGGAGAGATTAGAAAGAATCGATTCTGTACTTAAAGGATCGAGATGTGATCAATCGAGAGATGTAGCAAATAAGAAATTCTTTATGTCTAAATTTCGTAATTCGGAAAATACTTATATCCATCTCTCCAATATATGAGAAAAGAGATTCAAGCAACCAAATCTGAGCGAATCTGCGCCTTTACCTGTATCGATTTGCTAACATAAACCCATATTTTAATTAAAAATAAATCAAATCTTAAAAAAAGAACTCAAGGTCTTCGAACTATTCAAATTCTTTCATATTTTCTTCATTTCTCTTCTTCGTCTTCTTCTACACTCAGTTCAATTCGACAAAGTATATGAATTGTTTGCTATTGTTAATAAGCAAACATTGATTAGTATCGGTTTTGATAGCCAGAAATGGACAGATTTTAGCCCAGTTACTAAATCATTATAACTTCTTTGTTGCCTTATTCGAACCGTGTCGAAGAAGGAGAGAAAAGAAAATCTATGCAACAAACAAACACAAACCAACTTGAAAAATGATGAAGTTCGAGCGGAGAGACAATATTTTTTACGGTTATCTCAATCGATCTAGAAGAAGAAAATCATAGAGCTAATCGAAAGAGTAAAATAAAAAAAGCTGAATAGATTCGTTGGCTCAAAAATGACTTAGGTTGTCTACTATATCTTCTCGGTTTTTGAAAGGCACAAAAAATTGAATAGGAACAATACTACCATTAGCAATAATAATAATAATAACAATAAAATCATTCGAATCATCAAAAATCATTCAAGTACCTAGGTAACTCTCGGTTCTGAAGTGAAGTTCAAGTGTCTAACAATGAAAAAATAGACTCAAGCGAAAGCAGACAATTGAAATGAATGGTTTCTGAATGATTCAACGACCAAGTCACCAATTGTTTTGCACTCTACAGTGGTAAAAGAGTTCCAACTCTCTATTATAGTAGTGCTATTTCTCATAAATCTGCATCGTATGGACTGCGATTCAAATGGAACAAAAGGACCCTGATGATATTCATTCGGCGAAAATTCGATAAGAATTTCATTCCACTTTTTCGTTCTCTTTTCGTTTTAAATCGAAAATCTTCCCCTGTTTTGTATCGATCTCCTCAACTCAATCGCTTTTCTTTTTTCTGCTCAACAAATAATAACAATGGAAACCTAGAGCGAGATTGAGCGAAAGAGATAGAGAGAGAGAGAGAGAGTAAGAAAGTAAGAAATCTAACTCTCAAAAGCGATATCAATATATTCAATATTCAATCCAATGAATCCTTTTCTTTATTAGAAAAAAAATCTATAGAATTCACAAAAAATTCTTAAAAGTATGCCAACAAGCTAGGCATTTTTCGCATGATTATATCTATCGTACAAGATTGTCCATCCCGGTGAGTATATAAGATTCTTCTCGGTGATCTCAGTAGTGATGACAAGTACTAACTCAAAAAAAAAAAAAAAAAAATAAAACATATTATCTTGATTGAATGAGTCGATCAAGATGAAAAAAAGATTGACTGAGAGCATGGTCTCGACAGAGCTAAAGAAAGAGAGAGAGAGAGAGAGAGAAGATAAACTTTGGTTCGAATTGTTCCAAAATGTTTGTTAGATGTGTTGTTTGTTTGTGTTTATTGAACCGAGGACCGCTCTAATACATGCAACAACCATACACAAACAGACCCGATTGCGATTGGTCTCGCGGGACAGTACCGACAAACAAAAAAGAAACGGCAAAAACGCACCAGCAAAGAGAAAAAGAGAGCGAATAGAAACGAGATACACCCGAAGCAGATTCAGGAAAAAAACAATCCAAATTATTGTGATTGAATTCAATGACAGCAACAGCATCGTAAAATACCATATTTAGATGCCATAGTATCGACGAAGGAAGTCGTTCTTTCTTTCAATGCAAAAATGGTGTGTTATTTGAATTTTTCATTCTCTATCTTCTTTTCCGGTTTAATCGAGCGAGAGAGGGTGAGAGATAGATCGAGAGAACTGTCAAAAAGCATAGATCACAAGAGCAAAAAACGAAAGCTATGATCTTTCCCGCTAGGTTCGCATTCTCAGAGATTATTTACACAGTGGGAATTCGGAGAATTCATAGAATGAATCTATGAATACCAATAGTGATGGAGGATCTATATTCTTCATTCAAGAGTGTATGAGAATTTTAATCTCTCATTTCATCTAGTGACTAAGGTGATGATCTATTGGCATTAAAGAAAAAATATCAAAAAAAAAAAAACTACGAACAAAGAAAGAATTTCAACTGAAAATCTTTCAATCCTTGGAAATCTTTATAAGATTATCGATAAGTTTGATCTTTAGATTGTTTGATACCATAGCTCTTGGCATGGTGCTCTTGAAAAATGATAGAATATCAAGATAATTACGAATAGGATGAGGATGAATCCAAAACAAAAAAAAAAAAACGAAACCAATTTTCAAATAGCTATCTATAGAAATAGAAACTTGAAAGAATACAAAACTGCTATGGTTAAATAGAAGGAAAGAGAGTAGAGATCTAGGGCTATCAATAAGACATACTCAGATTGAGCGGATGTGTTTCGCACTTTTTCTCGAATCAAGGGTCGGACTTTTTGAGAAGAGGAATAAGTTTTGTGGCTAATCAACAAGACACAAATACTATCTCTTGTACGTGTGGTAGGGTTCATTATCTTACACGAAGAAAATTCTCGTTTTTTGTTCAAAAATCAATCGAAAATCGGATAATTATTCTCTTCTCCATTCTAATCTTAGATCTTTTCTTGTAAAGGAAAGCTAAAATTGCCCAACAATGGCTCTGTCTTCGGATTTTTTAATCTCGATTTACACACATCGATTATACATGCCTGGTTTATATAATTTCCACTCTTTATAAGATACGAGCATAGAATATATCATTGAGATATAAACAACTCTAAATGAATCTATGGTATCAATCTAAACTGATTAATCTAAACCAAAGTAAATCTATTGGGTCAGCGGTCATTGAGTCAGTTAGCAAAACAAAAAGTAACTTTTTCTCAAAAAAACAAAGGCCAAGAAACCGACACGATCATTCATTGATTCACATTGAGAACGCAAACAATACTCTCACTCGCTCAGTCAAATACCTTTGTAGTCTCTCTCTCTCTCTCTCTCTCTCCAGAAGAATAAATTTTAAAGACCGAGAAACTTAATTATGGGTCGGTGGTGTTAGCAGTGAAATAGATGGAATAGATAGATTGAAAGATAGCCAGTAAGCTAGAGAGAGAGAGAGAGAGAGAGAGCAAAAGTCGGCTACGATCAAGGATCAACATCATCTTTGTCGTTTTTTTCTCTGATGATTATAGTCGAAAACCGCCACACACCAGCATTGGAAAAGATTCTTGTTGCGAGATACGATTGAATTAGATTGAAAGTAGAGAGAAAGTGAACAACGCAGCGCAACTGTGACCTTTCACACCTCTTCTTTGTTTCACAAGCAAACACCAGCGTTCGATTCTCTCATTCTCGCTTTGGACTATTAATTTAAATTGGCTAGGCTAGAAAGCGGCAACAGCTTTTTTATTTCTTCTTTTAAAAGTAGTCAAAGATTGATTTAGTTTAAGACCGAAGATGCCTCAAGAATTTCTGTTCGTTTCTCTTCGTCTAACAAAATTTTCATTTTCGTTTTTCTTTGAGAAAAATAAAGAACAACGCCTTGTTCTCGTCATCAATGCTCTACGTGTATAATCATCGAAATCCATCTCAAAGTGAAATGAAAAAACCAAGCGAAAATTTTTTTGACCTAAGCAGGGGAAAGGTATCAATTTAATAGCTTCATTCGAAACATTGAGAAAGAATGATGGGCCCATGCTTGGAACGACAAGTTTTGGTAGAAACGTTTTTATCGAAGAACGAGGAAAAAAAATTCATTCCTCTAACATCATGCTGTGTTAGAAACCTCAAACAATCATTTAAAAAATTAAATTAATTTTTTTTATCAAGCAACGGAGATTTGGATAAAATTTCACGAAATCGAACGTTCAAAATAGAGAGATTTTTATTGAATTTAAAAACTCGGAACCAAATGTTAAAGACCAAAGAAATCACTCTCGATGTTAATAATTTTTTCCGAGGAAAAAGACTGAATAAAAGGGCTAGAATGGATAATTTCTTGGATAAGAGATTATATGCTATGGTGAGATTATAATTTCATCATTCTCCGGTGATGAAGAAAATGCTTTTTGAAAGTGAACGAAGTGAATTACCTGTACGTAGTACACTGAAATACCTAGCAATCAAGCAACAATAAATTTAACTATTCTGATTCTGAATTATCATCATTTATTTTCGGTGGCGGTCATTTAATTTCTACGGCAATCTCTATTACAAACTCTTCGATAGCCTTAATACATTCCAAAGGCTAGTTGTCGGTGATCAAAGAGAGTTCGACAATAGGGTCAAAGGTTGAAATCATGATTCTTGAATCGAACACTGAAGACAAGCAAAAACTGAGAGGCAAAAAAACAAAATTTCAAAAAAAAAAAAAATCCTTCAAGCCTTGAAGGAGCGCATAGGAAACAATGCTCTAGCGAAAATCAACCAAAGAATAGAAAAATGTTCAAATTTTCTATCCACATTCAATCTATGGTTAAATGGCTGAAGACCAAGGGTAATTATAATTATGACCATCATCATCATCATCATCATCATTTACAACACCACCACCATCACCAACAAGTAATATCAAACACGTTTGAGGAAAGCAAAGAGGATTGAGAGAATTCGTTCGACAAAATCACCATCTCCACCATAATCATAATCATCAACATAACCATAGAGAGTGATTATTTCGTCTCAATATCGTTTCTCCTAGCCTATGTGAATAAATTATTGCCATTATTATAAAGATAATTGAAAGATTGAAATTTTTGATATTTTGTAGAGAATAAGAATGGATAGAGGAGAGAAGGAAAATTTTCGATTGAATTAGTTTAATCTACACCAGATTCTTGATCGACGGTCTGATCAGATTGTTTGTGTGTGTAAATACGATGATGTAATCAATTTGATGATGATGAGGATATTGATCAATGGTCAACAATAGACAGATCAACAATAATAACTTAATCAAATTTTGATTATTTTAGATGGAAAAATTTTCTTTTCAAACAATCTTGAAAAGACTCAATTATTTGAATAAATTTTTGATACTTTTATTTGCGCAAAATTTTTGAATGATTCCAAAAGACGAATTCTTCACTCAAAGAAAGAGATTTCAACATAAAAATCATTGTGGAGAAACAATAAATTTATCAGTGATTGTGATTATATATTGTGAATCAAGTGAACAACAACAAAACCTCGAATTAGGTCAATAAAATGACGAATTAATTTAACTTCAAGAATAGGCACTGGTAGTGAGAATACTCTTATAAATTCTACTTAGAATTAGGGTTGAAACCAATATCGAGACACTAATGCTTGACCTATACGATATTGCAAAAAGCATTAGGCTTTGTTTTAGAACTTTCGATCTTTCGACAACCTTGGCACCGATGATGAACAAACAGAATGTTGAAGCAAAATGGGACGAGAGTAATAAAACAATAAAAAACATTTTCTACCCAAAGAAAAAATCTAGATTTGTCAAGAAAAGTAAACACAGCGAGAGAGAGAGAGAAAAAAAAACTGCAACAATCAGACTGTCATTGTAATCTTTTCGCGATAGAATGACATCGAGATATTGGGCGAAACACAGACTTGAAAACAAACAAGAAGACCGAAGAAGGATTTCAATCGAGAAGGTAAAGACTAAGATCAAATGAGATTCTTGTGTGAATATGAATGAAGATTCTCTCTTCAAAATGGTCCCGAATTTCTTTTTCCCTTCCGAATTTTATGTGTGTAGCCAAAATTTCTAGGTGTTTGTTTGCTCAAAATTGTTTGTCATTGTCGTCCGAAACATTCATCCTCGTTCATAGTTGGATAAGGTTGTTTGTTCTCGTTTTTCGATGTGCTCATTTGAAGAATTTTCGCATTTTAAACCGTAGTATCCAGGTGTGTGTGTGTTTGAGCCGTTACATATCTAAATCGAAAACCTTAATTTGAAAAAAAGGTTTAATTTGGCGTGGTTCAATTATTCATCGAGACAATTTCTATTTTGTTTCGATGCTTTTAATGATGATTACGGCCAATAAAAGTATCTGATGCTGATGATCGTCATCATTATCATCTCCATCATCATTAAAATAAATTTTATTTCGAACTTATTTTTCTTGTTTAGCTTCAGCTTGTTCCGAGAAAGATCATCATCAAAATCATCTCTACCATCTAGAGAATTCAACGAATATTCAGAGAAAGCTAGATACAAATACACACACACACACACACACACAAATACACACCAATAAACTCATTTAGACTTATCGAATAAATCACCTTTCTTTCACTGTTCTGCACACATTCTTTGCCAAATTTCAAGCTTCAAAATTTTCGAATGAAATTCGTATTGAATTCGAACCATCTACGATGATGATGATGATGATGATGATGATGATGATGATGATGATAATCATTAACAGCAGCAGTCGAAAGTAATCGAAAAATATTTTCTAAATATTTTTATTAACACAACCAGATTAATTTTGTGAATTTTGTGAATAGAAAAAAAAACCATTGATGGAGCGAATGATGATGAGGAGGAAGCAGAAGTGAATGATTTCTCGATTATCCTTCAAGTATTTTCGCTTGATGATCTATGCTTTCAATCAATGATGAACGGGAGAAGAGACAAAATCATTCATTTTTCTAACATTAAGTTGGATGTTTGTGTGTGTGTGTGTGTGTGTGTGTGTGTGTGTGATTGTTTGCAGCTTATTCTCTATCCCCTATGGTCCTACTCATTCTTACCTTTTGGATTCTTCATTCTCAGTGTTAGCTAGTAATATTTAGATTAGATAGAAATTTTTTTTCCCGATTCCAAAAACACCTTTGTCGAATACACAACCGAGCTAATTTCTAATCGACTTAAAAAATTAATCTCACTGACAAATGTGATTAGATTCATTGACATAGAACGTTTTACTTCTTTTTTTTTCTCTCCAAAAGATTTCTATCGGCTACAATGAGTATGAAATCTAGGTGAGAAACACACACACACACACAAACTGAGAGTGACTAGAGGAATTCACTATGAAGCTTTGTGGAATTGAATGAAAATCATTCAATCAAAAAAAAAGGACCACATAATGAGAGTGGATTGAATGAAGAAGAGAGAATCGCAAAAAAAAGGCAAATCGAGATTTCAAACATCGAAAATTTTTCTTTAGTTTATCAATTAAAAGATCTTATTCATGTTTCAGCCCTCAAGAAATGTTTCATATGATTTTTACATTGTCTATTTATTGTCCCAATCCTCCTAAAATTACTCTTAAAAAGGTTAAATATTTATCAACATCCCCCCTTTTTAAGAGTAATTTTAGGAGGATTGGGACAATAAATAGACAATGTAAAAATCATATGAAACATTTCTTGAGGGCTGAAACATGAATAAGATCTTTAAAACCCTCTAATTGATACATATTTGATGAAATTTTTTGTTTGATATAAAATGGACCAGAATAGTCTGGGTCCAACTTTTTTTTGCATATTTTTTTGGAAGTTTTCACAAGGACTTTATCTCCAACGGTGAACTCCATTTTTTGATTTTTTTTCTTGAAATAATTTTCGGAATATTCATGACTTTTGTCAGAATTAACTTTCGCATAGGCTCGGTTTTGATGAAGATCTTGCCCTTTGTAATGATTCTGAGGGTCTTCCCCTTTAAGAAGGTAGACAGGCGGAAATTTAGTAGAAGAGTGAATCGTTTCATTATATGATTTGATACTCTCTATTGCTAGCGTAGTCCATGCTTGTTTAGGTCTTTCGATGTGCTTGCATTTCAACAGGCCAATTACGGTGGACTGGGCTTTCTCAATCATACCGTTTGATTGAGGATGATCCGTCGGTGTATACATGATCGATATATTCATTGATTGAAGAAATCTTTTGAAGATTCCAGAATTAATCGCGGTGTATTTGTCGGCTACAATAAGTTTCGGTATACCATCGATGATTATTTTTTTGACCAAAGTTATAAAATCATCAGCCGTTTGTGATTTCGACGAGTAATGCCATATGTATCTAGAAAATGCATCTATTGCTAGATGTAAATATCTTTTAGTTGAGTTATAGTGGCTTAATCCACCCACACTATCGATGTGAATAACGTCAAATGGTACCAAGGCTTTTCCCACCAATCCAAGTTCTCCATATTTTCTTTTTGGCTGTTTTGTGAAACTGCACGGAATACAAGTTTCACTCACCTGCTTAGCCAGATCGTTTTGAGCTTCGTTATAATAAAATTTTGAAAATTCTTTCAAAGTATATAAAATTCCCCTATGAGTTTTGTTATGGATTTCCAACAATTTTTTCTTAGCGACATCACGAGTTAAATAATATCGTTTAAGCCCATTTTTGATTCGAATAATATCGTTACCCTCAAATACGCATCCTGGTGGTAGAGTGTTTATTCCCACAAGTTGTTTCTTCGAAATTTTTGGATCTTCAATATCAAAGTAACAGCAGAAATTTTGAGGAAATCTAGAGAGGACATCAGCTTGGATATTTTCACTCCCTTTTCGATAGATGATTTTAAAATCATATTGACTTAGATGCATGGCCCAATTGAAGAGACGAGTTCTAGGCTTTTTCTGACTCATGAGCCATTGAAGTGGTTGGTGATCGGTTAGAACTTCAAATTTATGACCATAAAGGTAATGATGCCAGTAGTGAATGGCTTCCACGATAGCTAGACATTCTTTTTCAGATACATGATAATTTTTTTGATATGCAAGAAGCTTTTTTGAAAAATATGCAACTGTTCGATTTTCTCCATGATGATTTTGCATTAGTACAGCTCCAATACCTTCGTTGGAAGCGTCGGTTGCTATTTGAATCGGTTTATCAGGATCAAATATCACTAGAACAGGATCGGATGTTAGAATAACTTTGACTTTTTCGAATGAATCTTTTGCTTCCGTCGTCCATTCGAAAATTTTATCTAAAAAGCTCTGTAATGATTTTTTTGATGTAGGAACCGGAAAATTGATTATCGCAGAAATATTTGAATTTACGGGTCGTATTTGATTATAGGATATTTGATGACCCAAATATGTTACAGTTTCGTCGGCAAAAACACACTTCGAACGTTTCAGTTTGATATTTTCGATTTTAAAGGCTTCGAATACTTTCACTAAATTTTCGACATGTTCTTTGAATGTACAGGAGAATATGATCACATCATCAACGTAATTATGACAAAATTTGGTTAATTCATGAATTTTTAAAATATTGAATAGAATTCTTTGAAATATCAAAGGTGCGTTTCGTAAACCGAAAGGCATTACGACCCATTCAAAATGCTCATCCATAGTAACGAAAGCTGTTTTGTGTCTATCTTTTTCATCAATCTCGATATGATGAAAGCTGCATGCGATGTCCAGAGTCGAAAAGAATTTTGCGTTAAGTAATCTATCCTGGATGTCATTGATTCTGGGCATCGGATAATTTTCTACAATCGTAATAGAATTTATTTTTCGATAATCCACACATAATCTGGTCTTTTCACCATCATCTTTTTTATCCACCAGTACGATTGGTGACGAATATGCGGATTTAGATTTGGTAATTAATCGATTTGCAAGCAATTCATTTAATTGATTTTTCACTTTCTCTTGATCGACTATTGATAACTGATATGGTCGGAGATTTATAGGAATATTTGATGTCAAATCAATGAAACACTTTTGAGATTTAATTCTTCCAAGATCAAATTTTGCTTTTGAAAATATCGTTGCATTCGATTCGATCAATTCTGTCAAGACTTGTTTTTGATGAGGAGCTAGATTCTTTCCAATTTTCAAAATATTTTGATCATCTGACTCGTTGATTAGCTCCTCTTTGGTGTTATCATTTTCGAAGTACAAGTCGTTAATAAGTACGTGATGATGATTCAAATTGGTTGCTGGCGTATCAGAAATTAAGTTTGAATTCAAATTCATACTTCGGCTTGGGATTAAGATGTCATCATTTTCGGTTGATCGTTGCACTGCGAAACCTCGAGAATCCCAGGAAATTTCAAAGTCTCGAGCAGTGTAACGACTGATAGCGATCATATTTGGGAAATTGATCACGAAAAATTCGATCGGTAAGCATTTTCGGCCTATTTTAAGTTTCACGATGATAGAGCCCTGGACTTGAACTGGATTTTCATAATCGATTTGGCGAAGCTGTATACTTGATGGTCGAATTAGAATATGAAGCGCTTCGCATATTTTTTTATCGATTACATTGATTGATGCTCCAGTATCGTAAAAAATACTTACTGGTGTTTCATTTAGAAAGGCTTTCATACCGATTTCAATTTCTTTATTATCTGATTTTTTTGAATTGTTCTCGCGTATGACCATAATTGTTTGATCTTCCTTCGGTTCGTTTGCAGTCGCATTTGGTGGTAAAGGAGAGTCGCAAATAGCTGTGTGATGTTTAGCGTAACACTTTTGGCATCGGGAAACATTGTTACAAGCTTTTGCCGAATGATTTGGTTTCAAGCAGTTCATACAACGTTTTTGCTTCTGTATGATTTCGATCTTTTGAGTTCGATTAGTTTTGAAACATTCGTTTGGTTTATGATTTTCGGAACAAAAGACACATTGCATATTTCGTATTGGTCTTGTTGATCTCAACGTTGATAAATTTCGTGGTGGAACATTTGAGATTGACGGAGATTTATCACTTGATTGGATGTCGTTTTGCAAATCAATCTGATGAAGTTCTTTAAGGATTTCCAATTTTGATTCAAGAATATCGACTAAATTGTCGGCGTTTGGTCTTCCATTTGAGTAGAAAAATAATTGTTTGACTAAATCTTTTGGAAGGATGTGAAAGACCATGTCTAAAAACCTTCCTTGCAAAAAGACATAATTTTGATCTTTATTGAGAGATAAGGCATCATGCAATCTTGCTATAGTATAAATATAGTTCTCTAATTGATCTATTCGATAATCATTTGATAAAGGTGGAAGTTTTCTGAGCGTTTCGGTAGCATTGACTTGAATAGACAATGGATTTCGATATTGCTTAACCAATTTATTATAGACTTCGATATAGGTCTTGTGATGTCTTCCGATGATGGCGTTTCGAACATTGCCACGAAGTCGGTCTCGAAGAGCTTGCCATTTTCGATCGATAGGGATATTTTTATTGTGAACCATCATATCGAACTGGAGAATGAAGTCTTCAAAGTCTTCCTTTTTGCCATCGAAAGTAGGAATTGATCGAATATCATCCCAAGTTATGAAATCTGTAAAAGGATGATTCTGAAAATTATTATTAGGAACTGCTATATCATTAAAGACAGATTGATTGTTAACAGTAGGAGAATGGGAAGGAGATAATAAATTTGGCATCTCTTGATAAGAGAATCGATTTTGTTGATTGTACCCTTTTAGTTCAATAACGGCATTTTGTAGCTTCTCATAGTATTTAAAATCATTTTCCAAGTCTTGATCTTTTTGACTCGGATTTTGGAGATTCCAATTTTCGATATTTACTTGGAACATTAGAAATGATTCTTTCAACTGGACAAGTGATTGTTCGAGATTTTCGAGAAATTTACAATCATTATCATGTTTGCCCAATAAATTCGTTAGTTTGTTAACGGAAAAAGTTATTTGATGACGAAGTGATCTTCGTTGCCATTTTAATTCGTCGATTGTCGAGAACGGAACTGGCTCGGCATCACGATCAGACTGAATAGAAATTTTCTTCTTCTCGATACACAAAAGAAATGCTTCCATCTTACACGTGCTTTCGAGGAATCACGAGACGAATTATCACAAAGATATGAGGATTAGATAAATGATCAGCTTAAATCTTAAAGTAGGAGTTAAGACAAGAGAGAGTAGGAGATAGAACGAGATTCACTAAATGATTGCCAGAGGGAACAAGAGCGAGAAAGAGAGATAAAGCTGAGATGAAGAATTGCACTTAAAACAATAGATAAAACGATTGTTCCTGTTGAAAATTCGGAACGATTGTTGTGGTTGGAGATTCGTAGTGATTTTTGCAATTGGAGATTCGTAACGATTGTTGGAGTTGGAAATTCGTATCGATTCGTATCGTATGGTCGAGTTGCAGATAGGGATTGGCCCGAATTAATCGTAGGCTGACAATCCTACTGACTTATCAATTAAAAGAATTTAATAAAAATAAAATAATAATAAAATCAAATCAGAAACAAAATTCCAACTGTCTTCGCGAGTTTTTTTCCATGCTTATATATAGTGCTAATCAAGTTGATTGCTAAAGGTTAAATATTTATCAACAAGTTCTACCTTCCCTATCTCTCATTTCGATTAGGCTAGGCATTGATCTTTGATCAATTCTATTTGAAGCATTTTAGATGAAAAATGATTGAGAAATGATGAAGAAGACGACTACCTAAATAGAGAAAAAAATTACTTCAAACTAAATCTAAGAGAAAATATGAGGTAAGATTTCGATGACGATTGTAGGTAGATTTTCTAATCTACGATCTTTCTCGATCGAATCGATTCCCGATCGCACTCTAAATAGATCGGCTTTGTTCTTGATGTTGTTGCTGATGATGATCATAATGATTATGATAATCGGTAACTGTCTAACAGATCGAATCTTTTTTTTTTTACTCTTCAAAAACATTTAAATTTTGAAAAGATCTTTGGTCAAACTAAATCTTGATCGAACCACAAGAAAAGAATGTGAAACAAATGATGATAACAAATTCGAATCAATTATTCGATGATGACCCAATAGGTATTTGGATAGATGGATGGATGGATGGTGGTTTAATACAAGTCAACCTTTCTTGTTGTTGGTGTGATTGTAATCATCTAGCACTTCTGAACACAAACATTGAGAAGGATAATAAAACAGGAGGAGATGAAGAGAAGAATTTGAGGTTTCTGTCTTTCGGTGTTCATCTAGCTTTTCATTCTTGAAGAAGGGGAGAGAGAAAACAATCAATCAAAATGGCACCAAATACATTAATAAGCTAAATGAGATCTAATTAACTAAATGACAAATAACAAATCGAAATCGATTGGCCTAAGAATTCGCTCTTTTCTTCACTTTCTTCTCTACGAAGGTAGCTAGCTAGCAGAGAAGAAAGGAATCTAATTCTAATCAATCGTAATCAATTATTGTTTAATTTTGGTTTACAAAAAAAATTGCCTCTGATCACCAAATGACACGAACTTCCGAAACAAAAATAGACTTCAATCTTATTGAAGATTTTAATTCGAATCAAATTAATTAGAATTCGTAGATTTCGAAACGATCTTCTCTCGATTTTGACGAGAACAATAAATCGAAACAAACTCTTTTCAGTTGCATAAGGTTGCAGTTGTTTTTCGACGACCAAAAAAAATTGAGTGCAATGATGATGAATCAATGGAGATCGAAATCAAAATGGATCATCATCACGAAATCTCACACTACTTTCGTGAACAGAGAAACGAAATCATCAGAATCTTAGAAACAGAAGAATAAGTGCAAGATAATAGTTTAATCTAGATAATAGAGCCTACAATCAATCAAGCATTGAGAAGGAGAGAGAGAGAGAGAGAGAGAGAGAGAAAGAATTGAAATCTGAATTTAACATCGAAGAGGAAAAACTTTGTCGACCAATCTAGGAAAATGAAGCATCACTCATTCAATACCGTTTCGGGAAAGTTTCAAACGAATGATGTTCTAAATTATGGCCAAGATTATAACTTTTTTTTTTTGTTTTTTTTAATGACCGAAGGAGCAATGATGGACGAGCAATGGTTATGATGTGGAACTTGAAGACGAGAGTGAGAGAGAGAGAGAGAGAGAGATGGAGAGAGGGAAGGTGATTTTTAGTCGATGTTCGAAGATGAAGGCACCAGGGGAATTAAAAGTCGAAAAAAAATGTAATTAATAAATTAATTAAGCATGGAGATGGGAAATGAAAAAATGGGCGAAGTTTCGTAATCTTCTTCTCCTCTTGCTTTGCTGTTTCTCAAGCGGAAAAGTTTAGTTTTGAATTTGATTGACGAAATTGAAGGATGCGAATGGGAAAAAAAATCTGGCGAAAAAAAAAATGATTTTTTTTCTAGCAAACGAAAAATTGATCAATCGATCGATTTTTGTATTTTTTTCCCTCTGAAGCATTTCATCAACCAAGTTCGATGTTAATATTTTCGATGCGCATCTCATTTCAAAAGATCAAAGTACGAAAGAGGGAGATAGAGAGAAAGGAATGAAATTAATTGATTTTGATCTAGGCTCAATGCAAAACGCTTTCGTAAGATGCAAAAGCGGAGTAAAAAAAAAAAAGAAAACACAGTCTTAAATTTATGAAGAAATTCGAGGTAGAAACTTAGATAGAAATAGATAATAAAGAAATAAAATATTTGGTTGCATTCTATGCTAAGAGGAAACAAATTAAGAATTCATTAAATCCAGCCTTTTTTTTTTTTGGTAACAAAAAAAAACATCATTCGTTTCAAACGTTTCGGATGATACGGCTTTGAGTGATTATATTCTACTTGGCGCATCCGAAAACATTCACATCGATGCGTGAAAATGGAAATAAGAAAGCACAAGAATCCATTAGGTTTCATAATAATTTTCGGCTGGTTAAACGATACAAACCTAAATAAATCTTTGAACAGTGATCAGAGCTAAAATAGCCATTGGTCAATGGCGGTGAAAGATGAATTGTATCCAGTTTAGAAAAAAAAACATCCTTGTTCTCTTGACATTCATCTAGAGGATGCATTGATAGAACAGGCAAATATGGAGAATATATCTCAAGCTAAATGAAGAATGTAAAATTTTCGACTTTTTGTTCTATGATTGAAATCAAATTAGATTCATCTTCGATATGATTGCAATCGATCCAAAATCCAGAGAGAAAGAGAAATGAAAATTTTCCAACTAATTAAGAATAACATCAAAGATTTTAGATTGAATTTTTTCGTTTCAATTTGAAGCAAAAAAGAGAAAAAAAATTGACAATAAATTATTAGTCGCATTCTAACAACAAAAATATATCTAATAAATTTTCCTAAAAACCCTCGAAAGCGGACAATCTTTGCGCTTTCGTTTTGTTGTTTTTTGCAAACGAAACGATCGATCGAAGGGAAAGAAACTTTCGAATGGCAAATGAAAATGAAACGAAAACGATAATGAAGATGAAAATTGAAAATCATTTCCGAATTTTGAATGTCTTCAATCTACGACAGTCATCATCCTATTCTATCTTACAAAGATTGTGCAAGATAGATAGAAAGAAACTTCTATGCTAATAATTCACTTTTGGAATGAAGAAGATTTGATGAAGAATCTTGTCCGTCTTGCTCTCGCCATCGCAATGATTAGAGTCATCAATTTTTGTTTCAATTTTTCAAAATACAACGATGACATTGAAAAGGGGACCCCACACCCTCTCCATCAAACATTCTCCAGTTAATTATGGTGATGATAAAATCAAACTCCGATCGGCCAAGAATTATTACTTTTTTTTTCTTCTATTCGGCAATTCTTAGAGAGCGAGAAAAAAATTAATGATGAAATTGAAAACAGTTAGATAATAACAAAATGAAAATTTTTGTTTCTCTCTTCTCTTGGTAGCTCTAATTAATGAGTTTAGTTACTTTTAGCTTTTCTTCTCAGTTAATCACATCCTACTCCAAGAGATTGACTGTGTGAAACCAATATATTCTAGAATCTAGATGAAGTTCGAAAGTTCGAATAAAGAAGATACTTGGGAGGGGGGGAAATCCTTACCGAAAGAGAATTCAAAAGTTCTAGACATAGCGAGAGGATAAAAGATAGAAAAGATACATAGTCTCAATGTAGAAATGAGTTTTGAAAAAAAAAAAAAATCTAGGTAGTTTATTTATGACAAGAGAGGTGGCTCGTTTCGATTAGGTTAGTTTTAGTAGAAATTGTTTGTTCCAATGAAAAAATAAATGTTTTATAATTTTGTCCCGTTCCATCGAAATCATTGTTTTTATTATTTCTCTATAGCTTTGTTTCAAAGAATTGAACATCATCATCATCATCATCACCATCATGTTCATCATCATGGTTGTCTTCGAAAGAAAACCGCAAAGACATCGAACAAAGAAAAAAAAACACCAACGATCAGAAGAAACTCTTCTGAAGAAGAATGGAAGCTAATTCCATTTATATTTCGCTTCCTTCCATTCACTAAGATTGTCAACATTAATATGAATTTATGACTGCAAAATACGATTATATGCGATTATTTTGCTTGTGTTCAAGATGTGATCCTCTCGGAACATAAGGAGAGAGAGAGAGAGAGAGACAGAAAAGCAACCAGAAATTGAATGGAATGGAATGTATAATATGAAATGAAAACAAACAAAATGAGGCAAAAAAAAAAAAAAAAAGATACAAAACATTTATCAAAACGAACAGAATGGGAATCAAGTCTAGATAACTAACGATTCTCGATAGAAAAAAAAATGATGAATTTAAATCACTTTAATCTTCAATTTTCAAGTCATTCAAGTTTTCCGCAATTTTTTTTTCTCTAGCGGTTTCATTCGATTCATCAAATGGTTGATGAATTTCGAATGAAATCGCAACAATCTAATCCATCAAAATTTATTCATATACTAAGAGGAAAATTTAGTTAATAATTTATTGCCTCATCTTAAGGATTCTTATTTTGCTATTTTCTTCATCGAGAAACCGGAAGATAAAAAATGGATTCTTCGCCCGAAATTGTTGAAAACATTTCACAGGTTTGAACTTGGAATAGATTCACACAGATTGCTGTTCGATCCACAAAGAATCATTATTTGGTATCGAATTTCTCTGTCCCTGCTTGCTTTTTATCAGAATTTCGATCGACACATTAAACAGAAACATGATATTACAAACTCTTTCTCTCTCTCTCTTAGGCTCTAAAACTTAGAACAAGCTTGTGATAGACATAGAGACAAAGAGAGAGATCGAAAGAACTATTCTCTTCTAGGTATAAACGATGACATCGATCCATTTATGAATTGGATTTTGATTGTTTCGAGTATAAAGTTTAGACAAGCACTGCAAATCAACACTACTGAGGTTATTAGTAAGAGTAACCTTTTAAGGTTGAAATTATTATTATTATATTACAGTTTTTTTGCTCGTTTGTTTATCTTTCATTTCGATCTAAGTATTATAAATCGTTTTTTTTGGATCAAATTTCATTTCTTCTCGATTCATTCAACGTTTGTTGACTGATTTGTTGGAACATTGTCATTCTATCGATCGAGGTAAATGAATTACGGAGAAAAAAATTCGGACGCAACGATTCACACACAATCAATGAGCGAAAAACTTTTTTTGAAAAAAAAATCTAAACAAATGGGAACAAATTAAACGGATTTAGAAACAAAATAGAAGCCAAGAATGAAATATGATCATCTTTTCATCGAGGGAACAACGGCCAAGTTGGAACCAGATCCAAAACTAATCTAGGACCGCTAACAAGTTTCACTATTTTCTCGTTGAATCAAACAACCGTTTCAGGCTGTTTTAGCTGGATCATTGGCTATGACAAAGATGAAGATTATAGCAGCAATGAATGAAGAAGAATATACAAAAAATTAATAGAGATGAAATCGGTAGTTGACAGTCTGGTCCATATGGGGTGAGATTCCCGGTTGCGATTTCTATGGGATCTCAACAATTTTCGATTAAACAATCATTTCATGTGTGATCTCTCCCAAGCATAATCATCAATGAATGATGATGATTATGGTCGAAAATAATCATTCATTTGTTCCGTTCTGCAAGCAAAATTATTTCACTAATTAACAAATAACCAAACGAAACGAATCTAATCGAGCTGAATCATTAGTTATGAAGCGGTAAGATTCTCTCTCTCGCAGCAACATCGGAATGGATTGAGATCGAGGATAAATTTAATTTTAGAATAAAAATAACCTCTAACTGTTTCATCAGATAAACTACTCCGAAATCAACCATCAATAGACGCAATGTTGAATAATAATAATAATAATAAATATTATTCTTGACAAAAATGAAACTGAAATGAAATGCTAGAGATAATGGAACTAAATCATTGACCAAAAACCGTTGATTATGAGATCGTTCCGGTAATAATAATAATAATAATAACGGTAAATAATGATGATGATGATGATGATGAATGAAGATAATTATCATTGAAGAGAAAGATAGAAAATTCTTCTATTGAACAATCTAAATAGAAGTAGAGAGAAGAGAGGAAAGAAAACTATTTGCGGTTTCATGCTGATCCAGAACCGATGGACCACGCTTGAAATAAAGCGTATCGCAGCGAATAAAAAACAATTTGTATTCCATTGAGGTGTAAACAACAACAACAATCGAATCGCGGAAAGCAGACTGGATCGATCGACCAAACTAAGTTTTCTATGGGTAACAAAAAAAAAAGGAAGCCTAAATAAATACTGTGGAAACAATGGAATATGGATCTCTTTGGTATTCGAACGAATCGAAAACGTTTTGAAACAAAAAAAGATAGATGATCAAACGATGATGGTACTCATTCTTGGAACAGAAGCGGAATTTTTTGCTTCTTTTTTCCATATGAGAAATCATCATCAGCATCATCAATGGAAAACGATGAAAGAATAGAGCTAAACAATAGCATTTTTCGACAAAGACACCGTCGATTTAGTTTTCATTCGATCGCATGCGAATGGATTTGAGGTAAAAGTTTAGTAGAACTGTTTATAGTAGTGAGACAATTTGTGACGATAAGATCTTGATGATTTCCATCACCAATTCAGTTTGGATCGTTGTTCTCTATTGCAAATTTTATTCATCGTAATTGATGCATTGATGCATTGATGCAATGAAGAACGATAAAAAATCACTAGAATAAGGTAAGTTTTTTTTCATTTGACTTTTCAAACAAAAGAATCGTCATCGCTCATTGTCAGCATCGGCAATACCATAATGATTCTCGTCTATGACAAAGAGCTAATAAATTGTAGTAAAGAAGTTAATCGAGACTTTCTAAATCGTTTCGAAGTGAAAGCAACAAAAAACAACATTGTCTTCTCCGGTCTAATCATAATATTGACGTTCTCTCAAGCCATCATCGAACGATAGTGAGAGGATAGTCAAAACTAAGATCGCAACCTAAGTAACGAAACCGATTTTATTGATATGGTCCACAATCGAAACAGATTGAATTTGAAGTTTGCTTAGCATTGAATTTAATAGATTCGAAAATTATGATGCAAATTAAATCGATGAGGGTTGTAGGAATTTTGAATAAAATTACTATTAAAGAAGAGTAAATCTTTGTCTCTCATTCTGCTTCTTTAGAACAGATTGAAATCGATATGGAAATTTGATTGCCTTCAATCAAAATTTAATGTCGACTATCTTTTTCTCGATCCTCGATAGATTCGATTCGGATCGATTCTATTGATTAGGCTGGAATCTAGGATTGCACTTCGGATTCGAATCAATCTTTTCAATTTTTGAATCAAGAATAAAAACAGCGATGAAGATTAAATCTGATCAGTGTTAGAACAAACAACAGATTGCAATAAAAATTATTCTGATTATCTATCATTCCATTGGCTGAGATAAAATTTTCTAAATGGACAATATCCAACAATGACAAATCCTTAAATTTTTCTACATTTGACTCGCTCTACGGATTTCAAAGGCAATTAAAACTCCCTCCCTAATTTGATAGGTTCGCTTCTATTTGAACTATCCTATCTGATTTGTTACGAAAGGAAAAAACTGTTTTTTTTTTTTCGATTCGAAAACTATTCATTTTAGGCTTTTACATTTGATGTTGTACGATGATGATTTAAATTGATCAAAATAATAATTATTATCAGCATTACTATTAGTGTTATTATTATTATTATTATTATTCCGTCATAAAACAAAAACAAGAAGCATCCAAGTGTCGGTTGAATTAAATCAACCTGAAGACACCAAAGTGATGCAGCTGAGCTTACGATTCGCCAGACTAACTCATTATCTGTTTCTACGAGAGAAAGGCGATAAAATGAATGTCTTCGTTTGAACGAAAAAAAAAACTCAAACAAAGAGAAGTTTGGCAAGAGAGAGAGAGAGAGAGAGAGAGAGAGAGAGAGAGAGAGAGAGAGAGAGAGAGAGAGAAATGGATTGGAGAAAAAGTTTGCCAAAAAAATAGAGAATAGATTGGAAATGTTTAGCTGGTTCGATTGGTCAGTTCAATCGACGATGTCTAAATAAAATTGAATAAGAATAGAAAATGATGGTGATGTTGGTTATGCAACAAGAAACTGGTCTCCATTTTTTTCTGTTTTTTTTATTGTGATTGTTGTTGCTTTCGATAGTGGTAATGGTGATGGAAATGAGAAGAGAGAGAGAGAGAGAGAGAGAGAGAGAGAGATAAAATACACCATTAAATTTGGCAACGGAGAAAAAAAAAAGAAATCCAAGACAATTGCTTTCAATCTAATTGAATGAATGGAAATGGAGAAGAAGATCGAACGAGAAGAGAAAGAACTTGTTTGATTCTCACTAAGATAGAGAGATTTGTCGATAAAGATGGATGAAGATAGAGAGAGAGAGAGAGAGAGAGAGACAGGTAGTTTTTTCTGCGAACCAACACCAACAAGCAAGTTGAAAGGTGAGAAATTTCGTATTCGCAAAACAATTGACTGACGATGATGATGATCAAGATCAAGATGATGATCGAGAGATGCTACAGCAGCAGATGATGATGATGATGATGACTCAATGAATAGATGAATAGATAGATAGACGGATTGATTTCGAACGTTTCAAAATTAAAAAGCAAATCAGATTATGGGTTTAATGAAAAAAAACTAAGACGAAAAGGATTCATTCGAATAACAATCAAAAACGTGGAATGTTTCAGCTAATCGAATTCGATATCCATCTTCATCAACCTCAACAGGCTAACAATACCATTTAGAAGGTAATATTCTTTTAGCTTTCAGCTGAAATCCATTAGCTATTTGAAATCGTTATAGCGATCACCATCAACATCAAAGATCAAGAATGGACGAGAGAAAAAAAAACAAGAGGGAGGAGGAATGTGAGAGAAGATACTCATTCGGTGATTGAAGAATGATCAAGCGAAATCGAACATCTTAAACCTAGACCTAGGCATTATTCTAATCAAATTAAGATGATCAATGCATAAACATTTGCATCGCTCTTTCGAAATGAAACGAAATTGAAAAGTAATGAGATTCACAAACAAGATAAAATGTGAGGAGAAAGAAATGGCCAAAAGTCTTTCATTTAGAAGCTAAATGTTAATTTTGGCTCTCTAAAAGCTCGACGTTAATAAAAATTAAATTAAATGTTAAATTTAACATTCAAAAGGATTCATCCAGATCAATCATAAAAATTTGAGATGGAAAAATTAGCTTAGATTTGAGAATTTCTTTTCGAATTCAGATTAAGTAAGGTGTATCGAAGGTTGAATTTCAAGAGGAAGCTCTAGGAAAGATTCTAAGTATCGAATACACTTTATCATAGCATTATTGATCTAAAAGAAATTCCTTCCATTCTTTGACCGTAGCCGAAATGAACACACACACACAAAAAAGGAGACAGGAAAAAACCTTTCCACAATCTAAGAGGCTAACAATTGTTGAAACATCCTCACTTCTAGCATTTTCTCATCCGATTTCTATTCGTTGAGAGAAAGTTTACTTACAAACAAAGAGAATTCGTGCAAAACGATTCGAAACGGTCTTCGTAATGGATTCTCTTTCTTTCCGATTTTGTTATCAGAATCTAGACGAATCGAGATTTTAGATAATAAAACCGTATAAAAAAAGGCTGCGATTAGATAGGATAAGTTTACAGCAGGATTTGTTTGCCGATCTAAGAAGAAGAGGGCTCCGATCATCAAACAATCTGATGAATCGATTGTTTGAATCTGGTCATCAAAAATCATAATCAAAAATGATGCGAAACAATTGCGATCGTTCGAATGCAATCGATAGAGAATTCCATTAAATTTTAATTGAATAGAATTGCTGAATTTTCTTTTATTTTAGAAATATTTAAAAGCTCTTTTTTCATTCATTGATTGATAGGATCGAGAGGATTCGGTTTTTTTATGAAACAGGCAGCAGCACAACAAACAACATATACCGAACCAGATAGAAAATATTTTCAACTGTTTTTTTCTTTTCTTCAATCTAGAAGACCTAATTTGTAAAACCATCTGCCGATAGTTTAGCTATCGCTCTTATCATCACAACCACACCGACACCTACCATCATCATCATATTAATAGCATACAAGCGATTATAATTATAAATTATTTCTTCCAGGGTCTATATTAGAGTGACCACAAAAGCAGCTAGTAAGAGATGGATTTGTTGTTCTGTTTCGCTTCCGAACGAATCTATGGCAAAAAGCAATCAAGGAAAGCGAGATAGAGCGAGAGCGAGAGAGAGAGAGAGACGGGAAGATAATCGAGTGTTATTATGATTGATTCGTTTTTTAACTCTTTTCCATCTACACACAAACACACACGCACACACACACTCGGAAAAGGTGTCATCATCATCAATTTAAACTTTTCGCTTCTTTTCTCTATCTATTTCTCTGCTGAATTATAAATCTAAAGTCTCTTCAATTTTGACGATTTCATTCGATCACAGGTAGCATCTCTCGATATACTCATTAATGCGGACAGATGGAATAGTCAAAAAAAAAAAAAAAAAAAATGAAACTAAGAAAACAAACAGGAAGATAAGAAATATGCGATTGACTACGGTGTCAATGGTTTTGACCGTAAAGTTTTCGATTAAAATGATTGAACTGTTGGATTTTATTTTTTTTTTTTTTCATCGATCGTTTGCTTCTTCTAAATTGATGAAGTCTCTCTTTGGAATGTAGCAATAATGAGACCATAGGTCAGATGCTTTTTTTTCTCTTCAAAACATAAGATATCTTATCGAAATATGTAAAGATTCGAGTGTGTCTGTTTTTTGTTTGAAACTCTATTCGATTCGAATCCAAGATAACCTATGTATTGATAAGAAGATGTATTAAATAAGAATTCGATTTGGACAAATTGATTCGATTTTGATTCGTTTGATTAGCAATCTTAATTTTTATTTCTTTCTTTCTCTGACAAAAAAATTCAAAATGATTACCGAGATGAGTTTTGTTTGTTTGTCGAAAATTGGACAACGTATTTTTTTTTTATACGAAACGTGTCTCGCGAAATCTCATCTTCAAAGCAGAGGAAAAAAAGAAAGTAATTTCTATTTTAAAAAATTTCATAGTAGCAAAGAATCGAAAGAGAAAAGTAAATAATAAAAGCAAAAATTTTCGTGACTGTTTCGCTTCCCGGAATTGAATAAATTTTGTTTTCTAAATTAATCACCAACATCAACATCATCATCATCATCACCTCTACAAAGACAGTTTGAGAATTTAAACAAGAATGAACTAATTTTTTTTTAGTTATTTCCTCCTTCGACAGAGCTTCGAGAATCGATTAAAGAACATCATTGTTTTATATCGATCATTATGTGGTCTAGAGTTCGTAAAACGAAACAAACGATTTCATAGCATTCAGATGATAATAAAAAAAGCAACAGGGGCCATTCGAGGCTGATTATGTAATGAGATTAAATATAGTATTCTCTAGCTTCAACCGGAGTAAATTAGATTTACCTAACCAAGCAAGGTGGTCTATAATCGCGATCGATGTTTAGTGTGCGGTGAAATTCGATGTCCAATTTCGAATCAAACAGAGATCAGGTACTTATTGAAAAAATGTGAATTCTTTTCAAAAGAATAGAAGAATTTGAAGTCACTGATTTGCGCAACAAGAGATTTCGAGAGAGAATAATCAAAGGCTATAATGACAAGGATTAAAAACAATAAGAATCAATTGAACAGAAATGAGCATTCCTAGAGAGAGAGAGAGAGAGAGAGAGAGAGAGAGAGAGAGAGAGAGAGAGAGAGAGAAAGAAAAAAGAGGAAAGCTTTTTAACAAAAAGAAGAAAAAAGGAGATCGAAAATCTTCTTTGGCAAAATTCTTTTGTCTTTTTTTTTCTCTAGAACATCATCGAATCGATTGATCTTATTGTTTCGATTGAGCATTTGGAATTCCATGAAAAGGATCGCTAGTGAAGCACCAACAAAGGCGTAGATTAAATGAATTTCATATGCAAAGATACGTAAAATTTTTAGAGAAAAAAAAGAAAAAGCTTGGTGGAGAATAAAAAAAATCTCTTCAAATTAATTAGAATAAAAGAATAGAGAGAGAGAGAGAGAGAGAGAGAGAGAGAGAGAGAGAGAGAGAGAGAGAGAGAGAGAGAGAGAGAGAGAGAGAGAGAGAGAGAGAGAGAGAGAGAGAGAGAGAGAGAGAGAGAGAGAGAGAGAGAGAGAGAGAGAGAGAGAGAGAGAGAGAGAGAGAGAAAACAGAAAGAAATAAAATTAATTTCAACAAAAGAAAACTGCTTCGAGTTTAAGCTGCTTGTTTTTTTTTTGTTGTGAATTGCGTCTGTTCGAAATCCTAAACACCAAAGGGACCGCAAAAAAAAGGACGAGCGGTCTTCTTTTTTTTTCTTCACTGTTTTCACTCAAAATTTTACAGATCAAAAACAAAAAAGAAAAGAATTAAAAGTTCAAAACTAGACGGGAAAAAAAATTGTGAATCTTTCCGGTGAAAGCATAAGTTAAGCTTAGCTGAGTATGAAACAAGAAGAAGAAAATTTTAGCATAGGAAAAAAGATTCGGAATACAGAATTTTTTTTTCGTAAAAAAATAATAAATTTTTTGATAAATTTTGTGGACTTTGAAAAACTTCATCGCAAAGAAGCGATAATGAATGAATAGAAACTCTTTCATAGAGAAAAAAAAGATCTGCTTTCGTTCTAAGCTTCAAACATTTGTCATTCGCTAGAGCTAGTCTTTCTGCCATTGCCGATTCATTCGAGATCAGGTTCGGATCTCGATTTCATCACACCACCACAGCCACCACCAGCGGATTTTTTTCCTGTTTACAAATCGCGTATCGAATTTTGTTTTTTTTCTGTGATGTTCGACGGATGTTGTCATCTTTTTTTGCCATTCATTCATTTTCGGATGAACAATCGAATTACCACACATTTTTTTCTCTCTCTCTCTCCTTCGATGAGATATTTGTTTGTTTGTTTGTTCGTTTGTTTGACCGAACTATTCTTCGCTTATTCAATAGCGATTTCTTTGCTCAAAAAAAAAAAAAAAATGTCAAGTTCCGATCATCTTCAATCGTTTCTCTCGAAACCTAATCGAAACTAATCGAAGCGTAACAACGGAAGATTAAAATCAACGAAACAAATGCAAAAGATAGAAATAAACATCGAAAAGATGGTAAATATTGATATAATCGGCTATTTTGTATCTTGATATTTCATTAGACCATTGTATCTTGGGCCATGTTTGTGGTCATCAACATTATTGTCAATAAATACTGAGAAATTCATCGGATGTGCGTGTCTGAAAGAGTTATCGGAAAGATATAATCAATATCAGAGGAATAGATTTTGAGTTTTGAAATCGGTATTGCATCCAATAGCCTCTTTAGAATAGAAGTCTTTCTTTCCAAAATGATCAATTTCAGCGTCATCATCATCTGTGTGATGCTTTTGTCCATCAAGCGATACCGATAATTTCGATTCGATGATTGCTTTCTTCCACTGATTTTTTCCGACGTATTGAGTTTGAGAAAATGAATTATGACCTCAAAAAAAGAGAATCTTAACAGAGCATCATTCCAGATTCAGAGGGTCTTTTCATAAGTTTACCAATCTATTCGAATAATCACTCAAGATTTGCCTATTATTCTGGGATGAAAACAATCGTCCCTTTGATATGGTTCATATCAATCCCAATCTTTTCCTATCGAAACGGAATGTTGTGAAATGTTGAGCATAGAATCGTAGATTCAAAATCAAATCTTTTAATGAAAACTTTAAGTCTTCGATCAGACAAAAACATGTCAAGATTAGTATTATGAAACAGACCATTCAAAACCTAGGCATCGATCAGATTGAAAAGTGAAATATTTTTGACGAATGGTACCGCCGTCGATAATCCGATCATCATTCGGCGAACTCGAAATTCAAACTTTTACATTAAGCATGGAAATTTTTTTAGTGTAATCGAAAATCGAAGAACGGTTCGAGAGCGGCGGAAAAAAAGATTCAAGATTGTAGCCGATAACAAGCAATGACAAAAATCATAAAGCCCAATAGAAAGCGATAGTCGTTTTGCTTCTATACATTGGTAGGATTTATCCGATCATCACTATTATATCTAATATGATAGGAAAGCGATCGAGGTCAAACAATCGAAGCTTTGAATTCCATTTTTGTATCAAGCTTAACGAATTGGAAATCTTCAAGTGTTTGAAAATTTCTTTCAGTCTCTCAACTCAATTTGATTGGAAATGAATATTTCGTACAAATTGAGACCGATTCGGACGGATCCACCGTAGATACGATTCTTAGCTAGGTTCGTTTCGATCTCCATTTTTTTTTTCTCCGATCTTGAAACTTCTTTAGCGGTGAACTCGATTTAATGTAGAGAGTGATTGATTGCAACACAGCCATCGGACCGGATTACCAATCGAGATCTTATTTGCTCGAGATGAGAAAAGATTAAAGATCACAAATATACCAGAGACGATGAAGCTGTGTGGTGCGTGGAGAGAAAGATGATTTTTTTTTTCGCTCTACTTCGACAATTGTTTCTAGTGTTCATCATCATCTCTTCGCGAAAATTTCCAACCATCCATCTTAGCTTCGAGATTAGATCATCAATCTGATAGATCAATAGAGAGATCGTATAGAGAGAAGAATTCCTCTCATATCTTTGTTCTTTGTTTTGATCGACGACAAAACAAAGGTAAATCACCATCTTGAATAGCGCGAATCGATCCAAGAGAAAGAAACAAACAACAAACCATTATCATATTATTGATCGTTCTGGAAAAAAACATTCGCTGTTGTTGTTGAGAAAGAAGATTTCGATGATAATATCTAACCATTTTCTTTCTCGAATTTTTTTTTCGCAATCATTTCTGTTTGGTTTTTTTTTGTTTGTTGGTAATTGTCAATCTTTTTTTTTTCGTTCTCGTTCGAGCTAAGAAAAATCGATTTCCTTGGCAACCACCGATCTAATACCCCTTGCGAAAAAAAAACGAACGAATGAAATGAAATGAATGCGTGAATGAATGAAGAAGACAAAAGATTCGAACGAATGAATGGAAAAAACAATCCATAAACAGCAATGGCAGTGAAAAAAAAAACATTGAATCGAAACAAACCTAGAGAAACTCAGCATGTATACCTTGGATTTTCTACAGTTTGTAAACAGGGTAAAGTAAAATCGGTAATGCTCTTGATGAAGATGAAGATGAAGACGAGAGTGGGAAGTTGTGTATTGTGAAAGATGGAATATGAAAAAAAAATATAATAAAATTAATGCATTCAATATGTGGATCAATACAACACTTCTTCAGAGCGAACAATCAGAGAGCGAAGATGGATTGAGATAGGTTATATAGAAGAATTAAATTTTTGACATGGGCAAGCAAATGCAACAAACAACAGCAACAACCTACAGTCAGACAGTGACTTTATTATCCGTGGCGAAATAGAAAAAATATAAAGTAAGAATTTTTTTTTTCCTGTTTTTTTCTGGTGTTTGACTTGTGAAAAAAAGAGGAAAGAAAACAATGGATCGGTCTTGTTGCTGCTGGTGCTGATTTCGAAAAGATATCTAGATAGACTGACATATCGAAAAGCTCTTGAATGGAAATAATAATAATTGCTATTATTGGTGAATGGGAGAGAGAGAGAGAGGACAAGCAACCAAAAAAAAAATCTAGAGTAGATTTTCGGGTTTGAACATTTTGAAGGGCATAGCGTTGACCATCATCGTCACTCTAGAATTCGACCGCACAATACACTAACACAACACACAATCGGTCAGTGATTAGAATCGGAGAGAAAAAAAAATCCCAATTTTTGATCAACGAAAGATACACAGAGCACACAAAGACTTCGATCGAGTAATGGCATCGATCAAGTGGTTTCTTAACTCAATCTATTCTCAAGAATTTCACAAAGATTCGAAAGTTTTTCATTTCGATTTGAAAGCGAAGCGATTTATAGTTTCATAGCAAAATTTCAATCAATTAGTTCCCCAAAGAATCATCTTCATCATTAAATGATTTCGAGTGTTTTGATTCTAAGTAGCCGAATGATTGTACGGGTAATTCGGACTCGAGTATCCTTAGAAGTTTTTTTCCTTTTCGAATCAAACACTGCTGCTGGAAACAAAATTAATATTTTCAATATCGAAATCAAACGGGGAAAAATCGATCTAGAATCTAGATTGATCGTTCACCTCCATACAATCATCACCGCATTACACACTTGACTATGGTCATTGGATTCAAGATGAACAACATTTCTAGATTGTCAAATCTAAAAAAAACGTAACCATTTGATTGATATTACCATTAACTTGAAGATAAGATAATATCGACAATCTATCGATTGAATGATCGAAAGCCGATTGCTTATGTGTGTCTGCATAAGAGTTTGATCGCTTTTCTTGCTTCTCCGTTTCCAAATACCTAAAGCATTGATCGAATCTTTGCCTTAAAAAAAGAGATGGAAATCGAAATCAAATCTGACAATTTCTTCTTCTCTTTCATTCAACAACAGCAAAACTAGACAGTTCATTTCACACACCAATTCTATTCAGATTGATGATGATGAAAACTAACCAAACTAGCCCTCTGAATTTTTCTTGTTTCGATCGTATTAAAGAACAAAATGCAATAATAGTAATAATAATAATAATCACTATTTCTATAATCATCGAAAACAACAACAGCAACAATTATGGAACAAAAGACAGCGAGAGCGAAATAAAGGAAAGGCTTAAATTGATGTCGATAATAGGTGCTAAATAATGATAATATCGAAAATAAAACGAAAATATTCCAACTTTTCTCTGCGTGGAGAAATATCGGCTGAAAAATATTTTCGATTCTATCTCTTCTTCAGCTTCTTCGCGTATGGTGATATTCGATCACCATCACCTGATGGTAGAAATGAATGTGAAAAGCTTCGATGTTCAATGTTGGTCAATCGATCAGTCTTTTTCTCCCTATTTTCATCTTCTATTTTTTCTATTCGAAAGGTGAAGACAAAGAGGTGCTGATGATGCGTTCGCCAGATCATCATCATTCCAGCATCATTGTGTTCTAGTATTATATTCGCAAAGATAAGATATAAATAGGAACCTTAAATCTTTTTTCTTCCCCTTTGGTTAATATATTCGACCAAACAAGAAAAAGAAGGAAAGTAAGCAAAAAATCTCTTTCTTCTTCCTAAGCTCATCAACACCGTTTGCATTCACACCGTTGGCATTCACACACACATACACATCACAACTAGAGAAGATAAATAGCTTTTTTCTCTCATTGAACTCGAAGATTGAGAGTCTAGGAACGAGAAAGAATTGGTTTTTTTTCTCTGTTGTAGAAATCTGTAACCATTTTGTAAACGCATCTTTTCTCTTCTTCTCGAGATACAGACATATCGATATGAACGAACAAATCATGAAAACATCCAAGAGATTTGAACTAGATTGTTGGATTGGGATGTTTCGCGGATATAAGTGGAATCTCGGAGATGGAAAAAAAGATTGACTGAATCGAATCAAACCAAGAGGAAAAAACAATAACTGCTTATTGTTTTTGGTAGACCAAGCGACCAAATGAAAAACTGGGGCAGCAAAAAGCAACTGAGAGAGAAAGCATGATGTTCGATGATTGGTCGCTATTTTTCACCAAAAAAAAGATCACAATAAACCAACTCTGTCTTCAAAGCTTTGAACGCATTCAGGAGAACATATTGAGATTTACTAGAGCGATAGAAGGATGCGAAGAGATTATGTGAAAGCGAAAACCAAAACGAAATGGTAAAGGCAAAAAAAAATGTTTTAAGATTTTTGCAGCGATATTTTCTTTTGGAAAGATTTGCGGAATCATCAGGAACATTATCACCACGAAATGTCGATATCATTGAGAGATGATATGATGTTTTGAACTTACATTGGATTCGTTGAATTCCAATAGATATCCGGTAGCCTTGCGGACATCACCTCAACGATCGATGTGATCAACGAGGTGTAGAAGAGAATGTAGAAAGTTAAAGGTGTTGGAGAGAGATAATTGCTCATTTTGAATTTTGAAGAATGGTTGTGGTGGTGATTGATGAAATTTTCTCTCAATAATAATCAAACACTTGATGATGATGGCGATAACAACGAGCGAATTGATTCAACACAGACACACCTTACGAAATCACAATGAAAACAACACAATCAGATTCATCATCTTCAAATGGAGATGAATCTGATCGTGAATTGGGCACAATCAAATGATTTTTTTTTTTCTAATGATTGACATTGAATTTTTTCTGCACTTTCGAATCACCATAAAACACTGAGCACTTTTCACAGGTACGAAACACTTTTTTTAAAGCAAAGAATGGACAGAGATGAACAGACAGTGATATTGTGTCAACAAAGACCAAGATGAAAACGATGATGCAATCAATGATTTTCGATCTCGATGATTCTGATTGCTTCACATGGTTTGTTTGATGAGATTGGAAGTTTCGAAACCGAGACTCAAAAACTTGAGACTATGAAACTATGAAACTCTCCTAGAGAGCCACAAATGTGATGTTAATCAAATAGCAAGCGATGAGAGAATTGTTCAAACGAAAAAATCAATCACTTGGAACACTGAAACTACACCGGATCAAGATGTAATAAGTGTCACAATTTTTTATTCTTATTCATTCAATCAGCAACGATTTTTTTTCTTAACAGTGGTCATTTTGGTGATGAAAATCGATCAGATAAAGCGCTGAAATACATAAAGCGATCGATCGATTGCGAATCTTAAGTTCCAAGTTTTTCCGAACAAAAAGATTCAGAGCGATTCAGATTGGAGCGATCAAATCTTATTTTTTCACTCGCTTAGCTAACAAAAACGGAATTGATTGGAGAGAGGCGAAGAAATTTTAAACGATCAGAGATCGATGTCGTAATCATATGAAAATATTAATTAAAATTGAGACCATTGACAGGTAGATAATCTTCTATAAAAAAATTGTGGTGGAATCAAAATTAGCTTTCGATGGAACAAAAATTAACAGCAAAATGCTCTAAAAGATGAAAATTGAGAAAAACTAACGTAACCAGCTCAATCAGAGGTGCATCAACGACTGACTGAATGACTGACTATTTCTAAGGTCTCTCATCTTTTTCCGTCTGTTCTTGTAGCACACAGACGATTCTAACAAAATTCAATGTTCCCCACACGATAACGTAGTGGTACGATTTTGTGCTCCCAACAAACCGATAGAGCTTGATGGAGATGGGAAGAGAGAGAAAGAGAGAGGAAATCTTTGAATTAGAGGAGAGATACTCTCACTTGCCTCTTATCTTTTGCTATCATTTCAAATTTCTGTTGAGCGAATAGATCAAAAAGATCTACGATTTATAAACAACGAGTAGTGGTTAAGGGATCTAAGTGCTGCGTGTTGATCATCTTGGAATCAAGAGAGCGAGAAAAAGCAATAGACAAAAGCCTAGCATTATCTATTTTTTCATCATTTCGCGCGTTTTTATTTTTCCGAGAAGAACCGAAAAGGCCATCTAGTGATCTAGATCTCTGCTCGAAAAAATTCAAAGTTTTCACACACCCATTTTTTTTACACTCTTTATATTATTATAGTTTTTTGTTCTTCGACATCGAATCGTAAATGAATCCTGATATTATTTTATTTGAAGAGTTTAAGAATCAAATAACGCTGATCCATTCTGCACGCGAAACATTGCTCAAGTTTCGAAAACCTAGTGATCTCAACGATTAAGATCAAGAAGTGATCGAGAGAGCATTGAGACTCAAGAACGATTGAGGTGTGTGTATCAATCGTTTCCCGATCGGCACTTTAGATTTGTTCCATCGAAGAGAAAGAAGTTTCTTTTTTTTTTTTTTTGAAATTGATTTAATCGATCGATAGCCAACACAATGTCTATTGTTGTTTGATCGAATTAAAACAAATTCAATGCGAGCATTGATTTTGAAAATTGAGATCGAAATTCGATCAAAGCTTTTTTTTCAAGGCTATTCCTCTCTAACTTTGTTTTTCTCGAATATCGTTTTTGCGTAAATGGCTCAATGCGTTGCTATTGGATTAATTCGCAGCGATTAGCAATCAAACTTTGTAATCGGCTAATTCGAATAAAATCTTAATGAAATGCGATCATTAACTGATTGAGATTACTTTATGTTTGTTTTGTTTGTTAAAAAATCTTTTTTTTTTTTATTTTTTTGCTCAAATTTTATAGATTCGATCAGATTCGAAATCAAATTAGTCGTTGAAGTCTCGTTTTTCATCATAATCAACACACAGTCTGTTTCATTCGATACAATTAGAGCTAAATTAGCAACGAAAATCAATTGAATTTATCGGTCAGTTTGAAATGACACTTCAAACGATCTATTCAAATCAAGGGATTCGAATTCAATTTAAATTTTAAAATAATTTGTAAGATTAAAATATCTCTATTCAAAACAAAAAATGATTGAAATCTAGTTTAGCGCTTTCGAAAGGAATCTCGATTCAGTTCGCTTTGTATAAGCGAAAGTTAATTTTCAAATGAATCCTTTTTTGATCCAAAATGCAATCTAACTTTCTCAAACAAAACTTTGTCGCCTAGCGAAGGCTGTAGTAATCAATGATTCTCATTTTTGATTTCGGATCGTAGCAGATATTTCTAAAATTGAAATGACTTACAATTTGTTCCAAAATCGCTTCAATGACGAGTAATTAATAATTTTTTTTAACGCTTGTTCGAATAAGAATCTAAAATCTAGTTATAATCAATCAGAGACACTATCCATTATGAAGTATTGAATCAATTCAACATTTTGATGAGGAAGATGATGATGATGATGGTCGATGGATTTAATTAATGAATCATTGGATGCGCAATGAAATTTTGGGCAATAAATTTCAAGATTCGAGATGCAACTATCGCAACTCAATCATTCCATGGGAAGATTAATGAAATTTTCTTTCTTTCGATCTCGATCATTGACCAGCAGCAGTAGCTTCTCATCTTATTTCAATGAAGGAGAATTAAAATTTCAATTCAAAGCAGAAGAAAATGATTCGAATGGAGAGCTATGAATGAATGGTTTTCTTCCTTTATTGTTTTGTTCTTGTTTTAAAAACAAATTTTTTTTTTGATTGGTCCGCTTTGATCTGTGAGAGGAAATAATCTAAGATGTGATTTGATTCTCTGTTATTTGTTTATTCTTGCTTTTGTTTCCGTACATCGCTCCTCGTTTGTTGTGTAACCCTTTCAATTTTCAAATGATCTTTACATCGACAATGATGATGATGATGATGATGATGATGATCACCTACAGATTGATCAAATGAAGGATTTCTCTTCTCTTCTCTGCGTCCGTTTGTTTGTTTCGATCAAAGAATAAAAACAAAAAAGAAGAATCCAGCTGAGAGTTATTCAATTAGCTGTCAATCACATCTGTATGTGTCAAATCTATCTTCATTCGCCATAGTCTTTCTCTCCTCCAACATCTCTCATCTTACACACACAAGGATTCATAATGTTTGATGAAGATGCTACACGTTGTTCATTCTCCAAAGGATAAGTTTGGCGATAAAGATAGGACTTTTCAATCAAAAATCTCAAGGAAACGTAAAGAAATCAAATCTACTTCACTTTTTCTCCGCTGTTTCCTAGTGAAATGTTTCAAAAATGTCAAACATTTCAAGCTTAATTTGTGTCCATGCCCTTCCTCTTCTCTCCCCCTTTAGATATCAATCAATCACCTTTTGTTATAAATTTTCCTTTCTCTCTCGATCTTTGGATGATATTTAGCTCCATCATTTAATTTTTTTTCTTCTTTTCATTTGGATCCAATCTATTCTGAAATACATCAAATTGAATGCTACCTCGATTGATCTTCACTTTGATCATTTGAAATTTTTATCTCCATGTTGAGATTCGAATAAATTAAAAAATTTTTGCTTAGAAAGTTAATCAATTACCAATTATAGAACTCTATTGAATGCTCATTGGTCAATGAGATTATTTTCAGTTTTGCAGACAGAGAATTGCTCTACCGATCGATTTTCTTTTAATTAGAAGATCGAAACAGAGCAAAAGAAAATTAATTGTCTAATCGATCCGAGAATCGCCAAAAAACCTCCAAAATCAACGCAATTAAAAAAAAATTTACAAAGATTTCTTATTTTATCGACCGATCGCGCGTCGCAAATCGATCTATTTTGTTTGGAAAAGGACAATGCGATCGAGATTGAAATTGATCGAATATGATTTCAAGGTTCCAATGTCTCAATGATTATCGATCGATTATTACTTCAATGTTCGATTCGATCCCATAGCAATTTGTTAGGAAAGTTTAATGAAACACACCGATCAGCATCAGTAGAAGATTCGAAACAAATTCTAATTAATTTCAAGATGTGTTTGGTTATGGAGAGAAAAGCTGTTTTCAATCATTCCAATCGATGATGTCTCTCGTTGAAAGTTGACTTTGATGAGTTCATTGATGCTTAAATTACAACAATAATTACATCATTTTCATTCATTTTCTCTTTTTTTTCTTCTTCTTCTTCTTTCGGATTAAACAAGAACGTATTCTAGACTTTATAGCTTCTCTTCGAAGTCTTTATGCGTATCGATTGAAATCAAAACGAATGAATAATACACCTAAATTTGACAAAGGCCTACGCTGTAGCTTTCCGAGGATTTCATTACTTTGATTACATTGATTACATTGCTCTTTGAGTTGATTTTCTCGCTGCTGAACAGCGAACAAGCTTCATCGTCGTTTTTTCGAGGATCGAATCAACACAACATTGATCGAACACAATCATCTTCGAATCAATCGATAACATTCGCTTTTTAATTAATTCGATTTTTCTTTTTTTTCTTTTTTCGTTTCTAGCTCCAAGCATCGAATCATTTAATATTGACCAACACTTATGTTATTCCATCGCTGTTTCGATTATCATCGATTTATTTATTAATTTTTTTTTTCTCCTTCAATAAGCCTCAACCTTTTTCGGGGAGATTTGTTGGATCGTATTCAACAAAAAAAAAAAAAAAAACAAACATTCAATGTCAATTTCGTGTACGATTGAGAAAATTATCTAGAGAATGAAAGCAGAAAAAAAATCCTTTTGATCCTAATATGATTCTTCAATCGGATAGCATTGGTGTCAGAATTTCAAACTAGATTATTTGGTGCAAAATTGTTTGAACAATTGAGTTTGTTGGCGAAAAATTTTCAGCAAACTATGAGAGTATGATTCTTTCTATGAATTGAAATTCACTAAGCTATAACAAAATCATACAGCTTATTTCATTACTTCGGAGTAAATAATGTCGTGTCGTGGATTCATTACAACAAGTCCGATCCAATCAACAACGGATTCGATTTTCACCGAAAGAGATTGATTGATTGATTGATGGCTCTATCCGAATCGATTAGATACAATCGGGTCATTTCAATCAAGCAGCGATTTTGAAACGAAAGTGATCGATCGATCTTTTAAGATGCGATTCGATAAAATAGAGACAGAGAGATAACTCTTTCACTCTCTCTCTCTCTCTCTCTCTCTCTCTCTCTCTCTCATTTGTTGTTGCTTGAATCGATGATGATGAGTATCCTCAACCGAGAGGTGATTACTTTTCCCCAAATCTTACCTATGTTCCAAGAAATTTTCTATAATGATTGATCTCAACATCTTATCATCATCTTCATCATCATAGCAATGCTTATCCAGATCATGATGATTGGGACTACGTTAAGTGATTTTGATGATTTTTCTCTTTGACAATAATAATAATGGTATTCGACTAAACAAACAAACAGTTATCGGTCATTTTATTGGCAAAAAAAATGTCAAATTATAAGATAGAATAGTGATTGTTGTAATTTGAATTGTTTTTTTTTCTTCTTTGGATACTTTTCCGAATAGTATAGTCGAAAGAAATCTTATCTTTCTCGATGAAATATTTCCCTTTCTATACCTTCAATCATCATCATCATCATCATCATTATCTCCATCATTAATGAATGAATTAACGAAGAGAAAAGTGAAACAGTGAAGACAATAGTTTGATAGATAGGCTTAGATTCGGAAAAAAAAATTTAAAATTGAGAGGATAGAGAGGAAAAAAGTTAATTTAAGGCAATCAATTCATTTCGAAAATTAAGATAATCGAAATCGAATGAGAGAGAGAGAGAGAGAGAAAGAGAGATCGACTCTACTCCTTTATCTTAAATTATTTCGTTTCCGAACAAAGTTCTCAATTGTCTGATGATGACTAAGATGGTGATGATGATGATGATGTGATGCTCGATCTATTTAATCAATAAGCATCATTATTATCCTCCACCGTCAGACCATCACCATCAATACGGTTATTTAGATTTAAAGTCTATTAAATTATCGAATTCTTTTTTTTTTTTTTTTTTTATTTGCTCTCTATCTCTTCGATCGTTCCGGAGTTTCCGATAATTAGATTCGTGGAGGAAAATCCTTCTCCTTCTCGCTATTATTATTGTTATTATTGAGATTTTAATCAGTGTGATGGTATTTTTTCCGAAATCATTTCTTCTCTTCGATTAATACAAAAAAAAAGTACAAGCAAATTTCAATGGAAAAAGAAAAACAGTCAAATCTCATTCCCACTTTGAAGCGAAACGGAACAAGAAAAAGAGAGAAAGAGAGAGAGAGAGAGAGAGAGAAAGAGAGAGAGAGAGAGAGAGAGAGAGAGAGAGAGAGAGAGAGAGAGAGAGAGAGAGAGAGAGAGAGAGAGAGAGAGAGAGAGAGAGAGAGAGAGAGAGAGAGAGAGAGAGAGAGAGAGAGAGAGAGAGAGAGAGAGAGAGAGAGAGAGGGAAAAGAGAAATGTTCGCATTGTCCCGATCACTAGTCTAATTTTGATTTCATTTCACTAGGTTAATTAATGTTCATTAGGCATTTTGTTTTTTTTTTTGTGTTTCGCTCGTTTTCTTCTCGTCTTCCAATTCTTTTTTTTCTCATTTTTCTTCATCCTAAACGCATCAAATATGCTTTTTATCGCTCCCATTGCTTTCATTGCAAAGATCGCACATTTCGAAAACGAAGTAACAGAGAGATGGATTAAATCAAGATGATAGATAATCATGGCCGTATCAAAAAAAAAATTCAAAATCTTTCCCCCATTTTCCTCTCTCTTCGATCGGTGAATTTTTCGAGGTAACAAAACAAGACAATACAGAAATAATAATAATAATAATACAATTAATAGAAGAATATGAAGTTCCAACACTAATCAAACTTATAACAAGTCTCATCATTGAAAGCGTCAACAATCAAATCTAGGTATTTGTTGATCCAAGCTTTCTTCGAAGCATACGAAGAAATCGTGATAGGCTTTTCATTCCGATATCGATCAGACCATCAGGTCTGTGTGTATGCGTGTATGTAGACTCAAACATTTGATTTAATTTAAAGTTTAATTTTTTTTCTCCTTCAGTTTTATCCACATTCGCCGCCTATTCTGCCTTAGTTTCTTTTTTCTTTCTCTAGAAATTTTCGCTATCGTTTAACAAATGATCTGATCAAGTGAATCTACTACTATTGTAGTTGATTTCAACATTCACTTTGAATCTTTGATCGAAGAAGGGAAACGAGATGGTGAGAATGTGTGTACGAGAAGAAACGAAACAATCATTCTACACATGTCATTCTGAAACACCAACGAACAGTGTCGGTGATCGTGTACAAATATTTTTCTTTTTTCTTCATCAAAAGCAAAATCGTTGGTGATTCAGCTCCGAACAGCAGCTCTCAAAATCAAGGTGTTAAAAGTAACGATTAGGCTATTTAGTGATCCGTAATATACTTTTCTTCTTCATTATCTCAGTGATCTTCATCATCATCGTCATTATCGGTATCAGAAACGACATTAACGAAGATCAAAAAAGTGGAAATGATGAAATTGATGAAATAAGTAGTGTTTGTATATTGAATAAGGTAACTACAATCTGAAGTAATTATTACGATGATGATGATGATGATGATGATGATGATAATCTTTTGCTCTGATCTTGATCGTTTCCCAAGAATAAATGATTTACCTTCATCATTTGTTAACGAAAGCAAAAGTGAAGAAAAATCAATTAAAATTTCAAAACTTTTGGATCTACAATCGTATTCTATGGTCATTTCGAACTTTGTCCGAAGAAAGCTCTAGAGATTTTCTTTCGTTTGCAAAAAAGATTCGTTTCGCTTGGATGAATGAATCTCGGTAATGTGAAAAGATGTAATTGATTTCATTATTCGCTAAAGTAAGGATATAAATCATCATTCGATTCAATTGCAAAGAATTGAAAGAGAAAACTTTCAAAATCTTAGCGCGTAAAATTGAAATTTTATGTAAATTCAATTTAGTCTAATCTCTTTTTGTGAGTTTTTCGATTGAATCAGATCGTAATTTTGGATCGTTGATCGACTCTGTTCTGACTTTTTTCAAACGTTCAGATTCTCTAGATGACAAAAGTGTTTCTGTTTGATGAGAACATCGGCACAACAATCTAATGGATCGATTTAGTTTAGAATTCGCTTCTTTTCTAACATAATTGTCATAAAAACTTTCTCGATTCCTCCTCCAATCTTCAGCTTTGGTAATGCGAACTAAAATAGCGACAATGTTTCGATGCATTCAAATTAGCATCTTGGATTCTCTACTGTTTGAAGTGTAAAGATTCCTGTCAACGGGAAAAACAATAAAAAAAATTTTTGCCCATCTTGTCATCTTAACACAAAATCATTGCAGAGCAGCGAAGATAAAAATCGGATTCAAATAAGATTTTTTCGCTCCACAATCCATCCACTGGTGATGATAATTATGGAAATAATGAAATCTTAGATCTATGGGAATAACATCAAAATTACAATAATAATAATAATAATAATCCTTAATTGATACTCTTCTCACACTGCTCTCAGTCCATGTTTGCCATCTACGGTGGTACATTGAATTGAAAGAGAGAGAGAGAGAGAGAGAGAGAGAGAGAGAGAGAGAGAGAGAGAGAGAGAGAGAGAGAGAGAGAGAGAGAGAGAGAGAGAGAGAGAGAGAGAGAGAGAGAGAGAGAGGGAGAAAATTTCAATATTTTCCATCTGTAATCTCTTGGTGTATGATAAATTTACCTGACTGACCATTTCTCTGCTTTTTTTTCGAAGTTTCTAAAAATTTCATCTAAGCAAAAAGCAAAACCAATCACCAAAAACGAAATATCGAAATGAAATTTGCACTAATTTTTTTCTACATCCACAATTTTTTTTTTGCTCTGAAATTATCAATCTAGATAGATCTGATGAGCTAATTTGTCATAATCATCTCTACTTACCTCTTTAATAGTTAGCGAACATTAAGCTCAAGATAGCATCCCACCTACCTTGTTGTTGGAGATTAATTTTATTTTTTTCACATCACCAAAAAATTGAAGAGAGATGCTTGTTTCATGAGCAAAGAAGGAAAAAACTTTGGATGCAAAAAAAAATTTCATCAAAAAAAAAAAAATTATTACCTGAGATAGCCAAAATCAAAATTTTTTTCCCCCGCTGACCTAGATTGAATATTAAAAGAAATCTTTGAAATCTTTCACCACCACCATGATCAATATAATAGCTTTGAATTCTGACCCGAGTAAAGGATTCGGAGAGAGAGAGAGGAAGTGGGGCATTAGTGATCAAGAACTCGTAAAGTTTCGATGTAATGAATATAAACGAAAACGATTTCTTTTCTTCTTCAAATTATCAACTCTCGATAACAATCAATCAAGGAACGATTGCTTTTTCTTCGCTTCGCGATTAAAAATAAAAATACAACAAATTCTATTTTCGATCAAACAGACAAGGTCGAAATTCACCTTCATCGACTCCGAATCGATTCTTTTTTCTGTGTTTCAAGATTTCGAGACGAATCTATCGTTTTCTTCGATCAAAATTGACTCAATTAAACATTTGAAAACTGATAGAAAGGGAGAGAGAGAGAAATAAATAAATCAGATAGCCTCCGGTCAGATGAATTTGTTTTTTTTTCACCGTTTATTTTGTTTTGTATGCAAATTCATCGGATCCGTTTGTCGAATTTGCAATAATTCTATGGTTGTCAATGTTGTCCTTCGAATGTTTTCAATGAACTAATCAAGAATTATAAAGCTTTAAATTAAGGCCCTTAGTCTTAACATTAGGATATGAGAAAAAAAATGGCCGATTATTTTGTTCAGTTTTGAGCTAAGTGTTTGAAAAGAATTTAATTTCAAAATGACAATAATAAAATTTAATTATATTCAACTATTCATAGGATTTGATTATCAGAGAGAGAGAGAGAGAGAGAAAATAAAATTGTTTGCAAAAAGGAGAATAAAATCAAAAACAGCAAAATACGAACAAACCAACAAAAACTAATTGGATTGGATTGATCAATTTTTTCATTTACTGAGACGATTCAGATTGTTTTGCGATCAAATTCTCTTTCATTGCGATCGCTTCTAAAATGGTTGCATGCGACCAGCTTTGTATCGGACAACTATGCCAGCAAGGTTTCCCATCAGAATTGGTTAGTTCCGGTAGTCCGAACCATTCATTTTGGCACAAGTGTACAAAATGTTTCGATAATATTGAATCGATTTCCTTGGCGATCTCTTGTAAATGATCACGAGATTTGGTGAAAAGCAATCTGGCCATCAAATAATAGCCCATTAGCCAAAGCCATTCCTAAAAAAGAATAAAAATTGAATTTAAAAGAGCAACGTTTGAATTGATATTGCAACGGAGGAATCGATATCGACGATTCGAATGTTGAAACATTCATCAAAGCAAAAATTAACAAAGACATACCGGTCCATTGTGATAATTGAAACCACTGGCAATATTAGCATCTGTTGTATCATTGCTATTATCATAATCACCACGATAGTTCCAATCACTGTGTCACAAAACAAATCAATGCAAAAAAAAAAATCTAACTCAATTTCAATTTTCACACCTTGGATCTAGAGTTTTGATCCCAAGCGGACCAACTAAATTATTTTTGACAATTTGTAAAGCTTCAAGAGCATGTTCCAAATGGAACAAATCTGGCGAAACAGTCATCGCTATCAAAAAATTCGGTCTTAATTGAAAATCCATCCACGGCAGACTAGCTCCAACAGTATCTTTGTAGATCATAAATTTATTCACATATTGTTCAGTATTGTTCTTTTCGATGTAAAAGTATTTCTCGAAGTTTTCTTTAATTTTCTCTGACCATTGCCTGAATGTCCATGATTCAATAACGGTACCGTTCAAGTCTATTATTTCTAGACCTTTGTAAGGGTAAAATTCTTTTTCATGAAGATCAGCGAGAAAATTTATCACTGAGTACGATAATCCAACAATTTCTACTGCTGAACCATCTCTCGGCGTAGCTGGTTTGCCTTTGTTTCCAGCTTTCTCCGAAGAGCCCATTTTATCCATCCAAGTTCCGCAGTTCCATTGATTACCGCCTTTGACAAATCCCGTATCTCGATCGACTTTGATGTCTATTTTGAAACCTTCCATGGTCATCTGTTCATCAATTTGTGTGCCAGCATTTCTTTCGATAAAATTTATGCCACTAAAGTGTCTCTGTAAAGCTTCTTGTATTGTTTTATGTAAAGGTTCAATGACAAACTGATTAGAGTCGCTGTTGAAAGCTACAATAGAATCATCAGTCGGGAATATTCGATTGACTTTGGCATCCAGAATCGTATGGCCATCGGGTACGAGAAGAATGTATTCTTTAATAGCTTGAAGCCACCACCAAACAGCATCTCGACAATTGTATCTAGCGTTTCTTCCACCATCAAGTAGATTTGGAATCAATCCATGGCGAAGACAACCTGCGAAACCAAGTATGATAGCTTGGGCAACTTCGAATCTTCCAGTCAACAAAGTCAATCCTTTCAAAGAAATAAATGTATCTCGGCCCCAGTTCCTCATATAGCCAGATGAGAAATGCGGCAAACCAGCAGCCATTGTTGGCAATCGATCGAATTTTGTGTTTGAAAATTTTTTTATCAATTCTGTAGCTAAAGGAGGTAATGGTGCATTGGGATTGAAACCAATCAAAGCTATTCCACCAAGTGCTAATCTCCTAACGAATTCGTTTGAAGAAGAAATAAAATTTGAATGACAAATCCAAACGCGGCTTAATAGTGAACAGTAAAGAGGGGAAAGAATATGATTGAAATAACACGGGATCATGTAACGAGGGAGATTAGATAATTGTTCAAAACTTTGACGAAGCCATGATGCAAGTTCTTTGGTTTCGATGCGTTTCTCCAAACGATTCAGGATATAGTTGGGCAGCCAATCGCCTTCTCGGAGATTATTACACAGTGGATGACCTTAGAAAGGAAATCAAACAGATTATAAATTTGAAAATTCAATCATAAATCAGAATTTTGCTGTGAAAATAGACCTAAATCATTGTGAGAACGTATTCTAGACAAATGAAACATGAGACTAGCGAGACCGCAATAAACAAACGATCCATTTGAAAGAGCATAAACGCCAAGTTGATTCTCATCGAACTCTTCTTGATTACATCGAAATAGGATATAATTCAAATCGATCAAATCCAATCCGTTAATTATTTTTGTAACATCGCTCTGTCGTTCATTTAATTGTTCTACGTAATATTCGATTTTTTTCAGTGAATCTATTTGTCGATCGAGCAATTTCGAAGTGAATGCTATCACTGAAGATGGTGGGAATCTTTTGAACCTAATCGAAAATTGTCGATCGTTTTCCTCGACCAAGTCTATCATTTCACTTTGATTTCGATCAATATCATCACGAACAATTGAGCGATAATTTTTTAGTCCATTGATAAATTGAGAGTTTTTGTGAAATTCGTCATGTCCATTCTTTTCCAAATTGATTTCAAAAAGAATTTTTTCAAATTTTCCCTCAATTTTTAATGGAGTCAAAGTTTCCGCATAGCCTTGATTCAATGGGTAGAAAGCGGTTCTAGCAATTAAGATAATCGATCGATGGTGTTGAGGATTGTGACGTGTAACAACGATAGTATCTCGATCCCGTTGATCCACAAACGATTGAGTATAGCCTTGAGAATTGAGGAAATAATGCAATTGATTTAGTTTACGTTTGGCAGCAATAATTCCATTGGTTAGATTAAGATCGTTCTCGTTCCAACTCCGATAAGTTCTTGTCTCATGAACAACGTTGATGTGGTGAGGTACTAGTTCATCGTAACCGCGATTAGATCCGGTGGCAGCATAAATCATCGCAATTAAGGCAGCATTTGGTATGGTATCATAGACGGTACGACGAACGATTAACGATTCATTATCGTGTGTTTGATCAAAAAATATCGCATGAGTCATCGAAGGAATCATTGGCATTAAAATCATTTGGTTGTTTCCATGACTAGATCTCGAGCATTCTATAATAGATGAAATGAAGATTGAAAAGGGGAACAAAGAGAAACATTCGCATACCTGGCTTGAACGATCCAACAGGTTGACCACCATAACGAAACACTTGTCGGCCAAGTTCAAACGAACGATCTGCGGACATCGTCTCTCGGATCAGCGAATTGATTCCTAGCTTGTTAACAAAAATATTGTCCACGTCTTCACTTGAGGTGAACAACTCTGCAATCAGATAAAGATCTGGATTGACACGACGAGCCGAATCAATCATATGTTGTGCTACGTGTATCGGTGTCGAATGACAATTGTCCAAACGAAGACCTTGAAAAATTTTTGCCATCTGTGTAACATATTGTTCCATGTAAGACCAAAGAAAAGGTGAATCATCATGACAGTTTCCATAACGTAATTTAACGGAATCGCCCCAACAGATTAATTCACGGCGTAGATAGACTGATGATTCTTTTTCTGCAAAATTTTTCAATGGATCATCATTCATCACCCAACCGTTATGGGCCATATATTGGCAAGATATTTTTGGATCAAAAAGATTCTGCTCAATTTGCTTATAATCATTATTAGACTGATAATCATCAAGCTTTTCATCAGTGAAATATTTTGTTGCTAAAGGATTTTTGTAAGAAATTTTCTGGATCTTAGGACCACTCTCATCGAATCGTTCATATCGAGCTCCTTTCATCACATTTTCGATGGCATAATCAATCATAGATTTAATAAAATGACTTTTTTGAGCGTTTAGGTTATGCAAATCCTCTTTAAGGCAAGAAAGGGCAGTCTTGATCCATTCTTCTGTATGAGTATTTTCGACATAATTCACTTTAGCAAGTAATATCTTGAAAGCATTTTCGAAATCGATTTGGCATCCAAAACGATGATATTCGGGATCTTGAATCAAATCGATGGATTTCGATTCTGATAGACAAACTGGCATTTCTTTTCTATACTTTTCTAATCTGTCCCTGAGAAATTCTTCAAATTGTTTGATCAATTTATCAAGATCACAGAGAAAAAATTCTTCCAACTTGATTCGTGGTAAATATTCTTCATGAATCAATCCTTGAATCAGGTTCAACTGATGTGAATCTTGGAGATCTGAACCAATTCCTCGTTCCTTCCAAAGCCCATTTTCGATATCCAAACTGACATTCCATAGCATTCGATCGAGAAGATATGCTGGTCGGAGCCACGGTGAGTTGTGACAATTATACGATGCCTCAGGATGTTCTCTGAGCCAAATGGTTTCGTTTGCAGTGTGATTTAAAACAATATCAGTGATTGAGATGACACCTTGATTCTTTAGCCATTCAATAAATGATTGGATATCTTCCATTGTGCAAGTATTGTTAGATTCATTATCGAATGTCGGGTTCAAACTATGCTGGTCAGCCAATGAATATGCTGAATTGGATCCACCAAGTTTTTGTATCGGTGTCCAATGAATCATATTGTACCCGGTTTGTATCGAAACCTATCAAATCATGCATTGAATATAGCATTTATTTAACTTAATTTCACAGTTACTTTTAATTTATCTTTCCAAGTTTCGATAGGGCCCATTAGCTTCGAGAGGATTGTTTGCGTCTGTATCGCATTTATTGTGAGGTATTTAGTATTTTTTTCATCCCCATTCGCGGTTATTTTGATTTGCGGACTAACCACTATATAAAAGTGGCCAAGCTTACGGCCATATTCCGTATCCTCGAAATAGATAAACTCGAAATTTCCCGATGCTCTAAACTGGAGAGTATTTTCGGAATCTCCAATGTCAATTAGATGAAATTTCGAGCTAAATTTAATCAATAGATCTCATTTCAGCATATTCATAATCATCATCATCATCATAAAACAACTAACCGATCAAAATGAATTGGATCATCAGAATAATTTGTCAACAAGCAAACTTTACGTCCGTATAAACTTGGATCGATTGTAAATCGAACAAGATCATTCTTATCGCATCGAAACAGTTTATTCTCATTGAACTGATTCAATCCTAGCGGAAAGATCCAAATTATCGAGGGATCATTTTTGTTACAATGAGTATCGTGAAGATTATGCAAAACTGATCCAGGATCATCGAACATAGCGGACCATTCAATATCAAAATTATCTTTTGTCTAGAATCAAAATATCTTCAGCGTAAGATTCGAATGATCAAAATGATCTCGTAACAAAGGAACAGAGGAAAGACTAGATAGATAGATTTGAAATTCAGGGTAAAATCTCAATGATCCTCTACCAGATGATTGAAAAGGATAATCAGAAGGTTGACAGCCTAGATCTTCGACATTCCTTAATAGATGTCAGTGTTTCTCCAGCATTCTATTCAATAACTATTGCATAATCAAATCTCGGTTGTAGAACTCTTGGGTTCAGTTTGATTTCGATTCCGAACCAGGGAATTTTTTTATGTCAAAAATTTTGTCTTTCAAATCAAACATCTAAGTATTGTGAATTTAGCCGAAATCGATGCCAATATCAAATCAGAACCTCTCGAGAAAGGATTAGATTCGATCGAAAAAAATAGAAATAAAACGGAAAAAAAGATTTGTTGATTTTAAGAGAATTTTTTCGCACACCAAAATCTCACTGAAAACTCGTTGCGAGAGAGTTTTAAAAGAATCGATTATGTGTGTGAAAATCAAACAAATTGCAAAATCACTCAATCAGACAATTATCTTGAGGAGATTGAGGAAATTAAACCAAAAGAAAGTAAACAATCATTTTTATAGAGCCGATAAAGGATAATTTAGAATCTATTTACTTTATTGCAATTGAATCGGTTAGAAATGAAACAACTGAAAATTACATCGTCTGGATACTGTGGGAATCTCTCCATTCGGATGTGAAAGAACTAGCCAAAGATTATAGCATTTCTTTCAATCTATCTATGCTCTGAAGACAATCAAAGAGAATGGAAAATTGGATTCGATAGGATATCGAGGAAAAGGTAAAGGGTAGTGTGGCGTGTTTGATTGATTCCTTCTGGACTCTATCAATTTCGAACGATGATTTGGCCATGAAAGTTAATCCAACGAGAGAGAGAGAGAGAGATTCTCACATATTCTCAAAGCGATGCTGTCACTCACAAACTTCGAAGAGAAACTTTCGATTTCGTTATGGTCTGACACAACTCTCCTCACATAAACCATCCTCGTATTCGTTACGATAGATTTCAATGTTGGGTTTCAGAGAGTATCTTCCCCTTCTTTAGAGTTTTGGCTCGAAGATATCTTTTTTTTTTTTTCCTTTCACGTTTCTCTCATTTTGTGTGCTATTGTGGCCAATGTTATTGTCCCCTCTCTCTCCGCGTTGGTTAGGATATGTGTGTGTGTGTGTGTGTGTATCCTCTCAATGCTTTGAATAGTTAGTCTCCGTTTTGGCTCGAAATAATACAAATCCAGAGTATTATTCTACTTTCTCATACTACTAGCCGATGCCTAGGTTTCTCTATGGGAGATCATCATCATCAAAAAAACACGATGATCACTTCGCTTGAATTGATTGAGCGCTAACATCGCTCAGATCGCTATTACGCATTGTTTGTGTCATCGAAGAGATTCATCCGTTGCTGTGTCTTTCTCAATCGGAAAATCAATAGTTTGTTTTGTTTTTTAGAAATCTTTTGGGCTAGTCTCGATGAGATTCTTCATCAAAATCTCAAAACAGATCTCTTTTGATTTGAAAGCGAAAAATTTCCCAATTTTTTGTCTTAATTCGCTTCGATTCGCAACGATTGAAATGATACAATTCTAATATCTCTCGTTCGATGAGATTCTCTTCTCCGTCATCGATGTTTGTTGTCGTTTTGCAGTGAAGAGTTTCACTTTGTGTTCTCCACTCAACACAATTTCACTCATCGAATAAATCTTGGCTTGGTTTTTGTTGGAATCAAATCAAAAAAAAAAAAAAAATCGATTCTGGCAATCAACGAAACGAATCGATTAATTTTGATTGATTTCGTTCCACATCAGTTTACAATCGTTTCTTTTTTGTCGATCTTTCCACAATTTATCTCTCTATCAATTTCAAAATTCATTTGAAAATTATCAAAAAAAAAAAAAAAAAAAAAACAAAAAATTCATCGAATTTGGAACCTCATTCTTGACCTGATTCTTCTTCATGAAGATCTCCTTTTCCGCTTTTTGTTTCCCTCTATTGATTTATTTCTCGTAAGTTTTTTTATTTCATCTCTTCTCGAAAGATTGGGGAATTTTTTTTTTAAAGAAATATTTTGATTTAGAAAAATCTCTTCCATTTTGTTTGTTTTCTGATCTCGATATTTTTCTAGGAATTCATTCTAAAGTATTTTTTTTTCAAAATTATCTGCTCAGCAGATGCTCTTATTCTGTTTTAAATATTCTAGTCTAGCTCAATCTAGTCTCACTGATTGCTAGATTTTAGCAGATGTTCATTAGAGGTTGGAAAATTAAATTCGATCAAATTGTTCTAGGAAAACTACGATCCAACATTAAGTTTTAGCAAAAAAAAAAAAAAAAATTACAAGTTTTGCCCTATAAAGTTCTGAATGAAATTGACTTCGGCCTTGTTGCTTTTCAGTGTCGATCCATTTGACCTCTCTCACTCATCTCCTTACTCCTCTTTTTGTTCTGAATGTTTTCAGAAAAAATTGCTAGGGAAACACATCTGTTGTCGATCCAAACTAACAATCCGAACTAACAAACGATATTCGGCGGCAAATCAAACGAAAAGCGATGCCAGAATTCAATCACATTGTTCTCATTGTTGACTTGGTTACGATCCAAAGCTAGCAAATCTAGAGCTACAATTTATAATTTTGATTGAGAAAAATTCCCCAAACCATCTCATTCTGAGTTTAATTCAGATGACTCTCTATTCGAGATGCTTACGCAAGCTAGGGTTTTGGCGCGCTATGAAATAAGTTTACTCACAAGCATTAGTGAAAGCATCACCACCTTTCTCTATTTCAAACTGAACAAAAAATTGGTTCGCATCCGAAAGGCGGTGACCACTTCGATACTACGAAAATAGGTTTAATCCTAGACCTTTACATTTGATATTATTTCAATCATTCCATCAAGGTTGGATTCGATTCATTTTATGTTTCTAGACAGAGAAGAGAGAGAGAGAGAGAGATTCTCACAGAAAAAACCAAACAGTCCTTAATTTAGTTTTCGGAATGTGAATCCAACCAAAACCGGTCTTTGTTTCCTGTTCATTGCGCGATCAGATTCAAAAAGAATCATTTTGAGATAGCTAGTGTTATAGAACACTCGAATTAAGTCAAATTTTTGTTTGGATTATTCCCATCCTTTTTTTTCTCAATAAACTTAACCATTAAATCATTAAGTAAATGATGGACTTGATTCGTCAATTTAAGAATGACGTGCTTATGTTTCGATTCAGCTGAAATCAGTGAAAAATAATCCATCAAAAAATGCAACCAGTGGGGCTTGAAGAATAGGGATGTGATCATCTTGGTTGAGAAGACTAAGATCAATTTAGATCGTAAGTTTTTTTTATCGAAGTTTTTGTTTGAAATCAGCGCGAACCAAAGCAATGCAAAAATGTTCGAGAAGCTTGAACAACACAGCACACACCTAGCAATCTTTGCTTAAGAGCACAGAGAAGTGAAATCCAAAGAAGAGCGAATCGCTCGTAGCTTAAGAGACAAAGCTCGAAGCTGAATCGAGTACTCGCACAAACATTGAATGGACCGACGTGAACCCTCTCGCGCTATTGTTCGATCCCCAAAAAAAGCCTAGAAAACCATTTCGCTCTCTTTGTGATTGCTTTCTCTGCTTCTCATTTAGGTAACGCGCTAAAACACATGACCATAGCTCTAGAAATTGTTATTTCAATTTCTTCATTTCACATCCTTAAGTTTCAATCTTGAATCTAGAGCCTCATTCGTCAAAGCAAACAATCTTTGTGTTGCAATAAATTTTAAAGATTAATGCGACCGTCATGAATCGATACTTGCGTCCAAGTTGAATCGAATCAATCAAAATGATCCCTCTTGATGAATCTCTTGTTAGAACAGTAGACAACAACAGTGTGAAGAAGTCAGAATTTTGCATAATTGACCATAAAATCAAACCTTTCAATTCGTATGTGAATCCTTCTTCTAAGTATTCTTTTTGTTTGAATCGTAGAATTGGATCGCATCAAAATTATTTAAATTGAGTTCATCTCAAAATCATCCGACCATTTAATGATTCCACATCATCCATTAAGATTGTTCACGAAGCGCAAAAAAATGGTCAATCGATAATTTACTGATTGATTCGTTCTCGAAGAAGGAGAGAAAATGTCTCTGTACTATGATGAGAATTCGGAAACGCAAGTTTCCTCTACAACCTCAAACTTACCATTTGAATCGGTCTATTGTAATGCGACCGATTTAGATCAATCAGCGATTATAACAGCTGTAAATAGCATCCTCGAACCAGACGAAAAATCCAATACCACACTTTCAGCCAATTCAACGATGAGTAACTCAACACCGGGAGAGATCAAAGTTCTTGGTGAACGTAATCTAAATCAAATAATCAATGTCTCTGGTAAGAGGAAGTTGAACGAAACGGTGAATCCATTGATGAAGAAGCCGATCAATCGTGGTCGTTGGAGTAAAGAAGAAGATGGCAAACTAAGAAAATTAGTGGAGATGTATATTGATAATTGGAGTGAGATAGCTAAATTCTTTCCCGACAGAAACGATGTCCAATGTCAGCAACGTTGGTGCAAGGTTTTAAATCCAAAATTAATCAAAGGACCATGGACTGCTGCTGTAAGTAGAACGGAATCATGGTGCTTTATTAAATTGAATGGATGACTTTATTGATTACTTTATTGATTATCCAGGAAGATAACAAGATAGTAGAGTTGGTGAATTTATATGGTCCTAAAAAATGGACGATCATAGCAAAACATTTGACCGGTAGAGTCGGTAAACAGTGTCGCGAACGATGGCATAATCATTTGAATCCGGACATCGTTAAAACAGCTTGGACTGAGGCAGAAGAAGCGATCATAATCGAGGCCCACTCAGAGCATGGCAATCAATGGGCTAAGATTGCAAAACTTCTACCTGGCCGTACGGATAACGCAATCAAAAATCATTGGAATTCGACATTGAAACTCAAAGCACAAGCAATCCAAGAAGGAGTTCCGTTTGCTGAATTCAAGAAGAGATTAAAACGAAAGAAAACAGCTAGTCCTCTGGTAACTATAAAAATATTGTATCAAGATTCTCTCAATTTCAATCAATCATTTTTCTTGTTAAAGATACCAAAAAACCGAAGGAAAAAATCCACAAACATCGCTTCTAAACATAATGGTAATCTTTACTATCAGAATGAGAACAGTGGATACGTTGCTGGTGCAACGACCAACAATACCGATGATGATTTCAGTGATCTATTCGATTCGAGTCAAGGAGAACTTTTGCGACATGAATTGTCGGAAATCCAAGATGTCAATGATTTGGTCTCCGCGATCAAATCCTCTCCGTTGCGAAGTTTAATCACTGATGAGACCAACAAAAACTCAATCGCTGAAATCGAAGATGATTCAATTGGAACATTTTTGATTGAGAACGAAAATGATTCAAACCAATCAACAAGGCCAACGAATTCCACTATGATTGAGCAGACGTTCACGGAACTCTCCTATGATCCACATCATCGTCAACATATAGTAAACCAAGATTATTTAAATCTAACAAAAAATCTTTCATTTATTTCGCCGGTGAAATCTACCACAATCGATCCCTCAAAATCGATCTCAGTGCTAAGTTATCAATTCGAGACCCCAAAATCGTCTGGAATTTCACTGATGACTACTTATGATACTCCCCTGTCTTCTAATTTCGATTATGCCAAAGTGAAAGAGGTATTTCATAGTTGAAGAATCGATGATGATTTGGCTTTTCACATTGTCAATTTTTTTCTAGGATCTATCGCCAGAGAATGAAGATAAATTCATATTGGGAGTACAGAATTCTTCATATCATCTATTAAAAAATAGCAATAATAATCCATTCATTTCAATACCTATGGATGTACAGTCACCGATTTACAAATTGACAGAGATCGAAGAGAAGAATCAAGATTATGTTAACACAAGCGATGATGGATTCTGTGAGACACCGGTTGGATTCAATTTTTTTCTGTTAACAAATGTCCGACGTTTCTAATTTTTGATTTTGTTTTGTTAGAGTAAATCATTCATTCAAGAGGATTTGCTTTTTTCACCGCAATTGTCATTTTGTATCAATGTTTCACCTTCCACTGCAACGCTTGCAACATCGCCATCAGAGTCTATTATCGATGCCAAAATTGGTTTGGAAAAGACTGAAAACGACCCAAAAGTATTAGTTTTGAATCAATCACCTCTGGCTACTATTTGTAATCAAGAAAAATTACAAATTTCAACTCAATCCATCACCTCTAACGATGGAAACATCGTTCGATTGGCATCAAATTTTCTCCACAGTACTCCCTTCTCCATCAATAACTCAAATAAAATCTCAAAAATCGAGCCATCTAGTCATTCTGTTTATCCAACAACTAACGAAAATGTAAGTTTTTTTAATATCAACGATTCAACAAGTTAGTCTCAGACCCGAAAGAGATTGATTTATTATCCCAATTGAAATTCTTCAAATATAAATAATAGTACTAACCCTTGCTTATTTGAATCTTTGTCACAAACTTAATCGCATCGAATAACTTGAAAAAAAAATTAAATTCGATCAGTGTTCGATGCAACTGATTGAGAACAATATTAGTTTAAAAAATAGTGTTGGGGAAGAGCTGACATTTGGGTTCGATTTTATCAAAAATCCTTCTTATTATAAAACCTTATCTGAAGATGATACCATTCAGAGATTATCATTTCGAACCACCGAAAGTTCTTTAAACTCCAAAAATCTATTAAACGTAGTAGAAATGAATGGATCCAAATTGAAAACTGATTTTGAGACAGTTTCGATCGATGATTCAAATGGTTCTTGTTATCATTCGAACTGTGAAAAAGTTTGTAAGTTCTTCGTGAAAAAATTTGATCGCACCAACCAATTTTTCGATTCAATGGCACTGCATTCTGGAAATATCTCAACCAACAAACTCATTTCTTTGAATTTGATCTTTGGTTTGATTCACTATCGCACTTGTTCGATCGATGTACATCAAAATTCACAGAATTATATTTTATTGCATTTTTCTTTTTTCTCTCTCTCTCTTCTCTGATTTGAATCTATTTTCTCTATCTCTTCACTTTGTCAGCTTTTTCCTCAACACTATCGACCAGCATGAGAATCGTTTGAGATTAATGCACAGATGCATGAGATAGATATGATTTCAAAATTCGCTATTTTATTCTTGCACATTGATTGCATCTTTGCCTTTCGTTTATAGATCGTAGAAAATTGAAGAAATTTCTGTCTAATTATTTTCTGATTTTATCATTGCCATTGTTTCGAATAGTTCCAAAATCAAGAATCGAAAATCGAATGGGTCAATCAAATCAATCAACTCGATTCTGTTCCACAACAGATTCCGACTCTAATATCAATGACTACAATTCCCAATACAAGAGCTTTAAATACGACGAATTTGTTTCCCTTCCAAATATTAAAATTGCCCAATGTTCCAGCCAATTCAATTCAACCTCATGTGTTCAATTCCAATCCCAATCTAATGTTTCTTTCGGGAACGGAAACCTTTCTACGAACAAATGGCCAACAATTGCTTGCACCAAAACCACCAGCACAACAAATCTTGACGACTCTTTCGCAGAAAATCAAAGAACGAAGCAACACTCGATTACGAAAACGTGTCAAAAGATCTCGAATACGCCTGTTCACCAATCCGAACGAATCGAGCTCTTCAGTCACAACAACAACATCATCATCAATCAAAAAGAAAGCTCCGAACAACATCATCGAGAGCAGCAGCGAGAACAGCATCGATTTGATGGATACAATCAGAATGATTTTTCAAACAGAACAATGGTATTCAATGGCAACTGGCAAAACCAATGTACAAAAAACTATGGTCAATCAAGCTCGAACATTTCTTCAGAACAGTTATTCTCCACGATCGCTACCTCGTACAAGAATCATTCCCCTCCTTCGTATGAATCGTCAATTCGACGACAACAGCAACGTAACAATCATCAACAAAACGATCAAAGAAGAGAATGAATAAATAATTGTGATGAGAATGAACTTGTTGAAACATTTTTTTTAAATTGTGGTTCTTGCTGAACCATTTGCTGCCCAACAAGATTTTCAAATCGTTTTGTTGTTGATCAAAAAATGAAACTTTCTAGATTGATTTTTTTTTTTAATTTTAAATATTTGTTAAGTATTATCGCTTCTTACATTTATATTCTTTCTCGTATTCTCTTAACTGTTTTTTAGTCACCGTTTTCTCGAATGTAAACTACACTGCAAAGCAAAAATTTTCGTTTTTTTTATTTCTTATCTGATCAAAACTATCCGTAATTTCGATTCCATACTATTATCTTGAATCATTTAAAATTTATCAGACTATTTTATCGATGATAATAATCACAATTTAATGCACTAATATTGTCATCCATTGTTGAGTATTTTTATATCCTTTGAGATTAAAATCAATTAAAGATTGTTTGGCTAGGATCCCAGAGTGTATCAAAGATTGATTTTTGATATAAAAAAAATTAAAAAAAAAAAGAGATTGAATCGGTAGTCTTTCATCTTTGCAAAAAAAAGGATACTTCACTGCATAGATTTAAAAATTAATACAATGGTAGTTGTACAAGAATACCAACAAGGTATCAACATTAATCCAAAACAAATCAAATTTTGTTTGTTTCGATTACATTTCGAAGAATTTTCTACCAAATTATTGATCTTTTTATTGCTGTCCTTATGAATCAATTCTGAATGGATCTAGGTAATTATATTAATAATAGGATCCACTTGCCTAATTATTTTTTTTTGTCTATGTTCGATGTTACGGATTCGCAACGAGAAGTCACCAATCAACGAGAGAAACTTCGATTAATTCGAGAAGAGATCGAAAAGACGGAGCGAAAAAATCAAAATTTTCGTGAACAATTACAGCAGCTCGAAAATCAAGTGTATGAGAGCAAATATGCTAATCAAATTTCACAATTATCCAAAGATAATTTCCGCTTAATGATGGATGTACAAATCCTTTCCTATCTTCATGATTTGTTGACCAATAATCCTAATAATAGACAATCAAACAATCAAGCCAATGATATTAACACAGCATATCAATCCAGAGAGAAGCAGCAACAAAATAAAGTCATCAATAGGGCATCTCCAAAAGGAACTTCAGTAACACCGAATCGATCTGTAGCTCCGAATTCGAATTACAACCGATCTCTAATAGATCTTCCTCGTCCTCAACCTCGTCACTGTCCACCATTGATGCAGCATCATTTGAATGATCCAAATTTTCTCGGTTCTACATTGCCACCATCTAATCAAATTTGGTTACAGCCACATCAAACCTCACCAACGAGTGTTCAATCGAAAAATAATTCACCTCCGATACCACCTAGACCGAAAAATATACGTATCTGTTCCCCGAAACAACCCTCAAGATCACCTCCGCCTCCACCAAGGCAATTTCGTAATCCATTGTACGAGGCTTTCTATGAAGACAAAAATTCGAAATGGAAATGTTCTCGCTGCACCTTGGAAAATAATCCGAATCAAACTAAATGTGAAGCTTGTGAATTTCCTCAAAAAAACTAGACTTAAACTTTTTCGCTTTAAAATCGATCGTATTCCAAATGCAATCAATTACATTTGTTCTTTTTTCTTAAACTATGATCATTGCTAATGCAAGAAAATGAAATTTCGATTCAAGATTTCGATAGAATGAATTTATTCTACAATAAAGTTATAATTGATTTGAACGTATTCTATCAATAGACTTGATCTTGACTTCAAAAGAGATCGAATGGTTTCGTTTTGATTAACAAACGATTCTTTTATTCCATCCATTCCACAATCGATTAATTCTAGAGAATAATGCGACATTTCAATTTATTTTGAATTTTTGTCATTAGTTGTCGTCTGTCTTGTCGTTTGAGAATTTCAGACAGTGAGAAAAAAAGTTCCGATTAAAGGAAGAGAGTTTCGTAAGCAAAGGCTTAAAGATTGACAAAAAGAGAATATTCTAAAGATTTTTTCTTCGAACAGTGATAGTCTCAGTATCATCACAAGTGAATGATAATTCTCGATTAAAGATTGAGGCATTTCATATAGCAATATTCCTAGACATACAATTAGCTTCAAAACTTAATTGATTTTGTTCATTTTTTGTTAGTTTAATCTAATCGTTTTCGAACGATGATGGAACTAGCAATAATAAAACTTTTTTTTTTCATATCGATTGAATGGAAAATTTTGCTGCTGCCAATGTTCTGAGAATCCATCTAGAGAGAATTTAAGTGCTCGAGATGAAAAAAAAAGAAGAGCTTGCGAAATATTAATCGAAAAAAAAAATCTAATGACGATATAGGAGAAAAAACTATTGAGCTTACTTGCTATGAGTGTTGGTAATAAATCAAAAAACAGTTAATATCATTCAGTTAAGTATTAAAATATCAAAACGGTAAAGTATAATGAGAATGGAACAGTTGTTGAAGGCAATAAAATCTAAGATTTTTTTTTTCCACTGAAAATAAAACGAAAGAATATGGATCCCAATTTGTTAGTCAATTCAGAATCTATCCACCCCTCTTTCGCTCTCTCTCTCTCTCTCTCTTTTTGATTGTTTCCAATTAATAGCATAGAACAGTTTGCTCTGTTGTAATTCCACTTTAATTCCTCTTTCCTTCAATGTTTTTCTATTCGTTTGAATAAGCTCTAACATTCGTTTATTTATTTTGAAAGTCTATTTCAATGTTTTCATATTTAATCTTCGAGCTGTCATGTAAGATGAAAGGATCGTCTCATCTCTCTCTCTCTCTCTCTCTCTCTCTCTCTCTCTCTCTCTCTCTCTCTCTCTTTGGCACTTCATATTCTATTTGGAAGATTTTTTTTTTTTTTTTTTGGGTAAAACGTTCCATTCGATGAGCTCTCTATTTTTTGGTACGCTATTCCAAACTGAGAGCAATTCATTCGATTCATTCCGCTTGTGATGTGTGTATGTGTGTGTGTGTGTTGAGGGATGAAGACGAAAAAGTTTTGCTGAGTATTTGATTGGAACACGCACTTATTTACATTTAATTGAATTTTTATTTCTCTCTTTTCTGTGATAAGCTATTAAAAATTTTCTTTTTATTGAAAGACAAATGATGGAGAGAGAGAGAGAGAGAGGGGATTTTGACAGAATAAAAATTGTGAAATGGAGCTAAATCGATAGGTGAATCTAATAGATGAATCTCTAGTTAGATCTAGATGAAAAGCGAATTTAAGCTGAATGTTATAAAAATATGAAAAGCTCATCAAATTGAAAGAATTATAATTATTGAACCAAAAGATTCACTTTTCTTCTAGCTGATTGTCCAAACAAAAAAGACTGCCTATGGTCAAATAATGAGATGTGAGCGAGCGAAGTATCTATCAATGCTGATATTATCTAGCCTTCATTCAGTCCTACCAAATTTGAGACTTTTTATGAGACTAGATTCTTATGCTTAGATGGAGAGAAAAAATGAAATCAAACAATGAATATAAATAAATTATTAGCAAACGAAAAAAAAATGACTATGCGTGCCATTATTGTTTGCAAGAAAAAAAAATAATGAGAAAAAAAAGAAATCCACTCCTTATGATATTAATCTGTAATTTCTTCTAGTCCTTTTTCCCCCATCTTGATTCTCATCGAGATTCTCGAGGAATGATTTTTCAAAACCATAGAATGATCATGGATCAGCATAATAGTTTTCGTGTTTCGCTTCTCCTTTATCAAATCAAATATATCTTAAATAGATTGGATAGATTTTAAAAGATGTCAGAAACGATGCCTATTGCGTGCATTCAAAATGGAATGAAACATGAAGGAACGATGTTGAGGATGATACAAGTAGAATGTTTGAAGTAAAGAAATCCTAGAGATCGATTGTAACGTCTGGACTACCAGAGATTGCTCTAGAACTGTTTCATATTTTTCCTTCCGATTCAATTTCAATTCATTTCTCTTTTTCTATGGATTGTGGTGTGTAGAGCATAATACATCTCTCTTCTCTGATTCTATCTATTCTAGGGCTACTTTATCGTTGCTAACTATTCGTTCATATCAAATCTGTTCCAAGATAGAAACGGAAAGAATAAAAGTCTAGTCATCTTTATTGACGAATGCATTATTTATAAATAAAATTAAATACACATCAATTATCGTTGGTAAGCGAGAGTTTCACTCCATTTATTCTCTAAACTTAGTGCGATCAATTGTAGACGATGATGGCTGTCTTTCTCGACATCGTTCTCGTTTGGCTAGATCTTTTTGCTAATATTTCTATGATTGATTCAATTTATGTTCGATGTTACCTCTTCTCTCACATTCAAAGCTATATATTGTTTGATTCTCTATTATCTTTTTCATCACCAAGCAAACGTTTTCATCATTAAATTCTTCAAACTATCTTCTCTGATCCTCATCTCTTTCTCCAGCATCATGTCTCTTATTCTCGTAGAATTTCGACATTCGAAAACTTTTTATTTTCTAGTGTGTTCGTTGTCAGGTTGTTGTTGTAGTTGTTATTGCTATTTAGTTGTCATTTTGATTTTCGTCAGCAGTTCTTCACTTTTACACACAAGCACATACGAAAATTAAACGAGATCAATCAAATGAAAAAGTATTGATGGAATAAAATGATTCTTGCGATCAATCGCGATTATGAAACGTTCAACGAACTGATTCCAACAATCATTTCTCCAATGTGTAGTATTGAATAAATAAATAAATGATTTAATGTCTGTTTAGATGTGACTTTCTATTTGAAAGATAGCTAACTTAGAAAAAAATTGATGGAAGAATTATTTTGGAATCATTCTCGAACGCTCCTCTCCGCTAGGTGGCTGATTGTCAACTTCTTTTCCGCATGAAGTGGCAACTTATTAAAAATTACGAGAGAGGGCAAAATAAAAAAACTATAATTTAACTTCCTAGCATAAACTTTCTAAACAACTTCAACCCATTTAAATTGAATAAAGTTCGACCAAATACAAACCTTATAGAAACCGAACCTATCCAAACTTAATTCAAGCCTAACCTAACCAAAACCGAACCAAAACCAAACCAAACCAAACCTAACCTAACCAAACCTAACCAAACCAAAACCAAACCAAAATTAAACCAAAACCAAACCTAACCAAGCCAAAACCAAACCAAAACCAAACCAAACCTAACCAAAACCAAACCTAACCAAGCCAAAACCAAACCAAACCTAACCAAAACCAAACCAAACCAAACCAAACCAAAACCAAACCAAAACCAAACCTAACCAAAACCAAAACCAAACCTAACCAAAACCAAACCAAACCGAACCAAAACCATTAAATTTGCGATCACCTCACCCTATAAGGCTATAGACATAGATAGATTCTCTGCTAGAATTGCAAAATCATAGATTTCATCGTTATGTCAGATCTGATGTGTCATATCTTAAAGATAGATTTAGATTGCCAGATTGATTCGCGCTTAAATTATGGTTAGTCTAAAAAAATTCGGAAGAAGAATAAGAAATTTGGATATCGCCCTCTATCGTATTCCCTACTGATAGCTTATTGCGCAAAAAGTAATTTGATGACAGTTAGTCCACCTGGCGGAGAGGAGCGTTCGAGAACGATTCCATTATTTTAATAGCCAAGTGAAATCGACCAGAGCACTGATCGATCTATTTTGCTAATAGATCGAATTGGATACTTTCAATTGAGTAGCTAGAGTTCGAAGTTGAGTTTTATGAGAGAGTAAGGAATAAAGAGTGAAAACGATAGAGAACGATTTCATTTTATCATCTCTGTTTGATTTGCTATAAACATCACCATCAGGACTGGAACAGCCCGATTCATTCAATCTCTCTTTGCTATCCAATCTTTTCTAATACATCTCTGATCATTTGTCAATTTGGATAACTTTTGTATGATGACTTCTAAGAGTGAGTCTATTAAATAACTAGAAAGAAAAGCGATTTGTTTTGCTAGCTAAAATTGGCTCCGAGATAAAGGTCTCGATGGATGAACGATAGCCTCTTGGATTGTCCTTTAGAATTTCCGAGAAAAAAAATGGAATTTTATTGATCTAATTCAGTGGGTGGAAACAATCGTATCCAGTTAATCGTTTAACTGATCAAATTTATCGATCGAAAATTCACCGAAAAAAGAGAAAAAAAATTAAGCCAATCTATATTGATGAGAAAGACAATTAAAATTGATCCATACACATCGATGTGAAAGGTAAGAGCTGAAACGAATTTGGATCATTTCCAGAATGAGAGGAATAATAAGAAATAGAAAAGTCATTCGCTTCTTTTCCTCTTCTTCTTGCCTTCGTAGACCGTTTAAGTCGACTATGTTCTTTTTGATTCGATAATCATTCTGGAATCAGCTATAAACAGTGACTAACAACATAAACACCAACAACAATAACATCATCATTTAATATAATTCAAAATAATAGAACAATGTTTTCGATTCTAATCGGTGATTGCATGATTAATGAACACGAAACCTATCGGGATACAACGGGAACGCGCTGAATTCCAAAGTTCCGAAGAATAAGTTGAAGAGAGTTAGAGTGAAAGAGGAAACTTGATCTAGAAAATAGCCTTAAATAATCTAGGAAACGATAGCCTTAAAGCATTTCTAATTTTTTATGTTTTTTTTGTTGATCCCACAAATAATAACATTATTTCCTTTTTGAACCAAAAAGGAATTCATGGAAAGTTACAGACAATTATATTTATTCAATATATTCAAAATGTCACCCAATATCATTCGAAATTTATCTTAACCATTGTAGAGATATGCGATCAATTGATCTCGAATCAATTTGATTCGATTTAGAGAGATTGGATTTTTCGTTTAAAAAAATACGAAATACTCAAACTTTCAGCGAAAAAATTGGACCAAATCCCTCTTCAATGCATTTTGTATTTGATTCCAATATTGAAACAAGATGTGAAAATTTCATTTTCATCTCTGTTTCGGAACCGTTGCTTTCGGTATTGACTCTCAGCTAAGAGACAATGGATTCATAGATCAAAGGGAACGAAACGCAACGAATCGGTTTCATTGCGAGATGATCTTCAATTCTATTTGTTCAATTTTTGTCTCAGAATCGAACACACACATACACACACACACACACAAACATCCACAACAATTTCGCTTCTATTTTGTTATTTGTTTTCAAATCGCAGTAGTGAACGATTCCGTATGCTTTATAACATTCGGATTGGTTTCATCGAACCAAACTGAAACGATTGGAATAAAATTTATCTAGCTTGAATCAAATGAGCCTAGAAGAATTTCTTTTCTCTTGTTCGCCTTCTCAATTTTCCACCGATAGCTATTTTGAAATCTCTTTTTTTTTCCATAAAACACCACATGCATCGATTCTCATCATCGACATCACCGACAACAACAACGGTATACGACAGCTGAATTGAATTATTCCAACGCTAATAATAGCAATATAACTCACCAAAAAAGCTGAGTGGAGTTTGAAAAAAAAACTTCAAATCAATTCAAAACCTTATCGCAACGTATAATAAAAAATCATCTAGACAAAAGTTCTAAAAATGGTTCAAATTTTTGATGGATGAATGAATAACTCTTTCGATGGCGAATGATGAAATTGTTTCGAGAGCAAAACTAAAGATATATTCCAACTTTGGCACTGGTGTCAATTGAGTTATGGTCCAATAGCTAAAGAATAATGGAGACTCAAATGATACGATCATTTCACTTTACAATGTTATAATCTTTGATTCTGATCAACGAAAAAAAAAATCTCATCTCTTTCAATTAAATAAAATCAAGATGTGAAAATCGAGCAAAGAGGGAGGATTTCGATTGCGAACGCCAAACTTTCAAATTATAGAACTTTTTCGATCCAAAAGCTAGGGAATGATTTCGGACAAATTCAATTTTTTTGTTCCAAATTGAAATCATTTTAATTAGTAGTTTGTTGTAGAATTGAAATAAAAAAATCATTAATTACTACGTTTTTTTTTTGCTTTTTTCTTCTTTTGTGTTTAATTGCGAAACTAATTACGCTCGATGGAGGAGAATGTGACAACGCCCTGGTCCGACAAATTGGATCTCTTGAACAATACAATGTTAGGTGCTGCAATTTGATTCCAAATTTTTCTCGAAAACTCAGAAATTCTTTTCTAAGTGATTCAATCCCGTTGTGATAGTTACCAAAACATTAAATGAAAGAGTTAAAGCCAATCTAATAGCTCTCAACATCTTTTTTTTTGATTCGGTTAGAAAGCGTAATGTTCTTGTTCAAACTTTATCGCCATCATCACAATTCTCATTTATTTGACCAGTAATTTCCTAAACAATTTTAGTGAGATTTTTATTAATTTTTTTTATTCTAATCATATTCCATACTAATATTCGCAGATGAGCAGATGTTCAGATGTTATCCGGAAAGAGAGAGAGAGAGAGAGAGAGAGAGAGAGAGAGAGAGAGAGAGAGAGAGAGAGAGAGAGAGAGAGGAAAACCGTCTCCAAAATCTGTAGTTACCGGAATGAAGTTTCCTTTTCATAAGCAATAAAATTTCGATTTTTCGAATCAAACTCAAAGATTCCAAACGAATGTAGGGCAAATCAGTTTGATATTGAACGTTTCAAATGGCTATCGAAATAATTACAATTCGATTCCAAGCTAAATTCTGACTCAATCTAATCTACAATTAATAATTTTTCCCTATCTTTTTCAAATCATTGAAGATATTTGATTCCATTCAATAGCTCTTAAAGAAGAAAAAGATATGAAATTTTCTCATCTTAGATTCCATTAGAATTAGGATAAAGTTTCACTTCACTTCTCCAATGGCTAGAGTCTGGATACGTCGAGACAATCACTGAGACTCCATTGAAAAGTAAACTTTTGAATAAGAATCAAATCAAATAGGCAGGTATGGGCGCGACTGTATCCTATCGATTGGATTGGCCATAGATTTTTTTCAAATCGGATTCTATTCTTGGCTTTTTTATGAAAATCAATCGCTATGTACAGATTCAAAATTATGCTGTACTAAAATTTCTTAACTATTTCATTGGTCGAACCGTTCCGTTCGGAAAAAATAGTTCGATCTCAAATGAATTCAATTGTTTAATTTAATCATCGTGGTGTCATTATCTTCAAAAGCCTTTAGGAACTTTTTTCAAAGTGAAGTGAAGAGCAGAATGTGCTGTTGGTTTGAGATCAGGGAAAATTCTCGTTATCTCAATTTTGGTATTCGCCGTCAAATTCTTGTTATACACTAAATGTTCAAGAGCAAATCAACCAGTTTGATCATCTAATTTTTCTCCCATTCAATGTTTCTTTCGAAACACCAAATTCAGGGGAAAACTTTCGATTCTTTGCATTTTTTTCTGCTTAATCGAAGGAACAATTAATCAGAATCAATGAGAATGAATCAATTGATTGTAGTCACAATGCTTAATCGCTTTGTATGAACGAAGAAAGAGAGAGAGAGAGAAAGATGGAATGTTCCATGAAATGCTAAATCTACAACCAATTCGCTTGACTGATTGATTCGAATTGATTTGAGATTGAATCAATTTGAGAGATACTTCCGAGCGAATTTCGATCCAAATTCTCATTATTCATCAATTTTGTTGTTCTATTTGATTGAGAAGAATAGAAATCTATCAAACAGCTTTCTCTCTGCATTTTCATCTCACTCTGATGTCTTCCTCCCAATGAATCAATTAGGTTTGTGTTGAAAAATTTGTAGATATGGCAACCTATCAAATAGAGTTTCGCTCTTTCATAATCGTATCTAAAATCGTTCAAGATCCTATTAGACCTAATCACTTATTGCTTCCAAAATTTCTTGTTTTCTTCATCGAATGAGAATGGGTTTCAAGAGCGAAACAAAGGTGGATGCTTTATCGAAAAAATTGATAATTATCTCAATCAAGAGTTAGAAAGATATTGGAAGCGAAAGGATTATGCCTATTAAGAATATCGGATTCAAAATGGATTCTTATTTTCCACACTTCTTCCCTTACAACATCATTGAAATAGTCACTGATTATCCACAAAGATTTTTTGATCGCACGGATTTGAACTACTATATTTTCCGAATCGATGCTAGTGAATCGATAGGCCAGTCTCCTTGAAACTCGGCTCACTCAAGCTTTCACCATTCGCTTTGAGCCCAGCTATCAATTTTGGATCATAAATTGAGCGATGAAAGAGTAGGAAGAAAAGCGTCGACTGTTTACTCAAATTTAAGAATCTTTTCGATAGGCCATCATTAAAAATAAATTGAATGTTTCCAGAAAACAAATAGGACGATTTATTAGGATCCGTTCGATTCGATCAAATCAAATCAAAGTATTGGAAAAAAAGAAAAAGATAGCAATAAAATTTAATAAACAGATTCCATCTTTACCGAGTAATCGTCATTAAAACTCGTAAAATATTTCACTAAATTAGCTTAGATTATATTTGCGTCCATAAAAAATTATCAAGTTGACAGTAAGTTTTATGAAAGCCAATTTGACATTGCAAAACTTCAAAAGCTTTTGAGAGAGAAAGAAAGAGAGGAAAAATTTGATTGTCTAGAATTATTATAAATTTTGGAACTGATTTTTTTTTCTCAGTGATTTGATGGTAGCATTCGTCTCAAAATACATGAAACATCGTTTGGTGTTTCGATCATCAGCTTTCTTTCATAAAAGTTTTTATGATTTTGCTTATGCTATTAAAAAATTTGGTTCTGATTTTATCCCTTTTCTCACTACACTCGCAAGAAATTTGACAAATGAATTAGATTGCAGCGGAAAATTCGATAAAACTAGTTCAGAATCGAACAGAATAACAAATACTCGATTGATCATCAAACAAATTATTTTCTCAATAATTTGTTAGCTTAAGCATCATCGAATTTTAGCCAAAAAAAAAAACGGAATCAATAGGCATTCAATCAGAGTGAATAGTTTCCACGAATGATTGAATCGAATTTATTGATCTTTTCTATTGAATTTGAACAAGAGAAAGAGACAGAGAGCGACGGGTATTGAACTTTTGCCCCATCGATTCTATTAATTTGATGGTATTGATTTTTTTCCATCTATTATATAGCTCTTGAATTATATAGCCGAGAATAATAACTAACAATGAAATGATTTGACAGCAATCAAAAAGAAGCAATAAAAGCAACTATAATATTCTCAACGATTTAAGATTATGCAAATTTTTTGTTCAAATTTTCACAAATCTTAACTTAATTCTTTCGCGCTAGATTCATCGATTGAACTAATGATGCTGGTCCTGGAGAGCGAGAGAGAAAGAGAGAGTCATTCCGCAACAATCAAAAGCGAATGGAGAATTGTATTGATTGCAAATCTTATTAAAGAAGAGAAGCAGAATTGATTGGATTTCAAAAATGTTTGCAAAATGATTCTCTAGCTAGAATCTAGCGGTTCCTTCACTGATTGCGTTGTTCGCAATATAAATACTTAGAGAAATGCTATAATTTATCCAATCTAATACGCCTTATAATGAAGACAATGATGATGATAATAGCATTATCATTCTCTCATCATCAGTTCTCGGGACAATATTGCTTTCGAAGTAATAATAATTTGTTCGATGTTTGCTAAATTAGATTCCAAGATGACTAATAGAGACGATTGATGCGGAATCAATTGAGCTATGACCGAAAAATAAAAATCTATACATTGAAAGATTATGGACTGAAAGCTGAAAAGATAAGCTTCTAATTCGTAGACCATTTCACATTCACTTTCCCTTTCTTTCTTTCTTTCTCTCCTTCCTCTCTTTCTTTCTTTCTTTCTTTCTTTTTCCTAGATTAGGCCAGACAATATCTTTGTAACGAGAATGTCCTCGAAAAAATCCTAGAGAATTGGAGTGAGGTGAAATAATGATGATGATGAGATCGATTTGTTCGAGTCTCTTTCTCTTTTGCTGTGATTTAATATCACCTAATTGCAAAAAGCGTAAGCGATTCCATTTGCTTACTCTTAATCTAAATCAATAAGATCCATTGATGGGCGTTTTTGGATGGGCTGAAGAAAAATTTCAAACGAAACGAAAAAGCTCATTATATCTTTCTATTCACTTGATTTCATTCAAATATTTTTAAAATTTTCTTAATTCATCGCTTTGTCTCTGTTTTTTCATTACTCTTTTTTAGTTTAATGGTTTATTGTCATAAAAACTGTCCTTCTACTCCTCAGCATCATCATTAGCACTGCATCGATTTCAACACACGCCCTATAATAATCTAACAAGATTCGATCGAATAGTGCACAGCATCCACACACCCACTGTCATTTTATAGTGTGTGCGTATGCATTTTATGTATTTGATTTTGTCATTTCAATTTCGAATCCGATTCGTTTTCAATAAGAGCGGAAAATTTTTTTCTGCTCTTTTGAGTCATCCGAAAAATTCGCAATATACTTATGTAACTTTGATTGTTATTATTACATAAAAGATTTATTCACGAAATAAAAACATACATTCGTAGTTTCTGTCGTATGTATTGTTAATAGCGAATGCTCTCCAAGAACTTTTCAAACTTACAATGATAAAAATATTTTCTCTCAACACAAAATCGAAAAATGATTAGAATGATTGAATCAGATCTCATGTTGAAATGTGTCTGTGAATCAAAAAGCCCTAGCAACTGGACTAACTTTTTCTCTTTTCCTCTATTTTTACGTTCCAACCGAAAAAAACATTAATATTTCACAATGCAGACCAATAAAAAAGATGATGAAATGAAGAAAAGAGTAAAGAAATGAATGGATTGATTTGTAAATGAAGCAATAGAAACTCTTCAAGAAGAGGAGAGAAGCAGAAAATAAAAAGATTCACATCGAATATAAATAAAATTAATAGTCTATTGGCTGTAAATTAAGACCCAGATGCTGTAAATTAGAATGCCAAATTGGTTCAATCGCCGATTGTACCATGTAATGCGCTATATTATCGCACATACCAATTCGAGAATCGTCATTCCACAACGATGATGATGGTGATGGTGGTGGGGGTGGGGGTGATTATGATAGTGATGCTTTAACACAAGAATGATTCCGAGAGGAGATTGATGCGAAATGAAGAAGAAAATGAAACATTCAAAGCAATTACATCGACTAAACCGGAAGATGAAAAAGTATCATAGCAAAAGAAAGAGAGAGAGAAAAAGCTGGGAAAGATTGATATAAAAATATAATCAATGAATGATTTTGAGATGATTCGACTTGAAAAGGCCCAAAAACAGCTTACATCATCATCAAACAACAAACAATTTTGTTGTTGAATCACCGACCAATCCGTAAGCAGCACATACTTTAGAGATGATAATGTTGATGGCTAAATTATCATAAAAACTTCTAAATGGTCCAATTCGAATTAGTCTAATGATCGAATCGATCCGATGGGACAAAGAATGAATGAAAGGAGAGAGATAGAAATTGTAAGAGAGATATTGATAAAATTTGACTATGGCTATAGATATGTTTAAAGCAGAGATACAAAATCAGAGAGTATTTAAGAAATCTAAAAGCCAATGGTCTTTGCGCTATATGATCGTTCTTATCTGAACGATTGACGATAGCATTGGGGTCCGAATCGAACTGTGAAGAATTTTGAATTGCATCTTCTTCACGAGTCCTGGTCTTATTCCGATTGCTCAAAACGATGATTGATTCTCTCTCTCTCTCTCTCTCTCTCTCTCTCTCTCTCTATTCATTTGAAATGTTTCACTTTTACTGCGATTACGATTTTTTTTATAAACTATTCAAATGTTTTCTTTTCTATTTGTGTGTGTGTGTGTGTGTGTACTAAGTGAGCAACCACTTTTCGCAATTCGAGTAATAAGTAGAGATATGAACTCGAAATCGAATTTCGACGAGCACATTGAGAAAACACTTTTTATTTATTACTCAACAATGGAAAAAATGGCCACTTATTTGGCGACTACACAAATATTTGTTTGGAATCAAAAAATCATCCTCAGATGATGAATGAAAATGCATCGCATTGTTCAGTGAATTCAGCAAAGTTTACAATCTATTAAATTCATATTGTTAGTCTTGAAAATTTGATTGATTCTATTCATCATAGAGAAGACAAATGTTTTATGATTGAGATCATATTCGAGATCGCAATCAATCGTATTTGCCATTTCGAAGGGTTTTTTCGCTTTGCTAAGCTAATTTTTTGTTTCGTTTCGCTGATTTCTTTCAGAATAAATCAAACATTTCATAAAAACAAAATGATATTTTGCAATAAAAATGAGAATGGTATTAGCAGAAGTGGAAAAAGAAGCGAGGGGACAAAGAGAAGGGGAACATCAAAAATCTAACTTTTGTTATTTACCTAGATAATTAAATTCCAAAATAGAAAATCTTTTTGAGCAGCGGCAAACTAATATCATTGAAAGGAAAAAAGATTGTTTTTCTGGAATTTCATTCCATTTAATCCAATCAAATTATGCCTATGGTCGATTCACACCTAGGAATGGCGGGAAAAAAAATAATCCGCAACAGACAATTTTATGTCTCTACCGAGATTTTTTCGACGAATCGAATTCTAACTCAATAAAAGAAAAGAATTCAGACAATTAAATCAATTTTTGAAATTGATTTCGTTGAGAAAAACAAAATAGAAGCAAAAATGGCCATCTCAATGGATGCGAAAATAATTTCATTGCTATGTCTCTGGCTCTTATTTTTCCTACGGGACCCAACAAAGAGGAGAAATTGATTCTCATCGTTTGGATTGATTTCTTATTGATTCTCATTCGGTTCGAACAATTTTGAATCTAATCGGATGTCGCCAATCTTATTATTATCAATTTACTCTTAATATTGAATACATTGAATTGTAGACGTAGATAAAGGTGAAATTAAAATAAAAAAATCAACATAGACCTATGCTTGAATATGTTCGAAGAATTTTTGTATTTCTTTAAATTTTCATTTTTGGGACAGACTTTGTAATTCAAATCAGTCCTAGATGATTAATCGGCAAAGGATAGTCTATAAAATCTATAAGTCTAAGCTAGGCGATAGTTCGAAATACAAAATCCCCAAATCGCAAGCAATGTATTAGCGATCCGATTCGATTCGTTCATTCGATCGTCTGTTCGGAGAAGATCTAAACGAACGTAATTAATGATTCAGTCAGTTTTGGTTTTACTAATAAAAGTGAGATAGTAGAATTCTCAATATTCATAATAATGTGATTAGTGAAGACAGTTGAAATTGATAAAAAATTATAATAAAATTCAACTCTTTATGTTCTTCTTTTATATCTTTCTGTTTTCGTAATCTGATTTAGTTATTTCCGCTTTTTTGATTAATTTCACTTCAGTCTGACAATCTAACAAATTCTTCTTTTTTTCTTCATTGATATTTGTTTATTCCTGTATTTTATCATCTCGCTTTGTTTATCTATTCCACCATCAGCCCGAATTCAATACTATCACACACGCACACACACACACACTCTTGGAACATTGAAATATTTATTAGGCCAGGCAAAATATATAGAGATAGAGAGAAGCTGGCTATATGTAGATAGGAAGAGCATGATGGAACAAGAGCCAAGTGTTTCATTTATATAAACAACTTACTTAAGATTATTTATTCTTTTAGTCAATTAATTTAATTCTAATTGGCAATTAATTTAGCTAATGCACTAGCTCGTATTGAATTCTTCAAACATAATCTCCATCATCGTCTACAGGAACAGCAGCAACAAGAAGAAGCAGAAGCATCAACAGCAAGAAGAGCTTTATCTGCACTGAAGCTGATCAGAAAAAAAAGACGATGGATAAATTGAAGTACACTAAAATTGGAACAAAATGTTCCAAAATTCATTGAGCTAAACCAAAATCTGTCTTTTTTATTGCTGTGGAGCTGTTGGTTCTTGAACCAAGTCTTTCTCTCTTTCTCTCTCTCTCTCTCTCTTTTTTTCCTTCTCTCCATCGCAATCGCTTCGGATTCTTTTCTATCGCGTTTCAGCGATTTTTCGATCTCTAAAAGTTTCCGAGCGACAATTAATCGTTTTTTCTATAAAACATTGACTCAATAGAAGTAAAAGTGAAACTTTATCGAATTTTGACGACATTCAATGAATTGGACGAAAAATAAGGAGCGAATAATTAAGTAGTATATTGGATTCTATCCAAAACGAAAACTAAGCCTTTTTGAACGATTAACGCAAGTTCACTCTGACTATAGTCCTCAATCAAAGGGACTGAATTCTAGTTACTTTCTAGTTGTTAGATCGATAAATGATGATCATTCTCGGTTTTCCATGAACTAGGTTAGCTAATTGAGTCGAAAATTAAAATTCAATATAATATTAGATTCTCAGACTTGACTGTTTTCAGTTGAGTGGCGAACATCGCTATCAACTTTATCTAGGGCCCAATTTTTCGAGTGTTCAGCTTGATTTTTCTCTTTTCAATTGCTATTAATTCAATAGAGAAAAAATTATTGCCAAAATTAGGCAGATAAAAATCTTAATTGATTTTGCAATACAATGCGATATTTGACATCAATTCAAACTATTCCACTTTGATCTTTCTATTTTTTTTTTTTTGAGATAGTTTACAACTATCTCAGACTTATTTCTATTTCGATTTCTTTGGATTTCAATTGTAAATAGAGAAACTGAATTCTTTTTTTTACTTGATAAAGTTTCAAGAATCGATAACTAACTAGCACTGAATCTTTTGATATTAGATTTAATCGAAATTTAAAAAAATTAATTATTAATAATAGATAGTATCAACTACTAACTAACTTCAAATTCATCTATATAATAAATCAAAAAGAAGTCTAGAATTATTGCGAAACAAACATTGGAGCAAAAAAAAAAAAAACAGAATCGAAGACAAGGTATGGTCGAATCGCAAATGAAAAGAATCTTTTTATTCGATGAGGATAATTATGGTGATGGCCATATGATGAAGATGTTTGAGAAACGCAACACTCGCGTGTCAGATTAACTGGATGAAAATTTGAAATGTGAAAAAAATTTTCTCCATTTCGGAAAAAGAGAGAATCTCTAATCGTTTCATAATGATTTTTTTCAATTCCAACGCCTCTTTCATATTTTTCATCTGATGCATAACTTTATCCTCAGCCAATTCGAAAATGATTTGATGTTCCATACTAAAAGAATATTGCTAATATTACTAATAGTCAAAGTGGCGGTAAAAGAGAAATTTAAACTGGTAAAAGGGCATTCTACCCTATTGGACTGTTCCAAATTGGTCCAAGGAGAAATGGGCATAAAAACAAGAGAGACAAAAACAAATTTATCGCTGATAACAACCTTAGCTCTAGATTTTTGCATCAATACTTATAATGCCAAACCAGAGAGAGATCTAGAAGCGAGCCTAGATAAAAACAGTCCTAAACAGCAATCAAATTATTTTTCAATGGCAGTTTTCCCCTTAGTCCATTCTAGCTGCTGGCTTTCCTAATTTTTCTTTCGCAACCAATCTAATCGTTTCGATTCGATGGAACAATTTAGATTCTTTTCATGCGTTATCAGCAAATAATTAAAGCATCATCACAAGAGAATCCATTTAGACATCATCACCGACATCGACATCAACATAAACAACTAAATTTGGATAGAAATTGGAACGATAGAATGAACGATCTTATAATTACATCGAAAGTGCAAGTCTAAATAATAACTTACAACTTAAAATGTTGGTGTCGTTTTTGGTGATGATGAAATGGACTAAAAGAGAAAAAAGTGGACCACATTACATAATTCAATGGAACATAATTATCTCTGATGCACGCGTCTATACTTTCACTGTCATCATAGCCTTCGCCATTTAAATTTCTCATTTAGGTTTGTGTAGAGAGAATTATTATCCTCATCGATTCTGCTGCTGAAGCATATCTGTTTTAGAATACCATATTCCAATTCCAATTTCAAACCTTTGCTTACTGAATTTTTCTCTCTCATTCTATCCTTGTTTTTGTTATTTATTGATTAGCTTCCATCCTAGATCGTCTCATTAGATTCTGTTGCCTCGAAAATTTTCAATTTTTTTTTCTTGATGCTTACGTCTGGATGTGTGTGTGTGTTATAACAGACTATACTCTCTCATCTCTCTCTTGTTCGAATACGTTCTAAATCTATATGATGAAGAATCTATTGAAGAGACTGCTTGTCTCCTCTATTGAAAGGCTTAGAAAGATTCAATGGGATGGAATCGAACTAAAGAAATTAAAGAGAACCGAATAAAATTGATCAAAAATAATCAAGTTATTTAATTGCTGACATTGACAAGTTTTTTTTTGCTCTGTTTCAAAAAAATCAAGATATTTTACTCCTAAATTTTTTCCATTCAAAACTATTTTGATTGGAACTAAATCCAGAATGAAGAGGATTCCAGAATGATGTTTGAAGGAGAGGAAAAATATTTCCACTTTGACCCCATAATTTGAAAAATTTCACTTAGAACACTGATCAATTCGAAAATGGAACAAATCAAAATGAAAATATAAAATATCTCTCCACTATTTTAAGAGTTGAAACTATTAAATTAATTCCTTTCGTTCTAATTCTCTTTTTTGATTCATAAAATTTAAAAGTTTTTTCGCATTTTTTCTAGCAATTCTTCCTTCCACTTTTACTTTATCTTTTCAAATTGTCAAACTCAATTCTCAATGATTTGATTTCGATGATTGAATCGAAAAATTTTAAACTAAAAATACAAAATTTAGTCGCCCGAATCGAATTGCGTAAAAATGAATCAAAAAGAAGAAACGTTTCTTCGTAAAGCTATTCGAAACATAACTGGCAATTTCGCTATTTGATATCTAAATTCGGTTTAATTCCAATAATATCATAGTATTCTTCTTGTCGTTAAATTTATTCACAATATTTGATAGACCATCATAATGAAATGGCATTTTTGCCTTTCTCTCAGATGAAACTTGATATTAATAAATTAAATGATCACTTTCAATACACTGAGCATTGAGCACGAATTCCATCAATAGAAAAAAAGAAACAGATAAAACACAAAGATATAATTTATTAGATCATTCAAAATGGGAGTGTCAATCTGATTGAGGCGTTAAATTTTATAGAACCACTTTGATAGTTGAGAAATATAATGATAGTTTCTCTCTAGATCTGAATCATTCTAAATTGTCATGGCGAACAAACGTATAAGTTATTACCTAGCTAGAATCTGAAACGCTAGCTCAGAATTTGCTTCAATCGAATTGATTTTTCTCTTTTTTTCAAACGTAGAACTGTTATGGCAATCATATTAATATATCAGATTAATTAATCAGGTATCAAATATCGTTCCGCTTTCTGATCCATTATCGCAAATGCTCTGATCTCGAATTCTGGAATGAAATGACCATTTTTAGTAGTCTTTCATGAAAATTTCAAACTTTCATCTCGTTCACCATCGTAATCATCATCTAATCGGACTTGTATGTAGTCTGCGAAAAATCTAGTTGTTTATTGGTGTACGTGTGTTTCGTCGTAAATCAATTCGAGATACTTCTAAGAAATATGATAGAATCAATAAGAAATATTGACTTTATTCGCTCGAACAAATTTCTTACCAAATCTCACCAAGAGAATTCAAAAATGATTTTATTTTTATTAGATTTTAAATTGATTCAATACGATTTTGTTCGACGGATGATAATATTGTTGAATTGACTTGAGACTAAATTGAATTTCATCCACTAGACCCCTACAATCGAACTGTCAACTACACACACAAACGTCCATCAACGACACTCAGAACCAAAACAATAGATAAATTTACTTCTCGAGGTTTCAATCCAATCCCATTAAAAGTAAAAAAAAATATGCCAATTAAGAGTAAATCATCAAGTTTTTCGCAACCCACCACGTTTCGCTGCAGAAGAGTTCCCTATTGTTGTTCTCAATCAGAAAGCTAAATTTGAGATCTTGGTGAACTAATATCATCAATTATATTGGAACGATAAAAGTCTTCGATAGAAAAATAGTCTCCAATTCATCCGATTGAATTTTTTTTTTCTTTTCAATCTTTAAACAAAACTAGATCAAGAATTTGTAGACTAGAATACTTTGATTATTGATGAAGAAATTTCTATTACATAATGTGACTGATGGTGGGGATAATTTATACTCGATTTAAATTTCATTTCGAAACGAACGTTATAGAGCAGCTGATCTGTAGTTCTAAATCATCAAGAGCATCGGGAAATTGATAACAAAAAAAAAAAAAAATGTAGAAAGCAAGCAAACAATAATTGTTCTTTTCATTCCAAATCAAATGGAATAATAGTGATAATAATAGCAATAACAGATTATGATCGAAAAGTACTTAAAAATCTTCCAAAAGATAGTATGGAAATATAGTATTTATCTTGGGAGCAAACAGATAGGAAACACAGGATCATTCTATCTATTTGATCTCTATGAGCTCTACTTTTTTTTGCCAAAATAGACGAGCGTAGAAAAAAAAGAGCGATGATTATTAAGATCTACTGATAATTCTTCATTCGTTAATTCAAACATCGGCCTAAAATAAACACGGAAAATTTAAACAATAGCTTTAGGGGTAAATTAACAAAATGTACCTAGAATTCTGTCTCTTAATTTTGAGATTCGATAGCTGGAATGAAACACCAAAATGTTTGTTTGAATTCACAGAGCATCTAGATTCGTTTTTCTCTAGAGCGAAACGCCATCCACTTTTAGCACTTTGGATTCGGAAATTCTATGATTCGCTTTTGATTTTTGAATTATCAAATAATTAACGCTCCGATATCAAAGATTTCGCTTCTGGAACGTTTCAAATTTGAATCGATAAAAAATTTGAGTCGATTCTAAAACGCACAAATGATTTCATCCATACCAAAATTAACTTGAAAACTTCATGTGAAACTAAAATCAATAATTTTCTATTAAATTCTTTTCAGATTCCATCTGATTGCGCTAATATTTCCCCTTTGATTTTGGCAATAAGAAATTCGGTTGAAAGAGTCAAAGCAATTGAACAAAGATTTCAGAGTTTTTTTTTCAATTCGAATTAAATTGTCCTCGGATAGTTTTGAAAGCTATTCAAAAATCTCTATGTCTCGTTTTCAAAGTCTAAAGTATTTTTATAATCGAGCAATATTAAAAAAAAAAAAAATGCTAGAAAAGAAAATTACCCGGCAAGTGGCAACGGAATACATAGGAAAACCGAGAAAGAAGAGAGAGAAAGAAAGAGAATGGGGAACGAATCTAGAAGTTCCCATTTCTCTTTTTTTTATTCCATAACAATCCCCACTGACTCCTTTGTTATCTATCCGAATCAGTTTCCTTTTAAGATTATAGCCATTTAAGTTTGCAAGCGATTTTCGAGTAGATTTGAAACATTTTTCAAATATCTTTTTGAATTTTTCTCTCTACGAGAACTAAAAATGAAAGATTTAGATTTAAAATCGATCTGTTTTCGAAGAGGAAGAGAGAGAAAGAGAGAGAGAGAGAGAGAGAGAGAGAGAGAACTATTATCTTCATTTTGATTCAACATTATTTCTGGCGATATAACAATGAGAAAAAAATGATTCTATATAACACCGAAAGATAGCGATTATGATGATGCTGATGATCATAAATGATGATCTTCAAACAATCATTGACATATTAGCGGCAAACATAATGAAGTTATAACATTTTTTGTCTCTCCAAATTGCTTTCATTATTATTATTATTATTATTATTATCGTATTACTTTCACATTTTTTGCTTTCCGAGAAGTAATTCTCTTTTCTTATTATTCTTATTTATTCTCGTTCCATTTTTACATAATTCAAAATTGCTCGAATAATCGGTACACTGATGATGATGGTGGTGGCGATCATTTTGGATACTAGGAACGTATTCTAAAACGAGAGAAGAAGGAAATAAGTCCCGATTTGTGTCTTTCTATGTGTATGTGTGTGTGTGTGTGCACCAGAGCAATCAATCGGCTAAGGTAAATTGACTCACTCCATCCACAATACTCCAAACTAATCGATTAGTCCATATTAGAGCGAATTCAAACTGATCGAGAAGGACAGAAAAATGACAGATAGCAATTATTATCAGATTCAATGAAAAAAGAAAGCTGATAAATTATGAAATTATTGACTAACTTCGTTGATGATTGCCCGAAATGGTTTCGCCTTTTCGATCATCTTCTATGGCATCCACAGCAATCGAATAGAGCATATTCGAATAGACTATTTCGAACGGAACATGATTGTTCCATGATCTAATAGTATCCTCCATAATTGCGCTATTAAATATATTTTCTACTAGATTTTCAATCAATTTGATTAAGCTTCTTCGAAATGAATTCAATTGATACGTTCAAGAGTGTGCGTGTGTGTATTATTGCATGGAAGGTTAATAATTACGATCAAAAGAGCTGATTGAGTCTGATTTATTATCTACAAAGATCTACAGAAATTGAATTCAATTAACACTGCTATCCTTAGAAGTTTGATTTAGATCATTTCAGTCAAAAATTATCGAATTTGAATCAAATCAAAATTGATTTTTATCTTACAATCGATCTAAAAATGGAATCCTTGATTCTTTAGGCTTCAAAATGAATTCAATGATTAGATTAGAGTTCTATTCCAAGGAAATAAAGCACATCATATAACGTTGATTCTAGGTGGAAACCAATTGAATCTTGCAAATGGAAATCGTACAATGTAGACCTACGCAAAAAAAACCTTTCCTCTCTTCTCTGTAGTGAGATTTGAGGTCGAGAATAAGGAGAAAAAATAAAAAGACCTAACTATTAGATTGCTTGCGTTGATTTAGGTGCTATTTACAGTGACGCTACCACTTCACTTGCATATTCTTCATTTCGTTTCGAGCGATACAATTAAATTGATGCTTTTTTCACTTTTAAGCTAGGAATATCTAGGTACACTAGGCCTTAAATTGGATTGATAGCTTAACCAAAGATGAAGATTCTAGACAAGAAACTATTCATTCGTAAATTCTGGGATTTTGTTCTCAATTTCTCGCAATGATATTTCTCTTTCTCCATTCAGATACAATTGTTAGATGGCTTTTTTCCCATTCCTTTTCTATGGTTCCATCCAACCACCTCTATGTAATTTACTATCTCTATTCCTCCTTCTCTTTCTCTCTCTCTCTCTCTCTCTCTCTCTCTCTCTCTCTCTCTCTCTCTCTATCCCTGTCTCTGTGTTTGCTCATTTCATCTCCGATTCAAAATTGCTTTTCCTCTCAATTGATTCTCTAACAATATAATATTAAGGCTCTTGTTGATGTTAATAAAAAAATAATAATTTCGTTATTGCTATTTTGATTATAATCGCTATCATTACCATCATCATTGGTCTGCGATGTGATGGAGATGTGATGAGACCAATGCGATGTATTTAGTTTGGACCAGTGATGAAACACACCGACGTCGTAGTCATAATCAATGAGAAAAAGACAACGGTGCCCTTTGAAAAAAGAGTTGGTTCTGCTACTGTTACTGATGGCGATGATGATGGTGATGCAAACAATTACACCAACGCTCACATATATCGAAAAAAATTTTAGGCCTATTAAATACTTAAATAGACAATGTGTCTTTGAGCTCACTTTTGCCAATCAATTCAATGATTCTATTGGCGTTTTGCTCTCTCTCTCTCTCTCTCTCTCTCTCTCTCTCTCTCTCTCTCTCTCTCTTTCCCATTCTATCGTTCGCTTTATCTCTTCAAATTCTCTTCTGATTCTCTTGTATTCTCTCTCCCTCTCTCTCTCTCTCTCTCTAGAATCTAGGTTCGGTTCGTCACTTAGTCGTCGTCGACGGCTAAAACGTTTAGGCTTCTGATTCTATTAACTTTGGCTGATTCTGATCCATTCAATCTCGAACGAAAATTGGTTCTTTGGTTTACAGTTGTTTTAGATCTCATATTTTTTTATTGCGTGCATGTGTGTATCCACTCAATTCATCTCGTTCATTGTACTACGAAAAATAAATTTGTACCAGCGCGCATTTTATAGTTGGCCATTATTAAAGTAGTTAACTTTATATTGGTCGATTAAGATCCGATCCGAATCACTAAACCAAATCTAATATGAAATTCGGAACTCGAGAAAAAATTTCGAATCTGAATGAGAAAAAAAAGAGAAGAGAAGGAGAAAAATCCTCAAAGAATCGAGAATCATTTTGAGAATAGAGAGAAAGGGAGAGAGAGAGAGAGAGAGCGAGAGATGGTAAAATAAATAATCTAAATATCTTTTCTCTTTGGCTCTCTACCGTCTGCAAACACAGCGATTCTATTATATAATCACCATCATAACAGTTAACATCGACATCATTGTCGTTATCGTAATCATCATCATTGTCTCTAATGCTATGTTTCTAGCAAACAAATCGATTCAATCAATGGGATTCAGTCTGGAAGAGGTGGAAAGAAACGAACTAAATCTTTGATTTCTTCTCTTTTTCTCACTGAAATTTATCAAAAAATCTAAAAAGAATTCTGTGAATTTCTCTTCAAAAGTCCATTATGATTTAATAAGATCATCTTGATGATTGTTTTACAATCGAAATCTATTTTGAATCGATCCGATTGTTTCGTCGATTGATTTTCAAAGAGAAAAAAAAAATCAATTCCTCGCTTATGTGACAGCATCGGAAGAGCCATATCGATCAAGCTCGGATGTTTTTGAGAGAAAAAAAACCAAAAGAAACCCCATCACATCAAATTGTTTTTTTTTTGATTCTATTCAATTTTCATAATGAATTAATTGATTGATTTCTCCATCCATCGAAATGATTTAAATTTTCCACCAAAACTATCCCTTCTTTTTTTTCTTGAAGTTTTGATGATTCTTTTCTGCAGAACACCCTTCAAATCTTTTCAAGCCGATCACAGATTTTCAGTCTATAATTATGGATCTCAAAGTGAGATTCTATTGGAAAAAAATTCCTCCACCAATTTGGTGACTAATTTTTTCTCCATTTCTTTTTGTAGTTTTCGATCAAAAATATAATGAGTGATAAAGTTGGAACGAATGAATCTCAATCGCCAACATCGAAGATCTCACAACTTAGCGATTTACTCTTGGAACATCATCAAATCGCTACCAATCAAGTGATGCATGATAAAAATATAATCGAAGCATTGAAACCAAATCTATTGGGATTGATTGGCGCCAACAGTAACAAAAACAACATTAATCTAGCAAATGAGATGGATTTACAGCAATTTCTCGCTGCCAAAAGCAGCGCTTCTTTCGCTACTAGTAATTCATCTAATTTTCTTTCAAACTCTATCAATCAACAACAACAACTTGCCGCCCTTGATATCTTTGCATATTGTCAATATATCTCATCGATGATGTTGTTCAAAGCAATGTCTCAAAATGATACTAATTTATTGATGACCGCCACGAACAACAACAATAATAGCATTAATAATTCATTAATAAATTCAGGACCGAATCATGAGAAACGTTCGACGCCATCGACATCTCCGAATTTTTTCTTGAAAAATGACCCTACTCATACTCATATGCCCAAAAGTAAATTGAAAAAGTCCATAGATTTATCGTTGAAAGCATTACCATCATTTGATTCATCATCGCCGACTACCAGGAGCCTTATGAGCCTTCGGAACAGTGATAGCAAACCAAACGGACGATCAGAAACAAAAAATCATAAACAAAATGATTTTTGCAATTCGATGGCTAATAACAATACGAATGGAAATAATAGTGGAAGGAAGTTCATCTCAAATGAACGTCGACCCAGACAAGCGTACAATACTAAACAATTGGAGCGTTTAGAATCAGAATTTCAAGTTAGTTCTAATTGATGAGAAATTATTTCTAATAAGTTTGATTGTTATAGAATGATAAATATCTAACAGTCAGTAAACGAATCGAGCTTTCTTGTGCACTTAATTTGTCAGAGGTTCAAATTAAAACTTGGTTTCAGAATAGAAGGTAGATCTCGAGAACATGATTGAATTAGAGTTTTTTCATAATTCTTTAAACAAATTCAAAGGACTAAATGGAAAAAGCAATTGATGGAATGGCGAAGAAATGGTCAGTGTCCGAACGGTGGTGTTCAACAAACACACTCATCAAAAAAGTCTTCAAATTCCACCTCTGTGAATAATCACCATCATCTGATTAGTGATTGCAACAATTCGAGCAGCTTAAATTTGGAAACATCAAGTTTGACCAGCTCGGCTAGCAATGAATCCAACAGTCCAAAAATTCTCGTAGATGAATCGTGCTTGCATAATCAATCTAAGAATGCTGAAGAAGATATAGATTATGATGAAGAAAATGATCAAGATCTAGATGGAGATTATGATGAAGAACGAGATGAAAACGACGCTGAGGACAACGATCATCTGGATGAAGATCATGAATCTGATTTTCAACTGGACAAGCATGTATGCAATGAAAATATAAGGACATCGCCAAACGATTTGAAAAGCAAATCTCTCGATTAAATGATTTTCCCTTATAGAATTCCCAGCTATGAAAAATTATACAGTCAAAATGAAAATAAATGCTTGTCTACATTATGATCTTCATCTGACTGTCCAATAATTTTTTAATTTATACTCAATCCTTACTAGACTGTAAATATCATTTCAAGCAATCGAAATTCAATTTTAAATATTTTCATATCTGAATAGCGATGAATTATTTCATCGCCGCTTATTATTGTTGACTATATTAACATCTTTAATTTTGTCAAGAACGTGTTTAAAGTGGCGAATAAATGAACCGATAATTTAGAATCAATTAATTTCGTCTATAAATAAAAAAAAATTGTTCCCATCTCGCGTCCGGAGAGATTTAGCGCCAAGAAATTTGAATCATAAGTGATTCGATTTTTTGTTTCGCTATTTTAACTTTGGTTGCTGAAAATGGTGGCTAAAGGTATTTGTGATATGAGTTCAACTGTTGACACTCGAATGTTTTTTAATTTTTTTCGCTTCAATTCAATTAGTTATTTTTTGTTGCTTGTCAAAATTCTATTATTGGCTCACAAAGAATTTAATCTGTGATTCGACAGCTCGAAAACATAATTTATTTAAAATAAATCTTGTACTTGAATAGAATAGAATCAAACTATTCTAAACAACATGGTATATTTTTTTAAAATGCTCTAGTTATCATTCATTTAAAGTTCCGTTATTTTTGCTAATTATTACAGGTCAATTTCACTGAAGATCAAATCATAGGTTTGTTTTGAGCACTAGATTCATTATTTACTAGCTTCATTCTGATTTCGATTCGTTCTTAGAATTTCAAGAATCATTCTATCTCTTTGATAATAAAGGCGATGGCAAGATCAATGTCTCACAATTGGGCAGCGTTTTGAGAGCTCTCGGACAGAATCCGACAGAAAGTGAGGTCAAAAAATGCTCAAGTCAATTGAAGCCTGGTAATTACAAAAATTGATTATTATAAAGCAATGCTGACTTCTCCTTTAAAGATGAAAGAATGGGATTCGAAGTTTTTTTGCCTATTCTGCAGACCATTTCTAAATCCAAATCGACTGATACCGCAGAAGATTTCATAGAAGGTCTTAGACATTTTGATAAAGATGGAAGCGGATATATCTCATCTGCAGAACTTCGACATCTTTTGACAACGTTGGGTGAGAAATTAACTGATGATGAAGTTGAACAACTTCTTGCCGGTCAAGAGGACAATCATGGCAATGTTCATTACGAAGATTTTGTTAGAACTATAATGAGTGGATAAATTTGAAAAATTTCGCCAGTTCTAGCCCATAGATCGGTGTGACATAATAATTTCCAGAAAAAAATCAAGAGTATTCCAAAAAATTTAATCCAAACAAAATAGAGATGAATTAAAATTATGTTGTAAAAACAGACAATTAATTTTTTTTAGTTTTCGAATCGATTCCGTAGCTAGATGCTTTTTTGATTTTCGTCGAATTGATCATAATCAAAACCGAAAGAATGCCTACCAAAATGATTGAAACGAAAATGAAAATCATTGTCCAGCTACTGTTCACCATGAACTTAGATAGTAAATAAGGTACGATCAAGATGGTTATAGTCAACCAACTGATCCAATTTAATAATGAACACAAACGAGGTTCTATTTTGCATTTTAACCCAGGAAAACTTTCATTTTGTTCATAGTAATCCGCTAGTTGATCCTATAAAAAAATGATCAGATCATTGAGAAATCGATTGATTTAAAATAAAGAAGTTACTTGGTTTTGATAAAGTGAGTAAAGAAAATCGGTTGTTGCTTGCTCGGTTTCGCAAGGTACCTCGTTGATCGAGAAAATTTTCACAAACATATCTGCTTTCAATTTCTCCCCTCTCAGTAATTTCATGAATGTTGGATGTGAATCTCTCGAAAATCGAAGTTGTATTTGTGCAATATAAACATCTGCTTCTATGGAACAAATCAATTTTTTTCAAATCAAATAATTTAGCAAGATGCAAACTCTTACTTTGCTCTTGGAAAGTTTTAACACACAGATGGAAACCTCTTGGTCTCGGAAGAAGATGATGTTTCAGAATTGGTAGATGCCGTTCTTGAGCAAATTTCATGCTATTTTCGTGTTTGGTTTTTGTGAAACGAGTACCTTCAGCAAAGCATAGCAAAGAAACGGGATGTTCGAATTGGAGAAATTTAGTTAAAGATTCGATAATATTTTTCGAATCTTTCTCTAAATTTCTCTCCAAAAACGTAAACTCGCCAAATATCCAACTCCATCCAATAATCGGTATCCATCGTAATGATTTTTTTACAAATGATTTCGCATTCTAAAAGTCAATATTAAACAAAATAGAATTGAAACGAAGCTTGACTTCTTATAGAAAAACTAACACCAAGCTTTTGATAATAATCAACAGCTAGCCAGGCAATAACCCAATCGATTTCGAAAGTATGGTTCATCAAACAGATCATCGGTTTTGATTCAGATAGTTTTAATGCATTCTTATCTGGATAATATATCGTCAATTCGGTATGAGCCCACCATTGTGCTAAGGCAACGATTTCTGTTTCGAAAAGAAAAACATTCCAATCTAGATCATTCGAGCATACTGAATGAGTTCAATCGACCTACGTGACCACAGTGAATAGTTGAGATAAAAATTTAAACGTCTAAAAGCTTGAAGATCGAACCAAGCAAGAGTGAAATAGAGAAAACTTTGAACGAAATTGATACAAAGTCCAGAGAGAAAAAATGCCAAACTAAAAATCAAATGAATCAATGGATTCGTTTTCAATTGCATTTCGATGACAATTTGGACTCGATAATTAAAACTGTTTTCATCGAGTTGAACTAAATCGGATTTAATTAAACAGTTTAAAACGTTTGGTTTAAATGAATGATGGTGATCGTATGATTTGGTCTGAATTTCAAGTTTCTGGAACAATCAAATTAGAAATTCAATCTAAAGATTCTCATCATTAGAAGACGTTCAAGATTGGCTTCCAATTGAATTTAAGTTCGGAAAACAAAATTATTATCATCGAACAATTATCTTATTCCATCGAAAATTATCTATAAACAAATAGAAATGTTACTTAAGAAAAAAAGGATTTGAATGGACTATGAGAAAAAAAAAATTCTCCGCGTCGGGGAATCGAACCCCGGTCTCCCGCGTGACAGGCGGGGATACTTACCACTATACTAACGCGGATTCACTTTGGTAAGTGAATTGCAAAGAATCATCATCATGCTTGGTTTATGAGATTCAAACCAAAATTGAATGAAAATTCAGACATAGGATGATTTCATTCGCAACACCTATGTGTTCCAAATCTTCTTCAATATATCGGATCGATTCATTATAAGCAATAATAGTATTCATGATGTAAATCTTGTTTCGAAAATTGAATAATCATCTCTTATAGACTATTTACAGAAAGAATGGAAGAAGTGGATTCAATTCTACTCTCACAGCTGAGGGAGATTGGATGGTATCTATTCAGATTAATCAAACTTAACGATTGATTTGCTTTTAATCTTGCTCTAGTGATCTCGATGATGATATCCAGAGCATAGCCTCTATGGATTCAATCCAGGTGATTCAATGTGTGACATTATGTTTGAGAAGAATCGTTACGAGTCCCGAACAGTTATCGCAGATTCCCAGTTTCGAATCGATAAATCCGAATATGAATATGTCCATCAAATATAAGCTTGCGAATCAATTATCAGATTGCATCAAGGTAGTGATCCGTGTTTCTGCTCTTAGCTTTAATTGTAATGAATTTCATCTCGTTAAGGAAATTGGATACAAATCTGATATTAGTTATCAAACATTTCTCTACAGTAATGAATATGAAGTTCGACGATTGTTTCTTTTCCTCACTGAACGAATCTCTATCGAAAATGACGAGAAACTCATCCAGAATAAACAAGATTGGATCGATAATGGTGACATTTTATCAAAACTTAAAAATTGTAAATTGAATAGAGTATGGATCCCACCTAGCTCCTCATTTCGATTCGAGCTATTTAATAAAATCGACGAGGAATTCAAATATCATCCAGAGAGCGATTTTCATGATCAATATTCCACTGCAGTTGATCACGATATCACTTATCTGAAATCGGATTATAATCTTTCAATCCACAATCTTCTATCTGCGGAGAAAAATTATGAAGGCCCAGAAAAAATATTCATTGAATCTAAGTCTTTGTCAAAAGAATCGCCATTGTTACCAAAAAGAGTGATAGACATTCTCGAATGGAATAATCATTTCTGGAAAGAATCTAGTCTTGATATGATTGATGAACCACTGACGAATGAAAAATTGTCCAATACTTATCTCTGCTTGAAAATCAAAAAACATAATTTCAGTGAATTCAAACAAGACTTTCATGTACAACCATCGATTTTAAACAAAAATATTCAGCCCGAAATCTCTTATTTCAAAAATGACGATCAAAACGTTAAAATCGATCATATAGAAAGTCATCTAGAACAAAATATCGCTGAGTTAACTGCCAAACTTATTGATTGTGATGAAAAAATCGAATATTTACAAAAAAATCAATCGGAATTAGAAAATCTTGAGAACGAATATGAAGAAAAGTACAAAAATTTTGAGGCTTCAATCAAATCCAAAGAAGAGGTCAGTATCATTAAGATTAAAATATCGTTTCTAACCAAGTTCAATGATTTCGAAAGCTGGAATCGAATGTGAAAAACTTGAAATATTCTATCGAAGAGATTGCAGAGGCATGGGATCAAATGCAATCCGAATTATTGAATGAATTACAAGCAAAAAAGTTAGAGAACATCGTACAAAACGAGGAACAAGGACAAAAATTATATCAAATTAAAAGCCTGAAAAAATCTATCGCTCAAAAAATCAAAGAGATACAATCAAAAGAGAAATCAATCGAAGAATATGAGGCTAAAATTCCTGAAGTATGGCCACCGAATCGGAGCTCTTATACTAGAAGAATAATTGAGATTATACAGAATATCAAGAAACAGAATGATGACACAAAAAAGGTGATGATCGAGACTAAGACCATTCAAAAAGATATCAATTCATTAAATGGTAAAATCGAGCGCAGCTTGACTGTGGCCGATGAAGTTCTTTGCTGCGATGTGAAACAAAATGAATGGAATCGAAAATGCTATCAAAATCTACAGCTGCTACGATCCAGTTTTACTGAGCTATTGAAAGCTATTTCTGAGATTGGATTCAATCTACGAGAGGTTCGAAAACTCGAAGAAATGGTAGTCCATTTTAATTCGTGTTTTGTAGCCTTGTAGCAATCATTGCTATTCTTTTGTATTCTAAGATAAAAGTTGAGAATCAAAGAAAAACAAGCGCCAATTTGATTCGAATCAATGCTGATTTAGAAGAGATCCGCAACGAAAACGATCAGTTAAGGACCAAATTAAATGGATACGAGAAAAAAGACCATATATAACAGGATATTTGAAGTCAGAAATGGTTCGTTTTATGGATAAAAGTTCAAAATAAAATAATTTATTTTTTTTAATTAGAAAAAACATGAAAATTTCATATCTCAATCATCATGATTGATCAGTGATTTGATTTTCAAATAAGGACAGAAAAAAGATACATTCGATATTAGATCGAGAGAATAAAAAGCTAATATTCAAAGTAAAACAAACAAAAAAAAAACCTCTTTCTCTCAAATCCAGAACTCTCGTCTAATCGATCCGCGTTGAACTCGTTAATGAAATCGATTACAAAGGAGAATTCATATGTGGAAGATGATAAATCGGGAGAGAGCAAGAATCAAATTGAAATAAATGGCGATACAGAATGGCACAATCGGATTCGAATAGAAGGAAGAATATTCAATGGAAATCTTTTTGTTTGCTCACAAGAATTTGAAATGAGAATAGGATTATATAATATTTCATCAATTTACATAGTTTTCGTCTTTCTTCTTTTCCGTCTTTTACATTCTTGATTGATAGTGCATCGAACAGACACACACACACACACAAACACATACAAAAACCTAGAAAAACACTATACAGCTTTAAGGATGAAAATTAGTTACATTTTCATTGGCCATCAATTCATTGACTTAGATGTGTGTGTGTGTGTGTGTGTGGATTTGTTGTGATTCTATTAGGTCAAGAAAAATTTAGAATATTAGAAAAAAAACAAACATTACTTTTCGATAGTCCAATAAAAAAAAAATTCTCGATTATTTACAAATATTTTTTTCTTTTTGTGTAACAACTTTTTTTTCTTTGAACTATTTTTTATAACTTTAATGATAAGTTGAATTTTCGTTTGTTTGAAGATTCAAACCGAAGAGATATGCGTTCGAATGGATGAATCGATTTGATGAAATGCACAATTGGATTTGTGTGTTTCATCGACCATCACCACTCAGTCCCACATTGTAGGCTACTGATTTCTTTCACATGCATATTAGGTGTTGCAGTAGGAACGTTCGGAATCGATCCTGCACCATTGCTTCCTCCGCTCACTATTCCTGGGGCTCCAATCATCATCGGAGTTGGTGGTGAAACCACAGAATTCATTGTTCCTGGCATCGATTGACTGGACATATATTTGGCATGAACAGACTCTTCTGATTTCTCCTCTTCTCTTCGTTTTAAACAAGCAGTTTTTGGATTCAAATTTCGTTCTAATTCGAAAGAAAGCAAAAAAAAAATTGAAGATTTTGTCTCCAATTATTAAATATCACTTACCTCTCACTTGTTGCTCTAGACTGGTAATAACATCCACAGCTTGATGAAGAATATTCAATTTGGTCTGAGCTTTATCTGGACTTTTCAAATGCATCACCACCATGCGGCCTAATTCTTTGAATGCTTCGTTGATATCTCGGACACGAATTCTATAACAAACAAGATAGATAAAATCATAAAAAGAGAAGGAGAGATTAGATTTAAATATCAGAGAAAATTTGACTAATATCGAATGAATGAAATGATCAGTTATTCTAGAATGAACTCCACACTATTGAAATTGAACGGTTTTCGGTCGGGGAAAGATTATCATCATTCCATTGATGCAAAGAATATGGATCTAAATTATCAAATAGGTATTGGGAATACTCGCCTTTCTCTAGCATTATTAGCTTGTCTTCGTTCTCGTTCCCGTTCTTGTTTCATTTCGGGTGGTTCATCTTCATCAGCGGAGCTAACGAACGGAGGTACTCTGCGAATAAATGTAGAGAAGATTTGATTATTTTTTATTCATTGAATCGAAACAAGAGAGACAAACATACTTTCGACTCCTGGAACGTTTAGATTTTGTTGAATTTGAGTTATTATTATTAATATTGGCATTGTTTTGGTTGGCATTGCTTGCTGTAGATTGAGATCGAGCATTTTTACTTGCTTTACTGCTGGATGTGGAAGTCGGCACTGTTGGATTCGTTTGCATTGAGGAGACTGGATTCTTATTACTATGCTGTTGTGTTTGTTGTAACATCCCACCAACTACAACGCTATCATTCGGTGATGTCACTAATGGTGGAGGCTGTGAGGGTTGCGATAGTGCTCCTACATTGCTTGCGGCAAGATCTCGCATGTTACTTGCAAGAAGGCCATTTGGACTTTGCTATCGTAGCAAATCGAAAGGATTTCATTGATAATAACGAGATTGATTATGATTAGATAGATTGAGATAAATAGAGCAGAGTTAGTATTATCCTTGGAATCTATTTATTTGTATGATTCTGAATTACCACATGTGCTTCTAATTGTGTCAGATCGGCAGCGGAATTGTTAGGTGGCTGTAGATAGGAATTCATTCCAATACTAAGCACTTGTCCTTCAACATGGTTACGGAGCACATCGATGGCATCATCCAAACGTTCACCAACGTTTACGTTTCTTGGATGCTATTTGAATTACAATATCAATTACAAATTTAATTAGTTTTCTCTAATCCAGTTAAGCAATAATTCTATGTAAGAATTGTTGTTTTGACTTGACAAACTCAATTGAACCAATTGATATATCCGATCGACTCCTTCTTAATTATAACCTCTCAATCAACCATCTAATCATTCGATCAGAGAACTACGAATCTATCTATCAGTCTGATGAAAGTGAAAAAATATAAGAAAACAATATGATCATACCATAGTGTGAAGATGAGTTATTTCGTTCGGTGATTTGACCTCAACATTCGGAGCGAACGTGGGTTGTAGTGGAGTAACACAATCGGGTGGAGATCTTCTAAGCCATTGTTGATTGGCAACTGATGGATCGTTTGACATTGGATACAGATTGGTGATATCTGGCTTAATATCGATGATCGATTGGGTGCTGACCATCGGTGAAGGACCAGTACTGGGCACGTTTGAATATATCGATTGCGATTGTGGTCCTATCGCCGTAGGTCTATTGGTAAAAGTTGACATCGGTGGAAGACTGTTATTAGGACTTGGAACTGTATCAAAAAGAGTTATAGAAGATGGACCATTTGCGGAAGTTTGATGATCGATAGGCTGCTGTTGGTGGATAATGGTGTATTGCGGATGAGACGGTGGTCCTACAGGTTGTGGAGGAACAGGGGCAAATTGTTGATTGGCAGCAGCATTCCAATCGTTTGCGTCATCCAGACTATAATAGGTATTTGGTGGCTCAGCAAACATTGTACCTGTTATTTTTTGGCAAGATGACATCAAATTGCATTTTAAAATTCGACAAAAAATAATCATAAAATATCACAATCGTAACAATAACAATAATCTCGAATGCATTTGAGAGCGAAATATTTCGCTGCATGCAGAGAGATAAATACTGAAACCTAGAAATTCTTTAATCTAGAAAATTTTCAGTCCCTGTGGACAAACAAACACCATCATCAACACGAACCAGTATAAAAAATCTCTTAGTAAACATAGAGTAAAAAAAAACCTTGATTCAAACAAAAGTTGAATCGAATTGAATCAAAATTTAGGGGTTTTCACACAATTTTCCCTGAATCGACTCTATTTACGATTCGTTATTAGATTCACTAGAAAAAGAATTGGGATATAGCAACAAGGAATGATTTGTCCCGGTCTTAATAATCTTTCGTCAGAGAAAAAAAAAAGATTTCGAGGGACAAACAAGTGTATGTTGGTGATGTCGATGAGATGGACAAGTGAATCGTTGCAACAAACCTAAAAGAGATCGAAATCGGTCAATTCTTCAAGGATTTTTTGCTCTATAACCCATTCTGTGTGTGTGTGTGCTCGCTAATTTATTCGTTTCTCTCTTTTTTTTCATCGAAATGCTTCAGATTCAATTTTTCCAAGAAGAGCAAGAGAATAAGAATTGAAGCTTTCAAAAGATCAAATGGAATGATGGAAAATCAGTATGAGGTGGTAGGGTGAAAATTATTATCATTTTCTTCAAGCGCAATTCTCTTTTTAATTCTTTTCTTTGAAAGTAAAAATAAAATATTAAATTCTTCAGGTGTGTGAGTGTGTGTGGAGAGAGAGAGAGAGAGAGAGAGAGAGAGAGAGAGAGAGCTAAACTCAAAGAGCATAGCGAAGAAAGCATTCAAACATTTAATAAAAGGCTTAGGGACCGAAAATTTTGCAAAAAAAATTGAGTTTCGGTGGGAACCATTCTGAATCAGTTAAGATTGAATGAATCGCTATAAGAGCTCTCTCTCTCTCTCTCTCTCTCTCTCTCTCTCTCTCTCTCTCTCTCTCTCTCTCTCTCTCTCTCTCTCTCTCTCTCTTATCTACAGTAGCATCTCACAGCATGTCATCGATCGTCCTAGACTGCTTGACGACTTTCAGGCCATTAGAGTAAATCTGTTCGGCCCCCACTGTTTCAGTTTAGAAATTCAATGAAATTTTTTCTCTGTTTTTTTTTGTGAACAAAAATCATAGCCATCAATGATGGCCATCAATATCGGTGGATAAATAAAAAGAAACCCATTCTTTTTGCTTCATCAATATTGTTTGCCTATTGAATTCCTAAATTCTTTACTTTTTCGATCATTTCACTCTCTCCCTTCGCTTTGATTTTGTTTGATAAATGCATAAACTTCGACCAGAGTATTGCTCTCTCTCTGTGTCCATTAAGAGATTGGATTTTTATTCTTCTCTATTTTACTGAACACAGCCAAAATTTAAAAAGATCTTCCATCATATGCAACAAGAATGAATGAGACGAGTGAGATTCTTTATCGACTGTGAAAAGGGTGATTAGAGAAGATTGACAAATAAAAATTCAAACACCCAAAAAGATCTATCTATTTCTAATATAAACTTTGACCTTCATCAAAATGGACAGGCAAATACAATCCTATGGAGATATTATCGATTCATTTTGCTGATTTCAATTTTTTCTGAGCAATAAATTTTAGTTAAAATTTGTGAGATTTGTCTGACCGACTGCTGAAGAGAATATCAATGAAGCGAAAATCGCAAGCGCCTTAAAAAAAGTGGTCTCATCGATGTTATGAGATATAATATAGGCATCTGAATCATAAACAATCGAACTTACCTCTTGAATCACAATAAGGTGAATAGTATTGTGAAGAATCTGGTGCGGCTGGTGAAACGATCACACCGCCATTGTTTGGATTAGGTGCGTTAACATAATGGGCCGATGATGGAACAACTTGTGCAGAAGGTGGTGGTGGCTGGGGCTGTGAGTGTTGCTGTGGATCATTTGTCAGCTGATGATATGTAGGTGCAGTCGGTCCACCCATCGAAACACCTGGATTTTGTGGATTCGATGATGCTAGTAAGATTGGATTCGAAGACATTAGATGATCTTCATGTGACATGGTTAGATGTGATTCAACAAGCGATGATTGACCGCCGCCACCATTAGGTACATAAGGCATTGAGTAAGGCATTTCAGCCTGAGATTTATCTAACATCACCAGAGAAAAGAATTGGGACAAAAAAAAAGGAATGACATTAATAAGAGAGGAACGAGCAGAATTTCAAAGTTTTAGATCAATATTGGATTCACTGAATCGCTAAACTTGATTGCCTCTAAGAATAAATCATTCATAAGAATCCGATCAAATCAGAATCTTAATTAGCATTCTTGTTGTTTACACAAAATCGAGTTGAATTCTTAGTGGTGATAGTTAAAGATCTTATTATTCAATTGATCGAAAAAGTTGATCAAATCGATTTAAAAAAACCTCAATCGATAGCGAATATACAATGAAGATATCGAATTACTCTCGTTTGGAACATCAATAACGATTTACATTCTCTTCGGATCGAGGTAACAAAAACAATAGAATGAGAGAGAGAGAGAGAGAGAGAGAGAGAGAGAGAGAGAGAGAGAGAAACGAACCGAATACATAAATTATTATTGTTTGGTTAGCATCTGCTTCTGGATAAACATTGGACAATCGAGTAAGAGAAGATGAAAACAACCAAGATTACGATGATTGTCGAATTGAAGCAAACTATCAAAGTGAAACTTCAATCTCGATTCAATCATCGCTATAGCATAGCATAACAATAATCATATCACTTCATATATCTTTTCTTTGCTTTCGAAACTTTTTCCTTTTGTTTCGGTTGTGTCCGGTCTAACATTCAGCACACCACATCACCATCGAATCATCTTTCAAATATTTTCGATCGTAATTTTTCGTAGTTTTGTTTATCTTCTCTCTCTCTCTCTCTCTCTCTCTCACTCTTTTAGCATTCAAAAAAAAAAAAAAATAAAAACCAAGATGTTTTTCTTTTCTCTCGAGCGTTCCTCCAAGAAAGACCAATTACTGCTATTATTATTATTATTATTATTCTTATCCTCGATTATAGCCATCACCATCATCAACCTTATTTCTTTTACTAAACGCCTTCGCAAAATTCGTGGGCGAATTCTTTCTCAAAAAAAAAAAAAAAAAAAAACGATGACGATGACGATGATGATGAGGAGGATTTTTAACGAAGTAAAATCGTCATTCGTTTTTTTCTCCATCTCTAATCGAGAAGTTTACAAAAACATCTAGAAGGAGGAGGAAATCAGACCAGCTCTTCTCCTGTCCAAAGATCTTCTAGCTGTAAATAATCAAACCATCATCATTGAAATCTTTCTTGAGAAACGAAAAGTATTATTTAGTATCATTTTCGAAATGATTACGATAGTTTTGTGTGTTGCGATTCATAATTTCTGGTTATGGTGAAACATTGGAAACAATATCACCAATCGAAATCCAACCGAGGTAGAGAGGATGGGGACAAGGCAAAATGGAAAGGGAGCGATTGAAAGAGAGAGAGAGAGAGAGAGAGAGAGATGGACCACCAGTCTAGCCACCTTTAACATTATCATTCGATTGAAATTAAATAAAATTCTTAATGAATAAATTTGAATATTTTTTTCAGAAACAAAATAGAGATTTTCGATATGAATCAATCACAACAAGCACTTTCATTTCTCAATCTTTTTTTCGGTCAATTCGATTGCATACATCTCAAGGACTATGGAAAAATTGGTAATTAAAATAGAGAAATTCGTGATCCTTCAACGAAACAAAAAAAAAAACAAACAACCTATTCTAATAGCTATTTCAGAAGCTAAGTGATTCAGCGGAGAATAATTGATCTTATTCTTTAATTGAAAAAAAAAATTATCGAAAATAATCAAGCCAAAAACGGAAATCAAACAAGAGAGTCAAACAACGATACGAACAATTATTATAACTAATATAATCATCGAGATGAAAAGAATCCTAGTAGAGATAGATTATGATTGATTTAGAGTATAATCATTTCAGTAGAGAACAATCGATCAATTCAATTCGAAGTTCTCTTTTTCTTTTTTTTTTTTTTGCTTATAACAGAATAGAGAATGTAGTGGAAATTCTAAACAATTAACAACCATTATGACAATGATATAATTGATGATTTCTATGATCTATGATCACTAGTCATCAGCATCATAATCCTCATCGTTTTGCAATCATTCAATGAATAAATAATTTCGACAACAAAACTTTCGAACGACAACAACAAAAAAAAAAAATTTTTTTTGAAAACATCGAAATTATAGAATAATGCTGCGATCGAGAATGTAGCACATTCTGTGGATCATCATCATTATCATCAACATCAATTACTCAATCGAAATCTATATTTGAATATTGAGAAGCAATTACAACGCCGACCTACCTAGATTGGTGTACATCTTGATATTGGATTCGAATCAACAAATTTCGTTGTTTCGATTTCGTTTTGAGATATCTTTTCAGACAAAAAAAGACCAAAATAGGCTAACAATGAAAGAGTTAGAGAATGTTGAATCGTCAAAATATTCAAAAAAAAAAAAATTTAACAGAAGGAGATCAATTTTAGCACTACTGATAAATGTTGTGGTGGGTGTTTCACTGAAAATTTGGCTAGATTCAACAACGAAACATTGATCAACAATTTGAATGTTCAAGGACTTAACAAAACTAATAGATTCATAATTTGAAAAAAAAACGATCGTCGTCGTTTAGAATCGTCGATTCGTATCTGGATCAACACAGTCTATGATGAAAATCATCGATTAATACTGGTCACAGTTTTAGATAAATCATTCGGATCAACATGTATTGTCACCAACAAACAATCATAAGAATTCTGTGAATTTGATAGAATGGACTTATTGCTTAAGTATGGAAGAAGTTTTTTCTTCGATTTTGTTGTCTATTGTAATGATTCAAGATTCTTGCGGATCTCTTGGTGTGTTGTGTTTTTTGTTCGATTTTTTCTCTCTAGCCCTTGTAAGCACTCGATTCAGAGACAAAAGACGATTTTTCCTATCGGCGAAAGCTAGAACAGAAGAGTGAAAAGAGAGAGAGAGAGAGAGAGAGAAGGTGAAACAGTTACGATTTCTTTAATGCTCATTCTGTTTCGAATCGTTGAGTTTGCAGGGTCTCGCTCATCAGAAGTGGAACAGGACATAATGACTAGAAACAACGAGACCGAGCAAACATAGCTAGGTTATGAGCTTCTCCTCCATCAAAACCTAGCTCGATTCTGTCCAATGTTTCGGAAATCTGTTTACCATCATCAAAACTGTGGACCGCAAGCTATCAGATTGGAAAAAGGGTCTTGAACTAGTCGTCGTTTTCACAGTGTTGAATTATCTAGGGCTCTGATGGTGGTTGCTGGTAACACACAAAATGATGCTAATGACGACGAACTTTCTCAACTTGAATTCAATCGAGCACACACCGAGGTGAACAAAACAAAAAGAAAATTTGGTGAACACATTCGATGGTGGATTGAAGGGATAGGCCAAACTAAAAAAAATCAATAGGGGACAGAGTTTGGTCTCTTTCTCTTTCTTATTAGTTTATCAGCTAAATGGTGCAAAGCTTTTGTGGAACTAAGCGATTGATAGAACCGTAGAACCATAAACACACACACAGACACTAACGAATGGTGGATGAAAGAACCAGAGTTGAAGAGATCCGACCGAATGGCTCGTCCATGAATTTTGTACGCGGATAATTGTGTTTGTTTGTGCATGTATTGATGGTGTTCATTCAAGAATGATTCGAATGGGCTAGCATGCTAGAGATAATCAAGAGATCGCAATCTACAACAACAAACACCAAAAGAGATAGTGCGTGTGTGTGTGTGTGTTTGTGTGTGTTGGTTAAAGCGAACAACAGCAAAAGATCAACAGGACATTGCTAACCAGAAAATTCAATCATATAATAAAAACAAAACGATACTAGAAATGAAAGAGAAAATGTCCATGCAATGAAAAACTATCCACCGAATACACACACCATCAATGTTATGCGTGTGTGTGTGTGTGTGTGTCTCTTCTGCAATAAAGCCCCTCACTCGTGCAAATCCGAACAAACTTCGACCGAATAGAAATCGAACGAATCGTTTTCTCTCTCTCTCTCTCTCTCTCTCTCTCTCTCTCTCTCTACGATCGAACGAACGAAGATGGATAGTGAAGAATCGTAACCGAAGAAAAAAGCTCAATCTTCAGCACTATATCAGTGTGTGTAATAGCAAACACAAATGATCGAGAATAACGCTTTTAGGTTAGTAGCTTCGGGGGTCTGGCGGCTTTGTTTTTTTTTTTTTTGGTCTTTTTTAATATTCTTTTTTTTTCTTTGTTCTATGAATCTCGCGTAGTGGTCGTGGTATGGTATTATAATCACATTGGACCATCATTTCTGATGGTGATGGTCTTTTAAAGAAAAAGAATAATAATAATAATAATAATAATCAAAAACAAAAATAAAAATCTAAAACAAACGAATGAGAGGAAAAGAATAATTTGGGTTCTGGTTGAAATCATAGAGAATGGTAGAGAGCGAAGCTAGAGTAATACGATTGGACAATGTTGTTGTTGATGATGCTGATGCTGGTGCTGGTGAGGATCGCGATTTCGATGATGAAGATTTTCTAATGAAAAAAAAAAATGATTACTCGAAACGGCTGCCGAATGGAATACAGCTGCTTTTTTAATTTTTTTTTCTCTTCGACTGTAGGATTTCGATGATGATGTTTGTTTGGTGGATGATTTTCGACGAGGTTCTGTCCTACGTTGTTGTTATTGTTGGTAGTGACGATGATGATGATGATGATGGTGTTGTTGCTTGAGATTGGTCCCTTCTTGAACGTGGCCAATGAAAAGCTTCGACAGTAGATGAGAAAACACCTACTTTTTTCATATTCTCTTCTCGAATGTTTCGCAATATCGGAAGGAATGAGATAATCTTCTTTGTGATGTTTCAAAAGAGTTTTTTTTGGGTCTTTTCGTCCCGGTTTACAATTCTACTCTAGCAGTCTTTGTGGATAGTCTATTGTTGGAGGCTTTAGCTAACGAAACACTAAGATTAAATTCGTTGATTTCGAATGATTCATTCCTAATCCTTGGATCTATTATTCGATCGAAACGGTATAGGAAAGAAAATTATGAAATCTATCGATTGTACCATCAAAGAAACAACGAAACGATTCTTTTTTTCTAAACATTCTAAACCGTTCAAAGAGGAGACAGAACTGTCGTCTCTCTTCTTTTCATAATCCTTTTCTTTTGTTTAATTAGTTTTTTTTAATTCGTTATTCGTAACCGCATCATTTCGTCGTTTTTTTGCGCTTGGTTTGTCTAGTCAAAATTCTCGATTGAATACGATGTGTTAGTTCAATATCGAATGAAATTGTCTTGCGACAAATCGTCCCATTCTTTCACTGTGATGCGACCTAAGCGAGACTCTCTAGACTCTAGAGAATCTTAAACCTTAAAATGTTGACGCTGTCGGCGCTAGAGACGCAAGACATGAATTATGCTTGGCTCATAGAGAGAGAGAGAGAGAGAGAGAGAGAGAGATGGGGAATTTGTAACTCTCGCAGAGAACCGGAAAAAAATTGCTCGACCAGAGGTCAAAAATCTCAATAACAAGCGTAACCGAAGCAAAATTTCTAGATAACTTTTCTTCGCATTTTTTTCCGATTTCATTCTGCCCCTCTCTGCCAAAATAAAATCGATGTCTATAATCATTCGCTTCGATCAATTTCGTTTGCAACTTTTCATCGATCCGATAATTTTTTTGATCGAAAACATACGCCAGATCTCGAATTGAAGATTGAGAGAAACGTTTCGATAGGAATAGGAATCTAGACGAATCCTTTATGGCAATTCTTTCGAAACAATCGCAAACACCTTCTTTGTTGTTGTCGTTTGCAATTTGACAAGCACTTTTGATTGGCACAAGCAAGCGACTAATGATATAATGGATGATTTTTATGGCCATCAACAATAGGATTGAAATGGATATTTCGATTTACTATTGCCATATAATTCTGCTCATCTAATCAGCATCATTTTTTTTTATATGAAACAAAATAAATTTCAATGATTTGAAATTGCATCTCTATTTTCTGACTCTGTTTTTTTTTCCATTCGAATCGGCTGCATTTCATTCGAGATTGGCTCATTTCGATTCTCGTCTTTGTTCGTCGTGTGGATGCAAACACAGTGTTTTTTTTTTAAGACTTTTTTTTACATTTTAAATTTTCTTTTTTGAAATTTTTATTATTCGAATGCTTTCAATCTAGTTTGTCCATTTAAGGAATTCGTTGGTCGCTTTTGCTTCGAAATTTACAATCGAATTGTCAAATTCTCTGATTTCAGGCGTATCTGTATGTCATCCATTTTTGAATGCCATAATCGAATTCAATGAAAAAAAATTGAAAAGCTATTGCGGGCGAAATTCGTCCGAATTTTGTCAAAAAAAAAAAAAATTTATGTTAGTCTTGAAAGCAAAACTTACCATCAATTGATGGGTCTGCTAATGAGAAAGATGGTAATGAGCAATTCACTGATGATTCTGTTGGAGATGATTTCGTAACCAACTCGATAACACCTAAATCAGATTGATTATGTAGAACAATAGATTTTCGATAATCTAGTTCAATCGAAGATGAAGATGTAAATAAGGATGATGAGGTGGGAGATAAAGAAGTAGAATTTCGAAATGATTGTCGAGCGAAAACGTTCGATGATTCTGATTGCGTCAATGATGATGATGATGCTAATGATGATGATGGTGTGTGGTATTTCAATTCAAGAATATTGTTTTCATCGTCGAAACAATGAATTTTGGAACGATCTTGGACCGTTAATGATTGTGGTGGTTTCGTCAAGGTCATCGAAATAGAGAGCTTAGATAATGCGATCGTTGTTGCTGAATTATCACCATGATTCAACGAGAATGATGAGTGAGATTTTTCTTCAACAAGAAGAGTTTTTGGAGCGAAACAATCTTGAAACACACGAAAATAATTTAGTTCTTCATCGCTAGTGTTGGCCATCTCAATCGAATCTTTAGATTCGATCCATAAACGAGTGATTCTTCTGAAGACATATCAATACGATCATAGAGTTGATCATTCAGGCTTTCTAAAATCACTGATCTCATCTGATCAATAAAGGTCTCGATGACATAATTCTGATGAAGCAGAAAGAGCAAACGCTCAATTTACAAACATCAACAAGCTAGTTTTATATTCTCAAAAACAAAAACAGAAACATCTCGATGAACTAGTGATAATGAAGAGATTGAATACCAAAAAACAATAACTTCATAAGTCCATTGAAGATGCGATCAGAAGATGAAAGAAACAAAAAATCATCAACAGCTATCTTCGATTCGAAAGAAAGATGTTGGAGCGAAAACCTTAGGGAAAAATCAAATCAAGAAGAATCGAATCCGGTCAAAATCAAGTCTTAATAAGTGGCGATGATGGCGATTATTATTATTATTATTATTACAATCAGTTACGAAAGTATTAGCTGAATTTACATCATCACCAATTTAGCAGCTGCTATCGACGATGATGTTCGAGAGAGGAAAATGGGAGAAAAAGAAATTAAACTATAACTAAACTCAAACGATCATGGCGATGGCTATGGCGGTGGTGGTGGCGATGATGGAGAGATGAGAGAACTGATGGAATATATTCGAACGAATATTGAATGATGGATAGGCAAAAAGAAAAAAACAGGCAGATGTTTGATTGTTAATTTTTTATTATATTTATTTCTACTCGTTCCTCCTTTTTCGCTGCTTTTTTTTGTCGATATTCGCTGCTTCAATGTTCAACAATAGACTTCGATTGGTCCGAAAGAGTAAATTCGAAGTTCGATCGAAAACATCATTCGATTCTTCAAAACAAGCAGATATCGAAATGATCCTCGACAAACGGACTGATTCAATGATTGGATGCTGTTTGTCTCGCCATTGTTTTTTTGATCGAGATCGCTTCTCTCTCGATACTCACTCGATCTTGCTCTCGAATCGAAGAATCTCTCGATTTGAAAATTAAAAAAAAAATTATTCAAATTGAATAAAAAAAAAGCATAGAGAAAGTATCGAGAGAAACAAACAAACAAACAATTAACGAAGAGAGACCAGGTAACAAAATGACAAACTACACTGAGATCAATGGCGCAACGAAACAAAAATGGAAACTAAATTAATAAATAAATAAAATTACAATGAAATCGTTGCGGATGCAAATCGAAAAAAATAGGAGAGAAGAATCTCGAAACGAGATTCTAGATCTTTTCAATTGTTGGGATTATATAACTTTCTCTCTCTCTCTCTTTTACTCATTTGAAATGCAAACGTAGAGAAAAAAAAACAGATAACAAATTCTGTTTGTAATTAATCAAGAAATCAAACACACAAAACAACGGAGAGAAGAATGAACGAATGAATGAAACAATTAAACCGTTTGTTTCTTCGTTTTTCGGTTTATTTGTTTTGTTTGTTTGTTTATGATGTCGATGACGAACGCTTGGATTGGTTTCAAACAAACGTCAACAATTCAAGATTCGAAACGATTTTAAAGTGTATCCAAAGAGAAGAGACATAGATTTAGGGAGAGAGAGAGAGAGAGAGAAGAGAGCGAGGACCAAAACTAATAATCTTAAGGTAAAATCCTTGTTGTTGATGGCGGTGGGAATTGGTTGAAAGCGATTCGGTTTGATATTCTGGTTAGAGAGGCGCAAACGAAAAAAAAAATTCTGGAACCGTTACGATCTATTTCTCGCCATACATTCATCGCTCTCACTCTCTCCCTCTCTCTCTCTCTCTCTCTCTTTCTCTTTCTCTTTCTCTTTTCCACCATCCAAACTAGTCTGGTAATTTGTTTTGAACATTCGGAAACGAAATGGGACCCTATTTTCCACTAGAAAGTAATGTAGTGTGCAATTTGTTTTGAGAATTTTTTTTTCTCATTCACTTATCTTTCTTTCTTTCTTTCTTTCTTCTCAGCTTTCTATGTGTTTGATTCGATTGGTTTCTATTTCAAACCACTACTTCCGATCGGTTATGATTCCATGCGATCAAGGAATAACCGTTCTCTAGATTCTAGACTCTAGAAGGCGGTTAGCTGCAGAAGAAAAAAGAAGAAGAATAAATGAAAAGATTCCAAAGAGAAGCTAGTGAAAGAGAGAGAGAGAGAGAGAGAGGAGTGAAAATAAATCCGATTAAACAATCACAAACGATTCTGATCGATCTTTTCGGTCCGGTGAAATAGTCTTCACCAATCATCTAGAACATCTCACAAGAAACATCAAACGTTTCCATTTGAAAAACCACTCCCAAGAGCATCATCATTCCATGATCGAGAACAAGAATCTATTCAATGAATTTTTTCCATTTCCATCACCATTCTAGTAACTGATATAATTTATTCGGTTTATAATCATTAATTCTCCCCCCCTCTCTCTCTCTCTCTCTCTCTCCCTCGCCCTCTCTATCGCTCTTGAAACGATATAGCACAATTTGAGTTAAATCGAATTATGATCATTTCCCTCTCTCTCTCTCTCTCTCTCTCTCTCTCTCTCTCTCTCTCTCTCTCTCTCTTTCTCCATTCACTGTTTGGATCGATGATGGAATTAATTTGCTTTTTTGTGCGTATTCTGTTTAGGCTATATTTTTCATCTTAATTGAATTTATTCCGCTTATGGGTGCTGGTAATGATAGTGAACTAGAAAAGTAAAGAATAAAAACGTAAAAATAATTGGCTCAATAAGAACTTAATCGATGATTGAGGATATTTAAAGCTATCTAGATGAGATAAAGTGGAAAAGAGAGAGAGAGAGAGAGAGAGAGAGAGAGAGAGAGAGAGAGAGAGAGAGAGAGAGAGAGAGAGAGAGAGAGAGAGAGAGAGAGAGAGAGAGAGAGAGAGAGAGAGAGAGAGAGAGAGAGAGAGAGAGAGAGAGAGAGAGAGAGAGAAAGATGGATAGCAAAAGAAGCTAATCTCTACAATCGATATCTGAAGAGGACTTTCGCTAACAGAACCCATCCGTAACCGCATTTTCTTTGCCAATCAGTCCCCTACAAACATGCAAGATTTATGAAATGAATATATAGATAAGCTTAACAAACAAAGTAGGTCTGAAATCTTTCGGATCGAAACCAAATGAATTTAGATCGCTCAATAGAATCTCTCTCTTTCTCTCTCTCTCTCTTCTAGGCTCAAACAACAACATATACGTACACACACGCTTATTAGTGGCCAAAGAGTATTGGAAAATCACTCGTATCTATCTGATAATCGCCGATTCGGATTAAAAAGATAGAGCCGATTCCGATCATTGGTCATAATAATTGTGTCGATAGAAGCAACGATCATTTAGATCATCTCACAGGGCACATCTCACAATTCGATCGAATTATGGGATAATATCGCAATGAATATTCATATTGAATAGAGCAGCATTCTGAATTCTAGATTATAAGAGCAATTAATTAGTCGATCAGTCGAGCGTCCACATTAGAGGTCATGAAAGATTAGGGGGAAAATTCACCACTAATATATTCGATGAAATTGAATCTCTGAACTCTATTGATTCCAAGTGGAACAGGCGTTTTCGTTGCATCTCAAAAGTACAACAGTATTGCTTGGCTCGGTGTTTTGGCTCTAACAAAATTCAGAATAAAATTCAATTTTAATTCGAAAAATAAAAAAAAAACAATCTATTCGTCGGAAATTTGTTTGTTCAGTTGGCTTCCGTTTCGGTTGATTAACGTAGGTCATTCGATTGCGACCATTTTTTTGTGATTTTTTATTTCTTTTGTTTATTCTCTTCATTGTTGATCATTTCGTTCCTGTAGCGAATCATTCATTCATTCGATTTAGGGAAAGGGATTCTTTACGAGCCTTAGAAAGTTGATGAATATCATTAGTTATATCCACGATGGAGGAGAGAGAGAGAGAGAGAGAGAGAGAGAGAGCGAGAGAGAGAGAGGTGAATTCATTTGGAAACAAACCCGAATTCTATTCCATTGACTATTGTGGCGATGATGTTAATGATGATTCTCTACTGTTTCATTCCATTTCTTCGCATAATTTGCCACAGTCAATCACATTATTGTTTTGTTTTTTTTTCGTTTCCTATTCTGTGTTTTGTTTTGTTTGGATTCCGATGAAATTCATTTTTGTTTTTGTTATTGTTCGCTCCTCTTTTGATTTGATTCTTTTGATTCTCTTGGATTTTTTGGTCCCTCTCAAACTACCTAAAATACAAATACAAGTACGTAGAGCTAAAGAAAAGTGCCAGGCTTACGGAATGGTGTGTGCAAATCGAATCAAATCGCAAAAATGGAATGGAGTGGAAAGCAATGAAGAAAAAAAAAGAAATTCATTGCATTTTTTTCAATTCGTTAGAGATTCAAATATTCTAAAAGAAATCTAGAAAAAAGCGGAAATAATAAATAAACAAAGAGAAACGAATTGTTGGATTTCATTGAGTCCTAAAAAATGAATGCGGAAAGATTTCTATTCTTTTTTTTTTTGAGTCTCTGGTCATTTTCGAATCGTATGATGTTCGTAGTATTTAGAATTTTTTTTCCAGCAGAATTGTAAAAATTGTCGAGTTTCGATCATGTTGACGATTAAGAGACGAATGAAACCTAGAGGTAATCTGTTAGAACCGAATTTAATTCATAGCCGCATTTGGTGTGTGAATCGAAACGTGTAAACACACTCGATCTCTCTGGGCTATTTCATCCAAACAAAAGTGAAATTAATTGCGAGTGTAATTGTGTAATCTATCGCGAAAATTCACTACGATTATCTAGATTCTCTTGCGAATCGATGGAATAAATCTAGAAAAGATTTGATTGATTGATTCGGATTTGATAGTGATGGTGATTGTCTAGCAGGGAAGTCGTTGCTTACACTATAATCATACAAAAGCTTCAAAATTAAAAATTGTAATAGAAATTTAGTCATCTGAACTTGATAGATGACTCAATATATCGAAGGAGAGAGAGATATATAAGCTCTCCTTCGATATATTACAAATAAGTTCTTTTCTCACGATTTTTTTTCTTTGTTTGTCATCATTTTTCTCTTCTTTGTTATTATCGTTTTTTTTTTAATTATTTTTTTGTTTAAATTTCATTAAAAACTTCTTCATTTAAATAATTCTTGAGTTTCATCTTATGATCACTCATTACATGGTGGTAGCGGTTCCAAATATTTTCATCAATCATCTATAGTTTCATTCTCATAAAAATCTCATGGAAAGGATGGACGAAAAGCCGGAACGGACTGGTACCTTACGAAAAAAAACGAGTCAGGACCAACGTCCAACGGAGCTAACGTATCAATCCAAAGTGCCTCTTCGTTGCAAACGACGCAACGAAACGGTACAAGAATTCCTGGAGATCTTTGAAAGTTGGATGCTAATCAATCGATGGTCAGACGAGGAAGCTAGTCTATACCTGAATTGTTTAATTGAAGAACGAAGTTTGAAACAAAAATTATCCCAATGCGAGCGATTCAACTCGTATATGGCAATGAAAGCAGCGCTTTTATCAGTCGATAAAGCAGCTAAAGATCGAAAAATTATACAGCTACGAAACGTTAAATTCTTCATTGGCGGAAACGTCGATGCATATTTCGATAAAGTAAGTAAATTGGTCGATGAAATCTATGCGGAAGAAGTTTCGAGCATGCAAATAAAGAGAGATATGATTCTTTCCGGTCTCGATCCTGAAATGATCGCTAAGCTAATAGTGAATCAAGCATTGCCAGACGATATAACGAATTTGAAGAATCTAATTTTTGGTCTCAATCTAACGATGATCAATAAAAATAGAAACAAAGAATGGCAGAATGCAAAGAAAAATGCAAAGAAGTTTTGCCAAAATTGTAAAACCAAAACGCACAATACGGAAGATTGTCGCTCTAAAAAGCAAAATCATCCAAAGTGTGAGAAAATAACGAATGATATCAGCAATCCAAGATACTTCGTCCCAATGAAATTTAATGGCGAAGAAGTCTTAGCTCTATTCGATAGTGGTTCGAATCGTACAATAGCGCCTGGTAATATTTTAAAACCAGAGACAAGATTTAAAAAACGATGCGGTACGGCTTCTAAACATGCTTATCTATCAGTGATTGGATCTACAAATGTGAATCTAACTCTACAAGACGTTGAATTCAAACATAATGTCTTAATTGCTGACGATATCAATCATGCCATTTTCGGAATGGATTTGATAAATAGATTAAGATTATCTTGGAATGAAGATCGTTCAATCAATTATTGGCTAAACAATCAACATCATTCGTTGAAATTAGTTAAAGAAGACGAATATTCAATTCTATGCATGTCTATCGAAGAAATTTGTAATATTCTTCCTGAAGATTTAAGCTTCGATAACGAGAAAGAGAGAGAACTTCAACCAATCGATCCAAGAGTAAGTGCTATAATTCAAAAATTTCCTGATATTATTAAAGGCACTGGTAAAACGAATATCATTGAGCATGTGATCGAACTGAAGCCGGGAAGTAGGCCAATACGGTTGAAACCCTTTCGAATTCACCAAGCTCTAGAATCGAAAATTGAAAAACAGCTTGCCGAAATGGAACGAACAGGAATCATAGGGCGATCAAAAAGTCCATGGTCATCACCCCTGATAGCAATCGAAAAGAAAGATCATACATTGCGATTAGCCGTCGACTATAGAAAATTGAATAAAATGACAATCTTTGATGCCCAACCGGCACCTAGGATCGATGAAATACTAGCTGGTTTGAGAAACGCTTGCGTTTTTTCAAAAATCGATTTTCGACAAGGTTACTATCAAGTACCCTTGCGAGAAGAAGATAAGCCGAAAACTGCCTTTCAATTCAAAAGCAAGTTGTATCAATTTAACGTCATGCCATTCGGATTATCCACAGCTTGCCAAACGTTCATAAGAATGGTTGAACAATTATTTGGTGAGCTAGAATTCGTCAAAACATATATTGACGATGTTCTTATCTTCTCTAAAAATGAAGAAGAACATTTACAACATATCGAAAAGGTGCTCTCAATCGTCAACAACGCATCTTTATCGATCAATCTCGAAAAAAGCGAGTTTTTTAAAAAAGAAATCGAATTTCTGGGCTTAAAAATTGCCAACAACGAAATTCAGATGACAACATCGAAGATCAAAGCAATAAATGCCTATCCGAAGCCGACTAACACAAAAGAGCTAAAACGATTTTTAGGTTTAGCTTCATATTATCGCAAGTTGATAGAAAACTTCGCTTCAATTGCTCAACCTTTATATAGGTTGATGAAAAAAGAAGTAAAATTTGTGTGGAGTAAGCAGGAAGAGGAGGCGTTCGATCTATTGAAACAAAAGTTGTCATCAAAACCAATCCTGAAGATGCCGGATTTCAATAGAACCTTCTGGGTCCGTACAGATGCGTCGGATTTAGCTATGGCGGGAGTTTTATCTCAACGAGACGAAAACAACAATCCGTACGTAATCGAATATTTTAGTAAGACCTGGACCGATTGCCAAAAAAGGTATCCAGTGATAGAGAAAGAAGCAACAGCGTTGTTATCAGCGATAGAAAAATGGTCGTATTACTTAAAGGGTCGAAAATTTATTATCGAAACCGATCATAGACCATTAACATTTCTCAATACCATGGCATCGAAAAACAGCAAGATAGCGAGAATGTGTCTTCGCTTACAAGAGTTCCAATTTGATGTTCAACACCTATCCGGGCCTGAAAATGTGGATGCGGATGCGTTATCCAGAATACAAGTAGAATCGATCGATATTAATCGAATAAAAGAACTACAACGAAATGATGAGACTCTGCAGCAGATGCAGATGCGATTTCCAAAACGCTTTAAAACGATCGATGGTATCATTTACTATTACAAGAATCATCGTGAACGACTGTATCTACCGGAGCAAGAATTGGCCGAAGCCTTGAAAGCCGCTCACGATGAGGGGGCGCATCAGGGTGTTTCCAAAACCTACAGTATCATTTCAAAAAGGATTTACGCACCGAAACTATTCAAAATCGTTCAAGAATATGTTAAAAAATGTCCACAATGTCAATTCAAAGAGCAGGTATTGCCAAAAGCTCATTTGAATCCTATCGATATCGCTAATTTAGATGTTTGGGAACGTGTTGCAATCGATCTGGCAGGACCGTTGCCTATCTCTAAGAAAGGTAATAAGTATTTGTTTTGCCTTCAAGATTACAAAAGCAAATGGGTTGAAGCTAAAGCCTCCCCATCTACCAAAACGTCGGATATCATTGAATGGCTCGATGAAATATTTTCCAGACTTGGAGTTCCTAAAGTGTTGGTATCAGACCGAGCATCTCAGTTTCAGTCAATCGAATTCACCAATTATCTTAAAGATCATAATATCGATCACCATCAAACGACGGCTTATCATCACCAATCGAACGGAATGATTGAAAGGTTGAACAGGACCTTTTGGAACCTGTTAAAATGCAAGAGCAATAAGAAACACAACGATTGGGATTGTCATATTTTGAACATTTTAAAATCTTATAGATCAGCCAGGCATGAGGCGATAAACCAATCCCCATTTGAAGCTATGCATAAACGATCAATGCGAATAGCATTAGATAATCGATTACCAACTATCAATTCGCCTGCAGAACCATTAAAGGTATCAAAAACATATAAGCAGCGAATGAAAAAATATTACGATCAAAGATGTAAACATCGATCATTTAGAATTGGCGATCATGTCTTAATCCGTTCAATGAATTATACGCAAGGCATGAGTCCGAAATTAATCAGTCCATTTAAAGGACCTTTCACTATCGAATCAATCCTTCCCAACAACAAAATCTTATGTAGGGATGCTAACGGTAAAACCTTCGATACACATGTGAATCTCATCAAGAGAGATCACTCTGGCACTAAACCTTCTGAAGTTCTTCGCTCTCGTGGCCGGCCCCGAGGAACGAAGAGGGGGCGTGTAATAGAAATTTAGTCATCTGAACTTGATAGATGACTCAATATATCGAAGGAGAGAGAGATATATAAGCTCTCCTTCGATATATTACAAATAAGTTCTTTTCTCACGATTTTTTTTCTTTGTTTGTCATCATTTTTCTCTTCTTTGTTATTATCGTTTTTTTTTTAATTATTTTTTTGTTTAAATTTCATTAAAAACTTCTTCATTTAAATAATTCTTGAGTTTCATCTTATGATCACTCATTACAAAATGTAAATTCGATCGAAAGATTTGATGATTAGAAAGATTTTGAATAATCAATCAAAGAAATGCCTATGGCTTTGAATTAAATTAAGATTCCCTAGATTAAGAAAGAGAGAGAGAGAGAGAGAGAGAGAGAGAGAGAGAGAGATCGGAAGAGAAGAGAGCAATTATAATTTGGTAAGAAAATTGAATTTCTTTGGCTTTGATTTTTCGAAATCCAGAGCGCTATTTTTATTCATCAACGATATTCGTTCGTGTGAAATTGGTTTTAGATTGATTTCAACCGATTAACGATTGAATTTGTAGCCAGAGAAAAGAATCGCAGAAACAAATCCCTTCACTATCACAATGATTGATTTGTCTCGATTAGAGAGGAGATAATTTTTTTTTCTTTGGAAAAAAACGTGTAACAACTTTTCGATATTCCAAGTTCCAAAGCTCGCTTGAATCGGAACGATCCAACACACCTTCTCTATAGATTATGAACCAAGAATAGTTTGAACCCAAGAATGATTTTTGAAAAACAAAATACAAATCTACTTCTGAGATCGAATTGAATAGATCGAGAGAAAAGAGAATTTTGAAATCTTGATCTCAAAAACAGTGAGGAACACTCGAACCGAATCGAAAAAATTGGTGGCACAACACAAACGTATGCATATCTTGGCCCCAAAAACCATCACTCCACTCACTGCATTCAGTTCATTTCTCTCTCTCTCTCTCTTTGGAATCGCAAAATTAGAATCGATTCTAGTATGCTCGATTATTCTAGTCCGATATGCTCTGGTTTTTGTGATCGAGCCAAAAAATGCAATGAATGAATTTTTTCGCGTGATACAAAAGATAATCATAGGCCTAAAGTTATCTCTCTCTCTCTCTCTCTCTGCGATTTTCGTATTCTAGAATATGTTTCAAATTTAAATAATTCGTAAATAGGAGAAATGAATTTCTCCTTAATCATTATATATTCTTCGCTCTTTCGTTTGTCGTCAGAGATCGAGAGAATAACGAGATGGATTTCGAAATAGGAAATAGAAAAATTCTAACTCCATCTCCCATCATCATCATTATTCGAAAAAAAAATTGAATTTAAATTTTTGCATTTCATTTGAATCAGATTCTATGTGCTATATTCGATTTTTCAATATTTTAATTTTTCTTCGTATAAGACTTTGACTATGATGATGAATGTTATGAAGATTAGTGTTAGAATTAAAAATTTCAACAAAACCTTACGAAAGCTATTGAAGCCTCAAAGGATCCAATTAATAAAAAATTTACATTCCTACCCATAATTATTCTTATTCCCAAAAACCATCATAGTCCTACTCTTCATTCATTTCAATCAACTAATTGAGTTATTTTGTGGCGAAAAAGTTCGATGGTTTGTATAAACAAAAAAAAAGGGTAATCAAAACGAAAATGAAGCCTAATGAAGACACAGACACACACACACACACACACACTCACTCTCAAGTATTCTCGAGTATATTTAATTCATCCACCAATTCCTATTGCTATGGTTATTATTTTTTTTTACTTGTTTATATTTTGAAAAGCGAGTCTTTTAAGTCTTTAATTAGGGCTAATTCGGAGCCGCAACGTTATGATTTCACATCTACATTTTTTCTGTTAATTTCAAACAATAATTAATATTCAAAGTCTACAAACTATACTATGGCATGAAAATTTTGAAGAATTAGGACTTATATTACGCAATCCATGTTAATAATTAATTGAAATTATTCACACCAAATTGAACAAAAGGATTAATATTTCGACATCCTGTACGATGAATCAATGATAATTCGTTTGATTATTTCCTCCAAATTTTTTTGATAAAGAGAAAAGAAAATCAATTCTAGGAAAAAAATCGTATTAGATTAAATCAACAAGATCAGATCCGATGAGCAATGATAGAAATAGAGAGATATTTTCCGCAAAAAAAAAATTTGAAAATAGCTTTGCTAGCGACATCTTTGAATTTGAAAATTTCCTAAATGCGAATAAATTTAACCAGAAATCTTTCTATTTTCTCTTGGGATTCAAATTGGGGATCGACATCAATCACTCCCCTATCTCTTCGGTATGTCTCTTGATTTGAAACAAACGCACAGACAAAATTTTAATAGATTTAAATGTTTTGATTCGAAACGACGGGAATCTGTCTCGATATTCATTTGAATCTTTCATTTCTCTTTTATATTTTGCCAAACTCATCGAAAGAGATTCAAAGAAAATCTTTAAAAAAACTCATTGACGAATTTTTTAGATGATTTTGATATAAATTTTCAAATTTTTTCTTGATCGAATACGAATCAACGAAGAAAAGTGATAAAAATGTCAATCTCAAGATGTTATCGGCAAAAATTTTTCAAATTAAATCTCGAACAAATCGATCCGAATCGATCTTTGTGGATCCGAACGAATGATTTCGAAAATGAATCGAGAAAAAAAGATGATTCGGCCAATGATGCTGCCAAAAATAGGCGTAAACTTTGTGGTTTAAGATCTTCAAATGATCGTCGATGCTTTACCATTCGTTTAACATCGAATCTCAATCATTTATCCAAATATTTCTACAATCAATCGATTATGAAATATCGCCAACTGATTGCTTCAATTGGATCCCAAAATCGTTGGAACGGGAAAAATGAGCAACGAAAAAATCAGAAATCATTTCGAGAGAATCTAAACGATCCGGTGAATCTTTGTTGGCTAGAAACTTTTGGTTTCATAGTAAGCAATCAATTTACTAAGTTACAAATATTGGGTTAGAAAGTTAGCAATTATAATTGAAAATGATTTCTATTCAAGGGTACTGCTTTGCTTATTTGCAAAGATGTTCGGATTTGGTTGAATCAATGGAACGGTTCGATAAATCAGCGAGAACTTTGCCCATCGATCGCCAGCAATCGAAACACATTATCGAATAATTTCGATTTGAATGCATTTCGATTCGATGGATTCGAATGCTCAAAATCTTCGGTAGTATTCGACAACAATTCAAATGATCTCGGTGTTTGTCTATGTGGTGGCTGCAATCTATGCAATTTATTCACCACTAAACTATCAAAATATTTCAAAGAATTTTTCGTTCTTAACCAACATTTGAATATCTTCAGAAATCATCAAACAATTGATTTGATTAATTTGAGAGAATCTATTTCGCTCAACGGTCAATCAGCTCCAATACCTGAAACTCATTTACTAAATCTTGATGATAATCCTCCTACTACTGAAAATACTGATCAATCCGATTCGCAGAGACGAAGCACAGAAGAGTTGTGGCGGAATTTCGACAACGAATCTCTTATTCTTTCATCAATTCTGACGACTCAAATAGGTTTGAGAGAGAATCCCGTAAAACAGACAAAACTTGAGAAAGATGCCTCTGAGGGGAAATTGCAACAACTGCCTCTTGAACATTATTCGCCGCCATCGACATCGATAATTGATAATAATTTGGGCGATTCAAAGGTGAACAATGAACAGCTATATAAGTCGACATCTAGTCATAATTCAAACCATAGCTATAAGCTTCGGAGCCCTTTGATTGATGCTCTTTTCGCTTCAAAAAATACTGCTGAAGAATATAAAGAATCATGGTCTGATTCATCATCCCCAAACGAATCATCACACTATTTCCAATCATCGTGGTATGAACAATCTGTTAGTCGTAATGAAGATCGATTGAATAATCAAGTTGGTGTCGATTTGATGGCCAACCGGAATCCTGTGGAAGCGATGAAGCGTTGGTCAGGTTGTAAGTCAAGTCCGGCGGCATTATTCAACATTGGTGTGGCTTACGAAAGCGGAAGACAATCAATGAAAGCTAAACCTGATATGGATCTTGCCTTCTGCTATTATTTGTTGGCTTCGATGAAAGGACACCGATATGCAATATTTAATCTCTCTTTGTTCTATTTATACGGAAAGGGTAAAATTGAACAAAATATCGAGAATGGGATTAAACTATTGCAATTGGCTGCTGATAAAGGGGTCGAGGATGCCATCGACTATTGTAAACATTTTGACCAACAAACTAAATCAATGAACGCTAAATCGTTGCAATCAGAATTGTTTCGATCAAATTCAAGAGACTGTGATGATGATTCAGCTAATTATCCATCAAAACTAGAGCAAATATTGTTCGAAACTCTACCGATTTTTAAAAATCAATTTTTGAATCAAAAAGAATCCCTTAAAACTTCCACAGTCACTATCGGTCGTAAATTGAAGCGTAGTCATTCACAACCGAATTTAAATTCGCTAATCTAGTTTGCATGGGAACAATTGGACAACGACGATTCTGTCTCAACTCTTCTCTGTCTCTCTCAAATCCTAAGCCATATGTTAATGATTTTCTTTCTGTGTTTATTGTTTTTCGTTTTTGGCTTGAATTTTTGCTTAAAGTTTCGTATCGTTAAAATCTAGGCGAATCAATGCAATTGAATTACATTTTTTTATCATATTCGATCATTATCGGCTTCAAATATCATCATCATTACGATCACGAAGAAAGAACCCCTAGATTCAATTCTAACCTCATCATTATCATAATGAAGTTGTTGTGATCGATTCGGAGCAAGGATAATGACCATCAGAAGCTAACAAAAAAAAAAAAAAAAAAAACAAAACAAAACAATGCTAAAAAAGAGCAATGAAGATTATATCATAGGTTAGATTTTGACAAACGAAAAAAAAACCTAGTACTCTGTTTTTGTTTGTTATGTTTATCAGAAGAGAAAAATTAAAAGAAAAATTTCATTCGTTTCGAATCCAGAGATGATAATGATAACGATGATTGTGATGTGATGTGAAATGATACTGAGGAATTTGATTGATCAAACTCATAACGATGATAATGATGAGATGGTGGGGAAATTTAAGAATTGAAGAGTGAAAAAAAAATACAATTTTTTTTTCGAATGCCATAGCATAGCAGTGAAATTCGCATCGTTGCGCATTGACCTCTATGCATAACAACAAACAGATGGATAGAAAGAACAACAACAACAACAACAGCAACAAAAATATGTTCGCTTGGGCAAAAAAAAAATGGATGCATAGCTCTCCTCAGTGATGCTGTATCGCTCCTCTTTCATTTTGTTTTCTTCTAATCTTCCAGGAACCAATAGGAGAGAGAGAGAGAGAGCATTAAAAAAGAAGATTAGCCTATCTATGCGCTTATAGTGGATGATGTTTGAATTTCTCACGCACCTCTCTCTCTCTCTCTCTCTCTCTCTCTCTCTCTCTCTCTCTCTTGTTTCTCCATATTATGTTCTCATCACTATCAGTAACATCGAGAGAACTAAGAATGCAGGCGGCAGAGAGAGAGAGAGAGAGAGAGAGAGAGAGAGAGGAAGAGTGTGGAATATAAAGAGAGATGGTGTGATGCCTACGGTTCAACAACACTGGGGAAGATTTTTAAGAACGAACCATCATTGGTAGTGATCGAACAAAAAACCAGAGCGAAAGAGAAAGAGGAGTAACAGAACCATTTCGAAGAACAGATGAGTCTAATGTGTGTGTGTGTTTGTGTGTGTGCCTGCAAACAGAGAGAGAGAGAGAGAGAAAGATTGGAGATTGAATAGAACAATAACAAAAAGAAAACAACAAACAGAAAGTTGATGGAAAAGAATGAAATGATCATTATTATTAGTAGTATTAGTATTTTAGTCTTTCGATGTTTTAGAATCGAATCTGATCAGCATAAACGATGAGAAAGAGACATCGGACTCTTTGTGTACCAGACTATCATCGATAATCATAAAATTTTTTCAATGTTTGATTTTGTTTGAATCCAAGAAAAACATTGCTAAAGATTGAACGATTCAATGTTTATTAGCTGTAATAATTTGTTTTTTTTTTTTTTTTTTTTTGTTGATATTATTTTATCCAATACAACAACGATTTGAAAGAAAATTGAAAATTCAACAATCTTGAATCAATCGCCCGAGTCTCATCTCTATGATCTCTGTGGTTTGTTTGGATTCTTAGTAAATACTCATATCATAGTTTTAGATTCAAATCGAATCGGATTGACCGTGATCCTCATAATCATGATCTTAATCTCTGAACGATAAATTCGATTCTAAAACATCGCCACCAACTACGATTGTGATCGACCAGAGAGAAGAGAATTCAAAGCAATTGATTAATTTATATTTCTCATAAAGTTTCACCTCATTCCCTCCTATTCTGTTTTGTTTGATTGATCATCTTTTTGTTATCATTGCTGTCGCTGCTGTCCTCCTCTCAATCATTCTATGTCTTGGTTTTCTCTCTATAGTCTGTGATCTCGGATTTTTCTTCTCTTTCTTCTTTCTTTGCGTGAAAAAATATTCTAAAAATTTTAATAAATTGTTGAATTGTATCACACTATTGTTGTTGGTAAGTAATCAATTCTACAATCAATCATCAATCACCACCTTATTTTTTTATTTCTTTGTTTCAGGTTTAAAGCATCATCGTCATTATCATCATCGCCATTAATATTATCGCGTTGGATGAAAAACGGAGCAAAAAGAAATCCATTTTGTCTTGAGTTACTTGCTTGCTCTCCCTTTTTTATTTTTCTTTATTGCATTTTTTTTTTCACCCTATCCAAACAGCACAAACAGCAGACAAGTAATACACACTCACACACCGAATAACGTTGACTAATTCATCCGACCAGTATTGTTTTTGTTGCCGATTTTTTTCATGATTTTCCTCCAACAAGATTATTGTTGTTTTCCGAATTGATCTAGTTTCAATGCTGTTTTTCCTCTTCGTTTTTTTCCCTAAATTTCATCCATTCATAAAATCGATCGAAAAGCAGAACGAAATCATTGCTATCGTAAGAAGAAGCTTACCACTGCCTTGTTTTTCGATTAGACACTTTCTATAACGCGATTATTCCATAATTTTTCGAGAGGAAATTCTTCACATCATCATATCTGGTCAATCTATCGTTGGCGATAATTATGCTACTTGATCTCAATTCTATTCTTGTTTTCGGTTTCAATCAAAATAAAGGCTAAAAAATTTCCAGATCGCAAAAAAGATGGATAAACTCAAAAATTCAACTCATTCATTATGATACTAAGAGAGGAATCGTAGCTAGGATGAAAATTTTCGTAATGGATTCTATACAAGCAAAAACAAATAATGTCTTCTGAACTGGTTTTGTGGTCAGCAACTAATCCAAAATGTCTCAAACAATCCACGCAGACGATTGCGAACGCAAATTGTTCGCGAAACGTTTTCAGATGTTGAAAAGATCAACAGCGGTAACCTTGATTTCGAAAATTTATTCATCCGAGAATGATAAAATCATCATTGCCGACCACGACGGTGATGACGATGAGGATATTTTTGTTGTTGATGATAATTTTCAACTGCCCACATACTACCATCAATTCAATCATGAAATCAATCGTCCGATTCGCCGCTATCAAACAATACTATCAAACTGTTTCATTCTATTCATTTTGATTCATTCTCTGCTGAATAACGCATTTATCGGTAAGTTTGCTTCAAGCATAGTGTTTCGAAAGATTTTTTCGCTTTTAAAAATCAATACTTTTGGATTTTTTTCCGATGTTGTTTTCCTACTAATTTTTCTAGTTTAATGAAACGGATCTACTCAAACAAAAGTCGAATATTAAGGTCTGAATTTAGGTTTCAGCTTTATCAAATTATTGCTGTTGAATCGGTGGACTAGAAATTAGTTTCGTTTCGATAACAATCGAATAAAAACTCGAAACATGACTGAAGAAAAAATAGTTTTTCGATAACTGATCGATGCATTATCATAATTTAATTGCATTCATACCATAGTCTATCAAGATTGACTCTATCATTTCCTTTTTGATTTGAATAATCAAAAAAGAAACAAAAGAAAGTAATCAAAATGAAAATTTCCAAAAGTATCAAAACAATAGAGAGAACAAAACAAACCTAGCTCGATCGTTCTCGTAGTGTGTCTGTAGTGTGTCCCTATGGTAGTAAAATTTTTTGATTGAAAAATATTACCAATCTTTTGAAAACAGTATTTTGTTTTTCATTGATAATGTTTGATTGATTGTATAGATTGAATTGCATGTCATCTCATCATCATTAGTGCAATGATCTCATCATTTGTAACATACTTGAATCGAATTCGTTGGCGATTTCGTCGATGATTCCAAGGAGACGACAGAGACAAAAACAATACTCAGAATATATTTCAGTTGAAAAATCTAAACACAGTCGTTTTTTTCAGTATTCGATGATCTAATACTGCATGAAATGTTTGTTTCACTGTTTTTCCAACACCAATTATCCAACTTGTTATTGCACACTAGCCAGTCAACATTTATTCTGATTAATTGCATAGTTTTAAGAATAGATTGATTTTTGATTAATTTTTCGAATTAATAAATTCGAATTGTTTATTTTTTCTCTGTGTTCAGGTTTTGCATTGAATCCATTAAGCAAGCACATAATTCATTATGAAACATTGGATTATGATCCAAAACCTCAGTTACGAATTCTTCATCGATCTAGACGTGCAGCATCGTTCGATTACGATTACGATCATCCTGATCTGAATCCATTGTATTCGATCGATTTCGAAGCACATGGTCGTAATCTTTCCTTACGTTTAAAACGAGATCATCGATCTGTTTTCCATCCAAACGTACTAATCGAAGATGGTGATGGACGTCCGATTCAGGTCCATTTGGATCATCTAGTCACTGGACATCTTCTTCATGAACCAAATAGTCTTGTTTATGGTTCAATACGTGATGGGATTTTTGATGGAAAAATTTATTCAACTATACCAAATGAGGAAGTATTATATGTTGAACGAGCGAATAAGTATTTCACCTACGAACCGATCGATATCTATCTAATAGATAGACGGAAAAGAAAATCGAATTATAATTTTTATGACCTTATCAAAGGAATTCAACTGACCAAAAAAAACTCATTGACATCTCCATCACTTTCACTGCCTTTCCATTCAGTCATCTACTCTTCCAAACATGTTCGACATCATCATCAAGAAGAAAAAAGATCTTCGAATGGTAATGCATTGAACAAAATTTTGTTCTTTTCTCTTCGATTTCCATCAAATTGATTTCGTCTAATAAATGATCGCATTTGTTGTCTCTTTCATTCAAGATGGTGTTTGTGGTGCCAATCCTCAAATTCGTAAATGGATGGATTCAATAGCTAACTCGGCTGTTGATGATGGCGATAAGGATGATAATCCTCACCATTCAAAAGATAATGATCTGATTGTCAGAGAGAAACTATTTCACGATGATCTTGATCACCATCATTCAACATTTGAATTGAATACTATTGAGGACTCGATTGATAATCGAATGAATGACTCCTTTAAATTACGATCGAAAAGAGCTTCTAATAATGTCAATAATAACTATGGATACAACTATAGACGATTATTTGAAGCACAAGGACGAATCAGTTATAGCAGGTAAATATGAGCATTGAGTAAGAAAGAAAAACTATTATTCATTTCTCCTCAATTCAATATTTTTTAATCCTAAAAAGTAATCATTAGGTAATGACCTTCACTGGGCAAATGAATTGAAAAAATAAAATTAATTTTTTTTAAATTTTCATTTTTCTTCGAATAGAGAATGTTTGTTTTAGAATTAGAAACATTTGCTCGATTATTCAAAATTGTACGAGACCGAAATCTTTTCCCGAATCATTGAGAAAAACCTGTGAGGGAAAAGATTGCGATTGTTACGATAGAATTCTTTTGAATTTGAATTCCTTAAATCTTTATTGAAATGATTGCAATCATTTCTTTTTAATTCTAATTTCTCTCCATTCGCATAATTTCTAATGGCTTCATCAAGCCTAAAACCTTTGAGCCATTCAAAGAAGCTTCATACATTCTCATCATTATATTTTTCTCTAATTTCAATAGACCTCCATCACCTCATCAACCATCGCAATCATCAACACCATATCTTCCATCAAAACGTGCTTGTTCATTATATATCCAGACCGATACGTTTCTTTGGGACCACGTGAAAAAGCATGAGACGGAGAAATCTGATTTCAAAGTTCGTGAAGAGATTGCTTCGTTGGTTGCGCAACACATCAAAGCTGTCAATCATATCTATGAAACTTCTGTCTTTAAAAATATCATGGGTCTCAAATTCATTGTGCAACGCTTGAGGATAAACGATTCAACAGCCTGTGACAACACTAAAAGGGAATTCAATCAATTTTGTTCGCCAAACATCGATGTCTCGAATTTTTTGAATCTCAACTCACAATTCAATCATAATGATTTCTGTCTTGCGTATATCTTTACTTATCGTGATTTTTCAGGCGGAACCTTAGGATTAGCATGGGTCGCTAGTACTTCTGGTTTGTGAATTTTTTTCTTTGTATTTGATTCTAATCGATCGTTTTTATATTTCGAAGGTGCTTCCGGAGGTATTTGTGAAAAATATAAGACTTACACCGAGAATATCGGTGGAAGACAGGTTCAAACTAAACGTAGTTTAAATACTGGTATAATCACATTTGTCAATTACAATTCTCGAGTGCCTCCTAAAGTTAGTGAGCTAACATTAGCTCACGAAATTGGACATAATTTTGGTTCACCTCACGATTTCCCTGCGGAATGTCGCCCTGGAGGGCCGTTAGGCAATTATATTATGTACTCTTCGGCAACAAGTGGAGAACGCCAGAACAATAATAAGTTTTCTCATTGCTCCGTCAATAATATATCCACTGTATTGCATGCCGTTTTTAATAGCGAGGGCAAAGAAAATTGTTTTCAAGAAGATGAGGGACCGTTTTGTGGCAACAAAATTGTAGAAGAAGGCGAAGAATGTGATTGTGGTTACGATTCAAGAGAATGCAACGAAAATTGCTGTTATCCCAGAAATATCGACCATTCTCAGATCAACGATCCTTATGCACAGGTACTGGAATAACTTATTTTTAAAATTTTATCAACTTAATCTCTCTTTCAGCCCTGTAAACGTCGTCCCGGTGCCTATTGTTCTCCTTCCGAAGGACCCTGCTGCACAGAGAGGTGTACTTTTGAAGGTAGCATGAAACAATGCCGTGAAGATGGTGAATGTACATACAAATCATTCTGTAATGGCCAAAAAGCACATTGTCCTTTGCCTCCCGCCAGACCCAACAAAACTGAATGTAACATGGGCACTCAAGTATGTTGGAAAGGCTCTTGTACGGGTTCCATTTGCCAAAAATACGATTTAGAAGAATGCTTCCTCACCGCTAAAAGAGGAGCAAAACCAGATGAGATGTGTGAAGTAGCATGCCAGAGAAGAAATCAACCGGAAACTTGTCGAAGAACCTCTGAAATAGAAATAATGAAGAATATTTCAGGAATGAAATTGAGGCCTGGATCACCATGTAATGATTTCCAAGGTTACTGTGATGTGTTTCAACGATGTAGACCGGTTGATGCTGAAGGACCATTGGCGAAACTGAAAAATTTACTATTCAACAAGAAAACATTGATCAGTATCAAGCAATGGGTTACAGTAAGTTTGCAACCATTATTATCATTTTCATTCGAATCATCATAAAACATAACTAAATGAATAATGTTTAATGCTTCACGTATATCACATTTCATCCTGTTTGAATCTTCTATAAAATGGATGAACAACAATGGTTATGCATCAGTGATTCAATTTAATTCATTCTTATACAATCTAGTATTGCATACACAATTATTGTGATCGTAAAAAAAGAAATTTTTTCTTCATCATCATAATCAATCGTTTTAACAATAGTCCTACGGTCAACTCTTTCACGAGGATTCGAATCGAAATGCAGTCTTCCAATATCTGTTTGAAAGAAAATCTTTTTGTTTTCTCTTCAGTGATAGCATAGGGATATGCTTTTATTTCATTATTCATTTGGCCGTCAAAATGTAATTCTTCTTCAAGCTATATTTCCTCAGCATAATGATATGATCAATATGACATTGAATCTTTGAAATTTTATTCTATTTGTTGAATATTTATTTCGCTCTTTTTATTCTTTTCTCCTAGACCTATTGGTGGGCTTGCAATTTGATACTGTTTGGTGCTGTTCTTTTTATGGCCGCATTCATCAAATGTTGTGCTGTCCATACTCCTAGCTCCAATCCTAAAAGAAAGAAAGCGTTAAGAATTTCCGATACTCTACGAAGACCGGCTGATACTTTGAGACGAAAAGTAATTGACATTGATTTAGAATCATCTATTTATATTCGAGTTCATTTTTTGGAATTGTTTTAGAGTCGTGATAGATCTCGTGGACCAACTTCTACAGCTCATCATCATCACGATCGAGCTGCTAATCGGCCAAATCAGAATCGTCGTAATAGACCATCAGCACTTGTATCTTCGCCGCAGCAACAATCGATAACTTCACCTCCATCTAACAGCAATCAATTTCATCAGATAGTTAATCCTCTTAATGTGACGTCTTCCTATCCTACACCGACTACAAATCCAGTTAATCAACAGAATACCACTGCGTTTATATCTCCCACCTTGGTAGTAAATCTACCTCCTGCCAAAGATCTATCAACTCATCAACCACCTCACGATCCACCGCCTCCATATCCGGGTCTTTTGAAAGCAAACGCTTCATCTGCTGTTGGACCATCGGTATCTGGTGGTCCATCGCATGGTTACGGTGAAGGTCGTGGTCATTACAATCGTCAAAATCACCCAAATGGATCTGTTGCGGCTAGTAAAGCATCGAAATCTGCCACCAAAAAAGAGAGTGACTCATCATCAAAGAATAAACGTTGATTTGATGCATCGAACGTATTCTCAATCGGAAATTTTGATTTCATCAAATCAAAGATTGATAATTAAGCTGTGTTATGAAAAAAATGTCTGAAAATTCTCTCTTTTCTTCTCTCAAAACAGATCAAAATGAGGAGCAATATTGATTTCTAGTTAATTTCACTTCCATCACTTTCTCACAAAATCATTGTACAAAGGAAGCTACGTTCAATCATAGCATTGTCAATATGTCAATTTTTTTCTCAACGAATTTTAAAATTGTAAACTAAAAATATTCTCCATTATATATTTCAATTCCTCAAGAAACGATAGGAATTGTCCTTTAACAACACCAAAACTAGTGTACAGACTATTGAAGCTAGAAATTGTAACAAAACTGAAATTAATTTTAGTCCTTTATAATTGATATAAATTAAAGAATAATAGGAGACTAGGTCTGAGACAATACAACTTGAATGTTAACGAAATGAGACCAAATATATTTTAACTCTTATTGAAAGTCATTAAATTTTTTTTTCTTTTATATAAATACAAAGATTAAATCTCTTGACTCTATTCTTTGAACTGAGCAATCAGTTTTGTTGAGAACGAAGATATTCAGAGATTAGTATTCGAATTCGTATCGATCGATTTGAATTCTGAAATTTGGTATTTTTCTCTTTTTAATTTCGGTGTTGGAGAATTTTTTTCTGCCAAGGTCATTCCGCATTTGACTTGCCCATTGATTGACATTTACGTTTGAGCGACAATCTAGGAGACTAAAAATTTCTCATATTCCCAACAAATCGATAATCGAATAGAAATTTCCAATGGAAAAAAAGTTATTTAGTAAAGCATTTAATTGTTAGAGTTTGCTTCGAATAATCGACTCTGCAATTGAAAGATTTGTTGAGGGACTAAATTTTAGATAAGCGATGATTCTCGGTTATTGCAAAAAAAAAAAAATAACCTTCATCCCAGCAACACATGGCAATTAACCCACTCGATTGTATCGATATCTTCGATAATGCAAGAATTGGAAGAGTGAGAGAGAGAGAGAGAGAGAGAGGAGCGATAAAAAATTGATTTTCTCCTAAGACAGTTTGAATTCTATCCATTTTCTTTTCCACGGTTCACACACGCATGTGTTCCACAAACAATCCTTTTTCGCTCTCTTTGCGAGATGTGCACGATTCTATGCATCAGTAAATGAGAGAAAATTGAGCAAATAATTCGAGGAAAAGTTAATTACACAGAGAAAGAGAGAGAGAGAGAGAGCGAGAGAGTGAGGGTGACGTGAGGATGAGTACTATGAGCTTGAAAGTGATAAATAACAAAGACAAAGACAGAGAGAGTGAGTGAGTGAGGAAGATTGTACCATAAAGATGAATTTCAAAAATTGTTACAATAATAATAATAATAATAATAATAATAATAAAGAAAACAAAAATATATGTAGACTATATTTAACCGTAAACGTTTATCTCAAGAATAACTGATTGATTCAATGATGAAAGATGATAACGATAACATTAACAAAATGACAGATTGAAAATCAACAAAATATCCATTATTATTGTTTTTTTGTTTTGCTGTTTGTCTGATTTTTTTAATGATTTGTTTCTATGTAACAATCGAAATAAGACGTCCGAAACGAATCTGATCGAGATTATTGAGTTCTGTTCTCATCGATATTCGATTCGCTAATTGAATTCTATCGAATGTTGGACGTGAAAAAAAATCTGATCGCAAATCAAGATCATTCTTGCTGGTCATCATGGATGATCTTCAGACAGAGATCATTTTAGATTTCCGACAGAATTCTCTTCTATCATTATCACCATCATTATTATCAAATTTTGATGTAAATCAAAGTGAATTTCTCTATGATCATCATCAGAATCATTTTCAAAATCGTTTTTCAAGATTATCATCAAGAATTTTCAATATTTCAAATATGTTGCTATCCATACTTATTTTCTCTGTATATTTCTGTAAGTTTCAAATGATCTCTTCTATTTCTTTTAATTCAATTAATTGATTTCATATTGAAAATTCAGCTGTTTCCGGAGCGATCAATTTATCAACTATTAGTGATCCAAGTCTTAGTTCATCTCACTCAAGATCGAAACATAGCTTATCAGAACTTACTTATAACAATCGAAAAGATTTGTTGCCTTACAACGAAAATGATCCATATTCTGACGATGATTCTATTGTCAAATGTTTTTATTATAATCAGACCCTTTGTAGGGATTCTAATAATCAAGAGGGTTGCGGTCAAACAATCCAAGTTTGTCATCCAATCGATGTTAGTGATCATAGTCAAAAAGGTCAAGCTTATTGTTATGCATTGTGGCGTAATTCAACCAGTGAGGGTGTGCAAATGGTTTTTAAGGGTTGCTGGTTTGGATCAAGCCACTCTTGCTCAAACGAAGAACATGGCTCAAAGTTTTGTGTTCCGACTCATCCACCGAAACAAAAAAATCTAAATTTTTGCTGTTGTCAGGGAACTTTTTGTAATCGAGAAATCGAACAAATGCCAGAAATATATGCTCATTCAACCGAATCACTGGAACAAGATATCATTGAAAATACCATGGAAAGACATGGGCATGCCGACCCTTTGGCCAATATTAAGATCTATGTCTTTTTATTCATAACCATCATATTTTTTGTTTTCATCGGCATTGTAATCGCTGTTTTCGTGGGAAAATGTCCCAAAAAACCTAATTCTAATGATGTTGTTACCAACGAACCTCTCCTCGAAGTATCTAATTCAGTCACAACTGGATATATTGGGACTCATCCTATTCAACTTGAGAAAGCTCTAGCTCATGGCAAATTCGGCACCGTTTGGCATGTAAGTGTATGACCATAATTTGATGAAAAATTTTCTCAACAAATTTTTTTCAAAGGCCACCGATGGCGCAAACAAATCAATTGCAGTGAAAATTTTCTCCGTTCAAGATCGTAACTCATGGCAAATCGAGAAAGATATCTATAATTTACCTCGAATGCAACATAACAATATTTTAAAATATTTAGGCGCGGAACGCCGGGGTGAAGGTTTAGATGTTGAATATTGGATCATAACTGAATATCATCCTAACGGTTCGCTACATGAATACCTTAAATCGCACACAGTCAATTGGAAGCAACTATTAACCATCATTCAGGGTATTGGTAGAGGTAAAATTTGACAAATTCAAATCGAGTGAATTTTTAAAATCGCGCTTAATCATATTTGAAGGTTTGGCTCATCTTCACAGTATATCCGGGGCAACAATCAATCAGGAAGCTAAACCATCAATTGCTCATAGAGACTTCAAATCTAAAAATGTTTTGTTGGGCTGCAACTTTCGAGCTTGTATTGCAGATTTCGGTTTAGCATTAGTCTTCTATCCAAACACAACCTGTGGCGATGCTCATGGACAGGTTGGAACCAGACGTTATATGGCACCAGAAGTTTTAGAAGGTATAAGATAGACAGTAAATCATTCAAATTTACAAATTTTTCACTAAACCTCTTAGGAGCGATCAATTTCACAAGCGAATCGTTTTTGAAAATCGATATGTATGCTTGTGGATTGGTTATGTGGGAGTTAATCTCCAGATGCTGTTTTGGAGAATTCATCTGTCAAAATTATGCTCTCCCTTTTGAAAATGAAGTCGGTTTGAATCCATCAATCGAAGATATGCAAGAAATTGTAGCTCAACAGAAAAAAAGACCTAAAATTCAAGAATCATGGTATAAACATCCTGGTATGGCGTCGATTGTGAATACCATCCAAGATTGTTGGGATCAAGAAGCTGAGGCTAGAATCTCAGCTGAAACTATCTGTGAACGAATCAATTCCTTGATACTCAGCAATGAAAGTCAATCAAACATTTGAAATCGTTTCAATTCAAAACAGTTGAGATGAATCAATCGTGGAACATTGAGAATAAATTGTCCTAGAATATTTCAAGATGATGTGATCAATGATAGCATTGGATTATTAAATGAGAAGAAATTCATCAGAAAGCGATCTGATTCGAAATTCAATTAATCGTAAGGATTAGCGTACTTTGCTCCAAATTTTTTGATGAAAAAAATATCGAATCTTAAATTTTTCCTTCCGATCATGTAAAATTACTTGTGTATAGAAATCTAAAACGAATCCAGATTCAATAGAATTTTTTAATCTAGATTCCTTTTCATAATCATCGAAAAAGATTTTTCATTTTTGTTTTTAAAAATTTCTTCAAAGAAGAAACTTGCATTCTCACATGTAATATTTTTATCGAAATCAAACTCTAAAATCTAGAGGACAATTTCTAGATTTAAAAAAACGAGATTTTTTCATCTTATCAATAATGTAACCAAAAAAAAAAAAAAAATGATTTTATATCAAGAATCATAGGTGCCTGTAATCAATCACTGCTTTTTAAAAATATTGATAAAAATAAGAAGGATATTTGAGGTTATATAGCCATTAATGAAACAGGATTAGAATCCATCTTGCAAATGCCGAGAATATGAAAGTAAAAAAATTTAGAGAGAATTTTGTGCTCTATAAATTTGTTTTGAAAAAAAAAGAAAACTTTTTTTTAATCAAATTTTTTTTCCCAATTTTTCTATTTCGTTTTGATTCTTTTGAATAAATATTTATTCAATAATCCTCCTACTTTAAGATTGAATCGATTGGGTGTATCAGTGTAAAATTTACGTCCGCCTTCGCTCCTCAAAAAGACTCGAAAACAATGGGTCTTCGGAGGATCGAGACAACGAAAAAAAAACAAATCCTAGAAATTGGAATAGAAAATCTCAAAATTGTTTAAAATGAATGATGATGATGATTTGATAGGGGACAGAGAGATCACTGGCAATGTCATACAGGCATCAAAATAAAATAAAATAAATCTACCAAATGAAAAAAAAAAATATTACAATCCCAAAAAAAAAAGGTTCTTGATATAATCTCAGCAAATATCGATATTTCAAATAAAAAATCATCAATTGAATCGTGGAATTTTCAATCAGATTATCTTTGAAGCCGGAAAAGAATTTTGTTTGTCATCTTTTTTTTTTTTTTTGATTTTCTTCCTCTCATTTTGTGACATTTACACACACACACACACACACATTACATTAAATACCTAATTCTTAAATTTGTTGTAATTTATTACCTTACTTCTTCTTTCTGATCTTCTTATTGTCCAAATGCTTTGTTTTTTTTTCAAATTTTGTCTTGATTTCATTTTTTTCTTTCTCTCTCTCTCTCTCTTTTTTACTCTCTGTCTTGCTAGAAATTCGATTGCTTTCTATTTTGTTTTTTTCTTCGCAACACAAATTTCAATCTAATTTATTGCTTTCGAGAGACGATATTTCATATAAGAAAATCTGTCAACAAAAACCGATCCAGTAATCACATCGAATTGAGATGTCTCAATCAAACTGTTCTTCAAATGTTCTCAATCACTGCTCGGATTTAAAAAGTGAAAAATTGCTGTCAAATTGATAAATTTCTGAAGAAGAAATCGAAACAAACCTCATTCATACTTCCGCAATCGTTTAATCTATTTATCTTCGATTGTTTTTCTTTGTTTTTACTCTTTCACCTAATTGTTGTATTGCGCTATTTGGCAGGGGACACAAACGTATCTGGTCTTTTTCTTTTTTCTCGATATCCTCGCTAATCTTTCTCGATGCTTATCTTCTTTAAGAGTATCTCATCAATCCATTTTGTTTCATAGCATTCATCTCATAATTAATTCAATAATTAATCCCAACAAAGTCAAGTTTTGGGTCCCAGTCTTTCTTCCGTTTCCAAACCGACAACCACAAATGTCAAACCCAAATTCTTACAAGAATAATGGCCATCATTGTATTGATTTGTTTCATTATTGTTTCTCCTCATAGCCCCTTGTTTCATCTTTAAGATTTAATTAAAAAAAAAACTCTTGTTACTCTCCAGAATAAAATCCGATCCAAAATGACCGGACGAAAATGAAATTTTTTAAATAAACTAATTTCTCATTGATAGATGGCATGATTCGTTCCGTTATGAAATTCAAATCTAAATAATTATTCAATAGGAACCCGTTGTTTTCTCCGGAAGTCATAGTTAGAACCAGGTTCGATCGATAATTTCGTACCGTCATTCTCCATCCGATGTGTGTCTGATATTTATCACTTCATATTGAATACTTCTTCGGAAATAGAACGAAATCCTTATTTAATAAATCGATTGAAATTAACCAAATTTTTTCATTCCACTCATTAATTTCTCGTCTGGAATTTCTCACAAGTAGCATTTTTCTATTTTTCTTTTTTAACTTTTGATTGTTTCCAATTATTTTCCAACCTCTAACTTTCTGCGAAACGATCTATCGTATGAAATACGTTGACAATGGCCTACCTAGAGGAACTCGAAACGATTCTAGTCGCTCTTCTCATTGCTGAGAACATTTCGAACAATACTGAGATGGTACCTAGTAGATAAATTTAGTTCTGATAATTGTTAAAATGCTGAAACGATAATCTGCCATAAAACAATGCTAATTTATTCCATTAAATTGCTATCGAAAGAAATCTCCGATTAGCTACCTTTCAATAAGAATAACTTTAATTACTGAGATTTCAATTACTCAGTCTGATTCTCAGTGATCATTCATTCATTCACTCATTCTTTCGTTCTCTATCTCTCATCAAAAAAAAATGGATGTTGTTGATGATGGCGGAGATGGTGGTGATCCCAAAATAAAATCAAAAACAAAAATATCGATGATCTAGAATGAGAATGAAAGAGAGAGAGAGAGAGAGAGAGAGAGAGAGAAGCAATTTAGAATGCAACAATTGCTAAAAAAAAAATTAGTGAAACATCTTCTGGAGGAAAAAAAAGGGCGACGATTTAGCAACTACTAAGCAAAGAGCTAGATGAAAAAAGAGTTCATCATCGGGGATGTTGATGAACAATGAAATAAATTCAAAATGAAATAAAAAAAACAAAACAAAACAAAACAGAAAACACCACCAACGACAACCACAATCTCAATGAGAATTGGATGGATAAAAGTGGATTGAATAGATTCCTCTTCTTTTCCTTTGTTAGTTAGTTAGTTAGTTAGTTTGTTTGTTTGTTTGTTTATTTGTTTCGAATAGCATCGGCGTACGTGTTTTAGATTTGATTCAATTAACAGTTTGTTTCCAAAGTACATTGCCAAAGTGATGTTTGGAGAAAATCTAGCTCACGGAAGAAAGAGAGAGAGAGAGAGAGAGAGAGAGAGAGAGAGAGAGAGAGAGAGAGAGAGAGAGAGAGAGAGAGAGATCGAAAAGAAAATGTACATTGACTTGAAATTTTAAAATTGTTTTTTTTTGTTTGTTAGTATTGTTTACAATCAACACAATAAAATTTGCTTAAATGGAAGAGGAGAAGAGAAGGAAGATTTCGAAGAAAAGACAGAAAAGAAACGATGAAACAAGAGACATCAAACAACATCGAAATGCAGGAGCAATGACAAAATGGAAACAGTAAAACAAAGTCCATTATTATCATCCATCTGCCATCGATTGCTTTCGATGCGTTGTCTCTTATGGCTGTTGTCATTTTTGTTTGATTTCGCCATTGATGAGATTCCATTCGCGATCGTTTCGATATCTCCGTTTTTTTAATGTTTAATTTCGATTTGATTGGAAAGATTCTCCAAGGCCAGACAATACTCTTTTTTTTTTGGTTAGGTTTTGATCTCTGTGTGTTTGATCTCGTACCAACGATCATCATCAGCATCAGTATCAGAAGCAGCATCATTTTTCGAATCGTTACGATCCACAGCGAAAAAAAATCGTTCAAATATAGCTTGATTCGTAAAGCAAAGCTAAGCAAAGCCATCGCTTATTTTGTTTTGCTCTCGATTCACACTCTCCATCTTCAGCATTGATTGAATGTTACTTCAGCTTTTTTCGAAAGGATTGTTAGTGAATACTTTTCCATTTGGTATTCTTCTCGAATGCTCGAATACGATGGAACACATAAAAACTCATCTTCTCCATTCATCCACACACACACACACACACCACACAGACTAAATTGATTTTGTTTGGGTTTTTGTGCCCATTTTTTCTCCTCGTATGCATTCCCAAACAATGAACATCAGTCTCATCAATGGTGATGATAATGATGATAATAGTGCTGGTATGTTTGGTGCCAGCAGACACCAATCAATATGCCAATAATGTTTTCATCTCCTTCTCATCACACACAGCGATGATTAGTTGCTGGTTGCACCGTTACAACGACGTGCTTCATCGTTCTGTTTTTGTTTTTTGTTTTTTTTTTTTTTGGTTTTCTTTTCTCTTCCCAGAAAATTTCAAAAAAAAACGACAAATACTGAAGCCAAAAAGAACCTAGATTTATCGAAGAAGACTCAATCTCTCACAATCGAATACGAGAAGCGAAAAAAAAACAAAATTTTTTTCTTCTTTTATTTCTATCCCAATTTCTAAGCACTTCGAAGCGATGCTGGTGCTGGTGTTGGTGTTGGTGATGGTAGTCATCGAGACAGACTTGGAACTCGATTGATTGATTCGATTTTAATCAATCGATTATTGACTTGTTGTCTTGCGTTTTTTTTTTTTTCTTTTTCTAATTTCGACTATAGCCTTTTTTTTGATTGATTTTGATTTGAACGATAATCGAGGATCGTTTTTGTTTGTGATGACACCAATAGATCGATAGAAACGGAGAAATAAATCAGAAAAAAATAGCAACAACTAAGTTGAACGAAGTTTTTAATCCTTTTTTTTTGGTTTTGATTCCCTAAAATTGGTGTCAATTCATTGATCATTGCGCTCTATCTCTCCATCCCAGTGAAGCGAATCACTTGTGAGAAAGGAGATGTGCTTTTCTTCCACCGAGAGTTTCTAGAGTAGAACAAAAGATCAGATTTGATCGCAATCAAACACTGAAAATGAAACAATTCCAAAAGAGATCCAATTCGATTTCGAATCGAATCATCAGTAGAATAAGGGTAGTTATAGCAGATGAAATTTCCTCAGTCTAGCTTGCAAACCGGGAAATCGAATCGAATCGAAGTAGAAACGATTCGAATGGGAAGAAAGTAAAGGATCCGAGATCTGTTTATCTCTCTGTTCCATCAACACTTCATTCACTCATTATTATTCTTGCGATTATTTGTTTCACTAGTTCCTGAATGCTGCCTTTCCCGTCGTCTTCTTATTGAATCCTAATGTTTCTTTCCACTCTTCTACTTTTTCTCCTAAGAGACTAGAAATCTCCGAGAGTTTTGTCCGTTTTTCAAAGCTAGTCCAATTATTCGAAACAAAACAATTCACTGCTTCTCTTCTCTTTCGATATGGGATCTAATCCTCTTTCTGGGGCTTTCATTTAGGAAATTCGTTAGAAACTTTACACTATTATTTGAAGTATTGTTTAAGACACTTTATTATTATTAAAATTCTTTTTTTTTGTATTCTCAATAGTTTCATCATTTTTTTTTTACATTTTTTCAATGGCTCTATTCGATTACAATACCTTTTATTTCTTTCTTTCTCTTTCTCTCTCTCTCTCTCTCTCTCTCTCTCTCTCTCTCTAGTCAATTTAATGATGTTTTTGGTGAAGAATGAAAGATTTTACATTCGTTCTGACTGAACTTAACAAATTTATTGGAACAAAAATTATGCCACACACACTTGGGACTGAAATAGATGAACTGGATGAATGAATCGAGATTATCATTCGATGTGGGATGTTTATATAACTGTGTGTTAAATTTGATTACAAATTAAACAAGAATGGAAATGGGAAGCTTTGATCATTTCTGTTGATCTAGATTAATAAATTTGATTCAACACTTCCAACATCTGTAACAACAAACAATATCTATTCTCTCTCTCTCTCTCTCTCTCTCTCTCTCTCTCTCTCTCTCTCTCTTCCTATCTTTGTTTGATCAGATAGAGGAAAATGATGAAATTCGAGAGACGGAGAAGTAGCAATATCAGAGGCTTTGAGATTAGATTCGAGATGTATTGAGTTTGTGGATGGGGAAAGAGAGAGAGAGAGCGATTGAAACTACGACATCATCTCAACACTTTTTCGATCCAATCTGCAATCTTGATCTATTGAAAAATGATTGAGATTGTATGAAATGGACCAATGCTGGGGGAGAGAAGGATAGCTTAGCACACCGAAATCTCATCAAAAGCACCAACATTCTCGTAATGATAATTATAGTAATGGTAATAATAATAATAATAATAATAATAGCCACATCATTCAAATTAACCAATCAAGCGATAGGCATAGAACGAAAAAGCCGTTGGCAACAAGAAAATATGGATAAAATTTCTATTCGATGTGAGCATCGAACATTATTATTATATATGTTTAGATGCTATCGTCATTATTTCATGAATGCCACGATATTGATGGTGATGATGTTTGGCCTAGTCAATTTTCGATGGCCACCGCCCGTTTGATCGTTCTACGTTTGTTCTCAATTCTCTTTCGCTCGATTTAAACATTCTAGAGGTCTAAAGATCGAAGAAAAATCTATCCATAGATAACTCAATATATTCTAGTATTATGAGTTTTGTTCTCTATTCAGTGAAGAAACAAAGAGCTTTTATTCATTGTATATTGTAGGTTGAGGGGAAAGTTCGTTGCGATTGCTCTATATCTAATCAGCTAAAAAAAGCTATGAATTTTTCTCTCAACCCGATATTAGCTAAGCTCATATATGGTGGAAACTTAGGAAAGTTCAAAGATGTTACTGTTCGGTGCTTATATAACACTCTATATTTCCTCTTGCATCTGAGATCGGTTCACATCTATAAATGCTGATTGACAACAAAAACATCATCACTGAGAGCTTTTATGAACCTTTTAAATATGTAGCTGCTTTACTTAGTTTTGAAAGAAATTATGAAATATCATCATTAAAGCATACAATAATTGATGGAATTGATAGTTCACGATTTTATCTAATACTTAATTTGATAATTCATTAATTATTATTAGAAAAATCGCTAATTAGCAACAGTCCAGGTAGAGCGAGGAGCGCCAAGGGAGCCGCAATTTAAGCAGACTTTAAGAATGACTTCTATATAATCGTTCCACTATTGGAACTAGATAAGAGGGAGAGAAAAAAACTACTCTGTTAAGGTAGCAGCAATTGAATCAACTAAATTACTCTAAACAAGAAAAAAGAAATCGACCATTTTGAATTTCTTCCCACAAATTTATCAGTACGCGCTGAAGAGAGATTTCAGTGAGACCAAGTTGCCCCGAGAAAAAAAAACTAGATTCCCCCCTGATAAGTTTCAGTCGAAGCCAGTTATACCATTCATACAGTTACAATTGTAAACACTCAGCACAGATAGCAGAGAAAAGCATTCGAAAGAGATGCTGCACTGGAAGAGAAAGATCGAGAACGAACGAGCTCTTTCTGGATTTCATCTTTTTCTCTTCCATCAATTCGATCTTCATCGCCTACTTTGTTTCTCTCCTCTAGGATCTCTCTCTCTCTGTGAGTGTGTTTGGAACATTGTATTCATATTCTACTGCGCGTCGATTTTTTTCTCTCTCTCTCTCTGTTTCTTAGATTTTTATTTCAATTTTTTTTTCAGCCAATTTCTCTCTTTTATTTCTGTTGTGGTGGTCGCGGGCGAAAAAAGCTTCTAATATCTTTGTTTAGTTTCGAACGACTGGCAGTGTTGGTTGTAAATTGAGATCGAGTGATAAACCGAATCTGTTTTTTTTAGGGTTCACCATCGAATTCTTCTTCTTTGAACTGTTGGAAAGAGAGTATATACTTTTCGCATACATCTGTGATCACAATCTTCACTAGAAGAAGGGGACAAAAAAAAGATACTGCATCTTTTGGTGTTGATTATTTGCCCCTTTTCGTGCTGCATTATCAGTGTTGGGCCGATTGGTTTGTTGCTGTTGTCGCTAAAATTCATTAGATCAAAACTATATTCTCAATAGTTTTGAGCATTGGTTTGGACCACTGCTGCTGCTGCTGCATTTGTTGTTTAGATACGAATGCTGTAACTGTCTCGTATTGTTATTGATGTTACTGGTGATAACAATAAGACGAAGTCATTCTGATGAAAGATTCATCTTCGAGAAAGATTTTGTTGTCGATTTCTTTCGATTGTTGAGACTGTCAGTGGAGAGATTCCTCTCATCATCTTTTTAATCGTCGAGTTTTCCGCATCAAGTTAAGTTTAAGCTTCAAAATCCGAATGAAGAGCTGACAGAGTGATAGAAAAATCGAAAACGGAAGGCAATAAAGAGCATCGATTGAATGGAATGATTAACAGCAATACTACAAATCACAACGCATTCAGAAGCGAGCAGCAATGATTCTATGATTTCGACATCTTTAAATTCACAATCGTAGCAATTCTGAGAGAGCCAAATCGGACCGGATGTGGAGAGAAAAGACTCGTTATTGAAAAGAGAATCGATCGAAACAATTGAGAATTCGGTTGTGGTTAGAAGACTCATGAATTGAATTGAATTTGAAATTGTTTACTCTTGTCATCATTGATCTTTCGATTGTCACTTCAACATTGAAAGAAGAAATTGAATATCTCATTGAGTGTCATCTTCATCAAATGACATCTTCATATTTGAATTTGTTGTTGCTGTTGTCGTTATCCATTATTTTCGATCCATTCAGCTAAAAAATCTACTTAAAACTGAGCCACCAGCAAACCATTCTGAATGCTCCATCAGTGACCAAACAGAGAATTCGAAATCATCAACGATGATAATCGTTTGAATGATTAGAAAGAACATTCTAGAGTTTGTCCATTGATATCTTCATCGAAAAGAATGACCACCACTAATATCTTTCAAATGATCATAATTTCATAACCGAGCAACAAAATCAATGCTCTAGCCATCTAAACAATCAATATAATTTCAAGATTTTCTCAATTCCAATCTCAATCAAATTGAATGAATGAATGATTCAATGAATTGAATCGAATCAATAGGTGATAAATACTTCTATAGATAGCATCGAAAAACGAAAAATCGGATATTCTAGAGAGCATTTTCAATCCATCCAAAATAATCTTCGTCACTGTGTTATTATTCCATTTTCGATGTTGCTGTTGTTTATGATTGATTTTGATTGAAATCATCATAAATTTATGCGGAAAAATTTTCTTAAAGAAAATGAAGTTGCCATCATTCATAACGTTTCAATTCTGTGGTACGTCAACATAATTTCTCTCTCTCTCTCTCTCTCTCTCTCTCTTGCTTCTTAAATCTTAATCTCTAACTTTCTTTCCTATAATAATTCTGATCTATTCAATATAATCTCACTATGTGTCTGTGTAAATTCAAAGCTTTGAATGAATTTTGTGATTGATTCTGGTGGAAGAGAACTTAGTCAAATAACCTTGGCAATATTAAAGAAAAATTTACTATTGCTGCCTCTCTTCTCTGGATCAATCATAATCGCCACAAACATCGAATTCATCATATTTTTAGACCAAAAATTTTCATTCGAAACCAATGTGATTCAAACCAATCGACCGAAGCAGTCTCAAGTGAATTCAATTTGAGTCGCGAAATTCAAGTGATTGAAATTGTTAGTGTGTCTCTTAAACACTGAATCAAAAAACGGAAAATTCAAAACTATTTTCAATTTTGTGCCTGGAAATATCTTCATTTTGGTTCGCTTTTTTTTCGATTTAAGTTCGAATTCGAATCTTTTAGTATCGATTGCGTCATTCGATCGATCGAGAGGAATAAAATCGACTGATTGGGATCGTGAAGAAATCTCCATTGTTAATTCTACGATAATTGGATGATTATTTTGTGGTGATTTCAAGAAAATCATTTCGAACATGATTACGTTCGCAGTTTCAGATCGTAAATAATCATTGTTATCTTGGAGAAAAATTGAAGAAAGGCACAAGATAAAGCAAACAAAGAAGACATATCAAATGCTCGAGAACTTTAGAATATTACGTAATGATGTAATGATTGCATGAAAAACGAAATCGAACGTTTTGTTGGATAACAATTCGTAATTACTATTACAACTGAATATAACAGAAGTATCAAAAATACAATCCAAAAAAAACCCTCTCTTAGATCACAACATCGTTTGGCATCTGCAAGCTAAGAAATAGTGTTATTGTAGATATATAGACGATTTGCTTCGATTGTAAACAGCAAAAGACACACTTTATCTCACTAAACGAATGTATCAGTGAAATTTCATTCCGTTCGCCAGAAAGCCAAAAAAATTTATTTTTGTAAAAACAAAAACAAAATCATTTCGAATAGTATTGGCCTCTATTACCTCAGTTTTCCTTTACCAAATTTTCATCATCTTCATTGTGATTGATTTTTTATTTCTCTTCTTGATTTCCTAATTCTCCGATCTCATTATCAAAAATATAACGGATTGCCAATCGACAACAATATCTATTTCTTTCAATTTGCTGAGGATTATTTCATGCCAATCCTTTCGACAAAAAATGGAGAATTATTCTTAAAATGTGATTCATTTCTCCTGAAGTAATTTTAACCATTTTAGAATGAATTTATTTAGCCTTTTTTCTGCCGAATAACTATTACAAATCCCTTAATAATTAATGTCTCTCAATGGGACAATCGAATTTCGTCAATCTATAATCGAATATAAATCAAGCCTAACACACTATGAAGTGCATCATCCGATACTTTTTTGATGGGTAAAGGGAAACAAGAGAAAAATTTTGCTTTCAATCAAAAGAGATTTGTAATTTTTCCAGTATCAGATTAATTATAGCGATCTATTACTCTGATTCGTCGTTATTGTATTTAATCATCGACAAATTTTCTTTCTCATTTATCTGTCTCTCTCTCTCTCTCTCTTTCTCGCTTTCTCGCTTGCTTTTACCATTCATTACTTACACTCACAATCTTGATGATCTAATCTGATGATTTTTTTTTGGCAAAAAAGATCCTCTTCTCTGAAGTAAAATTCTTTCAAACCAATCGATTAAAGGAAAAAAGTGCAGAGCCATTGACTTGGATCATCGATTGACTGTTTGTTTCATCCCTCATCAACGAATCTCATCCATCAGTCAGAATCTAACTGTTAGTTCTACATTTCTCTTGGTAGAGTTCGACTAGATTCGTCTTAGACTAGAAGAACTTGTAGAAAATATAAATTCGTTAGTGATCCTGACCATAATTATCATCGCCATCGCCGTTATCTCCGAAAATTGAATATTGTATGCATTAGTCATTCGGACATCGATATTCAATTCAAATTCTCAATCGACCAATAATTTCTAATGGCCTTATAGATTAGAGAGCATTTTATTTATATAATCGGAAATAAAATATTGAACAACGACGAGAAAGAAAGATAAACAGCTAAAAACCGAATGGGATGAGAAAAGATTGGAATTATCCTTGAGAGAAGATCAAGACGTTAACTTATTTCAATCAATATATTGAAGTTAATATTTTCTTTTTGATTGCATCATCGCCATCATTTTTTTTCTCGTTGCATTCAAAAATTATCTTTGTTATTAATCAATCGAATTTCTATACAAAAACTTCGTTTCGTCGTTCTTGTATCATCTGGATCATAATTTCAATTGAAATAATAATAATAAAGTGTGATACTTCATCGGTTCGGATGCTCGTATAGCGAAGCGAAGATTGAATTCTTAAGCTCATCAAAGTCTAAGAAACGATCAAAAGCGAGAAAAATAGTTTTATCTGTGGTTTAATTCCAATCATTTCCATCCAGATTTAATATTTCCTGTTTTTTGTCGGCACAAAGTCTCTCAATCTGCACTGAAAATAATCGAATCTCAAAACTAAGATCTGCTTGGGTAGAGCACCTGAAAAATAAGCTTAAATTTTCGATTCTTCAACTCATATCACATAGTCAATAATCTCTTTGTAAAAGACCAAAGCATCAAGTTATAATTCTTTTGTTTTCTCTCTGTTTATTTCATCATCTCAACCATAAAAAATAGACCAAACACTTGGAAATATTTTGATTGTAAAAAAAATATATCACTTTGTTATCGCACACACCTACTCGAACACACAGAAGATCCAATATTTTCTTTGATTTCGTTTGACTGTTGATTTTCTTATTTGTTTTTTAATTTTACGAAAAAATATTTTTGTACTCCGTTTCATATCTTGATCTTCAAGAATCTCATTCCTTTTATTCTTTTTGTTGTTCGAATTCATAACACGTAACAACAATCATCAAAAAAACTTCAAAAAGTTCTCAAGTCAAAGATTCGTTTCGTCAACAAAGATCATTATTTCTTTCAATATTGTGATATTAATTTATCTTCAATCGCACATTGAAGATCCAGTCTCAAGTTTCGAGTCTCTATTTGATTGTATTCCTACATCGTAAAGAAAGATAATTAATGATCGAGAAAAGCAAGAGGAAGCACGCGATTCTCGCCAAAAAAATCAAATCTAATCGATCTCATATAAAAGTCAAAACTCTATCGCATCAGCTTAATTTTGTTCGCATCAATTTGGACCACTCAATCGGTACCAAACGCATCTCAGGTGACCGATCCAGAAAATTTCTGTCTCACATTACCTTGTAGAGAATAGACGGAATAGGACAAACTAGAAGGTCATAATCATTCTCATATTTGAGCATCAAACTTTGTTTCGTACATTGAGATTAAAAAGCGTCCGTGCAGATAAGACAACATCGAATTTAATCGAGAAAGAATGAAAACCATCAAGATAATCGAGGAACAAGGTAAGAATCTTTTTCTGATTTTCTCATTCTCTTATTCTTATAATTTTTCTCTATCGGTCTAGTATTTTTGAATTTCTATAACAATTTGTTTGGTTTCAAAAAATCAAAAAGTTTTTTTTTCTCGTCAATAATTTAAAAGTCTCAACTCTCTATCGCTGATACTATTCACTATCTCTACACATACATTTCTCTTTAGTATGGTTTAAGCATTGCCAAATAGAACCCTAGTGCTCTGTCCTGAGAACTTTTTTTCGTTTGATTTCATTCTCTATTCTGAATGAAATACTACGATATATAAGGAGAGAGAGAGAGAGAGAACGACGCTGCTGCTGATGTTGCAGAGACCTTGTCTGGTTTCTCTTCAGTCCTCTTTCAATAATAAGTTTTCTGTTTTGGTGAGAATGTATCAGATCCGATAGATCAGAGAGCTATGCTTGAACTAGAAATAGGGGTTAAAAAAGGGAGAAAATTTCTGAATTGAAAAGAATCATTTGCTCTAGTCTTTAAAATTGTTCTCTTCACCCCGATTGTCCCTGGTTTCGAATGAACGCTTCCAAATTTGAGACACTCAGTTTTTGACTTTAGATTATTTTAAATAAAGCATATGAGTGTTTGCGAATTCTTATATCAAAATAAGTTTATTGAATGCATCCTTATATTTCTTGTTACAGTAGGTCCTTATATTTAGGCTATCATTGTGAATAATCATAGAATGGCTGCAGTGTGATGATTCTCCTTCCTGCAACTTCGATAAGTTTTTTCTCAGTGTTTTGATCTTAAATATAATGTTAGAATAAAGCAGAATTATTCGTCAAGTGATTTAAAATGATAATTTGAATCCAAACATAGCACCTAGTTTTTATAAATACTCTTCTTATCAGACTGTTCAAAATCAACCAGACTATAATAGAATCTTCAACGAATTCGTGGCAAATAAGAGTAAATAATAAACTGAGTAAATTTCGATGGGACACGTTCTTGCCTGGAGCATTGATTTGATCGATTTTCTATTTTCAATAGAAGAAAGACAAAAGATGACTAGATTCTTGATTTTGATAATTTTTGACATCACCGAAGGCCACATTTGACCATTGATGATGATGATTGTGATAGATCATCATTGATCATTTTGCGAACAATGAAATCTCAAGATTAAACTCATCAACAAAGATGATGATCATTGTGATTAATTGCCAGGTTAAGGTAGAGGAAAAATATAGATAGACAAGTAACCAAATTGATTATGATGATGATGATAATGTTGATAATAATAATACTGGTTTGTTGACTGGATCTAAAAACGTATTAAAGTTACATAGGAGAAAAAGTTGCTCAAATAGATCTGGTATATAAAAATGAACTTTAACCTTGAAATTTTATTTCTAACCATTATTATATAGCATTTTTTAGTTTTACTGGCTCCACCATTATTATTATTACTATCATCATTATTAATGTATCTTACCTAACCTGATATCCAAGTTGTTTATTTCAATCAGGCTGTGGACTCTTTTCTTCTTGAATTTACCTTTAAATCAAAGTCTATCGCTATCTTTAGCTTATCTCTCTATCCTTGGTCTATTATTTCTCTCTTTTCGTTGATTTTTATCATGTGTGAATAGAGTCAGTTTGGTGAATAACAAGTTTTATTGCTTTAATTTTTTTGATTTCGATTTTTTCATTTCCATCATTCTCAAAATCTCTTTCTGCTTGATAAATTTAAATAATGCGAAAAAATTGGTCGAAAAAAATCGGAACTTTGAATAGTTTCTCTACTGTTAGACTGTTCTAGCTGTTCTTGTTGATTTGATTGTCTTGTTGGCTTGTATCATACCATATTGATGATTGACTTGATTGGGACTATCTGTTTTTACGCCATTTTTTTCACTCGAAAAGTTTTGGTCCTTTCCTACCCGTTGATATTATTGTTGTTGTGGTCTAGTTCGGCTTGGATTATCTTCGAGGTTTTTATTCTCTCAAGTTGTTTCGTTTTTGGCATCATTCAAACGAAATTATTGTATTTTTCTTTTTCGTACCTCAATTGAATCAAACCAGTCAGATTGCTAACAACTAATAAGAGTTTAGAGCGAAACAGAGAAAAAAAGGGAAGATGGAATGAGAGACCAAAATGATTAAAAGTTTTTTCTGTTCACATAATTTCCTAACAAAATTGAAACTTTTGAGTATAAGTTTTTTCCTTATGAATCATTGGTTGCTAATACAAGACGGCACGAATTATTATTATTATTTTAGAGAGATAAAACGAGTGCAACTAGAGTATGTGGTATCAGAGTAAAAAATTTTATTTCTGGAACGTTTCAATCGAAAATATCCTACGACCGTTTTCCTGTCTAGAACTATTTGAATTTCATCTCTTCGATTGCTTGTCGAATTATGACAAAAATGGAGAAGTTTTTTTCATAAAAAAATAGATTTTGATTGCAATCTGAATAAATTTTATTCCGACAGGTTGATTGATTAATCGGCCACGAATAAATTCAACCCTTTAGCTTTTGTTTTCTTCCTTGCAAACCAGCATCTAATAGCTAGAAGCATTGATAAATTATTGGAATGATTTATTTCCACCGATTTGAGATTCCTATTCAATCGTCAATTATCAACGAGAAAAAAAAATTCTAGTTTAGATTTTTGATTTCGAATCAGTTAATCTTAAAAAACAAAAAGGCTATATTCCATATTTATGCTAATGTTGAATAGCTCTAGATATCTTGCAAATATAATCGATCAAAATCTGATCATTTAGATTTAGAATTTTGATTTTCCCTGATCAATGTTTGTTATGTGTTCATAATCTACAACAATCATTTATTTGTTATTTATATATTCTTTTGTTTCAGTATTTTTCTCTATTTCTGGAGATTAGTATCGGCACACACACGCACAGCCGATTATATAATACCTACTAAGTAATAAGAGAGAAGTTATGCAATGGAACGATATTTTTTCATTCGACTATTATTAGTTCTAAAACATCAATGCAACTTCGACAGCATCATCTGCATTCAAACACACACACACACACACACACACACACACAATCAAAATTAAAACCAAGCCGTCCGGCCATACCAAGAAAGATCCTCGTCTAACAACACAAATTTTGACAACAAATCTAATTATAACAAGTTTAGCAACATTATCTATTCTTGTCTTCGAATTCGAAACGATGTGTTTCATAAAAAAGAAATTAAACAACAGCAGATGATGAATTCGAAGAGAACAAAACTTCAAATTTGGCAATCCATTTCTCTCAAACAACAGCAAGCTAACAGTGTGTGTGTGTGTGTGTGTGTATGTGTGTGTATATATAAATGTCTGGTTTTCGTATGATGTTGGTTAAGGTAACCTTGACTTGTTCGATTGGTTTCGGAGAACCCTAGATCGAAGAAGAAAAAAAACATAAAATATATGGATTCTAATATAACGAAAAAGGATCGCCATTTAGTTTTCGATTCACTTTATCCCAATTTCTAAACAAAAATTTCAAATTAATCGATGCTTCGATTAAATTTTAACTCTTCGATTAATTTCTTGGAACAAGTTTTGATCCAATTATTCCTCTTGGCGTTACGATTCAGTATCGATTTGATTTCGATCTTCATTGATAAATGAGCAATATCTGCTAAAATGCTTATGTTCATTGGTTAGATATTCATCGTTCTACACAGTTATCATTTCGATCACTTATTTCGATCGATGATTATCAAATTATTTTGATTGCTATTAATAAGTCTGTCTGTTCGATTTGGAAATAAAAAGATGAAAAAGCTCTCCTTATGATAGATCTCTATCTCCAGATTTTTGTTCTGTTTAGTACGTTTGATTCTAAATCTGTAAATCAAAAATCCACTGAATTTGTTGTTCATTGATAATTGTGCAATAAATAAAAACTTAAATAAAAATCCAGCTGAAGAAAGAGAGAGAAAGAGAGAGAGTTTCCTCAATTGGATTTGGTTTTCAGGTGTGAAAAGAATCATAGTCTCCAAATCAAGCATCGAAACGATTATTTGATGCTAGCTCATAAATATCTTTTCAGATTGACATACAAACTCAAACATCAGATCACATGTCCCTCTCTTTCCATAATCGTAATGATAATGAATATTGTTTAAATAATAAAGTAAAAGCGTCAAATTTGTGAATCCATCCACTTAGGAGACTGTGATATTGGTAGAGGAGTGTAACGTGTAATGTCTGCATTATTTGAGGCTTGTATTATTTTTTATGTTGATGCACACAGTATTCACAATATTAACCATTCAATCGCTATTTGTTTTTTCTGGTTTCGACTACCACACCACATCACACACAAAAACAAAGCGAAAAAAAAGAAGGAAGAATTTCGATGGAAAAAGCCTTGACGCCGAAATCAGCATCATCACCACCACCACCATCATCACCATCAAGGCGAGATTATGAATCGGTTTCTTTCGTTGTTGTTGTTGCCTCATCTCCACTGTCACGGTTGGATTTAGCTTCGTGTTTGTCTTGAAGTCTGTGTGATGATGTGTTGAATAAGTTCTGCGAGGAGATGTTCTGAAACGACAATGATGCCGTCGAGCGAGCTAACGCTAATAGCTAAAAAGCTGGTTTGAAAGCAAAAGTGTATGCTTGTTGGATGCATAGATGAATGGATTGAATGGAAAACGTTTCCTATCATTTTCACAACAGTTCTTTATGCTTGATTATCATCGAATCTCACCATCCATCACAAATGATCATACGATTAGAATGGTTACTCTTGTTGTCTTCAGTAGAACTAGCAGATCTGGAGAGAGAGAAAGAAAGATTCTTTAGAGCTGTTGTTGCTGCTTGAGCTGTGTGTATGCATGTGTGATAGCTTCACGAGATATGATCGGTGAGAATTTTATTTTGGTTAAAAATCTCGAGCTAGTTTGGGTTATTTGGTGTGTGCGATGCTGATCCAACGAATTAAACATCATTCCTGGCGATTATTTTAAAAAAAGTGTTGAAGAAATTCTATTCAACACTGTTGGTATTGTGAAAAATTTGTCCTAATTTTTTCCAGTTTTGAGTCTTTTATTTGATTGGTTTGACTGGTTCCAAGCTACGATTTTATCATTTGTGGTTTATTTCTGAAATTTCAAGTCGAATGAAAATCAAGAATCAGATCGAAATTTGAAATTTTGAACTTTGAAGCGGATAAAAACAACAAAATTACACCTGAATTCTTTCGATGAATAATAAGATGTTTTGAGAATAGTGTCTGTGATTTCTCGCTCAAATTTATTTTTGCAATCGTTAGCTGTGTTAGAAATAATTGATACCGAAAATGATAAAACTATAGAAGAAAAGAAATTATACCAAAAAGCTTTCGACAATAAATCTTCATCCACCCACACCCACCTTTTCAATCCTCTCTATCTTTGGGATCAATTCCGGCCAAACGATTTTCGAATGAATGATCATCCGAACTGACACTAGGTTCAATCATCAAATCCATTGTTGGATGAATATCGATACGAAATTATTTGTAGGTTCATTCAATCAATTCAATTTCTTTTTCATTGCAAATTTTTATATTTTCGCGTTGACAAAACTTTTAAAATGCTTGTAGAGAGATGTGTGTGGATGGGAGAAAAAGGAAGGAAGTTGTTTTTTCATTGCTTTATTAATGAGGACAGATGGATCTTCATTTTTCACTCTTGTTATCGAATCTTCGAAGGTCACTGCCTCTACCTCTGCCTGTGCCAGATCATTCTAATTTTTTCTTTATGTTCGAATCGAATCTCATTATATCATAATATCTTCTATTTAAGATTGATATCTTCAAATCAGTGCAATTATTTTTATAATTTAAATTTTATTAGAAAAGCCACAGTGATTTCGTGACTTGAAGATTTTTTTCTCCTCATTCGTCAAGATGAGGAATATTTTGAAATTTTTCTTTTCAAATTTTTCTGGTGCATTCCTTGTGTGTTTCTTTGTGTGATTTTAAACTTATGAATAGGATAAAATTAGTTTAACAATTGTGGATTGTTGATAGATCGATCAGGAACAAACACACAGAGCCATTAATAATCGATTCTCGATTCGATCAATCCTTGTCATGTGTTTTTTCTCTCGTATTCTAACCCAACAGATTGACAGGATTTGTTATGGCTTTTTGTTTTATCTGGAAATCTGAAAAATTTGTGATCTCTGAGCGATAAATTGTGGATCGCTTGATAGGTTTATGAATTGGATGTGTTGAATTCTTTTTCGAATTTTATTTTTGACTGCAATAAGTTATTCCCTTTCTGTCTCTCTCTCTTTTATCTAATTGCATAATTAATCGTTTCTTTTTTCTCTTTTTATCACTCAAAAAGAAAATCGAACCACCGTTAATAATAGCACCGAAAATAACAGCAAATCAGATAGATTTGTTTCAAACGACGAAGCTGAAGAAGAAGAAGAGGAGGAAGAGATGGATGATGAACATCAATTCATTTTTGAAGATGTCGATTCGGATGATGATGATAGTGATTCGATGAGAGGTGATTTTGATAAAAATCATCACCATCATGGTAGTCATTATCAACAAACGAAACGTCGTTATCAAACAAATTTCATCGGATCTAATAGTAATAACAGCAAAGAGAATCCATCGAATGAAAATGGTAGTAAAGATCGTCATGGCAATCTTCATCGTGATTTTTCCACTTTGAATCCTTTGTTTAAGTCTGAGGATTCCGGCAACGAAGAACATGATGATGATGATGATGATGATATTGTTGGAGACCTTGATGAAGGCCATCTTGGTATGGACAACTTACGAATCATTGAAGATTATAAGTTCAGTTCGAATCCGATACCGATTCCGGATGAGAATGGCATGAGAATCGCTACTAATCGCACGAAACGTCATCGGAGAGCGCCACGAAAGAAGCGCAGCACCATGATCAGTGGTAGTCTTGGAGCAAGCAGTTTCTCCGACCTTTATTATCTCAGCGGTGAAATTCTTGGTGAAGGTGCCTATGCTTCTGTTCATGAATGTCAAAGCCGTGAGAATGATCACAAACGCTATGCTGTGAAAGTAATCGATAAAGGTCAACGTGGTCATTCACGGTCAAGAGTTTTTCGTGAAATCGAAATCTTCTTTCAGTGCCGCGGTCATCAGAATATTATACAATTCGTTGAATATTTTGAAGACAGTAATCGATTCTACCTGATTTTTGAGAAGATTGAAGGCGGTCAATTGTTGGCACATATTCAGAAAAGGATCGTTTTCACCGAGCATGAAGCAAGTCAAATCGTTCGTGATATTGCTAACGCACTTAAATTTCTTCATAGTCGTGGTATCGCACATCGCGATCTCAAACCTGAAAATATTCTTTGCTATTCCGAGAGCCAAGTTTGTCCGGTCAAAATATGTGATTTTGATCTCGGTTCTGGTATCATTCCTTCTGATAGTTCTCCAGTTTCAACACCAGAATTGTTGACTCCGGTTGGTTCAGCAGAATTCATGGCGCCAGAAGTTGTAGATGCGTTCATGGGAGAAGCTTCTCCATATGATAAACGGTTAGATTTTAGAAATTTTTTTCTTTTCATTCAACCGAGTTTTTTGAAATTGAATTAGTTGCGATTTGTGGTCTTTGGGTGTGATTACATACATTCTGCTTTGTGGTTATCCTCCGTTCTATGGTTGCTGTGGTTCCGATTGTGGATGGGAGCGAGGAGAATTTTGTCAATCTTGTCAAGATCAACTTTTTATCTGTATTCAAAAGGGTATCTACGATTTCCCTGAGCGTGAATGGGCTTACATCTCTGAAGACGCTAAGGATCTCATTCGGCACCTTCTGGTTAAAGATGCCAGCCAACGTTACACCGCTGAAATGGTCCTAAATCATCCTTGGGTTCGAAATGGTGGCCCCCGAACATTCTTGCAAACACCAAAAATCATTCGCCGCAACAATTCCGCTAAAGATTTGGCTGCGTTCGCTGAAAGTGCCAATGCTATGAAACGTTTATTCATACAAAAGCTTAATTCGAATTCGATTAGTCTTTTAGCAGATCTCGATGGAAGATCTAAATTGTTTTCACATATTGAAAAGTCTGATGAAGCTGATTCTGGAACAGATCATGACAGTGGCAGCAACGCTGTAGACTATGATGATGGATATGGACTTCGATTCGCGTTGCAAAACACCCCATCAACCGATTCAGAACCGATCAGTTATTCGCCGATTATTAATAATAATCCAAATGATCTCGTTAATGAACAACAAAATTATCAAAAGTTATCGCAGTTAGATGAGAAAAATATGGCTTGTTCCATCTTTAAAATTGGATCGAATACAAACGATGCTAATCAACAATATCAACAATTGGTGTTTCGTGATCGAAATTTTTCTTGTGGACAAGCATTCAAACAGAATTTGGTTAGAAGAGCCCTTCAAAACAATCAATTCAATTACACAAATGGTTTTGGTCGTCAACTACCACTGAGAATGACTCTTTCATTGGGCCGTTGATTGTAAATGAGCTTTGTAAAATGATTGTCGAAAATTAGGTTGCTATTGAAATAACGACAGGAAACCAGCCGTGAACTGAACCCACCTTGATTCTTTCGTGTGAATTCAAGACAAACTTGAAACTGACGATAGAAAACGAAGCTCCTTCTGATGAAACCAATCGCTAATAATCATTCAATTGAAGAAAAAAAATGCGAAAAAAAATTCCAGGAAAAAAACCGATTGTTTCTTTTTCTAAATCGAATCTTATCCATTAATTTTTTTACTCTTTTTTTAAAATTTCCAATTCTCTATATTTGTACCGAAGAATTACAACACAAGCATATTGATTTTTTGTAAGCGCAGATTTTTTTTTGCTATAATTTTTTCAAATCAGAACAATCGAACACACTGAACGCGATAATTTTTTGTTGGATCAAACACAAAAAAGTTCCAAAAAATGTCGAAAAGATAGATTTATTTTTCTATACAACAGCAAAAACTTCACTTCTCTGCTACACAAAACAAAATTAATCTAATTTTTCTATCCGATTTCCTTTCTTGATCGTTCTCCAATCCTATCCAATCCAATCAACATTTTTTTTTTCTTCTTTCTCTTGGATTCAAAAATTGAGATTTCATTGATTGATTGTTGGGACGAAATCCAAAATGCTGTTATATAATTATCCAATGCTAGACTAAAAGAGTTGATTTGTTGTTGTTGATCCAAACGATGATGATGAACAAAAAGTGATTATTATTATTATTATTATCATTGTGACTATTATCATTACGATTTTGAATTACCTACGGATGAATCCTCTGTTCATTTAATCTCTTTCTCTCTCTCTCTCTCTCTCTCTCTCACTCTCACTCTCACTCTCACTCTCATCACCGGCAACAATTCGCTCCTCTAGTCTCTCGCTCTTTTCGATTTTGTTATTATTATTTTTTTCTCCATTTGTTTGTTTGTTTTCTCCAAAACATCTCCCACACCCCCGAAAAATCATCTAAATTCCGTTTCCGATAAAAGTATTGCTATCTATTCTCTCTTGTTTTTTTTTCATACTTTTGGATCAAATATCTTTTGTAATTGAAATAGAAACTGTAATCGGTGAAAAAAAGGCTAAGGAATTTGTTCAACGATCGTAAAATGATTAAGGCGAAACCAAAATTTTTCTTTTCTCTCTGATTTTTTTTGGTTTTTATGTCCTATTGCTTCTCTTCTCTGTCTCTTTGTATCGAGCCATCGTTTGATGCAATAAAAAATCGAAATCTATCGGAAAAAAAAACATTGATTTTGTGATTTTTTGAAATGACACAAATTAATAAATGCGAAATGGTCTTAAGAAATTTGCATTGAATATAAGGTAGAATATAGAAAGATCAAACTCTCACTTGAAAATCTCTCTCACTAGAATTAGCGAGAAGAATCAAAAGAACAATAGTGATACTTTTTTGTTGGGAAAAATCTAGCCTAATTGATCTCAAAGTAGATTATTGCTTACAATAACTAACTTTGAACTTAGTTTTCTTCAAAATATTGACTGTCATCTTAAGATGACAGAATCTACCTAAGCTTTCGAGATAAGCTTCGATACAGCCTCCGTTCGATTTGCTCACACCAAGATTCACTTCAACAAGGATAGTTTCTATCAATCTATCAAAAGTTAAGCTTAGTTTACGATTTTGATATTTTTGTTTTGCCAGACTTTTTTTTTCTTTTTAAACAGACCAATGTTTAGCCCAGATCCACATCCTTTGATTGTGTTCAAAGATTTCGATCGATTCCGTCGTGGCAATTGTTATCGAAAATTGAGAATCAACGAATTCGATTTAGAATTTCATCGATTCAATGTTTATCTTCAGCACTTGATTTGTTCTCTGATTTGGAAGAAAACGATCTAAATTCTTTCTAATGAAATCGATTTTGTGTCTCTATGTCTCTAGTGATGATACTATTGATAAATTTTATTTTGATTAAGACTCTACCTCTCTCTCTCTTCGATCTAATATCGAAGGAATAACTAAGAAGACAGTATTGCTTTTGTCTCTTGCCATGATCTGTATGCAAGCAAAAAATTCAAATCAAAATTATTGATGATGCTTTGAAAAGCAATCGTTTTGTTATTTTCGGCCGCCATCGCCACCATTACGATTGCCATCAACATTATCATTATCATCATCATCATCATCTAAGCTGCTGTTTCTTCAAACTGCGGCTTGCGAAATACGTTCGCTTGTTCTTCGAGAGCTGTTTTGTTTGTTTGTTTCAGTTTCAGGATCGATAACCTCAAATGGCCCTGTACAGAATGTAACAGCGAGAGAGATGTAAAGAGTACAGAGAGAAAACTGTTTGAATATTTCTCTTGAGAGATCGAATCCTTGAGTTTTGAGAAAAGAACATCGCTCCGTTTGTTTAGTTTTGTTGTTTTGCTGGCATCGAGGGCAATAATTCTCATCGACACAGTTGCGTTAACTATTTTTTTGCTCTTAGAAAGAATTGAATGATGAGGAACGAAAAGGAAATACTCGATGTTGTTGTTGTTGTTGTCTTCATATTGTTAAGTATCCCATATAATAGCTAAGTTTAAAGAACTTTGATCAGAACATCGAAAATCGACCGACTATCGAATGTTTCGAGAAAAGACTCAATGATTGAAGGACGAGGAAACTAAAAAGGCGTTATAGAGATGGCCATTTATGATTTTAATTAAACAACTAGACTTCTCGTTGATGTACTTTTTAGATTTTGATCAAGCAACACATTTCAATTGCGATTATCCAGAAACATAAAATCACTCAAAAAAGGTTTGGTCTGAGAATTTTGATTTTGAATCAAACAAAATTTCTCGAGGAAAATCTTGAATCATTTCTGATCTGAATCATTATTATCATTTATTGAATTTTTAAGAGCTAGCGGGCAGTTTATCGAAATTTAAAAGAATGATCTTAAAAATGAGCAGTGTTTATGAAGCTACACCTATCTCATTGATCTCTCTGCTAATTAACCTTAGAATTAAGCTACGAATGAATTAATTTGATGAAGAACTTTTTTATTCGAAGAATTTCTTTCTCTGGCCTCTGAGCTGGTTAGGTGGATGTAGAAAATATTCAAAAAACATAACCAAAGCTAAATCTAGCGTTATTTGATTGAGTTTTTTTCTAATACAAAATTTTAATTTTAAAAACTGTTTATCGCAGTTTTGAATATCCGATTTCGACGAAAGAAATATGTCATCCTCGACAGCGAAAATTTTAGCATCTAATATAAAACCGAATGAGAAAGAGGAAACGAACGAAATTCGTAGTTACAAACTTGAAAAAGGTGAAGAACTTCGATTTGAAGTTGAAAATGAAACTGTCAATTGCAAATTGATCGAAGGACATGCTGAACTTTATGGTACTGAACTGCGTTTAGAACAACAATATTCATTTCAAAAAGGTGCTAAAGTAGCGATTTTCACATTTCATGGATGTGAATTGAAACTTAGCGGCAAATCTGATGTCGAATATGTAGCAAAAGAGACACCGATGACATTGTACATAAATCTCGCCAATGCTTTGGAAGGCTTGAGAGCAACAGCAACTAAAAATGATGACTATGGACCGAACGTTTTAATAGCGGGGCCGATGGATGTTGGGAAAAGCACTTTCAGCCGCATATTGTTAAATTACGCTGTCAGATTCGATCGAAAGCCGATATTCGTAGATTTAGATTTAGGGCAAGGTTCGGTATCAATCCCAGGTAACATCGGAGCTGTAGTGATCGAAAAACCTGCCGATGTTGTAGAATCTTTTCAAATAAATGCTCCGATTGTATTTCATTACGGTCATACTTCGCACTCTAAAAATCCAAAATTATACGATATCATAATGGGTGCTTTAGCAGAGACTGTTGAGAAGAAAAAGCAAAACGATTCTATAACTAAATATTCGGGAACAATAGTCAATACTTCCGGTTGGGTCCAAGGTTATGGTTATCAATCGATTCTGCAAGCGATCCAGCATTTCAAGATAAACATTATTTTAGTTCTTGACCAAGAAAGACTTTATAGTGAACTAGTACGTGATTTGAAATCTTCATCAAATGTTCGAGCTTTCCTCATACCGAAAAGTGGAGGCGTTGTCAGTCGTTCAAGAGAATTTAGGTAAATTCAATTGATTCCAATGATAAATATAATTAAAATTGAATTATTCCCTCTTGAAAACAGGGCAGAAATGCGAGATAATAGAATACGAAACTATTTTTATGGAACATCAGCAAAGCCATTGTATCCATTCTCGATCGATATTCCATTCAATCAATTCACAGCCTACAAAGTTGGATCTCCCAATCTACCAGATTCATGTTTGCCTATCGGTATGAAATCAAGTGATAATTCAACAAAATTGATGCCCATCACTCCGTCTTCTTCGATCGATCATCACATTTTTTCCATTTTAAGTTTGCAAGATAATCAAGAGCTTGATTCATTGATAACTACAAATATTTTGGGATTTGTAGCTGTATCAAACGTAAACATGGAACGTCAAATTGTGACATTATTGTCTCCTCAACCGAAACCATTGCCCAAGAATTCTGTATTTATTCTTTCCGAAGTTCAATTTGTTGATTTGGAATGATTTTAAAATGTTGAAAAGCTTTTTTAGATTTGTGATTTATTTTTCGAGTGGAAATAGCCACATTTTACTGCTGTATTTTTATTTGGCAAATTGACGCTTTTTCATTGTTGAAATTTTTCCATTTATTGCTAATTGACATTTCTATTTCTTGGTCATTCACTAAAAAAAACTTTGATCGACGGAGATTTATAAATAAATCATTATGTTTTCATTCAATTTTGATCGATTTCTTCCCGACGTTTTTCAATCAACCTATCGATGTTATTCTGTATCGATGTTGCCAGATGAAAGACAGAATTTGGAAAAAGGTGGGAAGATTATCATGCCACCGTCAGCTCTTCATACCTTGACCAGATTGAATACTGTCTATCCGATGCTCTTCAAGCTAACGAATAAAGAGAACAATCATTACACTCATGCTGGTGTGCTGGAATTCATTGCGGAAGAGGGCAAAGTTTATCTACCCTATTGGATGATGAGAAATTTATTGCTTGAAGAGGGATCATTTCTACACGTCCAAAGCGTTTCACTTCCAGTTGCGACGTTTTCGAAATTTCAACCACAAAGTGTTGATTTTCTCGACATACATAATCCAAAAGCGGTTCTAGAGAATGCACTGCGTAATTTCGCCTGCCTCACAACCGGAGATGTCATTGCGATTAATTACAATAATAAAATTTACGAAATGAGTGTTTTGGTCACCAAGCCAGGTGAAGCAGTCAGTATCATTGAATGTGATATGAATGTGGAATTCGAAGCACCAGTAGGCTATAAAGAACCAACAAGACAGACGACAAAGTTGGAGGAAAATCTCGACGAACAGATCAACGATGTTCCGATGATTGATGATATCAATCGGCTCAATAAATTACCGTTCAGTGGTAAAGGTAATCGATTGGATGGAAAACCACCGAAAGAGATCGCAAACAATACGATACCGAATTCAATCGATTTAGAAATGCCTGATTATAATTATCGTATAGGAACGATCAAATTTTGGCGCAATTCAAAATCTTCGAAAACGTCTGATAAAAAATCTCATACCGATAATCAGAGAGACGATGGTGAAGATAAATTTGAACCATTTCTAGGGAAAGGCCAAACTTTATCGCAAAAAAAAGTGAACTAAAATGAGACCATAATTGTTTGGAAAATAAATCTGATCTGATAATTTTTGTTTGTTTTTTTTTTTTTTGCAATTCTTCAAACCAGTGAAAAATTTGATATACATTAAAAATAAAAATAAAATTTTTTTTTGTATTTGTAGAAATTTGTTTTCTCTTATCCAATTTATTTAAATTATTTACATTGGGATGGTGATTTTTGATTCAAGTCGAGATCGTTTGCGATGTGATCGGCCAATTTAATCGTCCTCGGATGGCGTTATCTTTGAGTTTTTGCTTGAAAATATTCGCCATCATTCGACGCCGTTTAGCTTCTTCTTCACGATTTTCTTTCTCTACTTTAGAATCTGATAACTTTTTACAAAGTTTCTCGGTTTGTTTTCGCATCTGACGATGTGTGAATACTCGTCGTGTGACCGGCGACAATGGTCTTGTTGGTGGAAATCGTCTAGATTCTTCCGGAATATTCGATGTCTTTTTGCTAGTTTTTCTTATCGAATTCATCTCGTTCGCTTTGTCATGGAGATAAACTTGAACAATTTCTTGTTTCCGTTGATCAGCTGTCTCGATTCGAAAACGAACATTATCTTTGATTCGTAATACTCTGATCATTGATCTACTTTTAATCTTGCCACATTTTCTATTGAAATTTTCTTGTAAATTTATGAAATCTGGCTCGAATATTCTGTAATTTTGTTGATGATTGGTATTTTCGAAACTTAGATACCAGGCAATGAATTTAGGCCTTAAATCGTCGATTGTCTCATCTTTTTTCCTTGACTCAATGTTCTCAGAGTGAATTTTTACGCTATCATCAGGTATTTCATTGAAAGTCAGATCCGATTTTGAGTATTTTGAATCCATTTCATAGTTTTTCAACAGATCATCTATATATCTAATCATTTTAATCGAAGTTTTCAACAACGAATGTTTATCAGTGGCACCATTTCGTCTTTGATTGAACTTTTGATTTTTCAAAATTGGCAATTTTGAATGATTGACATTGCTGGAAATGAATTCGAGATGATTTTGGTGACGAAATTTTGATCCAATCTTGTTAACAACATCGTTACCATGGCCACAACAATCATGTTGATGACGACGATTACTTACTGCAGAATAATTATCGCAAACAAAATTGACCTTTTTTCTTCTAAAATTATACAAATATTTTTCCATACGAATCAGCTCTTCATTGAGCTTTCGCAAATGCTCCGTTTGATCTTTCAGGAGATTACGATTCATTGATAGAATCGCATTTGATAAATTTCTTCTAGACATTATTTCATTTCTAGATTCTTTTCTATTCAAAGTTCTAGGCTTCTTATCTCTAGTCTGTTTGAATGCTATAGAATGATACTCGGTTAGATCTTCGAATTCATTGTTATTGATGATATAATCATAGATGGTGTGAAACAAAACGTTCTCATCAATGTCTGACGATATCGGGTTCTCATTGAAATCCAAACTCTTAGTGTCGATTTTCGAGCATCTTGGCAGTGATTTTTGATCGATTTCTATCAATTTCTCAGCAGAAGTCTCGTCGAAGTCATCGGTCTTCTTATGTCGAGAATCGATCAAAATCGTTTTACCGAGTAGATTTTGAACTTTGTCGGCAAGAAAATCGATCGATGTTGTATTATCTTCGATAGAGTTCGAAAGCATTTGCAAATGGAACGATCACCTAGAAAGAATAGCATTGATCATCTAGGGTTTGAAAATTTTAATAAAGTTAAAAAACATTTTTGAAAATTTTTGACAAAAAAAATTTGTTCACTTTTGACAAAACCGATTGTGTAGAAAACCGCTAACCTCACTTTATAAGCAATAACTTTTGCAACAAAAACAGCAACATTAGAATTAGGGCCGGGTCATATCGCTAAGCAAATTCAATTCACAGGAAACCATTTGGATTCGCTGGGTTCTAGAATCGTTAACCTGAACCAATTAAATTGCTGAAAAAGATTGCAACGTTTTTTTTTCCGAATCGCACACATCGGTGATCTCATTGCAACGAATTGAAACACTATGAATCTTCATAGAGAACGAATCAAAATTCTTGCCCTTTTTCCCATTGTCAATCTTTTTTTTTTTTTTTTTGGTTCTTCTCTTACAGCAATTAGATCCGATAATTGCATTATTTGTTTTCGAGAATTTTCTCTCTCTCTCTCTCTCTCTTTAATTTATACCTTTCTTCTTCATCGATAATTTAATCTCCCTAAACAAGAATTGTTTTTGGAATTGTTGGAAGAGTGAGTAACGCTGTTCCAATATTAAATATTCGTTTTGCGATTCTGTTTTTGGTGAATTTTCTTCGATCGAATCTCATTGAACAAATTTCTATAGGTTTTTAGGTTCATATTACTAATATATTTCTCATCCATTATTAATTCGATTGTTTACAACGGCTTGAATCTATTTTTTTTCTCTGTCTCTCTCTCTCTCTCTCTTATTCGATCGATTCTGAATTCAATCAAACATTTCGAAATTCTGTTCCACATAATTTCTTAATTAGAGATTTGGTTTACTTTTGTCTCTGTTCGACTGTCGAAAGAGAACAAATAATCATCGCTGATTGGTTCTTAGTTTCATCTTGATCTTAGCGCATCGAGTTTGCTCGATCGAATTCAAATCGATTTCATAAATGTAAAATTCAACATTGGATTCGATTTCTGATGATTTTGATTGCTAACTTCTCCCTCGATTGTTAGAGCAATAAATTTTTCGACAATATCGATTCGATTGCTTTGGATATATTAGGGTTTCATCATGGAAGATCTAACAAAACCCATAGAAAATTTAAGTAAAAAACCAGCAAAAAGTATTCTTAAAAGTCCATCCTCATCTGATAGTCATGATGCCCAATTCCAACGACAAAGGTAATACTAATCAAATCAGATAGAATAAGTGTTTCAATTAAATTTGTTCTAAAACAGTTCTCAAGATAAAGACATCAAATGGGATGAGAATAACATTTTACAAACACTTCATCCACCAGACAAAGATTATGGCCATATGAAAATTGAAGAACCGAAAACACCGTATTCATATTTCAATGAGAACTGTGATGGTGAATGTAACTCTGATAATGAGATGCCAACAGAAATCGATCCTGATGATCTTGCCAAATTGATTTCCAATAAAACCAAAAAGAAAATCAACGAAACCAAATCAAAATTCTCTTTTGATGAGATGGATTATGAAGAAGAGAATCGTTCCGATGATGATGAACGATACGAGAACGAAACTGAAGATGATCGATTACGTCGCAAAGAATTCGAACAGAAACGAAGAAAACATTATAATGAATATCAAATGGTAAAATTAGCAAGGAAATTGATGAAAGAAGAGATGGCAGAAGAAGAAGATGAAGATTAATTGATCGAACATTTAAGCATACACCTCGATTATTAGTATCATAATTAATTTTGATACGATTGTTTCAAGTGAAGAATTGTTTCCTATAAAAGTCATATCATCGTATCCAATCAAAATTCAATCCTCAGATGAGGATGAAGAACATGAAGATCTTGGTTATAAATTTAGATAGCAATAAAATAGTCCTTATCTCTGCTGATTTGTATGATATCAAGTGTTTCTTAACTGTATTGATCGTTTTCATTGTATTCGTTTTCTCGTCGAGAAATAAAACGACGATCGCCAGAATGAACACACAAAACTCATAAGTGTTAGTTTTTTTAATCAAAGTTTATAGAGAATCAATTTTTCGATTTTAATCCAATAATTACTCACCAGTGGTCCGAGATTAAATTGGATCAATTCTGTATCAAATGAATTTTGATATTTATCTAATTTCTATTAGATTTTGGATAGAGAATAATTTTGCTCTAAACAAAAACGAATTTAATTTAATTTAATTTTCAAAAATCAATGCCAGACAATCGTTGAAAATTTTTTCGTTATAATTTTGTAATAAAATTTTCGATTTGATATCAGCGTCCAGAAAGTTACGGCAAATCTCTGATCTAGGGAAAAAAACGTAATCCAAAATTATTGATCGAATATTAAGACGAACTGCTACTGGTTTTCATTCGTAACATTACGATCCTGAGACACACAAATTATATTACTAGATTAGAATTGATAATTTCTCAGAATTAAATTCTTTGAAAAAAATTAAAAACCATAAAATTCTGTCTGATCTAAACTCAATTTCATAAAATCTAACTCAAACCAAACCGAATAGATTGAGAGCTGAATTGAATTAAATTGACCTGGGAATTTATGCAAGGAAGTTATTTGAAGATCAAATATAGTGTCTTTAGAGATCGCCATGAAAATGCGAATGAAAACCTTCAATCATCTAAAAATAAATTTGATGTTTTTAGAAATTTTGAATTCTAACAATTCTTCGATTATCAGATGACCATCGTAGAGTAAAACTATTAGATGATTCGGTACAATCATACTGCCATCGCTTCCTTGAATTTGAAGTTTGAAATCATTGTCTCGCACGATTCCATTGATGGAATTTATCAAATGATTCGTGATTAACTTTGTTGCCAATAGTTTCGATTGCTTGAATGTGAAAGAGGAAAAAAAATCAGCATCAATTGATTATATTCCGGGAGCTAAAAAACTACCTCGATATTCAGCTTGATCTCTTTGATGAGACGATAAACTTGATCATCGATTCTGGAAGAATCTTTCGAGTAGCAATAGACTAGAATAATACAATTTTGTTGACCATCTTCATTCTGATTAGAGAACTTCAAATCATTCAGCGAGGCGATTCCATATGTTCTCGGAATGAGACTATGAAGAGGATCAAAAGTTAAACCTTCGATGAAAGTTTTCGGCAACGAATCAAAACATTGATCAATCTTTGTAGACTTTTCAAAACGGTGCAGGAAGAAATCAAAATTATTTCTGTAATAGGATTTTCAACAAGTCATAAATTACCGTATCAATAGACCAATTCTTTTCTTGGTCGCCTATGGAGAAATCATAAACGTTGAACCATTTGTTGTTGAAAATTTTTAGATTAGCTTTGAAAAAAAGCTCTGGAAAATTTGTAAATTAAAGTTTAAACATTTTGATTGTTTAATAAGCGAATCACAAACCCTTCAAACCGTTGTAGTTTGCAACAAAACAAGAGAAAAGCATTGCGGTACAAGATTCAATCGCTGGTTGTGTAGCACAGGAAAGATAAAGTTTCAAGCGTTTACAATCACGGCAACGAAATTGTTGCGATGCTGAACTCAATTTACAATCTTGACAATTTCGAAGAACAACACTGCATAAAGAAACGATTCACTCTAATTAGATTGAATTATGTCCAAACAACAATTTTTCTCACCTTCCCATCACTGGTCCGATGAAAAAGACACAATCACGACAATCGTCGATTGTAACGGTGTTACTGTAATCAAAAAGACAGATTATAGAATCAAAACAATTCTGTATGATGAATTGTTCGCCATTGATCTCTCCTGGAGAACGTAACAACAATGATTTAGATTGATTTTCGATTATAAATTTTGATGCTTGACTTCTATCACGATTTGACCTAGATAAACATAGATTCAACAATAGAATTCAGATTCATAATAATCAAGGGAATCTAGATAGATCGATTTACCAGCTATAAGTTTTTTGCGGTTCCGTTTCTGTCAATCTTTTACGACGATTATCTGAAAAAATTTTCGGCATCAAACATCCCATATTCTCTTCACTTTGATTCGAATTATTTTAATGATGAATTTTTCCTTAATTTTATTTTTCTTGATCCACAATCAATCACCTAAAATCACCATCATCATCATCATCTCCATTTCCATAGTTTCCTAGGTAACCCGACATGATTCGGGCGAATTGGATTGAATCAAGTTTTCTATGAAAAAAGGTGAGGGAAAACAAAATGCTAAGATTATTTGACTGATAGAATTGAGGAAGAGGAAACATGATTGCTTGGAATCGCATATCTAAGAAGTGTTGCAGAAATTTTGAAAATTTTCGGTATTAAATATCGATCCTGAACGCAATACAAAATACAATTCAACATTCCAATAATATTCCTATGGTTTTTGTCGTATCAAGTCGTCCAAGAACGTTGTCTGTGTTTGTGAAAGAAAACAATAACAAACTAAAGAACAAAAGAGTAACAGCTGTTTGGAATGAGTTAGTGTGATTGTTGAATTTTTTCATTAAATTAAGTTTAAAATCAAGATGTGATTCTTGAAGCATATTGATAAGAAAACAAAACAGAACAATGACTGATCAGAAACATTCAAACTATCCGAAAAAATTTAACTGTAATGGGAAAATGCACGATCTTAAAGATTCGGTTTGAATTTTAGTTTGATAATTTATAGCCATTATTGTTAATCTGTCAAATTTCATTTTCAGACTGTGCAAAAGTTTTTAGAGAATTTGAATCAATTTAGACAAGATTCAAGATTTTGTGATTTCGAATTGCGAATAATTTCGAAAACGTTCCTTGTTCACAAACTGATTCTTGCGACAGCGAGCCCATATTTCGAAGCAATGTTTCAAAATTCTGATTGTTTCATAGAAAACGCTAACAATTACATTGAAATCAAGAATGTAAATAGTCCTGAAGCGTTCGAAACCGTATTAAATTATATGTACACTGGAGAAATCGAGATTGATTCGAAAAATTTTCAAGAAATCGTACAGCTTTCCTGTCTTTTTCAATTGAGTGAATTAATTAAATATTGCAAAGAGTTTTTGATACAAAATTTAAGTACTAGTAATTGCATTGGATATCTATGTCTTTCGGATTTCTATGCGCTGAATCCGGTTCCGTTCGTTGCCAAACGTTTTATTGAGAACAACTTTGCTGAGATCATTAGAGAGGAAGAATTTCTTGAGCTTCCAGCAAATCTTTTCAAATCATTTTTGAGAAGTGAGAACCTCAGTATTAATTCGGAATATCAAGTTTTAGCCAGCACCATACGATGGATACAGCATAAACCACAAGAAAGATTAGAATTTTTAAAAGAATTCATTGATATTATACGTATGCCAACCATTCCGAAAAGTTCCATTGAAAATTTAATGAAAAAATGCAACGACACGAAAATATATGACATTCTTAAAAATCATATCAAACAACAAATTTTGGCTTCAGATCCTACTATTGACCATCAAGCTCATAATAATAGCTATGATTCGATACGATGCAAACCTCGAATGGCTTCAAGACGAACAATCTACTTGTTTGGTGGACAGAGCTTAATTGATTCTAGTCGTAATCGTTCTGAAACATTGAGTTTAGTAGAGAAATTCAGCAGTCATATAGGCAAATGGGAAATCGCATCTCCGTTGATGTATCAACGATCAAATCATTGTGCTGTTCTTTTAAACGACAAAATTTACATCATTGGCGGAATCTGTGATTCTTTAGTGCTAGAATCGATGGAAATCTATGATCCATCTTGTGATCAAATTTCTCTGGCTTCAAATCTAAAAACTCCTCGATCGGAATTCGGTGCTTGTGCTCATGAAACTTTTATCTATGCTTTCGGAGGTCGAGGTGACGGAGCCATTACCATTGAGCAATATGATCCGAACATGAATACTTGGCAAATTTTCGACAAAATGCCCTTCAGCAGACACGCTATGCAAGTAATCGAACATGATGGTTTAATTTTTCTGATTGGAGGTGCAAATAAAGACAACAGTCCGCAAGCATCAGTTTTCCTTTACGACCCTCAGAGAAAAACTTTCTCAAGATTAGCATCGCTTAATAATCCAAGGAAGTCATTTGCTGCTACTGTGATGCATAGTTTTATTTATGTTTTCGGTGGCATAGGAGCTTCTGATCAGACCTTAAGATCAGTTGAACAGTACAATATCAAAGCGGTAAATTCTTTTTTTTTTGATTGTCCTAATCTGATAAATTCTTTGCGATTTCATAGGACAAATGGTCAATTGTGAGCGAAATGCCTGTAGCTCAATCAAATATGTGTGCCGCAAGCATCCATGATTTGATCTATGTCTATGGTGGTTTACTCAACAATCGCCAACACAATCGACTAGGCAAAATTGTCCATGTTTATGATCCCTCTTTAGATCAATGGTTAACGACCAAACCTATGACCAAAGGACGTAAAGATGCTGCCGTAATCATAATCTAATTTTTAGAGAGGATAGAAATGATTTTTTTCTCTGAAGACAATTTTTCTAATCTTTTCTCACGATTGAAGTTGTTAATATAATCTTTACTAATTTAAAACATTTCAGTTCAAGGACGGAGAAAAACAATATATTCTTGTAAATTAAAGTATTTGTAGAATAATCTCGAAACATTCATTCATTATTTCACACATTTAATAATTTTGAGAATATAAAAAATTTATCTGAAATGATATTGAATTTAACTTTGGTCCAAATTTATTTTTTAAACATCGAATTTATTTCTCCATCAATCACAGAAAACAGCTGATTAAATGTTTTTGAAACAAGAGTGAACGTTGTGGAGAGAAGAATATAGAGATAGAGATGTAGAGAGTGTACTTCAGATCATATCGAATTGATTCAATCAGCGTCCAGTATTGCTGAATAAATTTATATCGATGCCATTTTGAAAACGTTTAATAGTATGGACAACAAATTTAGAGCATCTTCATAATTTAATCTAATGAAAATTATCATTTCACGTTCAAATCTATTCACATCTTTCGATCATCGTGAAATTGAAAATATTTTTGGAACAAAACGAATGACCAAACAAAATTTCGAACAGTAGTGATAATGATAGACTCTTTTCGAACGAAGAATTGTCCCTAAAAATATCTTCGGCAATAAATCGCATCATAATGAAACCGATCTCTGAGGAAACCAAACAAGACAAAGCATTTGTGTAAGTTGAAGCATTTCAAATTATCATGTTGAATTCATTTTTTCTATTCTAAGTGACATTATTTTGGAACAACTATCACCTAATTCCACTGCTCGTTCCATCGTCGAGCCACCAAGAATCGAAGGATCGACCATCGATGATTGGCTCTATTTTTTCATTCAGAATGCATTCATCTTTTTTGTTTGGATACTTTCGATGATTTGGATATGCTATGTGATATTCTACAATTCTAGACTGATTGGTTTAGTAATCACCAAGATTGTTAATTATCTCTTCATTAAAAATGGCTATTTCAAGATCGGCTCTTTCTCTTTTGCTTCTATATCTGGCAAAATTATGTTCCGTGATTTAGTCTACATCAATGAAGATTTTTCTATTCGAATACAGGATGGATGGTATGTGATGTGCTATTAATCATTTAAGATAATTCAATCTAATGATTGTTGAAAATTAGGGTCGTTTTTTGCTATTGGATTCCTTATTTACCTAATGCTAAAATTGAAGAGATATCAAATTCTGATGTACGACTGTTAATCTTCTTGAATGGAGTCAAAATCCATCTCTATAATCAAACAAAAAAATATTCTGAATTGGAAAAACTATTCAATATAGCCAATATTTTCGATGAAGATGTTTCCAATGAATCTCTCAATACAGCACCGAAACAGAATGAAGAAACAAGAGATAAGATTCTAAAAAGTGTCAACAAAACCATCACTATTCAAGAGCTAAAAAAATCCATCTGGCGAGATTTGATTCCGATGATCAAGATTGAAATCTCCTCAGGAAAATTGATTTTCGGTAATCATCTCACACCTAGCAGCTTATCGATTTCGTTTGAAGATTCACAATTTCATTATAAAAGTCAACCGGCAGCTTCGAAACATGATCTCCTCACTCATATTCTCAAAGGTAAAGCTGAAAACCTTCAAGTTATGTTGATACCAAATGTTAAATTGGATGGATCAAAAACAATCGATGAACCACCTCGCATCATGGGAGATGGTTTTAATGTTTTTCGAACAAACAAAATAGAGATCTACTATTATCAAGACGTGCCGGGATTCGTGACAGAAGATGCAGTGAAAGAATGTGATAATAGTCAACCAGCTTGGGGTATGGTGGTTAAATGTGGAAAAGGGACTGATTTTAGCTATGGTCCATGGGCCGATAGGCAGCGAGCCTGCTTGTATAGTTTTTTCTTTCCACAAAATTTTCAGCTATTACCTGTCGATGAAAAACCTGAAATTGGTGAACGCCGTCGATTTCAATCGTTTGATATTCGTTTAAGCACAGTTAATGAGGCTAAAATCGATATTCTTTTCTCGAAAGGTAAAGAAACTCAAGCATTACATATCAATGCGATGCCTGGATCCTATCTTGAGGCAACGATCCCATGGGTTTGCAATGAGAATGGTTTTCAAACACATATTCTAGGCCAGATATTGCATTTAGAAGCGACTACTAGTCTACAATTCAGGCCGTTGATCGTGAGCGAAACCTTAGAAATCGATGTTCGAATATTTTTTCCCAGATTATGGAACGCTCATCAAGAATGGCATTGCAAAATAACTGCATGCAAAGCTACAATCAATTTAATATTTGCACATAAAGTTTTTATACAAGATTTAATCGATGATTGGTCCGATAAAGAACGGCCCGATATATACAAATTTGTTCCGTACACTTGGAAAATTTCCATTGTAATTAGAGATTTCGAGCTTCTAGTGCTAGCAAATCAACACAATTGGATTGATTGTTCTACGTCGTTGAGCGATGAAAATTGTAAGCTTGCGATTTGTGGCGAAAATTTTGATATGGCATTCGATCTTCCGTTTATTGAGTTTCGTCCACCAAAGATGATAATCAAAATATGGATCCAGGGAGAATGTTTGGAGGGTGCTTTCTACATTCCCGAAAGCAGTATGAATCGGGACATAATCGAATTGATGCAGAAACATTCAATAGTTTTTGATTTGAATCAAAACCACACCGATTACTTCAGTCTTTTTGGTTCTAAACGTAAATGGAAAAATGTTGTCTCCTCAGAAAACCATTGGTATTATTGTATGAACGCTCCAATCCTTGCTCTTAGTATTACCTATGATTTTTGGTTGATGCCTGTCATCCACAATCAAACAGGCAATCAAACATCTCCTTCGAAAATATTTCGTTTCGATTCCGATGAAACATCCGAACCGAAAAATTCAAAAAGATTAAATCACAATGATTTCGATGTCACAACAATGGCTCCAGATGAGATGACGATTGAATTAGAGGTTGGCCCATTATGTTTGGCTGTTTTCGGTGCTTTCTTTCGCCTACTGTGGAACATCAAAGAGAATTATCTCGGAGAATCGCAAGAATTTTTCGATATGGTTATGCTTTTTTCCGATGAAAAGTTTTTCATGAAAAAACGAAGTGAAACATTGAATTCAGAGAAAAAAGAGAGGATTGCTTTGGAGCAAGAGACTGTTAAAAATTTTGATTTAAGAACATTCCGTCCATTTAACGTCATTGTTTCGGTGACTATGCATGAAATTCTAGGTCACTTATTACAATGTTGTTCGACCGAATCTAAACATTATTGCCCAATCGTTTTTATTGAAAAATTGTGTTTTGAATTGCGAAAAACTTATCTAGACACCAAATTGCAACTGGTCTTGTCACCATCGATATTGCAGATTGAAGATGGTTCGAAAAAAAATGATCTAACAAGAGAAGGATTTCTTTCTCTGAAATCATTACAATTTCGTGGTGATTCAATGTTTTCGGGTCATGATAGACCATTACAATCGGAAACTTTAGAATACGCTTGGCTTGTTGAGCTGGAAATTGGTGAAATCGATGGTAGGATCACTTTAGATCAATTGGTACAGATTATGAATCCGATGCAGAATTTCTATTTTCAAGCACTTCAATTCGATCTAGAACTTCAACATCCGAATGCTTTCTATAAATGTCTCCACGATCTACCATACAACGAGTGTATTCAATCTGATTTCAGTAGTAAAAAATACTGTCCATCACCTGAAGATCTTAAATATCGATTAGTCCGAATCAATTCCGAAACAATCGATTTGTTCTTGGTTGAAAATAATTTCGTTGTGGAAATTTTGGTCCCAAAAATTGAACATACGACATGCAAATTGCATGTAGAGAATCAATTCGATGGTTTCACAACGCTTATCAAAGATTTCGTTTTGAGACAGTTTGTTTCGATCGCAATTAATCCAACAAATGACTCACTGAAAAATTCTGAATGGGCCGAGGTCACTTTTATATCAACTGGACCGATTTTTCTTGATGGTGCACTTTCTACAACGAATTTGAATCGTTTTTCAATCTCAACTGTAAATTACTTTCTATTCTAAAAACTTATCAGACTAATTTTTCTGTTTGCTTTTGAATTCAAGATTGATTTTCTACGTGCCCATGATTGGAAAACAAAACGTCTCTGGTTTCTTTGGAACAAAAATCAAAAATGTGGTTGTATTGGCAACTGTCAATTCTTCGGCTGTAATCTTGATGGACAGAAATATTTCAAGCAACAAAATCAATCCAGAACATCAAAAATCAGCAAAAAAATGTGCTACGGAAGTGAACTACATCGTCATCAAGATTTTTCCTATTTAAATTATGGGGAAAGTTTATTAAATGTTGGACACTATCTCCTCGATTCAGATTCAACCAATAATTCGAGCCGATCATCATTTTTAAGCCGTTCCAAATCTCAAATCTACAAAGAGTAAGTATTTCTTCTCTCATTTCTCGAAGATAAGTTTTGATTGAATTTTACCGATTATAGTCAATCTAGTCCTTTCCATCAGAATGATTTCGAAACCAATAAATTTTTATTGTCGGATCAAATCGACTTTCCTAAATCTGTTACCTCATCGGAACAGTTTTTCTCTGCCGAAGATCTTCATTTATCAAGCTGGAATTCTTCAGGCATTGAGAAAAAACTCATCACTGCGAATTCGTGGCGATCACCATCAGAAACTCTTTCTCCGACCCAATACATTACTGCGAATGAGGAATTCTCTTCTTTCGATCTTAGTAATAAAACCTCCACAAAGCATTCTAGTTTATCATCCGATTCCCCTACATTAGTCTCGAATAAAAGCAACGTAAATAATCTAGGCTCTCCGAACTCGATCCAAAACGATCAAAGTACGTATGATGATCAAAACTCATTCCGATCGGCTCAAAGTGATCATCAAGATTTCGATCTTGTAGATTTACGCAATCAAATCGAGAAGCCCATACTTGAATCGCCTCTTTTGATGTCGGCATATTCAAACTATTTGACCATTTATCAGCCAAAGAATCTAGATCTACCATCACCATTCAGAATGATTCGCAATTCAAACCTCAATGATTACTTCAAAACAAAACCATCGCATTGTATGTGCTTTGAGAAACTAATGCAAGAGTATCACACCCATTGGAAATTGAAATTTTATTTGAAAAAAGAAGGTTTCTCCGAAGCGAAAATCACTCACAAATCTGAAACAAATCGTTCAGATTTATCCAATTTCAAACCTGGTTGCGTTGCGAATCGTATGGATTTATCAAAACTTAATGATTGTGGCTATTTCAAAGATAAAAACGTCGTATTTCATGAACGAAAGAATTTCATTCCATCTATAACGGAAACACCGGCCAGGTCTAGAGCTGCTACGACTATTGCTAAAGATGATGATAAAGATTTGAAAACACGTTTAGAAAATTTTCCAAATTATTTCTCGGCTAATTTCAACTATGAAAATGATGATGAAGAATTCACAGAGAATATTTTCATCGATATTAAATTACAAACAATACAATTCAAAATGACCGCATTGACTGTTGATAATGTTTCATTGATGCTATCATCTCTTCAAAAAACTTTATCTCAATTACACCCGATGATTCTTCTCGATTATTTCGGTTTCTCAACAATCCAATCGATTGGGGAGAAAAATTTTGCTAAAAGAAAAAAAGATCTCTTTATGAGCCAATCGCATTTAAAAGCGCTTAGATTGTTGCGACATCGTCAAAATCCTAAATATTTAAATCGTTCCATAAGTTTTGTCGATCGAAGCTCTAAATCGAACTATGAATCTAGTCTGTCCCCATTGAGATTGTTAGCTAAAGATTTGAAAATTGAAAGAAAAATGATTCTTGATCTCGATGTTGGAATTGATCGTTTAAATATTAGCTCGTTACAATCATCTGTTGTTGAGGAAATTATCTCTTTCTCCTCATTGGACAAGGTCAAAGATTTGACTTGCATACTTGTGCTGAATGTTTCCCTTAATAAATTAAAATTTAATTTCAATCTTCATTCAAGAGAGAAACGAAATCTTCGAATTGTTTTTGATCAAAGTTCTGTAAACAATCTATCTTTCGCTGAGAGAGCATTGATGACCAGATTTTTCACTCGGAAACAGAAAAAAGCCATAGCCGATGTCGAGATTAATGCACAAGAAACAATTGAAGCATTCGCTAAAGAGACAGAATATGGAATTTTGATGGAAAACATTCAAATACAATTGTCGAGACTAATTAATTCATCTGAAATCGTCAAAGTTGCAACGTTATCGGTGATTCCTTGTTCCAAAACAAAAGTAGATTTTATTTATACCAAATCTGATCTCTTGAGAACAAAAGATGTGGAACAAAGGGATTCGAAAAACTTTGAGTTATTCGATTCTGTGATCATATTCGAATGTGGTTTTGAAACCATCTCAATGAATTATACCAAAACGAATCTTTTCAATTCAATCATAATACCATTGTCTCAAGAATCATCGGCATTATTCAACTCTAATATTGCGGACTCGTTCAATTTATTTTCATCAATGACTCCAATTTCTAAATCTGAGATAAAAGGTGAAATAATGAATATTTGGTTAATTTTCGCTTCCTCTCCCCAACGATCATCGTTCTCGACCAAAACAAATTTCGATCGTTACGATTGGCATCTTATCAGCTCATTGGTACCAATGACAATCGCATGGATCAGTGTCATCGATCGATTATTTTTTTCGGTGAAGCAATTCCAAATGCATTGTTTGAAAAAGATCCGATCCACAATGGTCTGTTTGATGACCAATCTGTTGTATGATTATCTCAATCAAAAAAATTTCCATCTGATTGAGCCATTGAAAAGTAATAGTAAGCAAATGATTCGGATTATCTCTTCGCTATCCAAAACAATTCATGATGACCCATCATTCAATTTGATCAATTTGATAAGAAATTATTATAAAAATTCTTTCAAAACTAACACAGAATTCGATTTGTATTTTCAAACAATCGTTCCGGATATTGATGAACTAGAAAAGATTCTAATAATGCTATTATTTCATTGGAAAGATGTGTTACCGATTCAAATATCGAATCTTAATCGTCATGTTCAGATCTCTCTCACTGGAGCTAACAAAATAACCGCAACTGCAACACTTGCTTCAACAAAGAATCAAATATTTTCTTTGTTCGAAGAGAAATTGAATTCATTAATTAATAATCCTCATCACCACCATCATCCTCATCAGCAACAACGTTCGCATGATTCGTCAAAAATGGCGAATCTATCATCGACACCAGATCTGCATCGATTTCACAATAGAAGTTTTGGTCTCGGTTCTTATACTGAGAATGATTCTATCCAAGCACATTTGATTGATCTTGATAGTGAAACAGCGAAATTGATTGATAATCCTGATACCATTCCTCAACAATCAAGTCAATTATTAGCAAATCGTAGAATAGATTTAGTTCCAAAAGATGAATGGAATTTGCAAACTGAGATATCGAGTAATTTTGCTCGTTCACAAACGTACTTTCCGGAAGTAGAATTTCAAAAACTTTCGCACACTAATCATTTGCAAGCAACAAAAAGAACAAATCGAGTTCATTTTATGAACGTTTTCTCGTTTCGACTTTATTATGAACGATTTCTATCATCGCCGATCATACGGAACATTTCCGCTTTGTGCAATAATGGTTGGTGCGGTTTTTGCACATCTCGTAAGATGCTATTTAAATGGAGACATTGGAAAAAATCCTCATCAAGTCTCAACGAAAATAATGATCCTCAAGGAATAAGTGATTTACAATCACATTCAATAGCAATACCGTTGCAAGCGATGAACAGTGCACAACAACCAATATCGAATTCTGATTTAATTTCTAATGAAGACGATGATGTTCTAGATGGCTCAAACAATGATAGTTTACAAAGCGATTTTGTTGGTAAAAAAGATCTCTATTGGTGGATGGTCAAACAACAAGATTTTGCGAAACATGATGCTACAACAATATCTGAACTGAAACGACAATCAAATCTTAAACAAACTGAATCCATTATTGATCTCGAAGAAAAAATTGATGAAGAGCAATCTCCTCTGCAAACTGATAGTCATGTCGCGAAAGAGATTGAAATGAATGAAGAGGTTTCAGAAAAGAATCCTAGTGAACGTCATCATGATTGGTTCATCGGAGTTCTTGAATATTTCGACAATCTTTCCAAGGCTTTGAGATTGGAACCAGATTGTTACAACCTAAAAAAACAAATTGGCTCTGATTTATTAATTAATTCATCAATCAATCAACTTCGAATCGAGGTTGTTGAATCTGAACAAGAGATCTTCAAAAATGTCTTCGATCAAAAGGCTCGTGAATTTTTTCTCCAAAGCAGAGAAGATCGTTCTGATCAGCATAAATTCTTACCTAATATCCCTACATTTATTTTGGATAAATTATCGATGAATAGTTTATTACTTCGTAAAAATCCATCCGAAATCAATGAGATGGTTGGGAATAATTTCAAAAAGTAAAGCTTCAACTTTTGATTTTTCAGCTTCTAATATTTATTCTTTTTTTTATCGTTTTAGCATCCGAGTGAATTATGAGAAAGTTTTTGAATCGATACCGAACTTAGCCTCAACTGGAAAAATTCTTTTGAAATCTATACAGAAAAAATCTTCGGAAAAATTCGATCTCGATTTCAACCTAGCGAACATATTAGTTTCAAGCTTGAAAGTGGAACATATAACGCAACGCATCAATTTACCTTTGCTAAGATTTATCAATCAATTCACCTCGATCTACCAAGATGTTTTGCAAACAAGATTTGTGATGCGCAAAAATCGAGATTATAGCTGTCAATATCAATTCAAACTCAAAGATTGTCATCCATTATCATCATCAAAATCGTCGTCGTCATCGACACTTTCGTTGTCTACTGATTCGAATTCCGAAACATTAATAAGTCCAGAGTTCAAAGATGATTTCGTCATCAATATCGAGGAGGAGAACCCTTACAAGGAAAATTTATCGGAATCGAAGCAACCGGAAGAGTTTATAGATCCGAGCGTAAGAAATTGTTGGCAAACTGCTCAAACCTTATTTGAGCAATATAATCGAAATCAATTAAAATCGATCGTGACAAATGATCAAATGATTTATCATAATGCATCAGAAATGAATACCCGAATAAAATTCGATCGAATCAATGAAGATAATTTCTATTCTGCGTTCTCTTACGTTTTCAATAGACCATTTATAGTCGTTGGTAATTCATCGGTCAAAAAAATGAATTTCATCGCGATGCTATCAGGTTTAAGGCTAGAAAGTGAATTGAAAAATTTTGATCTGACTCTCAATCACCAAGAAATATATCGACAGAATAGATTGGAACCGAATTCAATTGGAATCAAAATCATCAAAACTTCTTCAATCGATTTCAATTTAGGTAGCAATCGAAAATGCATTTGGATTGTTAATCTTTTGTTATTATTTCCGATTTTTTAGAGAATGCATCATTATCTCTTTTTGAATTGTTTGCCATCTCTTCTACAAAACAATTACAACAACCTCAACAACAATTGGTCGTTAAGATTGATGTTGAAAAATCTTCAATGAATTTGAATCGAAAGCAAGAATCTGACTCGATCAAAAATTTTGAGGCCGATAATCTTGATGAACTTGTTAAAGTTTTAGTATCCAAAGAGAATTTCGAGCCGTTGAATGATACAAATGTTGCGGGTGTTCTTATAGGCACAATTGAAATTGATATTCCTCAACATCCAATAGCTTTGCATGGAATGATGACTAGATCTGGACGTCAGCTATCGACAACTTTGCAAGAGCTGCGCTATTCTCGACAACCATCTCGCGCTTCAAGACAAACAGTTAATACTAATCTCGATAATATAGACAATCGAGTGCCTTCATCTCCAAAGATTATAACAAATTCAGCATCAGCGACACCAGTGAATGCTTCGACAAATTTCAATTATGATCGATACGAGATCAAACGAAATCATTCTAGAAATCAAAAATTTAAACAATACAGAAACAAACAATTGTTTCGTGGAGATTATTCAAATTATTTGCACCATAATGGCACGACATCAAAACACACTCAACGAGAAAAAGATTTATTGATACCATTCGTAGTCGATTTTACTTTTGTTCTTGAAAGTGTCGCTGTTAAAGCATCACTCCTTCCATCATTGCAAGCAGAGTATTTAATGGGCCAAGTGACTAGCTCTGGCTTCACAGGTTCAAAAGCTAAATTCATCGTCGATATCAATAATCATTCGTTGTGTTTCAATGCTAAAATCGAAACACTCACCAAGGAGAATAATAATGCAATGAACACTGGAGCCAGTATAAAACTACCGAGAATTCATATTGATGCTGAATACAAAAAAGATACCTCAGAAGATGATAAATATCGACAAACTAATCAAAGTGAACCTCTTATGGACAATGTAGTTTTTTGCAAAGGCAACTATCTTAATTTGGTTGCTGAAATCAGTTCATTCGAACATTGTCTGACAACAGATTTGTTGAATCATTTACTTTTTGTCCAAAAAGTCTTTATGAAAGAAATCAATGAAGTTCTACAAAAAGTCTCTAGAAATGAAAATGGTCATCTCTACACACATGAATCAGATATTTCGAGCTTTGACTCGAACGATCATCAAGAACGAAATAAATCGAGAAAAGTTTTATTCTCTCTTTTCTTGAAGATGACGGGTATTCAAATAACAGCCACCACACCCACCTACAGTGCTGTACGTTTTGAAACTGGCACAATCGATTTAAGATTATCGAATAGAATCGCAAACACAACGAATACTGACCCAAAAATGAAAATATTTGTCCGTATTCAATTGAATTTTAATGTTGCCTTAGGACAACTGATTCGAAACTCGATTTTCGAGGAAGCAGAGCCAGATTTCCAACAGTTGGCATATTTCAAGACAAAAATTTGTATGCGAAATGCATCCCAGAATCAATCTGAATCCCACATCGATGATGACGACAAAGAAGTTGTTCTAATCACATTGAATAGACCTTTAGTCTATATACAGCCTCTGGCGTTGGACAAAGCTATTTTAGTGTGGATCAATTACAAGAACGCTTATGAATATTGGAGCGAACAACGAGCGAATTTGAACGCTGAAGTAATTCAAGCGACTCAACAAGTTTTCGATAAAGTTCATCCTTTGGCTCAATCGTTTGGCTCATCACAATCTTTGACAACCCTTTTATTACAGCTTTCGGTTGATGATTTTGGTATCTGCTTGCCTATGTCCACGATTTCAGTCAATAAATTCTCAAATCAAAGTCGTATATATGATTCAGATATCAAAGATGCTGTTGTACTAACACTGGAAAGCACTAGAATATCTGCTCTGTCCAGGGGCTCTTTAGTTAGTCGTGGTGAATTCAAAAATTTATGCATCCGTTTTGCTGATGATTTTGAAACCATGTTGGATGATTGGAAACCAGATTTAACTGATCCAACCATACAGAATTTGTGTATCGTTTCTGAAGGTACTTATCAGATTTGTTCGAGAACATTCACACCGAAGAAAAATACAGACAATCTAGCCGATGCAAAATGGATTCTGAATGTTTCGTGGAAAATGGATGGTTTCGATATTCACGTTGATACGAGTATCGGCAAACACATCTCTGCATTATTCAAAACAATGACCACCATTGCTGGGGAGGGTGATGAGGATGATGATTATGACGTTGACGAAGAAGATGATGACGAAGAAGAAAACGAAGATTTGGAAGAAGGTGAGGAAGAGGTGCACTGTGAAAATTCTGAACGACAATTCGAGCGTAAAAGCTTCAAACGTCCTGACAATTTTGGTAGTTCGATTGATCTTTGTCTAAGCAATGAAAACCGAAGATATTCGACTCAAGCTTCTAATTATCCTAATTCCATGGATCAAAACAGCCCTGTCATTTCAAAAGGTTTGACACTTTTGAGTAGAAACAATCATAAAAGTTTCCAATTATTTCTATATCTTTATTTGACTATGAAGAAACCAAAGACCTCATCAAAAGACGAAACATCGAAAAAGAATTCAGTGAGCAAGCGAAAATCATAAGCGATCTCAAGCAGCTAGGGGCTTCAAATCAAACGATACAACAGGAAATTCAGCGATTCAAAAAGTTGGAAGCAGCTGTTTTTAATCACTTCCGACGTGGTGTCATCAAAAAGCTGAAGCATTCGAATAGTAAATCAAAAAATGCTGCAGATCCTAGACAAATTGTCGATAAAAATTGCTCTACGAGCACATCTGTTAATTTTAGCGATAAGTACCGAAATCGGGATCTTAGGAGTCGCAAAACGTCAGCAGAGAAAACACTTGATGAAAAAGATATTGAACAAGAGTCCGTTGTTAGTAATCTTAATGATTCTTCTGTTTCATTGACGATCGTTAACGCTAGCGAAAGGGAAAAAAGTGAAAATTTTGCTGAACAATCAGTGAGTTTAACACTGAACAAAACAGATCATTCGGCGGAATCAAGCCCACCTAATCGATCTTCGTTGCCAATTTTTAATATTGAACCTAGGATTGATTTTGAATTAGATGTTAAAATTTTCTTTAACAGCGGTAAGTGTGTTCTCCACACCAAAGATCCATTGAAAAACATCAACGATGGGTTAAGGATGAAAAATTATTCTGCGACTGAGATGGACGATCAAATTACTCAGTTTTCTCTTAAACCAAACGGCACTAACAGCAAAGAGAGTTCGAGTCTAGCCTCTCAAAAGCAATCCTTCTACAAGACTAGATCATCGAATCGTTTGCAAAAAAGTTCCAATCAAGGACTTAACCGTCGAGACTACACACAATCAGTTGGAATGAATCCAGATTTTACTGTTTTCTTAATACCAGGCCTAGATATTAAATTGAATTATAGCTCTAAGAACGATAATGCACAAAACGAGGAGAAGAGAAAAGAAATGACTCCAAATTTCCGCAATATTTCGCTTGCGTCTCAAGATCAAAATGTTAGTTTTGCTGCATCATCTACAACAGCATCAACAATGTCGCAAAAATCACAAAAATCCTCAAAGAAAGCCATGCTTTTTGCTTGGATCACATTGAGTTCAATTCCGGATGAGATTTTCATTAGTCCACATTTGTTGGATTTCTTTGAGGAAGCTCTCAAACCGATCCCATTGAATCTATCTGGTCAGAATTCAGCTACCGCAACATTGTCAAGCGTTCAATCACAACATTTTCTTGCGCAAATGTCTAATCAATTATTTGAGGAATCATCTCCATCACAAAACATTTACAATTATTCCTCGTTTCCGGTCGATGTGATCATTTTCTTCCACTTTCAACCGACAATCATTAGACTTGGTTGCTTGCCGATCTCTCGGGTGGAATGCCTGCTTCATTTACCATCAATCGATTTAGTGATGTCATCGAATCGATTAGAAATCGAATCGGATTTAAATTCATCCTCTTCGATTCAACAAATATCAAACAAAACATTAAAAAATATCAAAATGGTATCGTAGTCTATTTTGTCATATTTGACGTTTTTTTTCAATTTTTTTTTCATATTTAGCCAGTGATCGAATCGCAGACAATGGCGAATACAACCGGAACTAACTCGACTGGTGGCGGTTTATGTATTACTGGTTGTCTCGAAGATTTCTCGCTTTACATTTTTCATCCCTATGGAGGACATAAAAATAAAACATCTTCGTTAAGTAAATTGAAATCCACCTCTGGCCCAACTCTTTCAGCATCCGCTTCTATAGAGCGTAAAGATTCTTTGAGTCTGAAAGTCGAGTTCGTCAAAATCAACATCTCTAGATCTAATAAAGTTTCAATGACCGATTTTCTTAATCAAAGCATAAACTTTTCAGCAATCTGTGATATTGGTATCGCCACTTTTAAGTATGATGTTCGACGTTTAAATGAAATTCTAGCGTTTCCAAAAGCATGGTATCGTAAATCGATATGGAAGAAAATTTTCATCGGAGACAGCACTATGAATGCCATTTTTAGTGATGAGAATGTTGAGGATGAAGAGACTGGTGGAACGATATTAAATATTCGTAGTGATATCAAGCAAAACTGTTCCATCGATTCTGGTTCGATTAGTAGCAATGAAACAATTTCATCGAATAATTTAATTGGCAAGCGTTCCGAAATGAAATCTTGTTCGAAAAAAAGACTCTCAATGTGTAAAAAACAACGAAAAAACTCTAAATCGCAACGCATAACTGTGCTGAAAAATCCATGGGACACATTAGTACTTTTAACAATTAACTTTTCCAAACTAAATGTTTCGATGAATATGGGAAACATCATGGGTAATGTTAGCTGGCAAACCAAAGAGTTGATGTGTGATGGTTCGATCTCGATCGATTCCGAAGGACATCGAAAAATTCGTCTCAGCGTCTGTTTAAATAATTCGACGCTCGACGCTAGAGGCGGTATCATTGGTGGTCTTCTAGAGATTCGAGATATTCGTAGCGAAATAAATCTAAAAGATGATCATGACCAAGAACCTCAGCATAGGCTTAGTTTATCGTTGCATACACTCGAGAACAAAATCGATTATATGGGCACTTCGATCTTGATGGCGCGCATTAGTGATCTTAGTACAACATTCAAAGATGAATGGACACTGAAAACAGCTCGAAGATCATCGTTCTACTCGGATCCCACAAAACATCAAGCCTCGATCTATATTCATGTCACATTAAAATGGGATCAGTTGCAAATTTTAATGTCGAAATCAACATCGCCAGATTTCCTAAAAATCCTCTCAAAATTGGAAGAATTTTTTACGCAGCAATTTCATAGCGGCAAAAGAGTTTTCAATTCATTATTACCTACCAATGATAAATCTAGTTCTACGACAGCTCTTTCATCCTCGTTTTCTTCATCGAATCGTAACAAATTCAAACAAATTGATTCCGGGACAGATTCAGTTGAAGTCGATATAATTGATTCGAATGGAAAAAAGGATAACAACGCCGAAGCTCACGTAACAACAACAAAACCTATCAAAATCTTCCATAAATATTGGCAAAAAACTTTCAAAATTTTAGATTTGATGCGAGATAAAGGCGTCTTCTCTTCATCGCGACCATTACCGTCGACGGTTGTTCTTGGAGGATCGATCGATATTAGTGCTCAGAACATTTCGTTAGCTTGCTTCCATGGTATCAATTTTCGATCAAAATCATGGGCTGTTTTCAGTCTTAAAAAGCCATCGATAACATTCATGACGGAGGCTCAAAATTCGGATGACAAGTCCACTGAGGAAGCTTCGAAATTACATGTGGTTCAAAATCTTTCATTGGTTCTTGGTCGAAACGAAAACGAGAGTGATAAATATGTAGGCGATACAGGTAGAACGATGGCTGTTGTCAGTAAAATATCTCGAGCTGTAGCGTTTCCACCACAATTCCGTCATCTTCATGAATGGTTTCATTATGCATTTTCACCGGTCGAAATCGATGATGTCAATCGTTTTCCTTTGCCATCGATGGAAAACAACGAGTTCGATGCTTTTGGTGTACCGATTGAATCTTTAGCAGCGAATCAGGCCAAAAATAATCCATCAGATCGTCGAACAAAATCTACAAGTGAATTTCATTACAAAGAAGAGATGATTTTTGCCTTCCCCAGCATGCAATTCGAACTGACCACTGAACATTTGAAATCTGTTCTTGAAAATTTCACCAATCCGCCTGCTGATTTCATTACTAATTTGGAAGACAATCCTAAAGTTTTATGCTCATTCGTCTCCGATTTCGATGATCACATCTATGTTGCTGTTGACGCTGAAGCATATTTTTTTCTCCACGATCTGATTATGTCTTACATCAATGAGACGACATCTAATACTGCTGAAACCTTTTCAATTTCTCTTAGTAAGAATAAAACTCAAGAGGACAAAACTGCGAGTAGAGCTGACAAAGAGAAGAATGATGAAAAGAAATCAGAGTTTGTAGAAAAATCATTGCAAAAAAAAGCACGAGAATCGCATGGAGATTATAGAGAATTCGTTTGCAAGGTAATAATCTTTGTTTGCATGCTAATTAAACCGAAACTTTCAATTTATGATCTGAATCCAATTATAGATTTGGCATCTAGAGCCAACTGTTAGGCTACATTCATGGGCTAGCAAAAATATTGATCCATATGGTGTTGATTATATTCTACAACGTCTAGGATTCAGTCAGGTATAACACCATTTCAATTCATAGAAAATTCATAAGATTATTTCCTTCTAATTTCTTTGATCCAAAAAGGCTAGAACTACCATACCTAAATGGATTCAGCGATCAATGATGGACTCGATTGATAAAATTATTTCGATTGTAATCTTTCAATTGCTGAACAAAAATTACGAAAATGATGCTAACAATGTAACTAACACAAAATTCTAAATCATTGCATTCTTTTTCGAGTCTCTTGATAGAAAATCTCAATGGATGTATTCAGAATCAAATTCTCTAATGTGCTTATCGTTTGTTTTCTGCCTATTGTTAGATATTTATCCCATTCCACTTAAGTTTTTGTTTTCATTCAGTTTTGATCTTAAACTATAATTATTAATATTTAGATTATTTTTGATTAAAATCGAATTTTAAAAAGTTGAAATCTAAAAATTGAAACAGCCCTAAAACTTTAAATCGAAATAGGAAATGAAAAAAAACTTTTTTAACTTTGATGGATAATTTCTCGGAAACTTTTCCAATACAAAAAAAAACCTTCAATCTTTATGTAATTGGGATTTACCGCGATGAATAATTTTGGATTTTCGTTCAAAAATAATCCATTCAACACCCTGGTTTACGAGATAAGATCTTTAATTGACGAACAAAATGGTCCGGTTTTAGCTCGGATATTGTCGATTGAAAAATTTCATCTAAACAATGAAATTCTGTTTAATCTGAATAGCACAGATCAATGGGAAAATTTTGTCTCAAAGACATTAGATTCTCCTTGGGATGATGTCGTTCGATGCCATTTTCTTGTAATCCATAGTTTAGCAGTGAATGCAAACAATTATATCAAAGCATTCGAACATCAATGTTCAATGATACAAGCATTGGTCAAAGTATTGGCACAATCCAAAGAAGAAAGTTGGATGTTGCCTGTTGTTTATATTGGATCGATCGAGCTTCGTAAACTTGCCATACGATCTGATTGGCAAACATCATCCAATGAATCATATTCGAATTCCGGAATTTTTACAAAAAAAGAAGCGAATAAACCAGATGCACACATTGAAGAGGCTGCTTCACAGCTAATGAATCTATTTCGTATCTGCGCCAACGATTCACGAACATCGATCGAGCAATCAAAACGACAGGGAATGATCAACATAATCAATCAATTGTTCAAGATCTATTTCCGTATCAATAAACTAAATCTATACAAACCATTGGTTCGAGCGTTGGAAAACGCCAATATTATGGAACATTTTGGTCTTGGACAACGTGTGACGTATTCGTATTTCACTGGAATGAAATCATTATATGATTCCGATTATCGAAAAGCTGATCATCTTCTTAATTTTGCGTTCGAAAATTGCCATCCAAAACATCGAAAAAATCTACGCATTATACTTTTGTTTTTGATACCTGTCAAAATGTTGTTCGCTGGTTTTATGCCCACCAAAGCTCTTCTCGATGAGTTTCAATTGCTACAATTCGAATCTTTGTGTGAAGCAATCAAGCAAGGTAATCTCTACTCTTTTGATCGAGCGATCGAGAAGCATTCTGATTTCTTCTACTATTATGGAATCTATTTCACTTTGGAGAAATTAAAAGCATTGGTCTATAGAAATATATTCAAAAAAGTTGCCAAAATTGTCAATAGCCATCAGATCTCATTAAATTATTTCGTTGATGCTATCAATTATTATCGTTCTGATCGGAATCGTATCGAATTGATCGAAGATGAGAGAGTTTCTTGCGAAGAAGTGCATTGCTTATTGGCAAATTTGATCGCTGAGAATAAACTCAAAGGTTATATCTCGTTGCAGCATCAAAAATTGGTCATCTCGAAACAGAATCCATTCCCGAAATTATCAAGTGTTTCATGAATAACAATATATCATTAACAATCTTGGAAGTTTTGTTCTTCGTATTTCAAAATTTATTTCGAAATCAATCCAAAAACATTCTTCGCAATACGTTTCGAAGATTACGAGCGAAAAAAAAATTCTATTGAAAAAAACAATCAATAAATTTTAAATTATCAAAAATAAAATGATTGATTTTGTCCATTGGAACAAAATCATCAAAAAATGACAGTGTTGGTTTGAAAAATGAACTCAATTTTTGAAAATTTTCATTTCATTTTCGTCATCAATGCAAACGTCACATTGATTAGATATTTACAGCAATGTGTTAGAAGTTGTCTATCAATATTTCTGTTGATATCATTCGAATTCTGTTCCCTAGTATAGATATCGAGACCATATTGGCCTTCGTCAGGAAAAACGATCCGGAACGTGATTAGGTCATCGTTGTCATTAACCAAAACCGATACGAAACGTGTCAGTTTTCTTTCCTCCGAACCATTACGATGCATCGATGCCATAAAATCGGTCAACGGTCTAGACATTCGAAATTGTATTTCTAATTCTCTTCCGGAAAATATTAAAGCCTCTTCATGGGTTAGCGGAATTAAGCCAAACAATCTTGTCGCTTTTAATGGGCCCCATTCACCGCTAGCGCAGTCCGGTAGTGGTACCATTACGGTACGAAGTTCATCGCAGATAATTTTGAATTTACAAACACTTTTGAATTTCATTGGCTCACCAGTAACGTACTCTTTTGGTGTTGTTGAATTCGCAAAAATATCCATAATGAATGAACCAGCACAAGGTGCATGAACACGAAATGTGACCACGTTTCCGGTAACCGATTGCATTACAAAACGTTTCAAGATAACACCTTCGTACGTGTCGGCACCAGGTTCCATTCGACAACCAGGTGTATAGTTTTCGATCAATTTAAGATTATAATGGAATATAAGGCTCGGTGTCATATAGCTTGGCATACCGATCCTGATCGTCACGGCGCCAGAACTATCTGTTTTCAAAATCGCTTGTATATCTTCATCGACAAAATAGAGACCATAGCGGAAAAATAACGATCGAACAAATGGTAACTCTTCGAATTCTCTAAGACTTATAGGACATCGAAGTAGTTGCCATTCTGGTTGTAATGGAAAGAATTCATAAATAAATTCTTTCGGATCGGTCAGAAAATAATGATCATCATATTCGTAACGTAAACTATCAGAGGAGTTTTTCGTGCCAACACTATGAGTGTTGTTCGGTGGATAAACCGATGTGGAAGATGGTGAGGAATTTCGATTGAGAAGGTTATTCGATGATGACAATTGGGATGAATTTTTCACTTCTTTAGCATTGACCAAATGCCTGGCACCCCAATTGCATTGAACAAAACGCCAGCCACCGGCAACATAGACAGCGTTCCAAGAATTTCGGAAACGGCTATCCTCGAAATGGACTCCCGGCTGATATCCGGCACTTTTTGAATATCCTTTGATGACTACACAATGAAGTCCAACATAGCTGTTCGAAAACAAAAACGAATAAAATAAAAATTTAGAAATTTTCTGAACAATGAACTCTTAATTATTGTCATTCGTTGAATCTTTTTTCTGGGAATGAATCAGAAAATATGAATAACTCTATGCTCTCGTTTTCCATATTTCTGATCAGATGCAGTGAAATTAATGTAAATTTTCTGCCTTATGTCCATTCTTTTTTATATTCAATGTCTATACTTCAACGATAATGATTTGAATCGTTTCTCTATGGTCGGCTTGTAGGTTAATTCAATACTGGCTTGTTTTAATGTTTAATTACGGCAATAGATAGTTTTTTGTATTATTTTTATCGAATTGACATATTTTTCTATTTAAGTAAACAATTTCATAGTTATCATTTAGATGATTGGCCTTACATCAGATCTAATTCTGTTCTCATATAGATTCTTCTTGGCTTAGGCAATTTTCATTAGTTTTACAACGATTGAGTGGATCAAATTTAGCTCAATGATATCAGATTAAGTAAAAATGAGATGATGATTGATGCTGATTATTCAATGAAATGAACATGGCCCTAAGATTTTCAAGAAGAAGTGCTTCAATTTCATAGTTTAGGAATCAAACAAAATTGTTTGAAAGACTTCAAACAAAAGTAAAGTTATTTGTTTGATGGCAGCGTTCCTCTCCTTACTATCAACCTGCATGCAGCGTTAGTTTAATTGTTTCTGTTCTTAAAAAATATTTGTACACAAAAGCCGCTAGAATTCATAAAAACAACCAAAAACATAACAAGTTTAAGAAAAAAAAACCGAAATAATCAACAACAATCGATGAATCAAAACCGAACAAAAAAAAAGAATAGAGAGAGAGAGAGAGAGAGAGAGAGAGAGAGAGAGAGAGAGAGAGAGAGAGAGAGAGAGAGAGAGAGAATGATTTTTACCTGCAAAGACGTTTAAATAGGACATGGTAACTTTCGGTACCATGTTTGATGCCTCGCAAGATTCCCATCGGCGTATCGGCCGATATGTTATCATCGAATTTGATTGTATTAAGATTCTTTACGGTAATCCAACGAAAAATGACCCGAGATTTTTCCACATCGGTCACACAATTGGCAGTCAATTGTCGCACTAGATCGGTGAATGTTTTCTGATCCTCACGAGCAACCTTTATGGTGGGTAGATTGCAAAAGAAAAAAATCGAAATTTAAAAAAAAAATTGATCGATTTTCAATGGAAAACAATTGTTATATTCATTGATTCTAGCTAGCGAACTTACATTGATGGCAATTTGATCGAGTTCAGCGAAAACACTCGGATCGTTGTATATATCTAATTTCGAAATGGAAGAGATTGATGGAGGCGGTGGCTGACTTGGGTAGGAACTATCGATAATCAATGATGGTGATGAAATCGAAGGCGACGAAGATGATGATGATGGTGATTTTTGTGATGGAGAACCAATTGGATCGTATGATTCAATCGTCGAGGACTTGACGTGAAGATCGAGAATGAATCGAGAATACAAATCAAATCAATAAAATCAGACCAAGTCTTTCTGCTTACCTTCTTATCTTTCGTAGAAATTCTATTTAAATCTTTAGCTTTACCAGCATTATTTTGACTCGCGACCGATTGTTCCGTTCGATCACCATTCTCTTTGATCGTTGTCGATGATGATTTACTCAGAGAGAATTCTTGTAATTTTGCCGTAATCAAATTCATCATCTCTTTGCTTTGTTTCTCAACTAGTTCCGCGGTCGCTTGCCGTTCAAGCTCCAAAAGTTTCTTGGTCAAAGATTCTTTTTTACGATCCAATTTGATCGTCATATTCTTCTCAAGATCTTCTTTCTCTTTTTGATGTCTCAAAGTCAATGCTTTCTCCTCATCTGTAGTGATTCGTTTCTTTTTGCTATTGATTTCGTAAAGAAATTTCGATGTCAGCTTCTCCAACTCTTTCTCCCATTCTTCTTTGATCTCTGTATTTATATTGGATACCTCTTCGGCACGTTTTCTCGAAAATTGCCTGTACAATGCATCCTCTTCATCTCGATGTAACATCTCTAGATTTCTTTGTGTTTCCGAATCCTTTACGATCATCATTGTTTTTTTCCATGTTGGTGTTAGAAGAAAAAAAAAATTCGAAATGAATGTTGGACCACAATAATTGAAAGTTGTTAATGATTCTAATCATAGCAAAACATGGTAACCGCGTGTGTTCTTAATATTTTCACAACAATTTTGTAATTTAATACACACGCCGAAAATAATGAAATATTCGACCCGACTTTTGTCTGAGTTTGACGAAAAAGAAAAAAAAACAGATCCGGTCATTCGGAAAGTGATTGTCGACTATAGGAGGGAAGTAGACTGTATCCATAATTAGATTTCTTTCCACCGAATTTATGTGCAAAAAGCGCCTCTATATTTGTAGTTTCCACACCCCTGGTCAACACTGAATCTGCACGAATGATACCTAAAAACTTTCCTCACACACAGTCCTGTAGATTTTTTTTCTTATCAGTTCAATCTCGAGCAGATTTGACAAAGAAAAATTAAAACCGAAAGCCTCGAGCCTAAAGTTCTTAAGTTTTTAGATCCATCGATTAGGCTTCTTCCATCGGATTAATGGCAAATGATTTTCCAATTTTTCTGATAATTTTCCAACTAAGCTTATTTTTCTTTGCGTTAACTCTAAAAATGTATTGCTATCAAACGATGATGGTCCAGCACTGGTCATTATCATCACAATTCATTTGTGAGATGGAGATATATTTGTGTTCCCTTCTCCGTTGTCATCATTCATAGCGAATGACCATCTTGATGATGTTGATGGTCGATGACATCCACAGCATCAACATTTTGGATGGAACAACATCAACAACAAAATCTATTTTTCTCTGTATTCAAATTGATTTCTTTTTTCCTCTCACTCTCGACATGTCCATTCATGATCTCTCATTGATCCGATCTGACCGACATTGTGTTGCGCATTGTCACACTGGACTGACGAAAATAATGATCCTAGATAATCCAGGTAATCTCAAATTTTGAAGGGAAACAACTATTTCGTTTCCCCCCCCCTCTCTCTCTCTCTCTATCTCTTTGATTGAGTCAATCATTTTTCCGATTTTCTTTCGATGTTCCAAGACGTTTTTTTTTTTTTTTGATTATTTTTTTTATTCCCATCTCAATTCATTTTCTTCAAAAGATTGATTTTGAACGATCGGATTGGAGAACGAATGGAGAAGGGAAAAGAAATACGAATCTCATCGAAAGTTTGATCGAAAGCATCATTTTTGTTTTCGAAAAAAAAAATGGAGATATTAAAATTTTTTTTTCTCCACTATTCTTACATCGAAAATTGGCTATCGAAATGATTGTGGGTAGATATTATTTTTTTTTCTATCCCGTCTTTTCTTTTTCTAATCCTAGCAAAGTGTCTATCAATCAATGGACAGAGATTGGATGTAAAAAAATCGATTTCATAACCAATAGTGAAAGGTAGGAAACTGATGAGGACGCAAAGAAATCACTTGATTTCAGTGAATCAAACAGATTGATTCGATCTACGATTTAGAGGAACGGATATTCGAGAATGATTTTCAATCTTTCGCTATGCTTTTGGAAAAAAAAATTTGAAGATGGAAGATTGATGGATCTCGATGACAGATTAGAGAAATACTTTTATAATTACCAGAAACTCATTGATACGGCTTTCGATGCCTGGACGAACACTATGTCGAAGACCATTGGAAGCTGGCGAAGAAGATGCAGGAGCAGCTCGATTTAATTTGGTTTGATTCACTGCATGCTGAATATGTAATGCTGAAGCATCGAAATTACCATGCGAAGATTGATGAGATTTTTCATGGACTGATGAATGATGATGATTGGATTCATTTGATGAGTTGTTTGATGATTGTAAAGCTTGCTTGATCGATAAAGCATCGGCACCTAGTGTCGGTTTGATCGATCCCGAAACTCTAATCTGTTCGTTGATTAGATGATTTTTCTTCGGAACGTTCAATGCTTGTTTGATTCCAACTGATTGTCCATCCAAATGTCCTGGACCAGTTTTTGGAACATGACTCTGACAATATACCTACGAAAAAGAGATGAAAAACAAATCCATTTAATCAAATCGATCACTATCGATTACTTGGCAATTAAGATTGAATTTCATCGATTAACATCGAGATTCATAAAGATTGAATGACATCTGCAGCATCGAGCTAATTTAACCTTCAAAATCGTTAATGGCTATCGCATTTTATTGTTAATAATTTCATTACTATAATCGAAAGATCGAAAGAAAAAATTGTAATAACTATCGAGCGAGAAATAAAAAATTTTGTCTCGATCAAAAAACAATCATAATTAAATTCAACTTCAATTCAAACAACAATATCGCATGATCTTATTTCATCACCTGTCCTCCTCCTCCACTGCTTTCTTCCCTTTGTTCTTCCACTAGAGTACGATAATCTTCGAGAACTTCTAGAGGAGAGAGAGAGAGAGAGAGAGAGATATAGAATAGAAGAATTTTTGTTTGAGTTGGATCGAATATAATCAGCCAACAACATCAAGACAGCATCATCATCATCGAGGATTATTTTCAACACCATCGTCGATGTCGATGTTTCGATCCGAAACTAAAACATAATAATTACGGTCTCTGTGTGTGTTATGTGCTTCAAGGCGAACCGAAATGTAAGGAAGGCGGCGGCGGCGGCGGCGATGTTGGATAATTTATCTCTTCAATATATTTTTATTCTCATTTTCTTTTCTTTTTAATTTGAGATTCTTTGGAAGAAAAAAAAAAGAAAACAAAAAAAAAACAAATGCTCTAAAAACTAAACACTCCAACTTTATACAATTTTGATTCTTTGGATACAATTTTGTTGCTGCTTTCAAATTTCTTCATCGCGCAAATGAAATTGCATCGAGAATGAAAATACAAAATGAAAAAAAAATGTAATGCTCTCAAACCTAAGACAATACCTTTAATGATATGTTTCATTATTATTATTATTATTATTATTATTACTATTATTACTATTATTATTTTTGCAAAGATAACCGAGATGATTGTTTGGAACGATTTCGATTGCATTCACATTTCTAATTGAATAATTTTGAAATTTTAATGAACAAACTGATTATTGCTCTGTGCATAGTAAACTAAACATTTCAGATTGTTCGAATTTCGTTAACAAAACTTAATTATTTCTCTCTGATCTAATCGAACGTCGAATTAATTGTGTTCCAGGTAAGTTTCGAACAAACGTAATCTAATAAATCGACTACTCTAGATTGCAATCAATGATTGATTTTATTCAATATTGTCTAGATGGAAAAAAAATCAAAAGATTTCGTAATGAAAAACGAAACATCGAATGATTTATACAAAAATCCATTTTTGAATAGAGCAAAAGAAATGAGAACAAAAAAAAAACATACCTCTTTGTCATCTTGATCTTGTTGATTGTTATAATAGGTTTTCAATGTTAATTTAGAACCACAAACAACACATTTGAAACAATTTTGATGATAGAAAGTGAAATCTTTTAGTGGGCCAATTTTTTCAGCTGAATAGACCAAATTGTTGCATCGATTGCAAACGTTCTCGTAGGTTGTCGGTGCAAAACGACGTGCTTGAGTGGAACGGATCGCCGCCGCCGACATTCTGCTTCTTATGTTCTTATCTCTCGAAAAAAATTACTCAGAACAAAATACCCGATACGATCGGTACCGATGATAATTGTTGAAATAATAATTCGAATTGATTTGAAAGAATCAGAGGACAAAATTTCAGATGTTTTATTCGTTTCAAAAAAAAAAAAAAAACAAAGATTGAAAGAGTTAAGTTATTTAATTTGGATATTTTCTGGATCCATTCGAAATTCACAGAACACAGAAAGACGAGTAGAAAATTATTGGAATTTTCTCAATGATTTAATAATCGTAAGAAGAATGATGCTCAATGTCGATTCAGATTATCTCTTGTGAAGCTTTTTAATTAGATTCTTTTCTTTACGCCAAGCTTTGGCTTGTGGCAATCACACGAAACAAAGCATCGTTTTTTTTTTGTTGTTGACGATTTCGCTACCATTCGAATCTCAGCAAGAAAATTTAATATACCGAAACAATTATTCAATCTTTCAATCCATCAATCAATCATTCAATTATAAATTCATTTCGGTCGATGATGATGATTGATCATGATCTGAAGCTAACTCTGCTTGTTTGAATCCTTTGATGATTGGAACGAAACCCAAAATGATAAAAGCGAATTGTTTGCATCTGAATTGATCAATTGAGTGTTGTTTGGTTCAAAATTGTTTTGCAATCAAAAAAGAGAAAAAAGAAAACAAAATTATTTTCCTTTCAGATGAACTTCAAACAATCCCAAGAATAAGAGGTGAGGAGTGAATGACTAAGTTGTCTCGATAAAATCCTTTGAATCAAATCATTTTCGTGGAATATATTCACATTAGGACAGCTTAAGAATGTTGACGATTTGCAAAGCAAATGATGGTCTGGTGTGATGAAAAAGCTCTTCGGCTATTTCATTTTTTATGTCCACTTTTCTTATTCAAAATTTCTTTTCTCTCAAAATCTAACATTGTCGGTATGTTATCTTCTCAATCTCTCCGAACGGATTCTCTCCATAGCTGAATGAATTTGATTGCACCGAAAAAAAAGATTTTGAAGGAATCAAAAAGCGAAGATTGAGAGAGGGCGAGAGAGAGAGAGAGAGGGAACGAGATAGCTATAAAGTTTATCTGATAATTTCATCACAATTTGTTGTTGCAATAAGAAAAATTGAATCCAAGACAAAACATTGAAAGAAAGTTAATAATTTGCAGTAATACATTGAGACGATGACAAACAATACCGAATCTCTCTCTCTCTCTCTCTCTCTCTCTGTCCTCTTCGAGCTTTTTAATATGGAGACATTCTGATAGATTAGAGATGCAAATGTGTTATGCAAAACACACACACACACAAACAAAATTGATCGAATGAGGAATGTAATTGGATCCGAAGAAAAAAAAAAGATGAAAGAAAATCTTCCGAATTTTTGTTTTGTTGAATTTTTTCAACGAATGGCAATGAAAAAAAAAATGACAACCAAACAACAAAACTCAAAAGAAGAGACGATTGAGATCAAAGATTTAAATTGCAAAATATTCAATGAAAAATTCATTCATTCAGTCACATTGGTGAAGAGAGAAGACGTGTTTCAAAAAAGAATCAAAATTACACCGAATCAGAATGAAATCGCTTGAATGAGGCAATCATCGATTGCTACCTGTTTTTGCACTCTCTCTCTCTCTCTAGGTTCGGCTTTAATTCAATCAGATTTAAATCGTTTCACTATCCGTTGGGTTCGTTCGATTTCATTCGATTCAAGCATCATATCGGTTATTGTTGTGATGTTTTTGTTTCGGTTTCGATATTCTCTCAATCAACTTCAATCATTTTGAATGAATCGGTGAATGTTTTCATAGTAGCTCTTTTTGTTGATTAGATATGGAATGAAAACTTGGTCACTCTTTCGGTGTTGCCGCGAATCACACTCGATTCTTCACAATCGGTTAGGTTCGCTTCCATTCGCTCTCAATCTTCAAATCGTTCCGTTTACGTTATTCAGTGCTATTCTCTCACGATACCAGCACACAATCTCACTCACCTACAGAACGAAATACGAAACAACAGGTTCCATGGAGTTTCGTATCTCTCTCTCTCTCTCACTTCTGTGATCTTCTTTCTGTTTCTCTTTCAATTTCTCGTTGTGCCAGGATAAAGATTTGTGATGAAAATCCAACCGATTTACCTTCTATTAGAGGATGATTGGATCAAGTTTTTACTTCTACAATGTGCATACATGATGATTGTATGAATGGAACCAAACTGGCGATGATGAAGTTTAGCGTAGATAGCCGAAATAAGAGGAAGAGTTAATAACAATAAAAATAAGAAATCGTAGAGAGAAGAGAAAGATGCATTCATCCTCTCTTTCTCTCTCTCTCTCTCTCTTGTGATGGAATTTTTTAGTCCAGTTCTAAACGAAAAAAAATAGGATGATAGTGAACGAAAGATGAACGAACTACTCCAAGAAACTACTCTTTCTCCTCAGATCAAAACTGGTTTGACTAGGAACAAAATCCAACGATTGAGTGATTGATTTAAATGAATGAAAAACATTCGAAAAACCGAAACAGAAAGGGGCAAAGTTTTGTTGGACAAATTTTAATTCAAACCATTGAAACCATTGAAAGAACAGAAAAGTAAACATCTATCTGATAAATATTTCTGTTGTTGTCGTTGTTGTTGTTGTTGTCGTCGTTGGTTTTTGTCCACCGCGCCGAAAACAAACAGTTGACAAGGATATTCGATTTGATTGATTTCGAGATTGACATAAGCGATTTAGTTTACTATCAGTTGGAAAATATTCGATTGTTTTAAACGTTTTTCGAATCGAATCGAATTGGATAGAATTTCTTCAGACTCTCCTCAAAGTGATTTATTGAGAGAAATTTTATAAATTAAAATCTATCTCATCGCTCTTTCTCATACACTTTTTGAGAATTTTTTATATTAACAATCCAATAAAGTTTGAAACCTAGAAGAGAGGAAATATCCTCTTCAAAGCTAATCTAGGAAGAGTAAATCTTCTTAGTTATTCGTTAATGATAACCATTTAACCAGCCGAACCTTAAAAGCTAATATAAATGATTGTAGCCAATAATGATTTAATGAATATATCATCAATTCTAAATAGCTTCAAAAGTGAAAATCTTTCCATCATCATCATCATCATCATCAACAACATCGCAATCGATGGAAATGGTGTCGATATTATGATGGACATTGAAGCGCAAAACGCACAAATCTTCTTCTACGACTTATTCTATTTCGAAACTGCTTTGCTATAGCTTAAATGTATTCAAATTATTGAAGCAATTTAGAACACCAAACATTGATTTCTCTTTTCTCTGGCGCAGTTATTTAAAAACAAAAAGACAAACTATTTTCGCTTTTGAATTTCACTTGATCGGAGAAAAAAAACGTTTCTAGATTAGATTGGAACCGAAAAAAAAGAAGAGCGATGGATCTTCGCGATGCAATTTCAGAGATTAAAAATGAATCAAAGTCGATTCGAATTTCAATATTCTCATCACCAAGCAATAATAATAGCACTACTACAATCCATTCATCGAATTAGGCTAGTGGTGGTCATTTTGTATTCTCTTCTTCTCTCAATTTTTTTTCTTCGGTGATGGATCGTGATCGATGGCTTTCGGTTAGTCGCATTGATTGAAATATAATGATGAAAAACAGAAAAACACAATGCTGACTCAAAGATGATTTACATAACATTTTGATGCTCGATTCATATGTGTTTGTAGTTATGTGTCTGTACATTTACCTATGAGACACCTGTTCCGTATTGATCAATCTTTTGTGATCAATCAATGGTTTTACAAGATAGAAAAATGAGATTGATGAATTCAAACCGATGAGAAAGGGCACAGAGAGAGAGAGAGAGAGAGAGAGAGAGGTGAGATTGAATAGAATTTTGGAAGAGATAGAATAGAGAACAAAGAAAAAAAATTGCTTTTCTAGTAGGGCGTTCTGAGATGGATAAAATTAAAAGATGAAATCCAATATATAAGAGAGCAAATAAATGGAAAAAATAGATGGAACTAATCGATAAGATGAAAATTACAATGAAAATTAATCCTTCGATGACCATTTCACATAATCGAAATAAGATATTAAAGTCTCCGAAGAAAGAAGACAATGAAGAAGAAGAAGAAGAAGAAGAAGCTAATGAATTCATTGCTATGGATCGTTTGATTGAAATCAGCAAAAAAAAAGAGCGAGAAAAAAGGGCAAAATTAAAGATTTTCGATCGAAGATAGAGGAGACAAAAAAAGAAAGACCAAAAATAATAATAATAATCAATGAAGAGATTAGAGGAGAAGGATTTGGATTACGATTGAGGAGAAACAATGATCTCATCTCTCTCTCAAAAGATACTAACAAATAGCCAGAAATATCTTTGGATCCATATCGAAATGAACAAAATGAAACAAACTAACTTGATCTGATTAATCTAGAGTGAAAGAGTAAAAAAAACATAGATAGATAAATTCGGAATGAAATAACCAATAAGCAGTTATGATACTAATAATAATATTACTAATAGAGATTTAAAACGAAAACAAAAAAAAAAGACAATGAAATGAATAAATTTGACAAGACCAATTCTGTTTTTTTTTTGTTTTCCTTAGTAGACAGTTTTTTGTTTAGCTTTGAAATCAAACACTCGAAACAAAGACCTCGAAACGAAACTAAACGAATAGAGCAGAGAAGAGAGAAAAAGGAGAATTGGGTAAGAAAAAAAAAATTAGCAGTAATGAAAATTGTATTTTCCCATATCGCCCAGTAAACTGATTGATTCGGTCACACAGACACACCGACAAACCGATCGATTTTTTCCGCTTTTCTCGTAGACGTTCACAAGAAAACTCTACATTTTCAATATTTGTTTTGATAATTGACACTCTCCGTTTGATTTATAGATTGCGAACAAAAAAAGAAAAAAAAATTAGGAATACAAAAAACTTCACACTTCAATCGAATAAATCCTGTCGCCGAAGCTTTTCGATTATTATCTTCACCATTATTATTTGCTAGTATCAGAGAAAGCCAACGAGACAAGTCGAGAAAATTTGTCGAGTTATTTTTTTTCTCGCCAAAATATAAATAAAAATAGCAATAATAATTTAATCAATTTGACGGCAAATAATAAGAGGAGTAATATATAGAATGAAATTAAGAAAATAAAATCTCAAAAAAATTGCTCTCTAAATAAATGAAAATTCTTCAGGTGAGACAGAGAGAGAGAGAGAGAGAGAGAGAGAGAGAGAGATAAGTTAAATCAGATATTTTGATGATTTCGATGTCGATGTTGATGCTGTTTCTCTCGGTTGAAGATTAAATTAAATTGATTTTTTTTTTCTCATTTAGAGTTAAGCGAATCAATCTCTAGGTAAAAATATGGCAACTCTAGTCTTTGTTGTGTCTTTGTGTGGGTGTTTTGTTAGGATTTCGCCATCAAGTCATAAGATGTGATGCGAAAATTTGAAAAATCAATAAAAGACAAAATTGATTGAAATGTGGTTGGGAAAAATACAACAAACGAAACGAATCGAGAGAAATAATAAACTTTTAAACAGTGGCAATATTGTTCACTACTGCAATACGGTGTAGAGATTGAGAAGGAATAAAAAATCTAATACAGAAAAAAATCGGATACGAAGCGGAATGGAAGAGATTGGATTTTGATTCAATTCGAAGAATCGAAATGGATTCGATGAAACATAAAAAAATTGGCATTGGCACATTTGGCTAGAGATTGGTCCACAATTTTTTCTCATCTCTATTTTAGTTTTGGGCGATTAGTTCCATTAAACGAAGAGATGATCACAACTGTGATGGATTGATACAGAGTGATAATATCGTCGATAAACGATATCTTGGATAAATAGAGCAAGTCATAATCAATCATTGATAGGGATTGGTAAAAAAAAAATTATAAAAAATTAAATAGTACAAGATTTTCATCTGGATAGGCATAGGATCTGTGCAAGATTTTCAGTGTTGCGTCGAAATTCCCAGAGGATATCAATCGAGATAATAGAATCTATCTGCTCATAATTAGAATCAGTATTTGAGGTCGAGAAAAATCACATTTAAAAATTTGGAACAAAATCAATGTGCAGTAATTTGCATTCGAAAAATTTTTGCATTCGTTGGAATACATAAAGACAAAAAAATCGAAAGCTCATCTAGACAGTTCAGCTCAATGTTATCATTGGAAAGAAGATGTAAAATTTCGAAAATAATTCAAAGCGATTAGATAGTTTGACTTGGATCCTTCCATTAATCTTATCATCTTCGAAGAGATAGAGTTACGTCTTACATCTTAGAAATAACATGAGAGAACAGGATGAGGAAGGGATACTCAATGAATTTAGCTATTATCGAATCGATTGATTTTGCATCGGTTTTTGAAATCTATTCGAAAAAAAGGAAAAATTTCATCAAAAAATTTATCGGTGATCAAAGATTGATTACCTTCTTATTTGAATTCTCTTGAAGCATAAAATAAGCTCATCTCACTACAGCCAGGTCATTATATTATCTTTGTTGGAATTCAACAGCTCTTCAACATTGGATAGAAGATCGATATCGAGACCTTGCATGAAATCCATAGATTCGGAATCAAGGTCTAAGCCAGAGATTTGCATATTCTCGAAGGCCATCATTTCATCGGAAAGTGGTGCATTATTGGTATTAGCGGTGTTGCTCGAAACAGTCTGATTCGAGATGACTGTCGGCAAAAAATTTGTTTGCGCTGGTGTCGTTGTCGTTGATGATGTTGGATTGTTCGTCAAACGAAACATATTCGAATCGATCGTCAAAAGTGGTGTTGAAGAGAATCCGCTTGAATTTCCGAGATCCAGACCAGAATCTATACTATCTTGGCGAGAATGGCATTCGTTTTGTAACATAAACGGTGAGGAAGTAGCCTGATCGTTCGATACTGAAAGTAAATTATTCGATGCTGAAGAATTCAGTAATGAGCTTTGTAGTAGCTCCTCTTGTCGTTGTTTCATTCGTTCACGTTCAAGCTCGAGATCTCGAAGATGTTGATTTTGTGGAGTTTTTTGCATACTCATTTCCAATGGATTGGTCACCATCGATGCTACAGGCGGCATTATCGATGACGCTGTGATCGATGCCGATGTTTGCTGCTGTTGGCAAGATGTGTTCATATTTTTTAACGCAACGACCAATTCAGGTGGTATATTCATGGCATTATTGTTGATTGTGGATGCATTCTTGGCACCATTAGTTTGGAACGGTGGTGGTTGTATCGAGCAAGTTTGCTGTTGAATTCGTTTCATTTGAAGATTACGCGGTATACTCGGATGGAACCATGTTGTAGTTTGATCGATATGGCTTATGAAATAGATATCACCAGTGTTTGTTTGGGCTTGTTCCCAGCCATTCGGTAGTGGCACTAATGTTGGATCGATATACGATAAATGTTCATGTACAACATGTGTTGAATTGCTAGCCGGTAGCGGTGTCGATGTGATCGATCCGGAAGAATTTTGTTGCTGACTTAGACCGTTCTGGACCGACGTTTGAATGGCACTTGATTGTTGTTGTTGCTGTTGTGGTTGCATATTAGAAGCAGATGATAAGGAACCGACATTCTGTGGATGAAGAGAATTTATCGACGGTAGCTGCTTCGATGATGAATTATTATGATGCAACATCTCCTCCACGATTTTTTTTCGTGGATCCTCCCAGGTTGTAGTTTTTTCTTTATGATTCAAAAAATATCGTTCTCCACTCGCAGTGAAAGACATTTCCCAACCATCTGGTAATCTTATTTGATTTAAATCATAACTCATCTGTCTGAAATGTGTAGTCAATGGTGCTGAATTGATTGTAGCAGATTCATTGCTAGGTTTCGCAAGAACCTCATTAGAATTAAACGATTGTCCGCCACTGCTACTCAAATTGTTCACCGATTCATTAGCAGGCTGTAGAGCGGCTGGAGATGAGTTAGCTCTTGGATGGATTATCATACCATTGTTAGCACCAGAATAGTTTAATACTGTGACATTATTCTGTTTAGCTTGGCCATTATTAGGCGTGTTGACAGGTGTCTGACCAGACTGATAGCCACCATCCAACGAAGATTCTCTGGAATGACTCGCCGATGCAAGTGAATTGTTCGAAGATGAAGCCGATGGTGGACGAAAAAACGATGGTGGTAAACGTCTCTGACGCATCGGTACCTGATGAGGTAATCTCGATTGACCATCATTCGGGCTCATAATCGCCTTGAAAAGCTCATCAAGTCCAGCAGCGGATTCGACACGAACAATCGCATTACCATTGTTGTGATGATCAGTATTGTTTGATTCGGATTCAGATTTCAAATGCATTTTGAAAGCAGCGAAAAGCTCATCAAGAAAAAATAAACTCTAATAGAATCAGGAAACTCTTGAGGAAAATTAATAACATAGCATTACTAATCGAAGTAAAATTATTTCTAATTTCTTACCAAAAGTTAGAAGGAATTTTCACAACATCATCCCTCTATTATCGTTACAAATTGATCTTCGATGATTTTTCGTTTCTTTCTCCCACATAGATTGACCGAGCGAAGAGAATCAAAAACTGACGCAACGATACTAAACATGAAAATAAAAATTAGGGAAGAAGAATTTCATCAAATAAAAAAAACGGCAATGCATCTATTTGATTATGTTGTGAATCATCATCGTTGTCGATCATATTCGACAGCTACATTGTCATATCACAAGAATGTGGAGGCAAAATGGTTAAAACTTTGTTCTCATCAAGAGATAGAGAGCTAACTGATCAAGCTAACTAAGCAAAACGAAGGTAGAGAATCGAAAAATTCCAATAATATCGGAATCGAACGTTTCGAATCGTTATTGACGAAATACAAATTCGGACCCAAAACGTCAATTCATACGTCGATCGATTCTAAAAAATCGAATTGTTTCATAAAAATTTTCGCCAACATCACCACAGATGATATCAGAATCATAGATATCATAGATAAGGATAGAAAGAGAAAGATCGAAATGAATTTTGATATGAATCGAATCGAGTAATGGGATTATTATGAATGATTGTTGTACGCGTACCGCCGATTTCTCCGCAACAAAAGCAATCCATAGACATTACAAAAACGAAAACATAAATCTATCTTGATTGAAACCATATACATCCGTAAAACAACATTATATCATTCACAACATTCAAAGAAGAGAGAGAGAGAGAGAGAGAGAGAGAGAGAGAGAGAGAGAGAGAAACATCAACAAAAACATCGAAAGACAACAAAGTGAACCAAATGAACTGATCAAAAAATTGATTGGATGACCGCCACCACCATTACCGACAATAACATTATATCTTTCATCGAATCTTACGAATTTCCATCCTCATCATCTTCATCATCGACGTTATTATTATTATCTTGGAAATCCAAGTCGAGGATGAAGAAGAGGATGGATGCATTTATTCTGCACAAACATCAAAAGGTAAGATAAAATAGAAAAGAATCGAAAGGTAGAACTGATTGGTGAACTTGAAAGATGCTTTTGGACAAAGATGAATTCAAAGAGTGAGAGATAGATAGAAGGAGAGAGAGAGAGAGAGAGAGAGAGGCAGAGAAATTAAAATGATTAAAACTAAATATCTGATGGACAAAAGTAAAACAAAAAAAACATCGAGAAAAAATAATATTAAAAGACGGTGGTTCCGTGTGGAGATTGCAGTTAGAGAGAGAGAGAGAGAGAGAGAGAGAGAGAAGAAGAAGAAAAAGAAGAAAACATCAAACATGAACAAAGAAACACTTGTAACAAACTAGTTTATCTTCTTTCTTAGATTTCAATGTCCAGCACTATGGCTAACGCTATCTCTAAACTAGCTGACTAATGCTATCTATTCTCGTTCTATTCTTCGAAACCATGGCAGGGTCTTCATAAATCGATATTGGTAATCATAATCATCATCATCATCAACATCGCTCTCTTTGTGGTATAAAGAATAGATCAGGTAGACTGATTTATCAGATTTAAGCATCGAAAACATCATTGATTTTCGATTCGAATCTGGTGACCGAAACAAGAAAACCTTTGAAGGATCATCGAATAGGTTTAGATTGAGAGTATCGAAACGAAACATTGTTAATCACCTCTCTCGTTTGCCAAATAGAATGATAAGTTTAGCGGTGGTCGAGGTGATGGAGATGATTTTGCATCTCTAAGCATATTTTTTTCATCAGTCTTCTATCTTTTAACCGTTTCTTTCCGAGTGTGATGATGATTTCATTCTTACTTACTTACATGTGAGAGACTATTGCTTTCCCTCTCTCCCTCTCTCTCTCTCTCTCTCTCCAGTCTCGATTCGATAATATTTTAGCATAGGTTTTATTTATTGAAAATTTAAAGGATCATCATAAACGTGATGAGATCGCAATCATCAATAATCGATGCTCTTCAGGTAGATCAGAAAGCGATAGCTATCATTGATTCTACGGTTTCGATGAGGATGAAGTCGTTGGTGCCGTAGCTTAGCATTCAAGTCTAGACTACGATCATATTTGCATGGATTAATTTAAATGATTGATTCTCTCTCTCTGTACAATTTTCATTAGTTTAAGAGCTAAAGATTGATTAATGATGATTAGTAACATAATCACTATGCTACTGCCTAAAAAAAAGTATATCACAGGTGTTTTTGGTAAAGTGAACAAAACAAACCAGTGAAATTTATCGAATTCTAGGCACAATCGAACAAATATCAATAAACTAAATGATCAAGCGATGACAGAATCGATATTTCACAGGCTTCAAATGATCGATTTTTATGATGCTACAGGTGAGAATCAAGCTGTAAGGGCCACAACGATGAAAAGGTGATGTGACGGATATTCAAAAACTAGGAATGACAAAATTAAATCACATTTAGCAGTGTAACTTAGCGAAATTCTCTTCAAATTAGCAATTTAAAATCAGAATTCACAATCCAATTGATTGAATAAAATGTTTGAAAACAAAGTTCCAAGATTGGTTTTGTTATCCTCAACATTCAAAACAATCATTATCTATTTCTTAGAGGCTTATGTTTTAGCTTGAAGCCAGCTAAATTGTCTACGATCGATTGAGAGAACTCAAAGAACCTTGAGACTGTTTGAACACATTGATGTAAGGTTCTTTTTTTTACTTAGCTTCACTTTTCCTCTCCTCTATTCATAAGGACCCTAAAAACCCCATATATCGCTCTCTCACACTTAACAGCTTCTTCTTTTTTTATCTCCTATGGTACTTTGATTTCGGTGTATCGATCAATGTTCAAACCAAGGACTTTTTTCTTGCTGCTATTGTAGTACTTGTTGCTTTTGATGTTGTTTATTTTTTTTGTTCTCAAGACATTCACTCGAGAGGAGACAATTCATTTGAAGAAACGTGAACCCAGCTCGGGTGGAAAATAAACAAATCTAGGTGCATGCAGTGAGTTTTTCGTTGTCTCTCTGTCATTTCTTAATCTTTCGACTGATAAAAACAGCCACCTTACACTAGGCTGGGGACTCTATACTCCCTCCTAATCGCAACCATTCATTGTGTGAGATATTTTTTTCTAGATCAATCGCTAAGTCCTAGCAAGTGGATTGAATGCTTACGACCACTTCCAATGAGAGAAAAAACATCGTTCAGATGCTTACCTATCCAAGGGCCAAGCAAGTGTGAGCTTTTTGTTAAGTAAGATGATTACAGCTACCTGTAGACTGGAGATATGAAAAACGAAACCTTCTATTCAAAGCGATGAAATTATTGAATGAGCATTGATTAAACCATTGATTGTATCACAGAAGAAGATTGAATAATTCCGAAACAATTAATTAATTTGGAAAAGTTATCGAATTTCTAATCTTATCAGACTCAAAATCATAATTAATATTCAAAATTGTCCCAAATGAAGCTGAACGTAAGGGAAGGGTAGAGAGAGAGAGAGAGAGAGAAAGCGAGTGATTGAAATAATCGTAAACCTATACCTTTGCTAGCTATGAGTTTAATTGAAAAAAAACGAATCTCAGGTGTGAGTGTGTGTGTGGATGCAGGCTGGTCATATGATTTTCGTTTCTTTATCGAATCTTCTATTCAACCCTTAACGCTCCAATCAACATTGACATTGATTTGTTTTTTTTTTCTCAAATTAAATTTTATTTAGAAATGATGGTAATTTTGCTGTTCGCTAAAACTATCTTGTTTTTCTTTCAAGGAAATTAATCAAGCTTCAATGGAAACGATTTAGAATCAATCCGATTATAAACACAGAGAGAATTGAGTATTCATTGAGATTTTCTCTCTAATTTTAATTTTCTTTTAGAAAAAAAACCCGATCTAATCTATGAATACAATGTAGCAATTTGTAATTAAGAAAAATAAAAACAAACTTTTTTTTTCGAAATGGATTTTTTTTATTCGTTCCACAATCATTAATGTTTACTTTTGCTTTTTGTTTTTGTGGCAGCCCAAAAACGAATCGAATCGTTTGGAACAAAACAATTAAAACAACAAAAACAATCATAAAAGCTTTTCGAAATTTGTTTAAAAATTAACTAAGAAGGGAGAGAGAGAGAGAGAGAGAGAGAGAGAGAGAGAGAGAGAGAGAGAGAGAGAGAAAGAGAAAGAGGAGAGAGAAAGAGGAGCAAAATTATATTCCCATTGTCTGAATCATTAATTATATCCAAACTAGATTTAGGTGTTGATTGGAAACTAAAAGAAATAAAAAGCCGATTCGATTCGATTTCGTTGTGAGAGAGAAAAAAAAGATTCAAATTCGATTAAAAATTCTTGTTTTTCTTCTCGTTATCTGTTCCAATTGATGTGTGTTCTTGCTATCTCGAATCTTGCCAATCAAATTCACTCTCACACCTCTCGTTATTCAGACAATTCCTATGTCTAGAGAGAGAGAGAGAGAGAGATTGAATTATATGCCTCCATTCGCAATTATAGATTCTAGATTTTTGATTGAATAATTAATCCATTGATAGAAATAATTGGAACAGAAATAAGAAAAAAAACTAATTTTCAATGACAGTCTTCTCGAGAGGATAGCTGAATGGTTGCACTTAATAAAGATCCATCGAAGATTAATAGATTCTCTTTCTTTCTTTCTTTCTTTCTTTCCATGATAATACTAGTTTCTAAATCTAAAATAGTATTGAAAAATACGAGCTTTGTTTTATTCATTTCTAAACTAATATTTAGAACATCAATTTTCGTTTCATCATCGTTTCTATCCATGCAACGAACCTTGCTAATAAAATTACGATCTAATTCTCTCTCTCTCTCTCTCTCTCTCGCTCGCTCGCTCCTATCTCTTGCCTAGAAGATCTAAATAATGAATTGATTGATCGAGTAATTAATTGACAGTTAAGTTATTGTGAAGATTTTGCAACAAGACTTGTCAGAGTTTTCAAACGATTAAAGATTTTTATGATTGATTCTAGACCAAATTACGCTATGAGTTCCAATATTATCAATTGACAAATTGAATAGTTTCATCTCATTATTTGATTTTATGTTGCTGTTTTGGTGGCCATCTGATTTGTTTTAGCCGAGAAAAAACGCCAGTAAATGTAACAATAATCCTAATCAAAGAAAAAACAATCATAGAGGCACTATTGAGTGTAGTACGGTCCGTAGATCGGTTCTGAAATTCATTTTTAGTACCGAAATTGAAATTGTACACTCACTCTCACTCTATAGAGTGAGTCCGGATATAGGGTCGCTATCCCGAATATGGAATTCATTCTGGAACTTATCAAGGACTAGAATCTTTATTATTTACGCGATGAGAATTTCAAATTAACCACTACAATTCTTCTTCTCTCTTTCTCAAATTTTCATTCTTTCCATTCTATTCTTTTGGAACAATCAAATAAAACCTAATAGACTAGATGAATTTGGTTTGCTTTACGATTGAATGAATTCAAGTATTGCAAAATGTCGACTGGATTACTATCACAGCGACCAATATAGCTTCAGGTCAATAATAGCTTGTTCCATTTATGCATCCATTTTTTTTTCATTTGAATCGTTGTTATGTTTGACAAAACTGAAAGAGGAAAAGTTCAACAAAATTGAAGCGATACGTTTTGGATTCGGCTTTTACCGATCTAGATGATGGATATCGCAACGAAATTCTCGACTTCTAGATAGATCTTTGTGAATTTCTTTGTTTTATCACAAAAATTATCTTCAATCATAGAGAGAAATTAGCAATAAAGAATTTTTTTTCTATCAAATTTCGATCTTAAGTTATGTTGGTGATGGAAAGATCCAAACAACTCGAATCGATTGATTTTGTCTCAAAACTATCACACTCCTAGGCCATTTTATTTGCTCAATCTCATTCTTGTTTCAATCAGAATTATTTTCCTTAATGTAATTCTTATTGCTTTTGTTGATATTTCACAACTTTTGTATCTTCATTTCTTTTTCTGATCTTTTAAATTTTTGATCGTTTTTTCATACGATCACAAAATGGCGAGAAACAATCGTGCGATTCTATGTTTCATCCAATCGATTTGGATTCTTCATAATCTGTCCAATTCCATTGTCGGTAAGAAAATTTGGTGAAGGGTTTTATTCGAAGAACTTTTTCAATAAGAGAAATAATTTTCTCATAGAAACGGCTGATCAAATACAATGGATTCGAAAATTAAATCAGTTACGTTCATATAAAGATGCACAATTTTTTCGTTTCGAGATACCACCGGAAACATCGGTGGCATTGTTTCGTTTGAATGCATCACAATCGGATAGCCAAATCAATACGACAATGACTTCATGGTGGAACGAGACCCAATTGATTCGATCTCCACCTAAACAAGAAGAAAGTAAGCCACGGTGGCCATCATCATTGTTCTCCCCTTGGTTGAATACAACCAAAATGACTGTATACGTCTATAAAGCTATCCGATTCTATCAATCCATACTATCAAGTGCTTGCAAAAAACCTTTGCCGGTGAAATTCTACGTCCGCTGGGGATCGTTGCCATTGATTTCGATTAAAAATGGTTCAAATCCATCGAATTTTATCTTCAAAAACGCATCAAATCAATTTGTCACCGATCTTAAAACAAATGGACAATTTTTTTGGCTTCGAATAGATAATCCTTTACCAGGAGATTGGTATGGGATGGCATTCATCGAACAAATAAATGAAAAAATTTCGCCGAAAGATTTGGAGAAAGAATGTCACTATCAATTTCAATCAAGTTTGACGTTGGAATCATTCTATTCATCATCTTCATCATCTCTTTCCCAATCCCCATTATCGATTATTTCATCAATTTATTCAAGCCAAACAAGAACAATTACAAATCTAGTTCCATCACCTACGTATTCACACAGAGATTCAATGATTATCGACCATCAAGATTCGAAAGATCCAGAACTTTTCTACAAATTTTCATTGAATCTTCAAGAATATGTTGTGAAAATTATCATAGCAGATTGTCATTTTTTTGGCTCAACAAATCTTCGTCATCATTCATCCAAACCAATGATGATGATGGCTTCTACGGGTCCCTCAGATTCTTCAACAATCTATCGTTCGCAACCGAACGCAGCTGAACAATTCTCGCTGAACAATGGAACAGTTTCGAATGGAACAACTTTTGCTCCAAACGTTATCTGTCCAATCCGAATCAATTACCGTGCGTTAGCGATACCAAATGTGACAAACTATGAGTTTCAATTCGATTGTCAAACGAACAGCACTAATGTGGAGATCAGCTATGATGGATCGAAATGTATCATCGATTTACCGAGCTACGCTCCAGATCGTTGGAATTATTTGCAAATAACACCGTTAGTAATAAATTCCAATCAAAATCATCACCATCACTACATCCATCAGCATTATCAAACATCAAAACAAGAGCAAAACAATGAGAATATCTTTGTTAGGAAACAATTGAATAATTTATCTAATGAACCTCGGACAAACTTACTCTATGGTTCCATCAATTTCACCATACAGCTCCTTTCTGGTCAAGATGCATTACTCTATAACTATTTCAATGATCAAAATTGTCAATCGAATCAATCGCAACAACAACAGCAACAACCATCGACTTCTGCTGCAACTTTTACTCCATCCGAAATCAATTATAATTATCTAATTAAATCCGACAGTGATAGGAGTGAGAGTTCATCATCATTGCCCTCGTCTTCTTCGATTTCGACAATCTCATCGAAAACTGCCAATAATAATTTGACACACATTAATGATCGACCGCAGACCGAAAATCACCATCATCCGATAACAAAAAGACTAGCCGAACCGCAACAATCATCACAACAAACACTGCCCTCGCAACAGAATCCAAATAGAGATCGTAAAAAATCAAATAAAGACAAAAAAGAGAGACGTTTGAAAAAGCAAAAGAACAAGAACAGACAAAAGAATCGCCAAGACAAATTTCTTACCTCATCTTCATCGTTGTTGTCGTCCTCGCTTTTGGAGAAACAATGTCAATTTGATCCTATGAAAGTGATCGCGACGCTTGATGACGATGATCTTGCCAATATGACCACATTTTCCGTTTATAATCTGACCAGATATCAAGGATCAGAAAATTTTGAGTTCCAAAACACATACTACGATCTAATGGATCCAAATCGAATCGCAATGAACCGAACAGAGCATCATTCTATCGATTATATATCACAGTTTTCTTCTTCATCGTTCTCATCGTTTGCGATACCATCACCGTCGCCACCAACATCATCATCGATCTTCATCGATATTCAAAATGATCATTTTGCTTTGTTCAATTTTTCCGTGTTACCACAATTCGATATTGGTGGCAATTTGGTGATCAATTTTGCAATCTCACCATGGACCAATAACATTTGGCAAAACGTAAGCGCAACACTGTGTTTGACACATAACCGACTTCCGCCGATCTATTCTACACCATCACCATCATCAACAACATCCTTGACGGTGAATGGATCTCGTTTAGATGAGCATTGTTATGGCTATTTGATATCAAACACATCATCTGCTAATTTCAGTTTGATTGGGAGTGCACTTCAATCGTTGGTGGTTCCTTATCCACAACCAGGCACTTGGTTCATTGCCATCGCTATACGATGCTATAATAATGAAGCCGATGTAGATGATTACATGGTGATGAGTGCTGATTATACATCAAGTTGTGATTATTTGAATAAAACCTCAATTCTTCTTGATGTTCACTCCTCGGCTTGTCTCAAATCGGGCTGTTTGAACAATGGGAAATGTCAGCAGTATTTGAATGGGGGCTTACTCTTCAGCGCCTGTTCATGTCGTGCAGGTAAGAAATCTATGAATCAGAGTTTTCCTCAATCCAATCAATATGGCAATCTCAATTAAAAAAAAAAAGGTTGGAAAGGATGGATCTGCAACGATGGTAGCGAGAAATTATCCGATCGAAAGCTTTTGATCAATTTTCTTCTGTTAACCGTCAGCAACACTGCATTTATACCGGCAATAGTATTGGCAGCTTGTAGAAAATATTTCACTGAATCGGCAGTATATTTCATCACAATGATCTCATCATCGGTCTGTAGTTTCTTTATTTTTTACACTAATTGAAACCAATCATTAACGATGAGGATGAATTCATTTTTTTTTGTCTCTTCTTGACGTCCAATGATGATTTTGATCGGATCATGATTTTTTGGTTGATTTGCCCTATGAACAGCTCTATCATGCTTGCGATAGCGATTTCTCACAATCATATTGTGTCTTCAGCATCAATTTGTTACAGTTTGCCGATTTCTATACCGCAATCCTTTCGTTCTTTGTTACCTTACTGACACTCGCTTATCTGCCACCATCGTGCAAATCATTTTTACATTTTCTCGGTGCAATCTTGATCGCATTAATCACCCAAAACGATCGCACAAGTTTATGGACATTTTTGATTCCGGCTGGTATCGGTACGATACTGTTATTTCTTTGCTGGGTAAGCATAAACAGTCTTGGTTTCGATCATCTCGATGGTGATAATGATTATTATTATTATTATTATTTAATTTTAATCTAAATTTAATTCAACATCAATTAAAAACCTACCCGTTTATCGGAGATGATTATTTTGATTATAATTATTGCTATTATTTTAATTCATCATTCTCTCATTTTCATCATCAAAATGATGGTCTCTTGTGACGACGAACATCGAAACGACTACAATCATGATTATCGTCATCACCATCCTGATCACTATCATCATGAATCTTTTTTTACCAGTGTTCGCGATGTTGTAGAAAATCATGCTATCCACCATCACATTGTTGGATCTTCTCTGTTTGTCCAGCATTAATTTTCACCATAATCGGTTTGATAATTTATGCATTTTTCGAGACGCAAGATAACTATGCTCTGATGCATAGGTAAGATTTTCTTTCTTTCTATTTTTTATATGCAATAAAAAAAAAGATATAATTTAAAAATTTTTTAAATTTTAAATGATTTAAATTTTTTCGATGATTTCGATGATGATGATTTTCATTAATTGATTTGATTTATTGTTTTTTTGCGTGCTAATTCGATCGGACAACCTTTCTCGGTACAAAAATCATCGTTCAAATGTGAAGCATTTGGCATGGAATCGTTGCATTGGCATTGCTCTTAGCTATTCCATCAATGCCTCCACAACGATCATCGGAGAATGAAGATGATGATGATGAGAACGTTAACTTCATCAGCTCAACTGGTAGCTCAACAGCCGGAAGTGGTAAAGGTACATCGACAAAATCTAATCCCGAAACCTATTACGAGCTAATTGGTGAAGAGAAATCACATCTTGCTAGAAGCCATCCCCCAAACGTTTCGGCCAATGTTCAACAAATTACTAAAACATATTGAATTAAGTTTGCATCATCTAAGATGATGCGAATTGAACCAAAGAATCAATGGTACCGATATGAAATGAAATTCAATGAATGAAAATAATTCTGATCCAAACATTTATAATTTCATTTTTCTCTCTCTCTCTATCTTTTCTCGATGATGACAAACATAGAAATTATTTTCAACGATCAAAATCAAAAATCGAATTGTTAAAAAAAAAATAAAAAGAGATAGATTGAAATCGAGACTAGAAAAACACAGTTTTCGATAACGAAGAAACCTTCTTGTTGTCCTTTTCATCTAAAATGAAATTTTTAAAAATATAAGGCTATTTTGAATCCAGAACGAAATTAGGAATAGTAGTTCCAAAATTGCTTGCTTTCTTTCTGTTTCACCACTAATTATTATTATTCTGAATTGTCACCGAACTTTACTCTAATTGTCAATGCATCTTTTTTTCTTCTTTTCTCTTTGACCGAAATTCCGAATCAATCAGGAATACAGAACGCTAAGATGGTACATGTTCAAGAATGGAGACCACCTCATACCAGTTTCAAATTTCTTCACGATGACATTGATATGCTATGAGTGAGTGGTTGTGAGTTATGTGAATTGCACCCGACATTATTTTATCGGCTATAAATCTTTCATGGGAAGATGTGTGTGATGTTTTTGAAGAAACCTTCTTAAATTCATAAGCTATTGATCAAATTCGATGACGATTAATACCAACTGGAATTTTTTTCTTGTTTTTGTTGTAATTTGTTTGAATAATTCTTAAATTTAGTAAACAAGACGTTCAATTTGTGATTCGCTTCAAATGCTTTCATTTCTCAGTAATTTGTGGAGAATTATACATCACAATAAGAAGTAGCTATAATGTTACAAGAAAAACTGATTGAAACATAATTAATCTCTTTTAGCATCTCGAATCCTTTGAATGTAAGCTTGTCCTTTGTTTCTTCGAAACGATTCAAAAGGATCATTCGAGATCATCGGTTTGGTTGGAGGTAATGCACCAAATCCTCGATATTGTTCCGATGATAATGATGAATGGATCGATGATGAAGATGGCAACGGAGATATTGATGAGAATGAATTGGATTGGTTAAATCCAGAATCGGCCCAAGTATTTTTTCTATCGAATTTTCGATTTTGGTCGCTCGGTTCTCGATAAAAATCTTTCCTGCTTGGAAAAACGTGATTGAACAAACATTAACAATCTTTTTTACATAGATAATCATTACTTAGATTCCGAAGAAGGTGTTTGAAATTTTTGTTTGTCTGAAGTGTTTGTTACTGAAGGTAGTGGCGAAAGTTTTCTTGAGCGAGGACTCTTTGATCTTGATCTAGAAGACCTTGACGAGGATGATGATGATCGGGATGATGATGAAGAAGAAGAATAAGATCTCGACGAAGATGAAGATGAACTTGACAAAGAAGAAGATCTTCGCGATCTTTTGGAATCTTTTTTCGACGTTTCTTTGCTAGAATCAGGACTATGAGTTACAAATGCATTCAGATTAAAATAGTAGAATAAAAACCAAATTCATTTAGAAAACCTTTTATTCTCTTTGAACTCTTTGAAATGTCTCCGAGGTGATATCCCAATATCATCATACTTATCGGACTCATATTTTTTTGCCTCATTAGAATTCTTACGATCATCAGAATCATACTGATTTGACTTTGAATTAGATTTTCCTCCACTTGATAAAGTACCATTTTTCGATTCACATTCTTTTTTAGCTTGAGATTTAGCTTTGAAAAATTCATACAGCCCTAATTTTTCCCAACCATCAGCATTGCGTGGATGCTCGTGGGAAGCTGGTGAATAAAAAGCTTCCAACGCTTGCAATAAACGCTCCGATGGAGGAACTAATGGCGGCATTTTGATGTCTTTAGGATCGATCGGATTATATTCGAAATCTTCTAGTTTGATTAACTGTGTCATGATACCAGCTGGACTATCGAAATATGCTTGCTTTTGATTCATAGAATGCAAATCTTCCGATTGATTTGACATGATGTGAGGAGGAGGATGCAAAGGTAAGCCAAGATGAGGTCCTGAGGGTGGGATAATCTGATGAGGCAATGGCATATTGATGGCGGGTGGTTCCAGTCTAGGAGGTTGATTAGAAGCTGGAAACATCGGGTTAGAATTTCCGTTGTTGCTTGGAGAGAAAAAATTGTTCGTTGGAAATGCTTCATTGAAAAGTGGTCTTGGAGGACCAGGAACATGCATAGGCTGCTGTTGAGGCGGAAGTCCCATTGGCATCGGTCGTAAATTATTATTTAGGAATGGCGGCATATGCTGAGTAGAAGGAGGATATGAAAAGTTTTGTGTTCCATTCGAGTGATGGACAAAAGGTGGAGGACCGTTCGATAGATTCCCATTCACTTGACCGGCAATCGGGGGTGGTGGAAAAGAAGCTTTCGAATGGAGACGATTATTAGAAATAAGAATAATTATCAACTTAGAGAGTTTGATACTCGAAGTTACCATTAAGTGTCGAATGAATTGGTTGTGGAGGCAAAGATTGCATTGGGACAGAAGGTAGACTCATCGAATGCTTTACGAAACACAGACCATAAAATTCTTAGAATACAGATCTCTTTTTTGGCATCGAAATTCTTATATACCTTTTGTTCATTCAATTCTTTTATTTTTGCATTACAATGCATCACGAAATCTTGATGTTGTTTCTCAATCGCTTCATATTTTTTCGATTGTTCAGACTCTAAAGATTTAATTTGATCGGCGAATATTTTGCGAAGAGAAGTCTTTGAAAAAACGAGAAACAAATACTATTCAAATTTGAAATTGAGAATTTTCATCAACAAACCTTATACTCATCAAAAGATTGTTGAGGTTTTCGAAGTTTCTTGAATTTCACGATCAAAGAGAAGAGAAATAAAGATAAAGATGAGAAAGAATGCAGTAATAAGAATAGAAATTAGTCTTCTAATCAAAAGAAGACTGCGATTTTTCATATTATTTGTCTGAATGGTCAAATCTTAAAAAAATATCTCGATTTCAGAATCAAAAATACAAAACTAATGCAGAATTTTTCTTCGAAAACGAAATTAATTTGCTTTCCGGTCTTCGGAAAAAAAGAGAGAGAGAGAGAACAGATAGAAGATTCTTACATCCAAAACGGTCTGATCAATATATTGATTTGATTCCCAAATTTTCAAAAGCTAAATCAAAATAAATAAAGCATTAAACATTTGAAAAATGATCATCAATTATCGAAGATCGACGGTACAATCATCAAATATATCATTTGGATTATTGTTTTTGTTTGTTTGTTTTTTTCACGATTTAATCGAAGAACAAGATGAAGAAAAGGAAGTAGAAGAGTGAGAAAACGAAAAAAAATCATAATTAATAAATTTGTTTTCGAAATCGGAAAATCAATTAAAAAACAAGATCAAAGTGATTGAAAATGAATCGATTCTAATCATCATGCTAGTTTCAAATCTGTCTTTAGAAAAGACTTTGAACTATCAGAGAAAAATGACAATTTAAAATTCAATCAAATGATTTACTTTGTTCATTTTTAACTTTCGTTCTTCATTCGCCTCGTTGATCACTGCGGAGAATGCCGGTATTATTATGCTCATAATTGATGATTTCAGTTGTTCATCATTTTTTCTCATGCTAATCAATATTGAATAATATATTATAATATCCATTAATTTTCATTTAAGATTAATTGAAAATATTTATCAATAATCAATTTAAAATTTTAGTTTTGATTAAATTCGTCACACGAATTGAAATCACAAAAATTTGGGTTTAAAAGGAAGGGAAAAGATTGTTGGATCAATAAATCAATTTGGATTTAATTGAAATTTGTTGATTGTTTTTAATGTTTGTTTTTCGTGGAAACCATAAAGTGAAAAAAGAGAGATGTGAAAATACAATAAAAATGAAACTATTGATATAAAAATTAATATTTGAATAAAAAAATTTCTTACCAATGATTGAATATATCATTGACCAAATACATCAGATGAAGTTTAGCCTCGAAATTGAGGTCAGTTCTCGACACCCTTTGAAATTAGATTCATATTGAATTAGCAATATCTTAACGGTACATTGTCGGACTAACTTTTTCAATAGATGCTTTCCAACAGCATCATAGTGCTCTTGTTGCTTGCAATTGTTGAAAATCCAAATTTTGCCATTCTATTCAAATCGATTCGAGACAAAAGAATAAAAATGAAAACTATAAATTGAAAGACTTTTTTAAAAATTACCGCAATGGATTCTTTGCGACAGCTTTCAATAATTGGCTGCAGAATCTTATCGAATTCATTGAGATTAATACTGTAATCTTCGCACATACGCTTCAATTCATCATCGAGCAATTTAGTAAGGAGGTTTTCGATTGATTGGTTCAACTCCGAACCCATAATCACATCATATTGTGCAGCAAGATTTTTTTCCGATTGTTTAAGATGATCTTGAAATTGAGTTATTTGTGAATCGATCTCGGTTTGTTGTTGTTGATGCCGTTCGAATTGCTCCTTATTATTCATTGGATTTGTTGCAGGAGTAGGCTGAGAATGCACCGGCCAATTTGATTGCGGAAGTGGTGGCGGCCCATGATTCGCAAAATTCATAGGCAAAGGGAGTCTTGGACTCATAAATTGGGATGGGCCATGAAGACTATGAGGATTAGATGGATCATCGGTGAACGATGCTGGGCCTGGTAGACGGTGAGGAGGAGGAGGAAGAGGTGGTGGTGGTAATGATTGTCCAAAGTTATTCATAGTAATCGGAATATTAGGTCCGAATTGAGATTGATTCGGAAGAGATGGAGGCGTTGGGACAAAATGTTGAGGTTGTTGTTGCGGGAGAGGTGACATGAAAAAATTATTTGATGGTGGTCCTGGACCCATCGAATTTTGACTAGAGTTCATATTCGGTATTCCAATGTTTGGCGGTAATGGTGGGTGCACCGATAGGCCATAATTACCACTATCTTGGGCAAGAATAGCTTTCTCCGTTGATACACGATGCTGATAGTAAGCATTGTATTCACCACCGAAAAGGAACATAAATTTTGGGTTGTTTTGTTGCTTATTTTTGGTCATCATTTCGAAGCTAGGACCGTTCCGAGCAACGAATTGAGCGAGCTTGTCTATTATATTTCTGAGTTCTAAATCTAGATGAAATTCGTTTGAAAATGTTAGTGCGGTTTAAACGAATCAACAAACCTTCTGGAGGATTGGGAATCTCCATCAATCAAGACTGATTAATGCCAAAGCAACGGATTACTATCACAATAGATTAAGTAAGCTGAAGAGATTTTAGTTCAGAAATCAAATTGAAAACAAATGAAAAAATAAATCTATCCAATGGGTCATTTCGTAGTTTTCGAATCAAAAATAAGGATCAAGATTTCATAAAACAAAACATCGAGCATTAGTACTCTGTGTTCGAACACAGATGGCAATCTAATTCGTGATGCTCCTGGATTCCTTGATTCGCATCAAAAAAAATTTGGAACGAAATTTCGGATTTATTTCTCCATCAATGCAAAGCTTAAAAATTTCTGGACTATGCTTCAATTCTATGCACAATTGATTAATGCTTCCATAATTTTGGAGAAGATTTTATATCGTTTCTTAAGTTGAATTTATTTTTTGGTTTTTGTTATGAAGGTAAACAAATCCGAAGCCCTGAAATGTTTCAAAATACCATGAATTTTGTCATTGATAATCAAATCAATGCGATGGCTGTTAGCCGTGATGGTTTGCTTGCGGTCGCTGGACGAAGCTTACTTAAAGTTTATGGTCTCTCCGAAGAGACTGGTTCGTTCGGTTCGGAACTTTATAATCTGAGAAGCTCAAACATCAAAAATCTCAACTTTTCAAATATCGATGTTGCTTGGGGTCGTTTCGAGAACGAAACATTAGCCACCGCAGCCACGAACGGTGCTGTTGTCATCTGGAATCTTCAACATTCTAATAAGTCAAAGATTGCTGTTGTTTTTAATGATCATAAACGAACTGTTAATAAAGTTTGCTTTCATAATACCGATCCGAATCTGCTGCTCAGTGGCTCACAAGATGGTTGTATGAAACTGTTCGATCTGAGGAAAAAAGAAGCCGCATCAACTTTCGTATCTAATTCCGAATCAGTCCGTGACGTTCAATTTTCTCCGCTGTGGACCTATAATTTTGCTTCAGTCCAAGAAACTGGAAACGTCGAAATCTGGGACATCAGAAGGCCTGAACGTCCTGAGAATAATTTTATCGCTCACGATGGGCCAGTCTTTGCTTGTGAATGGCACCCGAATCAAGATAATTTCAAATGGTTAGCGACTGGTGGTCGTGATAAAACTATAAAAATTTGGGATTTAAGTAATCGAAACAAAGTGATACAAATTCATAATGTTCACACCATCACCCCAGTTTCGAAGCTCAAATGGAGGCCAGAAAAAAATTATCATATCGGGAGCTGTTCTCTAGTCGTAGATTTCAGTGTTTATGTGTGGGACATCAAACGACCTTACGTACCCTTTGCCATTTTTGGTACTCGTAAAGATGTTACCACTGGTTTCTCATGGAAAAACAATCCATTCACTTTTATATCATCATGTAAAGATGGTACGATATATCAACATCGATTCGAAAATGATGCTTATTATCCAGCTGAACATTACCCTCCAAACGGAATAGATATCAATCCTTTTGGTGATATTGCGTTCTCGACGACAGATTTCATTTACCGACATTCGCAAGCAATCCATTCAAAAGTTCGATCCACGCTAAATTCATCATCATTATCGTCAAATAAAACTAAAATGAAATTATCGTTGTTCGGATCGAATTTGACTAACTCGAATAATAATATCACTATTCCAAACAATCAAATACCGAATGCTTCTCAAACTCAATCAAATATAGGGCTTCAATCTGATTCGCTTTCAAGTTCTCTGAATAAGAATTCCGAGCTCAATGGATTTCTTTCAAGTGAAAGAGAGAGCAAAATCACTCGCCATTTCTCGATCGGTTCACCATCGAATCAATTTCTCAGCAACAATTTTAATCAAAAACAACACTTTTCTATCCCAACAACCTTGAATAATCAGCTACAGACCTCTTCAAATCCATCCACAGCCTACAATATCAGTGTTCCCATATCGTATCGTAAAACTAATGAAAATATTTTAACAGAACATTTTCGTTGCATGATCAGCTATATGATGTTGTTTTCAAGCAAACAATTCATCAATCTATCTGATAATCTAGGCAATGAAATCTCAATGAATCATTTCATTTATTCTGCTCGCAATTATTTGCTATTCGATCGAGCTTTTGAAGAGCTTTGCGAACATAACGCTCAAGTTGCCGATCGTCTTGGCCGGCATCAAATAGCTCAATCCTGGCGAATCATTCGACATATGTTCAGTATCGGTGGACGACATCCGACCTCAAGTGGAGGAGGTCCAGGTGGCAATAATCCTAGTGGTGGAAGTCTTCAAAACATGCTTCCGATGTCTGATGCTCATATTTTATCTCAGCAATCGAAAACCGATAATCCTAGTCGACATACAAGCGGCGGTGGGGGTGGCAATACAACGGTCGTTAGCAGGAATTACAGTGGCAATAACAGCTCGAATATAGTGTCAAATGCTAATCACTCTCTCTTTCTTGCTATCGATTCGAAAGATCTGGATAAGGAAGAATCTATGGAAAATGCCAGTGATGGAATTTTCACTGTACAACCCTATCATCATAATCATTTTCCTACTATGGATCCAGATACGATGCCTAGTAATAAATTTGTGATAGATTTTTTTGACTTTCCAGCTGAAAATCAAAACTCTGGTCTCGATTTAGAACAGCGAAATCATCAACATCATTTTCATCACCGAAGCTGCAATATCACTAATGAAGATAATCTCTATGATTTCGAACTAAATTGTCATGATTGGGCACTACAAAGAGAATCGATATTTCATCGACATAACATTGCAGAATATAGTATTCAAATGAATGAATTGAATGCTAACAGTAATCCAGGCGAGAATTCTTTAATAAGCAGCTATGAAGCTAATTCTTCCATCAGTTATAATGAAGATGATGAGATTGATTTTGATTGTGCCCCAGGACTTTTTGATGTCAATGTTCAAGCTTTGTTATCTTCGAAAAATCCTGCACCACCAATCTGGCCCTTTATCAAAACGGTCGATGAAATGTTAAGATTCTATGTTGATAGCGGTGATGTACAGACAGCTGTATCGATCATTTTGGTTCTTGGCGATAGAATGAAACAGATCACGTCTATCGATGACAAAACAATCAATGTTTGGTTACGTTCATATATTGATTTATTACATAGATTTCGTTTATGGAATATATCGACTCGTTTGATACAGTTAAGTTCTGATCAAGATATTCAAAGTATAAATCAATCATTGACCTCTGTCCTGGTACATTGTGCTCTCTGTTTCAAGCCCGTTCGACAAGGATCGGTCCAATGTGAAAAATGTCATATTCAATTGAGTAACTGCGCGATTTGTCATGTAACAGTTCGTGGACTGTATATTTGGTGCCAAGGTTGTGCACATGGAGGTCATCTTAAACATATGCTTGAATGGTTTAAAACAAGTCTTTTCTGTCCGACTGGTTGTGGACATCAATGTGAAATCTATTAGAAGCATGAACATTATTATTTTCAAAATTATTTTTATTTTTTTGTTTCATTCTTGAATTTCTGTGAAGCTTAATCGCCGTTTTTTCATTCTGTCTCGATCGAAATAAAATGATTACTATTAAAAATGACTTTTTAGAAGCGAATCAAACATACCTTCGATTTTGAAACCAAACTTTCACTTGTCGCTCGGTAAGCTTCAGTTCCACCGAGATCTCATATCTTCGAAGCCTTGTCAGATAGTTTTGAGACTGAAAATGTCTCTCCAAGCCATCCAATTGTGATCTACTGAATGTCGTACGCTCTTTACGTTCTCTTATAGTCATCGAATCGTCGCAACCAGAACAATCATAATCTAGACCACCATAATCATAGGTTTCGGTGTCGATTGTTAGATCGGAGACAATAAAATAATTCTGATTCATGCAATCATTGAAAGGTGTGATTGTGAAAAGATCTGTTTCATTATTATCGCTTAAAAGTTCCTCGATTAATTGATCAGAATCTAGACGAGGTGATTCTATTTGCTCTGTTTGATCTTGCAGAGATTCAGAAAACATTTTGCTAAGATGAATTCGATCTACAGAATGGAAAATTTCTTTTTTCGACATTCTTTTTTATTCTTACGATCGTCATCACATTAAGATTTCTTGTCCAACTTCAATGTTATCGTTGAAGCATCTGTGTTGGGAGAGAAAAAACCATCAATCAAATCAAAGCTGAAGATTGAAAAAAAAAACAAATTCATCATAGTCGTTCGACAATCGTAATCCCTCGGAAGATTGAATGTTAAATTTTAAAGTATTTCACCATATGGTCTTCCTGAATCCTCAAGTTTTGTGGCTATAAATTAGCAATAAATTCGATTGATGATTGGTGTTTGGTTTATTTTTCATATTCTTATAAATTACAAAAACAAAACGAAAAAAAATTGTGATAGAAATCCATCAATTCCATATGAATTGACTCCAAAATGTCAGCGTAATCAAAGATGAGACACCGATGATCACTAAAATCGGTGTCACAATCTTCCAATAGGTAAGCTGTGGTTGTGAACAATCCGTAACCACTTTGGTGCCGTAGATAATTTTACGTTGATGGATTCGATCACCGCCAAAGTACATCTTGTGAAGAGAGACACTATCGATCAACGGCAACAATGGATTGTAGGGATTAGAGACAGCGATGTTCATCTGACAAGTTTTGTGTCCCTTCGGATCGATTTCATTTTGAATATCGAAAATTAATACTATTTGATGAAGAAGAAACAGAGGAAAAAATTTTAATTCAATCTAATTATGGATCAAACTTGCGTACTGGATTCTGAATCAATCAAAATGTTTGCGTTTGGTTCATGATCAATCAGATAGGTGTTGAGACAATGCACGAATTCTTTCAGAAATTTATTCCTGGTCTCCGAGTTCCATCGATTGCAATCTTCTTGAAAGCAGAGCTGCATCGATGATGATTTCATTCTGGACGGTTGATCTGCATTCTTAGGTCTACGTACCGGTGTGCTAGGGGGATGCCATTTTGCACGGAAAATTTTATCAATTTTTTTCAATGAGTTATGGGTTACGATTCTTGAGTTCGACAGAAAAAAAATCAAACTATGAATAAAGAATGAAAAATTTTTTAAAAGATACTGATTTAGAATTCATTCACCGAATAAATGCTGTTTCAGTGTGAACATAAAATCTTAGATTCTCATTTGGATCGACATCTTTTGCGATCATTTGACTTTTACTTTGCACCCAAAATTTTCCATTACTACCAGGACCGATCATAAGATAATCGTTTCGATCGAAATCTAATCTTAAATATTCGATCTCGATGAGAATACCAATTTTGAAAAGAATTCCATCATCGATTGAGTCCGTAGTTTTGTTGACAGAAAAAGTCCAAACAGTATTCGGTTCGTATGGATCAATCTTTATGAGACCGTTCCGATTTGTTTCGATTTCTTTCACTTGGAAAGGTACCGATTCGATTCTCAGTTCTAATTTGAAAATTAATTCATTTCGATTCTGATTTTTTAATTTCATTCGAATTTGATTCCCGTCAATTCGCCATTCTTTTTTGGAGTTTTGTAAATCAGCACCAGTGAATTCTAGACGTAACTTTAAGAGGGAAGAAAATTCGCTAGAAACAGTTGAAAACTTATATCTATCTCCAACAATCATTCGATTTAAATTACTTGATTAGAATCACCGATGATTGTTTCGGAATCGGAACAATTCAACACAGTGCTATTAGATGATCCACCAAGAATACGAGAAGAAATTTCATCGAATACTAGAACTTCATTAGAATTTTGACCGCAAATTTTCCATTCCAATTTGAGATAATCAGTAATTGTCGATGTCTTAATTCGTAGAAAATATGTTGTGAATTGTTTCGAACGATCTACAGCGGCATTGAGATAACATTTTGCTTTTAAATTCTCAATGAATTCTAATCGATTCTTAGTTTGATCGAATTTGATCTCGTAACACTCAACGCTAGGTCTGGTGAGTAATGTAGAACGATCGAATTGATTGATACCAATCGATTTCAATTGATCATTCGATACTTTTTGTTCAGAATCTATTTTCCCATCAAAGATTGAAATAATCAACAAAAGCAGAAGAAAAATTCTACATAGATTACAATTCAAAACAAAATTGTCTAGTGTGAACATTTTCAAGAAACTTAAATCTCTATTCTAGTATCAATTCTATTCCAATCAATTGTTTTGATTTTGTTTGACAAATTTTTTAATCAATAATCTGATCACAAACAATAAAAAGCAAAAGAATTTATACAAAAGAGATTATTGAGAATGAAGATTATCTTAATCTTTGTCTTTGAGGATATTAGTCTGGATCTGTGATTGCAATCAATTTAGGATTTTGTGATTGATTTAGGACATTTCAATGCCAACGATTTAGTGATATCGATCTGGCAACGATCAGCGAATCTTATCAAATAGATGAGAACATCGCTTAGCTCTTCGCCTAAAGCTTCGCGTTCATCATCGGTCCATTTCGGTAGGCCTTGTTCGCACTCAGAATCCGGTTTCCATTGAAAATGTTCTGCAACTTCACCGATTTCACCGATCAACGCAAGCAATATGTTTCTTGGCTGATGGAATTGTTCCCAATTACGTTCTTTAGCGAATTTCGAATGCATTTCTCGGATTTGTTCCAATGTTAGATGTGAGAACTTCGAGACTGATTTAGATCTCTCCTCTCGTTTGTAATTTTCCATCAAGAATTTCTATTGTCTCGTCAGCTAACTCTGAAAATAGAGATTAGAAATGAAATCTGGATTTTAAAATTTTGAAATCATCAAAAGAATGGAAACATTCATCAATAACATATCGTTGTCGAAACCATAATCAAACACACAAGGCTCTTCAATATCGCAAGGGATTGATTTCCGATTGAGAAAATAATACTAAATTATTATTATTATTATTACATTATAAGATAATCACAAAACTTATAGGGGTGAGATTTATAAATTTTTAATCCGAACATACAGCTCGATAGAAACAAATGTAAGAATAGTTCTTCAAGATTGTCTCAACATAATCGCTAGAGAGATTTTTGGTGATTTTTTCATCATCAAACATAAACCATTTGTTGTGATGATGTGCTAGTGTGAAATAATGACCCATAGTTTCGGTACCGCGATGTAAAACACACGAATAGATTGAGAATTTCCGATCACAGATCACCAACGAACTATTGATGAGAACATTTTGATTGATTTTGGAACCATTCTGTGTGAAACGTTTCAAATGGATTATTAAATAATGTGGTGCACGAACGATGGTCTGTTGTTTCGAGAACGTTCGGCGACAATTACATCGCTCACAGAACGGAGCACAATCATCGCTCAAAGTCTACGAACAAAATTGATTGAAGCAAATGTGAAATGCGAAACTTTCTGGACACAAACAAACCTCTAACGAAGTGAAATCATTTAGACACGATTCAATACTGATCGTAGATTGATGTGGCTGTTGTTGTTTGTCCTCGTCATCATCAGCAACACAATTATTGGGACAATCTTTTGGGGAAAATTTTGATGATCGTTGTTGGTCCTCATTCAGATGTAAAGTTAGCTGCCAAAAACAGGTCCAAGAAAGCGAGGTTTTATCGCAAGCCAAACATTTCAATGTCGATTGTAATTGACCCATGAACAATTTCGAGTAAATGCTATTATCGACCTTATTCAAATGATATCGCCATGATTCTTGTGCATTTTTTGGATCAATTTGTTCCATTTGGTTCCGTGCATGATCTACTTGATTAGCTTCCTGGTGTATTGTTTCCAAGAGAATCGAAAGAAATTCTTGTGCATCATGCTGTTCATTCTTGACGAATTGAGGTTTCATTCGTCGAAATTCGTTAATAAATTCATCTGGACGCAAGAGATAGTAGTTTGCATAATCCGAATTGATGTCTGCGGACCCGAAATCATCGATTTTTTTGAAAATTTTCGATAGATGATAATGCATCGAACCAATATGCGATTTACGAAATAGATGGTCTCGAAATTTATTGGTCAAATAAAGCGCCTGAATGCATGAATTAATGTAACAAGTATTGCCTAGATTTAAAAATCCTGCTAATTTTCTTGAATTATTCCTAGATCTCGATGTCACTATTGGGTATGCTGGTGATGGAGATGATGTCGATGTCGTCGCACCATTCATTTCTTGGAAATTTGTTGCATTAGTTTTTGCAATCCGCTGTCCATTGAGCGCTCCCTCCGCTTCCTTCTCATCATTATAGTTCTCTTCGATGACTTTATTCCCATCGTAACGAGATCCAATATAATTTTTTTCTTTATCTTCGTTATACGAAATGGGTTCGAATGAATTTTTCCTCTTCCATACTTCGGTCTCATCGTTCGAATCTGATTCGACGATTTTCTCATTGACCATAATCACTTACCATACTAGTTCTCATCTAAAAAATTTTGACTAACTAATTTTATTCTGTTCGATTATAATTTATTTTATTCGAAATAATTTTCAAATAAATTTAGAATGTGGACCAATTGTAAAATGAAATCAATTCTTGTTTTGATGAAATTATGACTAATACACAAGGCATAACTGTTGACTCTCATTCCAACTAGACCTATTGATAGCCATTCTAATTTCGATTTCAAAATTCTAAGATTCGAAAAAATCTTTGTATATAGTGCCGAAAAAAGCAAGCATTGGATAAAGACTGAAGATAAAACTAAGTTTCTTTGTTTTAGAAGAGAATCAAGGAAGACAATAGAAGAGCGGGAGCAGACGATTGTCTGCTTTCACTGGAAAGTTTTCAAAGGCGTATAAATTCCTCGTGCACAACATTATCGTCATACTTTAAACAGCTTAAGTTCTTGTCGAGTCGTTTTGAAATTTTGATAATGTGAATTTTATACAGATATAAAACAATAGGAGAGAGATCAAGCACAAAACCATCGCATACCCTCAAATGTGATGTATTTTTTCGCTAGTTCGAGAACTCTATTGAATGAGATGTATCGAAGAACAGAGATAAAAACTTATCACTTTTTTAATGTGTCAAATTGAATTCAATCAAATTGAAAATCAGACGAATTAATCTGATCTAATGTAGCGAATTTAGTTGCTCACGAATGCGAATGCTACAAATCGAATCTTTCTTATCAGAGAAGCAATAAAAACAAAAAACTACAAAACTAAAGCTATTAAAATCGAATTTTCAATTCTATGATAGATAGGGGAGAGAGAGAGGGGGAGAGAAGAGAGAAGAGAAGTGAGGGAGGAAGGAGAACAGTCTGGTAAAAATTGCCTTTTGTCTTAACTTATTATTAAAGAAAAAAATCGATCTATCTTATTCCCTAATTAAATCAAATAAAATTGAATTATTTAACAGAAAAAAAATAATTTGAATCGTTCGAATCTCGAATCTATTCATTCGATCGCAATCTATCCGATTAGAGATGAGTGATTGATTGATTTAATTCGATCGATTTTCAATGATCTGATCTTGTCTTTGTGAAAAAAAATAAACTAAAAATAAACAAAAGAATTCATATTGGACACACTGAAACGAATTATTTGAATTCGATCTTATTAATCGAAAAAAAAGTAATTTTAATTACCGAACAAATTCACTTTTAATTCAAGATTCGTAATTTCGAATTAGGCTAGGAATTATAGAATTCCAATATCCGAACAATTTACGAACGCAATCAAAATGGCTACAATTCAGAATGGATTTAGTTTTCTAGGAGAACTACACCATCAACAACACAAATATCCGATACTAGCACAGCCATATAATTTGCAGAGAGAATTACCGAAATATTTTCTCAATCCGATAGAGATCACTGACCAGGTATTGCTATTGTTAACAAAAATCAAAATTTATTTGGTTTTTTCTCTCCTTATTCTCATAGAATTTTGCATCCGAACATAATTCACCACCAGAATCTTCAGTCTCATCTTCGAATTCATTGAATAGAACAGCTACAAGTATCATCGAATCTGATCTCTGCGGAAGCTATTCGCCGAATCGGAATCCGATTCTGATCGCAATCAGTGAGAACGGCGATTATACTCCAATTTCGAATGCATCTGATAGTTTTGTTGATAATAATTTTTATTATCCAAATGCGAACATTTCTTACAAGGATGCTCCTAAAGAAGAATTTGGTGGCGAACAGAACAGAGGATTGATGTTTGTTGAGCATAAACCGGATGCTGCACAGTTTTGTGTTTCAAACAATTTGATGGCTAATCAATATTCAGGCGCATTCGATAGTAGCTATGCCAACTCCAACAATCAAATTAATCCATCAAGATTCTCGGTGATTAGATAGCACTAAATAATATTGAAAATTAATAGCAATCTTATTAATTGTTGATGTTGATTTGAATTTAGATGACTAACCATGATCACTCAATACCGACAGAAACAAATCAGTTTTGTTATCAGCCATTTTCGGTCATTGAAAACCAATCGATGGGATATCATCAAAGTCCACTGCCAACTCTATTACTCTATGATCATTGCAATGTTTCGGAACAGCATCAAACATCGAATGAGATTGTTCGGAAGAATTATGCTTCAGCGAATGATTGTCCAATGTATAAACCAAATGATCAGTTTCTAAATCAATTAAAACAAGAACCAGAAGACGTAGTTTTGAAACATGAAAATAATGTTGAAGAGGATCTCGTTGATTTTGTGCACTTAAACGGTACTCAAACTTATCTGAAGAATTCTACCGAATCTTTTTGCATCGCGAACGATCAAAATTATTGCATTCAAGAGAGCAATCTGAACAATCAATATAACAGTATTGACAATTCGGAAGTTGAATCTCAAACTTCGGATGATCCTAAAGATTCTTTTGAAACGATCGATATGAAAGAGATCCAATCGAGATATGCTCATCAACGTTTTCCGATTAAATTATGG